>CM055117.1:898435149-899635149 GCA_029206835.1 Rana muscosa
TGTCAGCAAAAAAGTGTGTGTGTGTGTGTGTGTGTATGTGTGTGTGTATGTGTGTATATATATATATTGTGACAGCAGGAAGGTAAAGTCACCTGGTTGCATCCAGGGGGGTAGATATATTTCGCCCAGATTCAGGCTTTACGCCGACTTATACAACTAGGTGGAGAGTTGTATAAGGCTAGTGGGCTCATGGATGACTCATACCTCTAGGGAGAGGGCTGGGCGTCGTACAGACAGGGAGTTGATGAGGCCAGCTGAAGCTTGTCAGCTCATTTAGGCCTCTATAAGAACTCCCAGCTTCATTAGATGTTAGCTCATGCCTGGAACCAGACCTGTGTGGACTGTCTAGGGAGAGTGAACCCCTGTGCGGTGAGGCAAAGCCTGTGTGGCTATTTGTTTGGACTTTTACTAAACCAGGGACTTAGGGACTAGGACAGCACCAGGCTGATCCCAGTTGTTAGTTTAGGAAACCTGCATGTTTAGTCAGAGGTCAAACTGACCAGGATTTATTTTGTTTGTTTCTTTTTGGCTTTGCTGTGTTTTTGTCACTGTACATAGAGAAATAAACCGCACCTTTTGATTTTGAAAACCACAACCTCCGTCTGCTGGCCCTGTTTTTGTGTGGGGAGCCCAACCAGGGGGTCACACACACCCGCTACCGAGTTAACCCCCTCACAGTTGGTGGAGAATGCGGGCAGTTTTTTTTAAGCCAGCATGCAGGGGAGACTCAAGAAACTGGAGAGGAGCCCACCTCCTCAGACGAAAACCTACCGTCTGTGGAGTTTTCTGATCTGGAGGTTCACAGGGAAAATTTTGCCACAGAACAGTTAAAAGACCCCGCCCTAATAAAGGCACGGGAAAACGTAGTGGAAATAGATGGCGAGTTAGTGAACCCAGATAATACCTGCACTTACCCATACTTCAGCGTAGAGAAGGACCTACTGTATCGGGTGGCAAAAAGGGCAGAAGAAACCGTTGAGCAGCTGGTGGTGCCCAAACCTTACAGGAAGTTGGTGTTGGAGTTGGCCCATGGGCACATTCTTGGAGGTCATCTGGGGACAGAGAAAACCCGAGAGAGGGTATTACAGAGATTCTATTGGCCTGGGGTGATGAAGGACATAGAAAATTATTGTTCCTCCTGCCCTGTGTGTCAGAGGTCGGCCCCGATGCCACATTTCCGTAGCCCGCTGGTCCCTCTACCCATCATTGAGGTCCCGTTTGAGAGAATCGCAATGGATTTGGTAGGTCCTATAATCAAGTCCGCTAGGGGGCACCAGTACATATTGGTTATAATGGACTATGCCACCCGTTATCCAGAAGCGATCCCTCTCAGAAATACCTCGGCCAAAACCATAGCCAAAGAGCTATCTCTTGTTTTTAGCCGGGTGGGTATTTGTAAAGAACTGCTTACGGACCAAGGTACACCCTTTATGTCCCGGGTTATGAAAGAGCTGTGTAAATTGCTCAAAGTGACGCAATTGCGTACATCTGTGTATCACCCCCAAACCGATGGGCTGGTTGAAAGATTCAACAAAACCCTAAAACAAATGTTGAAGAAAGTGGTGGATAGAGATGGAAAGGATTGGGACTGTCTACTTCCTTATTTGATGTTTGCTATTAGGGAGGTGCCCCAATCCTCTACGGGATTCTCCCCCTTTGAGTTACTGTATGGGAGACACCCAAGAGGGCTGTTGGATATTGCCAAGGAAACTTGGGAAAGTGAGAGTTCTCCCCACAGGAGTGTGATTGAGCATGTCGCCCTGATGCAAGATCGAATTGCACAGGTAATGCCCATCGTGAAGGAACATTTGGCCCAAGCGCAGTTGGCACAGCAGAGAGTGTACAACCGTGGAGCAAAGACCCGTACCTTTTCCCCGGGGGATAGGATATTGGTACTTGTCCCTACGGTTGAAAGTAAATTCCTTGCCAAATGGCAAGGCCCCTACGAGATAATGGAAAAAGTGAGCGAAGTGAATTACAAGGTCAGACAACCAGGAAGGCGAAAGCCCGAACAGATATATCACGTTAATCTGTTGAAAGCCTGGAGGGATAGAGAGTCCCTAGTCGCAGAAACTTGGTCACCAGCTCAAACTGGTTGCGTGATTCCGGAGGTTGGAATAGCAGCCACCTTGTCACAACCCCAACAACAGGAGGTTAAGGAGTTTGTGCTTCGCAACAAGGAGGTGTTCTCTGAGCTGCCGGGACAAACATCTGGGGTAGAGCATGATATTATTACCCTGCCCGGTGAAAGGGTGAAGTTAAAACCCTATCGGATCCCAGAGGCCCGACGGGAGGCAATACGGGAGGAAGTACAGAAAATGCTGAACTTAGGGGTGATAGAGGAGTCCCAAAGTGATTGGTCTAGTCCCATTGTGTTGGTGCCTAAACCGGATGGGAGCTGGCGATTTTGTAACGATTTTCGTCAGTTGAACAAAGTTACAAAATTTGACACCTACCCCATGCCACGTATAGATGAGTTGATCGACCGGCTGGGAACAGCCCGATACATGACGACTCTTGACCTCACAAAAGGGTATTGGCAAATTCCCCTGGCCAAGTCGGCCAAAGAGAAAACCGCATTTGTAACCCCAGACGGGGCGTTCCAATATAAGAGAATGCCGTTCGGGTTACAGAATGCGCCGGCCACATTCCAGCGGAAAATGGACCAGATACTGAGGCCCCATCGGAAGTATGCTGCGGCTTACCTGGATGACGTAATTGTCCATAGCACAGATTGGGCCTCACATCTGCCAAAAGTGCAAGCAGTCCTAGACTCTATCCGGGAAGCGGGGTTTACGGCTAACCCCAAGAAGTGTACCATTGGGCAGGAGGAGGCCAAATATCTTGGGTACACCATTGGCAGGGGAGTAATAAAACCCCAACTCAACAAAGTCGAGGCCATCCAGAGTTGGCCACGTCCCAACAGCAAGAAGCAGGTACGAGCCTTTCTGGGAATCGCGGGTTATTATCGGCGCTTCATTCCCACCACCACTCTTGCTTCTAAGGCTGTGCCCCTAACCAACCTGACGAAAGGGAAAGGGTCGGTCATGATTAAATGGACCCCCCGAGGCTGAGGCAGCATTCCAATTCTTGAAACAAGCCTTATGTAGCCAGCCAGTGTTGTACTCACCCGACTTCTCTAAAGACTTTGTCGTACAAAGTGATGCGTCAGATGTGGGGTTAGGAGCAGTATTGTCCCAGGTCTGGAACGGGGAAGAGCACCCAGTCATTTACCTCAGCAGGAAGTTGAAGTCCCATGAGGTAAATTACGCCACGGTTGAAAAGGAGTGTTTAGCGGTGAAGTGGGCTCTAGATTCCCTTCGGTACTATCTGCTAGGTAGGCACTTTGACATGGTTACGGATCACGCTCCGTTAAAGTGGATGGCTCAAAACAAGGAGACAAATAGAAGAGTGAATAGGTGGTTCCTGGCCCTACAGGAATTCAACTTCACAGTAAAGCATCGCCCTGGCGTTCAAATGGGGAATGTGGATGCTTTGTCTCGAGTACATGAATGCCTGATTGCTGGTGTTCCAACCCCGAGGTTAAAACAAGAGGGGGGGGTTTGTGACAGCAGGAAGGTAAAGTCACCTGGTTGCATCCAGGGGGGTAGATATATTTCGCCCAGATTCAGGCTTTACGCCGACTTATACAACTAGGTGGAGAGTTGTATAAGGCTAGTGGGCTCATGGATGACTCATACCTCTAGGGAGAGGGCTGGGCGTCGTACAGACAGGGAGTTGATGAGGCCAGCTGAAGCTTGTCAGCTCATTTAGGCCTCTATAAGAACTCCCAGCTTCATTAGATGTTAGCTCATGCCTGGAACCAGACCTGTGTGGACTGTCTAGGGAGAGTGAACCCCTGTGCGGTGAGGCAAAGCCTGTGTGGCTATTTGTTTGGACTTTTACTAAACCAGGGACTTAGGGACTAGGACAGCACCAGGCTGATCCCAGTTGTTAGTTTAGGAAACCTGCATGTTTAGTCAGAGGTCAAACTGACCAGGATTTATTTTGTTTGTTTCTTTTTGGCTTTGCTGTGTTTTTGTCACTGTACATAGAGAAATAAACCGCACCTTTTGATTTTGAAAACCACAACCTCCGTCTGCTGGCCCTGTTTTTGTGTGGGGAGCCCAACCAGGGGGTCACACACACCCGCTACCGAGTTAACCCCCTCACAATATATATATATATATATATATATATATTTAAAAATACGCACTTTTTTGCTGACAAGCCAGGGTTCATATAGTTTGGAATAGTATATGTAATACATATATATTTATTTTTACACTATATATATATATATATATATATATGTATACACAATTCAAATCGATATGAACCCTGGCTTGTCAGCAAAAAAAGTGCACATATATATATATTATACGCACAGACGCACGTGTGTTTGAGCTTTGGTTTGAGGTGCACACCCTAATGCAATAGGCTGCGCACACCTATGCTTATAAGCAAAATCATTACTCTATCCTTCATATTTAACCTGCAAAGAATGGAAAATAATAATGACATTCCTGTACATTGGTAAATTGTCAATGACATTCTTTCAAAACTGATTCAAACAAAACCCTCTGTAACCCTTACTTTTCCCGTTCCTACAAAAATACAACAGCCGCGACGCATCGAAGGATCGCCGCGGTAAGTTCGAACATATTCACGTTACTACATACAAACATTCCGATACAAACGTGGGGGAAATACTTCCCAGTTTCCAAAACCACAAATGAAAAAAACAAAAACAGCCAGAATTCTACCTTCACTCTTTCAGCAATAGGAAAAAATACAATGGGAATATGAGAGCAGCTCGAGAAGCTTGCATGGACCAGCCATACAAAGTTCAAACAAACGGGCATGAGACTACACCTCCATCAACACTCATCATTACAGATTTCTGAAGCCGCAGCTCAACTACATCCATTCCAGAGGGATACCCAAAATAGTATACTTGGACCACCTATGTTAATCTTTTTGGGGTTCAAAGGCCTTTGCCCCAAAACTAGGCTTTGTGCACTGTGTGACCGTCTGACTATGGGAAGCCTCCATTCCTTCCCTTTGCACAGACCTCCTTGTGTCCATGGCGATTCGAATCGGCTTATCGTCTTAAACCTGCGTCCAGGTTAAACCGTTGCACCCTTTCGGAGATCACCGCCCGGTGTCTTCTTATACGGTGAATTGCAGAACTACAACCACTATATGGTCAAGTCCTCCAACTAGAAACCCTAACCGAGGCGTCAACTCTATGGCTTGTTGTCCCAACACTTTTGGAACTACAGCAACAACCACAGAGCAACCCCCGAATTAGGCCTCTACCCCTCACAGTGTATGCATACACAAGCATTTTCCGCTATACACCCATACACTGCGTTTTCAGTAGGCTTGTGCAATTCGTTTCGTAACGAATTGAAATTCGTCCGAATTTAGCAACTTTCGGACATTCGGAAGCATTCGAATTTCCGAACAAAGCAATTACGAATAAGACCGAATCCGAAATAAATTATACCGCAAATAGCGAATGCCCGAATGTCTTCGGCATAATTCGTTATGAAAAAGTTACGAATGTACGAATCCATACGAAGCACAATAACACTCACTCTGCTCTGCTCTCTGCTTCTCCCACACCGTGCTGAACTCCCTCTCAAAATGGTGTACAGGGGCGGAGGTTATAGCCGCATGTAAAAAACGAAAGTAAAATACGAGATTTCGAATCCATTCGAAGCACAATAACACTCTGCTCTGCTCTCTGCTTCTCCCTCACCGTGCTGAACCCTCTCAAAATGGTGTACAGGGGCGGAGCCTATAGCCGCATGTAAAAAACGAAAGTAAAATACGAGATTTCGAATCGTTACAAATAACCGCTATGTATTTAGAAAAGTACAAATCCATTCGAAGCACATTAGGCATAATAGGCAGCGTCGTTGTGAGAGAGACACGGAAAATTACGAATCAACGAACCCAAAAAAAGTTACGAAAGTAGGAGTTGTGTCCAGAATCAACGAAAAACAACGTACTCTACCGAAAGTACGAATTATAAAGCAACAAAAAATTCAACGAAAAATGTCGCTTGCAAAAATACGAATGAGTCCGAACACGAAAAATCCCGTCTAGCAAAATTACGAATGATTACGAATCAACAGGACCGGAAAGAAACGAACCGAAACGGAACAAATTTTTCCGTTGTGCACAAGTCTAGTTTTCAGACTAAACCTCACAGAACACTTACGCCAGTTTACCACTTGCAGAACAATGTGGCTTCTCTCTGTATCTAGATGATAAAATAATGGTGATACCCCCTGTTTTTCTCTCTACCCAAAACTGTATTACAGTACAAAACTTTACAAAACTGGAACGAAATATAAAACACTTTTAAACGCCAAAATGCTTTCCATTTTCCTTCCAGACACAAATCTCATTGCTCACCTTTAAAAACCCCAAGCTCCTCCCACTAACTTTCTGCTGATATATAAATGCTGAAAAGAAACTTCCAGTTATGCTCAGCTCTTAAAAAAAACAAACTGGTTTATTTACATATCAATTGTTCAGGAAGAGGGAGGGGGAGGGGAGGCCTTAGCCTTGTCTATCAAGACTCCAAAAAAATCCATGGCTACACATTATATATTTCAACCATTTAAAACCTTGTCAAGGAAATGATGGAGTAAACCCCCCTTTGCAAATGGGAGGGAATCCCCCCTGACCCACATTCCCTGGAAGTCAAACCATAAGTTGGGACTTAAAATACAAACTCCTGCCAAAAGATGGCTATACAGTACAAGTTCCAAAAAAATGAATTGCCCTCTGGGAAACTCCCAAATATTTAAACATAAACACATCATTGTACAAAAACTCTGTTAGTCTTACAATCTATCAAAATTCAGTGTAAAGTGAAGTTTTTCTTAAAACCAAAATCCAATGCAAAAAAAACGCCGCGCATATACTGCAAAGTCAGCTGACCCTGCAATAGCTTACATTCACTTAAATGAAAACAGAGAAACCTTCCTCCTAACACCATCTGCATGGAGTTTGCATGTTGTCCCTGTCTCTGCGTTGGCCTCCTCCCACACTCCAAATGCTGGTAGATCAGCCAGATCCCATCCATAAATAGGCCTCAGCATGTGCGTGTGTCCGCAAGCACGTTGTGGCCCCTCGGGGTAAGACCGCGCTATTTCAAGATACCACTCTACTCAACTCAAAAGGCGATGCTTAGAAAAGCAATTTGAACCAGAGACAAAACCATCCTCTCAGTATGTCACTCCGGCGTCCCACCACTCTCCCCAGCAGTGCACAGGTCAAACTGTAAACGCATAAAACAGAAGAAAACTGCGCCAATCAACAAATGCCAATACAGCATATTCAGGAGCCGTGTTTGCTAAACTGGAACTCCCTATCTCAAACTGTAAACGTCTCAAAATGGCCGACAAGCCAGGATAACAAAATGGTGGATGACCACCACCCCCACCTCATGGACAACAACAAAAATGGCGCCATGCAATTTTTCCCGCCAAAACCAGCATGGGACGTCACAATGAACACCACATTGGTTCCCCTACACAAAGAAAAACACAAATTGCCTCCACCAGGTTCCAACACAGAAAAGATCGCACTATATTCGCACCAAACATCAAAATCTGCTCCAAAGGCTGAGAAATTCCACCAGCAACATAGCTGACGAATGCCACATGGTATAGTGCCCAAAAGAAAGGTGGCTGCACCTTCCCTTATAGGATACCCACAGGCTAAGGAAAAACTGTGCCTCAAAATGGCAGACAAACCTGCAAGGCTAACAAAAACCAAGAATGGTGCCATTACTTTTTCCCACCAAAACCAGGATCTCTTCACTAGAGAACCAAAAATGCTTTTCTCCACAAAGACTGACTACACCATTGAAACTTTTCATCAAAATCCACTGAAAAAGGTGTCAGCTACACTATACAAGGACCACATGTACACTTACAAACTTAGCCTCCCTTTTGCCAACTAAACAGCACATTCAATAAATGTTAGTTACATGACAATATTAAAAACATCTTAATTTCTCTAAGTTCATATACTCTGAGATATTCACCACTTTTCTCTACCTAAAGTTCACACACACAGTGGCCTCAGCTTCCATAACAAGCCATTGCAGAGACATACTATGTCTGCCTTCTAGCAATGCCTGGCCACTTGGATATGCGGCGGGAACTTTCAACTCAAAAACCAAACACTTTACTTAAAATATTTTTACAGTTATGGGGACATGTGTCTTTGTCCCCTATAAAGGCAAAAATCACAATCTAACCATTTCTATTTTTCATAGAAATCACAAACACCACACACATACAGTATATTTTTGCTTGTAACATCAGATCATCTCTCAGGGCCCTTCCACTACAAAACTCCTGCATGCTATTTACAGAAAGTCACCAACTTTCACCCTTGTAACTGAGATGCTGCCCGCCCCTCCCCCACTAAACCTCATGGTTCACAAGGACCAGAACAATGCAGCAGCCATGGCTGGCAGCAGACTGCTCAATACATCGCACAAACAGCCATCTCTTACACAATTTCAATCACATGGGTACACATGTCCTACATCACACAAACAATCTAATCACACAGGCACATGCAGGCATACCCACACACAATCAAATTCGCAGGCATACAATCCATGACAAAATCACACACACACATACGATTCGCAGACATACACACGCACACATACACACGCTGCAAACTTAAAGCATTATTTCAAAAAGACAAAAAAATGTTCTCTTAAAGAGTAGAGCCCCCCACATCGGAACATAGATCCACTCTTCCCCCCATCTCGATCCGATGTCCAAAGGGACTCCATCTATTCCCAAAAATCCTGGCCCGCCATTCTGTTGTGGAATTCCTAGGCTGTTTGCAGAGCACACAGCCTATAATTCCTGTGCTATCTAAGCACACATCAGATTTCATCTTTTTGCAATAATGCTATCTTTAAGTTTGCTAAAGATCCACTCACCGTTCATTCCCATTCATCCAAGAAAGGCAGCACCACAAAAGCTTATCTTCTCATCAGGCCATTCCACATAGACTGCCCAGCCGACGCCTAATCATAGGCTTTTATTAAACTCAAAAGATCTCAAGACAGGAGGTGATTGGTTGCAGCAACCAGTCACCTCCCCCCATGGGCGGGGACATCACAGGATGTTCCTTCCACAGGAGAATGACCATACAAGGACATCCTTCCAAACAGATACAATGTTCATTCGAATTGACTAACAGTGACATACACTGTTACCAAATGACGGAAACTACATAACAATTATGCCTCAAATGGACCACAATTATTTTATAGTTATGCTACCGTTCCTGTGGACACAGATATGTGCGCTCAGAGTCATTTAACGCCCCCCGCCAGGGGCTGGCCAGTTCCCCCAACGGGGCGCAAAACAACACCTCTCTAAATGCAGCAAACATCGCTGTTTCCACAGGAAGATTTTCCCGCCACCGATCTTCCACCAACGTCTGTATGTGCAAATACGCTCAGATGAGCGCATTACAGCAAAACTGACACTGGGGGAACATCTGACAACATACATTAATACATTTCCATAAAAATCTCCACAACAGAAGGTGCCACAAAAATCTCCACCTACACCGTATAGTCAGGGGCGGAGCCAATGGGGGTGTCAAAATTAGGTTTCACCTAGGGTGGCAAAAATCCTTGCACCGGCCCTGGTCAGTGTAGTGTAGTGTAGTGGTCAGTATAGTGGTTAGTGTAGTGGTCAGTGTAGGAATCAGGTAGGTCAGTGTAGTGTAGTGGTCAGTGTAGTGTAGTGGTCAGTGTGGGAATCAGGTAGGTCAGTGTAGTGTAGTGGTCAGTATAGTGTAGTGTAGTGGTAAGTATAGGAATCAGGTAGGTCAGTGTAGTGTAGTGGTCAGTATAGTGGTAAGTATAGGAATCAGGTAGGTCAGTGTAGTGTAGTGGTCAGTATAGTGGTAAGTATAGGAATCAGGTAGGTCAGTGTAGTGTAGTGGTCAGTATAGGAATCAGGTAGGTTAGTGTAGTGTAGTGGTCAGTATAGGAATCTGGTAGGTCAGTGTAGTGTAGTGGTCAGTATAGGAATCAGGCAGGTTAGTGTAGTGGTCAGTGTAGGAATCAGGCTGGTCAATACTATTGTAGGAAGGGAAGGGATAGGACTCGGGAGTGCTAAAAGTCCGCAGGTTAGGGGGGCGCAAATTACTTGCCTTGCCCCGGGCGCTGACAACCCACGCTACGCCACTGGGAATACCGCCAGGGAGGTTTTTTTGTGATACGGCACTTTTCACTTTAACTGACAATTGCATCATCGTGCGACGTTGATGTCCTTTTTTCCCCACAAATAGAGCTTTCTTTTGGTGGTATTTGCTCATCTCTGCGGTTTTTATTTTTTGCACTATAAACAGCTAAGTTAAACTCCCTTGCAAAGTGAATATGCTTATTACTTTTAGTAAATCAACTCCATTGCCTTGAACACAACACAGACGGACCTTGTTAAAGCCTTACTCCAAGCTTTGGTGAAATTAAAGTGTTTCTAAAGGTTTGATTTTTTTTATTAAATAACAAACATGTTATACTTGTGTAGCGGGGTATTACCTTTTAAATCCCTCAGAGACTACATTACCCAGTACACTTTTAGGCACCCAGGGTGCCTTGCCCCGCGCAAGGACTGCTGGGGTGGACTTTATAAGGGGGAGGCGGAGCCCAGTTCTTTCTCTTTGGACACCGCCCGCCTTTAGGCCAGAAGCCTGGCCTTTCTTTCCAAAGAGCCTTCCGCGCGCACCGAGGAGTCTGAGGGAAGTCTCTTCTTGATACTGCACCTTTGCCAGGAGGACCGAAGACCCGGATGTCGATGGATCGGTGTATTTAGACACCGCAGCGGAAGAAACGGACGCGGACTGGTCCGGTTGGGTGAGAGAGCACCTGCTCATAGACAGACGCAGTATCTTTGTTGCCTTGGTGGATTACAAATTCTGTCTTCAAGTGCACCACCGTTGCTAGCAAAGATTTCCCTACAGAACTTCCATTTAGTTCAGTCAGGCCTGACTGGGTAGCGCAGACATTCCTGGGTGCCATATTGTCCACGAGGGGAAGTAGCTGCAAAGGGGACTGTTAGAGTTGCATAGCATTGAATAGTTGTCTGTTTGTTTAACACTGTTTATTACAGAACTCTGCATATGACTTGTACCCACCTGTTTACTGCTTACCCACTAATATAAGTAAACATACAAGGGTTAAGTATATTGGTGTCTGTGTTCTTTACTTTACGGAAGAGATAGGTAAAGGAAGGTTTTACATTTTCACTGTGTGTCCTTGCCATAGGATTGTGCCGCTGTGAGTTACTGGCCTCACAATCCTATCATCCCCTACTAACTGTGCCAAGGGAGGTTAGAGCCGATTGCCAGGGGTTGACAGCGGTGCACTACAGGGCCCAAAAATCATACAGGCAGCCCTCTTAATTGGGGGTATCTCTACACTTACCTGCCCTGTGCAGTGGTTTTGCACAGAGCAGCACCGATCCTCCTCCTTTTGGGTTCCCCGCTTTCTGTCCTGGCTCCTTCCCCATGCTGAGTGCCCCAATAGCAAGCCTCCCAGAAGGTTTTTTACCTTAATGCATAGAATGCATTAGGGTAAAAAAAACTCTATGCCTTTAGAACCACTTTAAATAGTTTGTTTGGACCAAGGTAGTCCAAATGAACTTTTCTCTTATCGTTCATGGACTGACACAGCTCTAATACTGAAACACGTGGTATATGTCCCTGCTCGCAGGAGAAGATCTAGGCAGAATGTTAGATGTTAGAAACATACATTCTAGAACAAACCAGAGCTGAACAGCCCCGTCCAGGGGGGCGGTCCCTCCGGACATAACCCTCCTGCCTGCAGCCAGCAGCCTCAGTTTTTTTCTGCCTAGCAGAAGGAGAAGACGTGGCTCTCTCAGGAGCCAGTCTCCTGGAAGATTTTATTTTTATTCCTTTGAGAATTGTATTATTTTATTTTTGAGACCTTCAATCAACTGTCGGCTGGGCAACAGGTTGGGTACACTAGTATCCTCGTAGCCTTCCCTGTCCGACCATCGAGCGTGCTGATCCTCGCCTTGTGTGCGTGAGACTCAGTTCACGACATGCCCAATGACTCCAGGGGTGGCCGGTGGGCTTTAATGCTCCCGCGGTCCTCACATTATTGAACAGTGCCTGCTGTATCTTTTGCGGTGGACCGGGCCGACAGCTACTCAGTACTACTCTGTGATAGGTCCGTCTGAAAAACGCCAGTGGGTCCCTCTGGGACGGGTAAGTAGTCTCTCCTGCATCAGGTGAGTACATGCTGGCTGTGTTTCTCTGTATGGGGGGTCTTTCCCTGTCTCCCCCCTGTATGCTGCTCTCTGCACCCTAATCTGGCGCTGAGCTGTGTGGGGGTACTTGGGGGTCACTGAGCCTGGTGGGGGGGGGGGGCGCTCATGTCTGTGTGCTGGGGCTGAGAAAACATGGGGTGTTTGGTGACGCCACTAGGCACTTTGGCTGTAATTTTGCTGCGCTCGGCGGCCATCTTGCCGCGGATCAATTGCGCAGTACTACACGTGGCCGGCGCCCATTTTCTTGAAGCCGCGGTGCTTTCACTTTAGTTTTTGGCCTCTATCGCCGCTGCTGCGGCGCGAATCTCCTCACACTCTCCTCAGGCTTCACTCGCGCTAGCAGTGCGGTGCATACAGCGGAGCTGAGCAGTCCTCTAAAGTATTGGTGAGTCCTCTGGGTATCCCCTCCTCAGTCAGCACAGCCAGTGGGTGGACTGTTTATTCACTTTATTGTGCATAAGGTCTCAGAGGGTGGCGAGTATGGAGTCTGGCACCTGCTTCCCCACTCTTGTCAGAGGCAACAGGCAGTGCTCCTGCACCTGCAGTCCCTATGGACCAGTTGTCGGCAGTCCTGGAATCATTCCTTGTCAGGATGGAAGCGGTGTGCGAGCACAAGGGAGCTATAAGCACCCTCTCCCCACACAATCTCCACATGGGGAGTGCTTGGATTCAGATATGGGCCTAGCTGCTGCTGCTCAGGACCCTAGCTCTGAATATTTTAATGTTTTTGAATTGGACATTCCTTGTGAGGAAGACTCCAGTTCTGAGTCAGTAATTGACAGGGCGCTTGTAAGTGAACTCATTGATGCTGTGAGGGACACTCTCAAGCTGGATGCTGTGGCTGAGGTACCTCAGGTGGACGCTGTCTCCTTTGGTTCTTTTCAAGCTTTTCTTTTACACAGCTTCCTCACTGTTTCCTCACACTCTGCGTCAAGAGCAGCATGGATGATACAGCGGTACACAGTGCCCCCCTCCCCCCCCCCTGGTCGGTGCAGCATGGTGGTGGAGGGACTTTATTAATTTATTTCTCTAATCCCTGTGAGCTTTCTGTGTGATGTCTCTGAGGCTACAACAGGGTCTCTGCAACTGTGGTTTCCTACCATTTCCTGGGGAACGCTCTGAGCTCTTGACAGGCCACGGTCTGAGGTGTCAGAGGTTTCCTTTTACCTGCATGCTGCTTCGGCAGCACATTTAAGCAGGTTGGAATGATACAGAGAAGTTTATGTGCCTCGGCGCCATAATTTAAACTTATCTTATAACTCTACACTGGATACATTCACAGTGTATGTATGTGTTATTGGTCTCTGTGTCTGCGTGGGTTTCCTCCCATGTTCCAATGCTGTGTCTTCAGTGCCATACACGATATAAACATACACAATATGTTTATATACGACTCTAAATACATTCACAGTATATGTATGTATTATACTCTCTGGGTCGGCGTGAGTTTCCTCCGGGTGCTCCGGTTTCCTCCCATGCTCTCACGGTATGTGCGCTTCGGCTCTCTGCACAGTATAAGCATGTTCAATATGTTTATTAAACATACTATGAATACCTACAGTAGGTGTATGCTGTCTGCATGGGTTTCCTCTGGGTACTCCGGTTTCCTCCCACACTTCAATGGTAATGCACAGCATAAACATGTGCAATATGTTTATTCACATGCTATCATTCCTACACGGTATCTGTGTGCTGTCTGCGTGGGTTTTTTCCGGGTGTTCCGGTTTCCTCCCACGCTCTGATGGTATGTGCGCCTTTGGCTCTCTGCACAGTTTAAACATGTTCCATATGTTTATCACGCATACTATAATACCTACGCGGTATGTGTATGCAGTTTGTGTGGGTTTCCTCTGAGAACTCCGGTTCCCTTCCACACTCCAATGGTATGGGCGATTTCGGCGCGATGCACAGCCTAAACTTGTGCGATTTGATTATTCACATGCTAACATACCTACGCGGTCTGTGTGTGCGGTCTGCGTGGGTTTCCCCTGGGTCCTCCGGTTTCCGCCCACGCTACATGACATGCGCGCCTTTGGTGCCATACACAGTATAAACAAACACATTATGTTTATACACAACTCTAAATACATTCACAGTAGATGTATGTATTGTATTCTCTAGATCTGCGTGGGGTACTCCGGTTTCCTCCCACGCGCCAACAGTGTGCGCGCCTTCGGCGCTATGCACACATAGACATGTTCAAAATGTTTATCACACATACTATAGTACCTTCACGGTATGTGTAGGCAGTCTGCGTGTGTTTCATCCGGGTGCTCCGGTTTTTCCCCCGCGCTCCAATGGTGTGCGCATTTTCAGCGCTATGCACAGCATGCTAACATGCCTACACGGTTGTGTACGCAGTCTGCGTGGCTGGTTTCCGCCCACGCCTCAATGATGTGCGCGTCTTCGTCGCTGGCACAGTATAAACATGTCTAATATGTTTATCCACACATACTAAACTACATACGCCATATGTGGTTGTACTATGCTCTTTGTGGTTGAGTGGGTTTCCTCCCACGCTCTAATTGCGCGTTTTGACGCAATACACAGCATAAACTATACGTTTGTACAATCAGCACTTATCAATGGAGTAGCTGCTGGATGGAGCATTGTCATAAGGATCCCTGGTACCAGGGGTACCACCTTCCACCTTCCCTTCGGTGGTGATCAGAAGCGCTGGCTTGGACTGTGTTCGCCATGCTGGGGTTAGCGTTACGCCCATTAGTGGCTGCGTCTCTGGCGTTTCTGAAGCTCAATGACTGGGCAAAAGCCTCTGCTTCATCTATCAGTCGACCAGCAGGTGCACTGCACCAGGGCAATTGGTGCTTCCTGGGCTTTCCGACATCAAGCGTCGGTTGCACAAGTGTGCAAGGTGGCAACCTGGTCATCCGTTCATACCTTTTCTAAGTTCTATAAGGTTGATGTGGCGCATCTTCGGATGCTTCCTTTCGGCCGCAAAGTGTTGCAGGCCGCTGTTTAATGTCGCAACTCCTCCGTTGAGGAGCTCTGCTTGTTTGGAGTGAAGTTTTGGTTTTTCCTTTACTACTGCTCCCTTTCTGATACTGCTTTGGGACGTCCCACGTGTTTCAGTATTAGAGCTGTCCATGGACGATAAGAGAAAATAGGATTTTTGTGCTCACCGTAAAATCCGTTTCTCTGACGTCCATGGACTGACACAGCACCCACCCTTCTTTTAAGGTTTGTACTGCTTTGTTACGAACTGAGGCTGCTGGCTGCAGGTAGGAGGGTCGGGGGCTGTTCAGCTCTGGTTTGTTCTAGAATGTATGTTTCTAACATCTAACATTCTGCCTAGATCTTCTCCTGCGAGCAGGGACATATACCATGTGTTTCAGTATTAGAGCTGTGTCAGTCCATGGACGTCAGAGAAACGGAATTTACGGTGAGTACAAAAATCCTATTTTTCTTTACCTAACATTCAGTGGCTGTCAGTGCTGTATGGACTTCATGTAGCCTCAACTACATACAGTATACAGCACTGTGTCCCAGCAACAGTAAAGCCCCATACACACTATCAGATTTTCTGCTGATTTTTGTCATCAGATTTACCAAAACCATGTAGTACAAGGGCCTGCCTGATTGCATCCAAATTGAAACTCTTAAGGTTTGACCTCATATTAGATGGTTTTGGTAAATCTGATGACAAAAATCAGCAGAAAATCTGATAGTGTGTATGGGGCTTAAGAGGATTTCTCTTTTAATATATGTCTGTGTTAATGCATAGGTATATGGGAAAGCTAATGTTTGGGGATGCAAGAGGTTACCTAATGTTGATCTCTGAGCTCCCCACCTTCTAACTAATCACTGGCATTATTTAAAAAAAATATGGCTATTTTATACTCACTTGATGCTCCAGTACTGTACCTTCTCTTTTCTTTTGTTTTCAAGACAAGGGTCCTACTTCTGGTGTCCATGTCACCACTTCAGGTTCTCTCAGGATCCAGAATAGGAGTCTGCAGCAGTGATGTCAGCACAAATGCACATTTGCAGGGTTGGGTTAGTGGTCCTTTGCACAAAGAAACAAAATCACCAAGGGGTCCGGGACCACAAACTTAGGTGAGAATATTTTGCTTCAAAATGTAAGAAAATAATTACAGGATGAGTTAGAGGTGGGTGTTGGGGGGGTTATTATTTGCTCAGAGATGAACATTTTGTTCTTGTGTAATCCTGCAGCCATAGTGCATAATCCACTTTCCATACAGTCCTATGTATTGTTTACCTATCTTCTGGTAAACCTTAAGAGTTGGTATTCATGCTTTGCAGTGTTAGTACTGCTGTCTTTGCTCACATTCTTTGTTAATATATCCAATGATCACACGAACATCTTCAACACCATAAAAAGAGCAGCAATCATGATGGGGTGTATGGAAAAATATAAAAATTCTATATTAGGATATATATTTTCCTCCTCATTTACCTTTATCGAGTTCATCTGTTCTTCGGACACTTAAGTCAGTCATACATGGATCGAAATTTGGCCGGTTCAGCAGGTACCAGCCAAATTTTGATTCATGTATGGGTAAGCTGATTGTACCCAAGTTGATCCATTGATTGACTTGGGTTGGGTACAACCAGCCGGTCGACTTTCTCTACATGAGATTACTGTCAGCAGCTATAGCCACTAGCAGCAATCATTGTATTCTGCTGGCCAGGAAGGCTCCCCATGCCCCCTTGCCGGCAGAATACAATAGTTCTGCGGGAATTGACTCATTTATGGCTTGCCTCATTCTCAAAAGGGATTAACAGCATAACTAACTAAAAATCACCTTTATTAGCCCGTACCAGTGGAGTCTGGTGCTCCATTTTGGGGGGAGGGCATCAAATAAACTACCCCCCCGGTTAGTCGGTCCCACCCCTACCAAACTGCCCCCCCATTGCTCGCTCGTTTGTCCGTCTGCCCACCAGCCCCACACTCACCTCTGAAGTGAAGGACATGGTCGTATCCAGGGAGATGTGATGCCGTAGAATGCGGGAAGACGTGTAACCACTCTGGACTAAGTCGAAGGGTTCGGTGTGCCTGCCAGAACGAATCGAGATGATCATGAAGGGAAGCCAACTGGGAAGCAAGACCGAAGAACAGAGGAGCCGAGCTGAGCCAAGCCGAAGTGTCAGGTGCGCCTGGATGACGTGCAGAACCAATCCGGATGTGGAAGGAAGGAGAATGGAAGCCAGTGTTTCTCCGTTCGGCCAATCGGGTCACAGGACCCACTTCCTGATTGGCCAGGAGGAGAATCAGGAAGACAATAGCGAATATTAATTTGCAATTGTCACACAAGTGCGTGGCTCGGGGTGCAGTGGTCTGTGCCCCAAGCCCACCATTTTTGAAGCCAGTTTATAGCCTCAGGCTCTAATCACATGCTTCAATAAAAAAAAAACACATTGGAATGCATGCATTTGGCATCCTGCATGTAGATTAGGGGCCGTGCGCATGAAGTAGGGGGGCGGCGCCCTTGCACCCCGTATGGACAGGCCGCCACTGGCCCATACAGTAACATTTCTTGGATAATCATAGCTTTTCTCTAGTCCCTTGTACCACTGGATAAGCTAAAACCAAAGAACTAGTCTGACAATAAGCATGTTTACAAGCATGCTTTAAAGAGAACCAGTCACAGACTGTATGAACACAAGAACTCGAAAGTTCACCATTAGGGGTATTATAAATTATAATTTACAAATGAACCTTCAGTTTAAATCAGCTAAATACAGTCCCAATGCATCAAAACAAAAGGTGTTTTTTTCTAAAGCCATAGCAGCCCTAGTAAAAATCAGAGCCAATTCCCTGATTGGCTCTGACTCAGTAGGGAGTGTTTCAGACCTCTGCACAAAGGTCCCTGCTTCCCCAAAGAGAGTAAAGCCTCGTACACACGACTGAGTTTCTCGTCGTAAAAAACACGTCGTTTTTTTCGACGAGATTCTAGTTAACCTTGTCGATTTTCTCGTCAAGCTATCCATGCGTACACACTGACATTTCCCAATTTCCTCGTTGTTCTCCGTGGTCACGTCCAGCACGTACGACAGCACTATAAAGGGGAAGATCTTTTTTCTTGGCGCCACCCCTTGGGCTGCTTTTGCTGATCTCGTGTTACCGCGTGTGAAGTAAAAGTTTGGGAAGAGACGATTCGCGCTTTTCAGTCTTCGTACTTTTCAGTTCGTTTTCTGCGGTTCAGTTTGTGCTTGTGGGTTCGTATCTTGACTTTCAGGGCATCTAGGCAGGTCGTATCTGTTTTACAGTGCGTTCTTGCCTGTTCGTTTCTGTTTTTCAGTTCGTTATTCATAGGCCTTGCTGTTCTAAAGTGCGTTCTGTTCTGTACGTTCTGATAAGACGACCGTTTCCTAGCCATGTCGCCTGGACGTTCTCGTCGTCGAGTTTGTTCTGTGCATGCGCTTGGTGTTGGTCTGCTTGTTTTGGACCAAGACCAGTCCATGAATGGTGTGAGGAGGAGTTCATGGACCAAGAATTGGTGGCTCCAGCGGGACCAATTCTGCCATATGCCTCTGCTGCGGAAGATCGTCGAGAATAATCCTGAGGACTACAGGAATTTTCTGCGGATGTCTGACCCCGTTTTTCAGGAACTGTTGGCTTTGGTGTCCCCCTATATTACCAGGCAGGACACCGTTATGCGGGAAGTAGTGATGAGCCGAACACCCCCGGGTTCGGTTCGCACCAGAACCCGCGAACGGACCGAAAGTTCGCGCGAACATTAGAACCCTATTAAATACAATGGATGCGAACGTTCGGATTCTAAAGTGCTAATTATAACGACTATTATCCATGTTATTGTCCGAAACAGAGTTTGGGAACCCGGTTTCTGCACCAGGGGACATGTATCAATGCAAAAAGAAGTTTTAAAAACGGACGTTTTCCGGGAGCAGTCATTTTAATGATGCATAAAGTGAAAAAAAAAAGTCAAATATTCCTTTAAATATTGTACCTGGGGGGTGTCTAAAGTATGCCTGTGAAGTGCCACGTGTTTCCCGTGTTTAGAACTGTCCCTGCACAAAATAAAATTTCTAAAGGAAAAAAAGCCATTTAAAACTGCTTGCGGCTTTAATGCAATGTCTGGTCCCGGTAATATGGATGAAAATCTTTAGGAAAAATGGCATAGCTACCCCATCAACCCCCCCCCCCCCACCCCAGCCCATTACCAGCCCCTTTGGGTCTTGTATGGATATTAAGGGGAACCCCGCACACAAAATAAAAAAGCCCCTATATACTCTGAACAGCCGTATACAGGCGGTGCATACAAGACAGGGACTGTAGGTTTGTTCTTCTGTAGAATCTGTTTGTAATTTTGAACAGCTGCATTGTTTAAGTGTAGCACCATGCCAAATTCCTTTTTTTTAGCTTTTTGGAAAACATAGGGAACGGTTATCACCCCTGTCACATTTTTTTTGCTGTCTGTGCCCCTGTTCAGAACATTTCACCTCACTTTGCGTCCCAATGACAACTGTTTTTGAAATGTGGTGTTTGTATTGAAAGAAGGATTGGTGATAAAGCATCAGTAGAGAGGAGACACCTTTCTCCCATATTAATTCTTACAGGAGAGAATTTTCCTTCCAAGGGGTAGATTTCCTCTCACTTCCTGTTGTCTTCTTCCGTTTGCAAGTAGTAGTGGTTTGTAAGTTGGATGTTTGAAAGTAGGGACCTTCCGTATATACTCTGCAGAAATTGGCCCCTTAGGTGTTGGTGTTGGCACAACACTGAAAGCACTCACAGTTATTCTTGGTGGGTGCTGGAACGCCCTGCTGTCAAGTATAATATCAGGAATTGTAATAACATATAATTGTTGATCAGTGGTAGTAAAAATTGGGCCTTTGATGGTGGTGCTGGTGCCACAACACTGTAAGGCCTGACAGTTACTCTTGGTGGGCGCAGCAATGGTCCCTGCTGTGAATTATTAGATCAATAATTATAATTGCATGCCCCTGTTGAACAGGGGCTGAAAAACTGGGCCTTTGGTGGTGGTGGTGGTGGTGATGGTGTTGCTGGTGCCACAACACTGTAAGGCCTGACAGTTACTCTTGGTGGGCGCAGCAATGGGCCCTGCTGTGAATTATTAGATCAATAATTATAATTGCATGCCCCTGTTGAACAGGGGCTGAAAAATTGGGCCTTTGGTGGTGGTGGTGGTGGTGATGGTGTTGCTGGTGCCACAACACTGTAAGGCCTGACAGTTACTCTTGGTGGGCGCAGCAATGGGCCCTGCTGTGAATTATTAGATCAATAATTATAATTGCATGCCCCTGTTGAACAGGGGCTGAAAAATTGGGCCTTAGGCACTGGTGGCACAACACTGCAACCCCTCACAGATACTGTACTTGGAGCACAGCAATGAGGCCTGTTGCAAAGTATTGCATCAAAAATTTTAATTACACGCCCCTGTTAAACAGGGGCTGAAAAATTGGGCCTTAGCCACTGGTGGCGTCACCCATAAACCAAAATGATCTTCCAAGCTATCATCGTTAATCGTATCATTGAGGAGGAGGAGGAGGATAGCCAGACAACATAACAGCACAGGCACTCAGCATCAGCATCAGTCTTGAAGGGATGTGACATTTTAAAATCAATTAGTCTGTTATATCAGCATCTGGTGTGTGGTAGCTGGTGGTGATCCAAGACTGGTTCATCTTGATGAAAGTCAGTCGATCAACCGAGTCGGTGGACAGGCGCACCCTGTGATCCGTGAAAAATCCTCCAGCAGCACTGAATGTGCGTTCTGAAAGAACGCTGGATGCAGGACAGGCCAGTAGCTCAATTGCATACTGTGCAAGCTCTGGCCAGTGATCCATCCTCAAGACCCAGTAAGCCAGAGGATTTTCGGTGGGGAAGGTGTCCAAGTCTGACCTTGCCCCTAGGTATTCCTGCACCATGTATATCAGACGCTGGCGATGGTTGCTGGAACCGATCATACTTTGGGGCTGCGGACTAAAGAATTGTCTGAACGCATCGGTCAGACGGCCACCTTCCCCACCGCTCCTTCTTTGACTGCCCGAAGCCTCAGCAACTTGTTGTCCAGGACCAGGAGTTTGTAACCTCCCAGTCTCTGGGAACGCGTTGCACAGACCTTTCTGCAAGGCCTCCCGGAGTTGTCTCATCCTCTGCTCCCTCTGCGACAGTACGATAAGTTCCGCAACCTTACCCTTGTACCGTGGATCAAGGAGAGTGGCCAGCCAGTAATGGTCCCTCTCCTTGATCCGAAGAATACGAGGATCCTTCCGCAGACTTTGCAGGATCAGGGAGGCCATGCAGCGTAGGTTAGCTGAGGCATTCAGTCCGGAGTCCTCTGGGTCACTAAGGACGACATGATCCGCAGCCACCTCCTCCCAGCCACGTACAAGTCCACTGGTTTCTTGGGACTGTAAATCATCCCTAAAAGACTGCTGCTGATGATGCTGAGTGCCAGCCTCCACCTCCATGCTGACACAATCCTCCTCCTCCTCCTCCTCCTCGTCCTCTTCCTGTGCGATGGGTGGGACAGAAGGAACACTGTCTGGGTAAAGGGGGCCTTGAGAGGCAAGGAAGTCCTCCTCTTCCTGCCTCTGTTCTGCCTCAAGTGCCCTGTCCATTATTCCACGCAGCGTGTGCTCCAACAGGTGGACAAGAGGTACAGTGTCACTGATGCATGCACTGTCACTGCTCACCATCCTCGTGGCCTCCTCAAATGGTGCCAGGACAGTGCATGCATCCCTGATCATGCCCCACTGGCGTGGTGAAAAAAACCCGAGCTCCCCTGACCCTGTCCTGGTGCCGTAGTCGCACAGGTACTCATTGATGGCCCTCTGCTGCGTGTGCAGCCGCTGCAGCATGGCCAACGTTGAGTTCCACCTGGTGGGCATGTCACATATAAGGCGGTTCTTGGGCAGGTTCAACTCCTTTTGAAGCTCAGCCAGGCGAGCACTGGCATTATAAGATCTGCGGAAATGCACACAGACTTTCCTGGCCTGCCTCAGGACATCCTGTAAGCCCGGGTACCTGCCCAAGAACCGCTGCATCACCAGGTTAAGGACGTGAGCCATACAGGGCACATGGGTCAGTTGTCCCTGTCGGAGGGCGGAGAGGAGGTTGGTGCCATTGTCGCAAACCACCATTCCTGGCTTAAGCTGGCGTGGCGTCAACCACCTCTCGGCCTGCCCCTGCAGAGCAGACAGGACCTCTGCCCCAGTGTGGCTCCTGTCCCCCAAACACACCAGCGCAAGCACGGCATGGCATCTTTTTGCCTGCGTACTTGCGTAGCCCCTTGAACGCCTACGGAGCACCGCTGGTTCCGAGGACAAACCACAGGAAGAGGCCATGGAGGAAGAAGAAGAGGAGGGGGTGGAGGAGAGAGGTGTGTCACAACCAGTAGTAGCATTTTGGAGGCGTGGGGGTGGAACAACCTCCAACACTACTGCACCTTGTCCTGCATCCTTCCCAGCTGCCAAAAGAGTGACCCAATGGGCCGTGAAAGAAAGGTAACGTCCCTGTCCATGCCTGCTGGACCATGAGTCAGCGGTAATATGCACCTTACCGCTGACCGCCCTGTCCAGCGAGGCCAAGACATTGCCTTCCACATGCCTGTAGAGAGCCGGAATAGCCTTCCGTGCGAAAAAGTGTTGTTTGGGAACCTGCCACTGAGGAACCGCACATTGCACAAACTCACGGAAGGGGGCCGAGTCTACCAACTGAAAAGGCAGCAGTTGAAGCGCTAGCAATTTAGCCAAGCTAGCATTCAACCGCTGGGCATGTGGATGGCTGGGAGTGAACTTCTTTCGACGGTCCAGCAGCTGGGGCAGGGAAATTTGCCTGCTAGAATCGGACTTTGGTGTACTGCTAGCAGAGTGCCCGCAAGTACTTGCCTGTGACACACCTAATTCTACACCTTCATTCCTCTCAGAGCAGGTTTCAGAGAGGAGTGAAGGTATAGTGGGGTTGGAGATCCCAGCTGATGCGGTGCAAGAAGAGGTCAGCTTTGTTCTTTGGTGTGGGTCTTTAAGGTAGGCTTGCCAACGAGCTGCATGGCAGGTCAACATATGTCTGATCAAGCATGTGGTGCCCAAGCGGCTGATGTTTTGGCCACGCGATATACGCTTGAGACATATGTTGCAAACAGCAGCTGTGCGATCTGATGCACTCGCCTCAAAAAAGGCCCACACCAAAGAACTTTTTGAATGACGGGCAGAGGCAGCGCCCTGCACAGGCGGAGCTCTGCGGTGTGATTCCGTCGGTGTGCTGCCCATACGCTGGCCACTCAAGAGCATCCTGCCTCGTTGGAGATGTGCCTCCTCCTCATCCTCCTCCTCCTCCTCTCTCCTATTAGGCACCCACGTGGAGTCAGTGACCTCATCATCCCCTCCCTCCTCATCACTGGAGCCAATCTGGCAGTATGCTGCAGCTGCTGGAACATGACTACCAGATTGGTGTCCTTCTTGAGCATCCCCTCTCTCTGCTCTCACGCTGCTGCCTTCCTCTAGCTGGGTATCATCATCAGATCCTTCCAAACGCTGGGCATCCTCCTGGAGCATGTACCCAACACTGTGCTCAAACAGTTCGGGGGACTCCTCAGGAGGAGGGCATGGTGGGTCTAGGGAAGGATTGACTAATGAAGATAATGATACCAGAGAAGAGGACGCTTTGGCAGCTGCTTTGCCAGTACCCTGAGCCTGGGTGAGAGAGGATGAGGAGGATGAGGTGGGCTTGGTCATCCACTCTACCAAGTCTTCGGCATGATGTGGCTCAACATGTCCAGCTGCCGAAAACAAGGACAAGCGTGTCCCATGGCCATGTGCTGATGACAATGCACCGCGTACACGACCAGCACTGTTGCCCCCAGACACAGAGCCTGCTTGCCCTCTTTTTTTGCCTCCTGACTGTCTGCCTCTCCTTGGTTGCCTTCCAGACATTTTAATGGATGGCCTGCAGGGAGATGGGAAAAACAGCAATAAGGGCTACCTTCAGGTGTATATTGTGCAGGAGGCTTAGCAACAATGACACTGACACTGTCCCCTGCCTATCCTTCTCTGTCCCTAAACACAAGGATTGAAAATATGGTTCAGCAAAAAAGTTTTAGAACAGAATAGCACACTGACACTTTCCCTCACTGTCCTACTCTGTCCCTCCCTACAAACAAGATTTAGCACAGAATAGCACACTGATAATTTCTACGAGTGTCCTTCTCTGTCCCTCAACTCAGGGATTGAAAATATGGAACAGCAAAATAGTTTTAGAACAGAATAGCACACTGTCAGTTTCCCTCACTGTAGCTCTCTGTCCCTCAACTCAAGGATTGAAAATATGGTTCAGCAAAATAGTTTTAGAACAGAATAGCACACTGTCAGTTTCCCTCATTGTAGCTCTCTGTCCCTCAACTCAAGGATTGAAAATATGGTTCAGCAAAATAGTTTTAGAACACAATAGCACACTGACACTTTCCCTCACTGTAGCTCTCTGTCCCTCAACTCAAGGATTGAAAATATGGTTCAGCAAAATAGTTTTAGAACACAATAGCACACTGTCAGTTTCCCTCACTGTAGCTCTCTGTCCCTCAACTCAAGGATTGAAAATATGGTTCAGCAAAATAGTTTTAGAACAGAATAGCACACTGTCAGTTTCCCTCACTGTAGCTCTCTGTCCCTCAACTCAAGGATTGAAAATATGGAACAGCAAAATTGATTTAGAACAGAATAGCACACTGTCAGTTTCCCTCACTGTAGCTCTCTGTCCCTCAACTCAAGGATTGAAAATATGGAACAGCAAAATTGATTTAGAACAGAATAGCACACTGTCAGTTTCACTCACTGTACCTCTCTGTCCCTCAACTCAAGGATTGAAAATATGGTTCAGCAAAATAGTTTTAGAACAGAATAGCACACTGTCAGTTTCCCTCACTGTAGCTCTCTGTCCCTCAACTCAAGGATTGAAAATATGGTTCAGCAAAATAGTTTTAGAACACAATAGCACACTGTCAGTTTCCCTCACTGTAGCTCTCTGTCCCTCAACTCAAGGATTGAAAATATGGTTCAGCAAAATAGTTTTAGAACACAATAGCACACTGACACTTTCCCTCACTGTAGCTCTCTGTCCCTCAACTCAAGGATTGAAAATATGGTTCAGCAAAATAGTTTTAGAACAGAATAGCACACTGTCAGTTTCCCTCACTGTAGCTCTCTGTCCCTCAACTCAAGGATTGAAAATATGGTTCAGCAAAATAGTTTTAGAACACAATAGCACACTGTCAGTTTCCCTCACTGTAGCTCTCTGTCCCTCAACTCAAGGATTGAAAATATGGTTCAGCAAAATAGTTTTAGAACAGAATAGCACACTGTCAGTTTCCCTCACTGTAGCTCTCTGTCCCTCAACTCAAGGATTGAAAATATGGTTCAGCAAAAGAGTTTTAGAACAGAATAGCACACTGTCAGTTTCCCTCACTGTAGCTCTCTGTCCCTCAACTCAAGGATTGAAAATATGGAACAGCAAAATTGATTTAGAACAGAATAGCACACTGTCAGTTTCCCTCACTGTAGCTCTCTGTCCCTCAACTCAAGGATTGAAAATATGGAACAGCAAAATAGTTTTAGAACAGAATAGCACACTGTCAGTTTCCCTCACTGTACCTCTCTGTCCCTCAACTCAAGGATTGAAAATATGGTTCAGCAAAATAGTTTTAGAACACAATAGCACACTGTCAGTTTCCCTCACTGTAGCTCTCTGTCCCTCAACTCAAGGATTGAAAATATGGTTCAGCAAAATAGTTTTAGAACACAATAGCACACTGACACTTTCCCTCACTGTAGCTCTCTGTCCCTCAACTCAAGGATTGAAAATATGGTTCAGCAAAATAGTTTTAGAACACAATAGCACACTGTCAGTTTCCCTCACTGTAGCTCTCTGTCCCTCAACTCAAGGATTGAAAATATGGTTCAGCAAAATAGTTTTAGAACAGAATAGCACACTGTCAGTTTCCCTCACTGTAGCTCTCTGTCCCTCAACTCAAGGATTGAAAATATGGAACAGCAAAATTGATTTAGAACAGAATAGCACACTGTCAGTTTCCCTCACTGTAGCTCTCTGTCCCTCTATTCAAGGATTGAAAATATGGAACAGCAAAATTGATTTAGAACAGAATAGCACACTGTCAGTTTCACTCACTGTACCTCTCTGTCCCTCAACTCAAGGATTGAAAATATGGTTCAGCAAAATAGTTTTAGAACACAATAGCACACTGACACTTTCCCTCACTGTAGCTCTCTGTCCCTCAACTCAAGGATTGAAAATATGGTTCAGCAAAATAGTTTTAGAACAGAATAGCACACTGTCAGTTTCCCTCACTGTAGCTCTCTGTCCCTCAACTCAAGGATTGAAAATATGGTTCAGCAAAATAGTTTTAGAACACAATAGCACACTGTCAGTTTCCCTCACTGTAGCTCTCTGTCCCTCAACTCAAGGATTGAAAATATGGTTCAGCAAAATAGTTTTAGAACACAATAGCACACTGACACTTTCCCTCACTGTAGCTCTCTGTCCCTCAACTCAAGGATTGAAAATATGGTTCAGCAAAATAGTTTTAGAACACAATAGCACACTGTCAGTTTCCCTCACTGTAGCTCTCTGTCCCTCAACTCAAGGATTGAAAATATGGTTCAGCAAAATAGTTTTAGAACACAATAGCACACTGTCAGTTTCCCTCACTGTAGCTCTCTGTCCCTCAACTCAAGGATTGAAAATATGGTTCAGCAAAATAGTTTTAGAACACAATAGCACACTGACACTTTCCCTCACTGTAGCTCTCTGTCCCTCAACTCAAGGATTGAAAATATGGTTCAGCAAAATAGTTTTAGAACAGAATAGCACACTGTCAGTTTCCCTCACTGTAGCTCTCTGTCCCTCAACTCAAGGATTGAAAATATGGTTCAGCAAAATAGTTTTAGAACACAATAGCACACTGTCAGTTTCCCTCACTGTAGCTCTCTGTCCCTCAACTCAAGGATTGAAAATATGGTTCAGCAAAATAGTTTTAGAACACAATAGCACACTGACACTTTCCCTCACTGTAGCTCTCTGTCCCTCAACTCAAGGATTGAAAATATGGTTCAGCAAAATAGTTTTAGAACACAATAGCACACTGTCAGTTTCCCTCACTGTAGCTCTCTGTCCCTCAACTCAAGGATTGAAAATATGGTTCAGCAAAATAGTTTTAGAACACAATAGCACACTGACACTTTCCCTCACTGTAGCTCTCTGTCCCTCAACTCAAGGATTGAAAATATGGTTCAGCAAAATAGTTTTAGTACAGAATAGCACACTGTCAGTTTCCCTCACTGTACCTCTCTGTCCCTACAAACAAGGATTAGCACAGAATAGCACACTGTCACTGACACTCTCCCTACCTATCCTTATTTGTCCCTAAACACAAGGAATCCAGGATTATGTAAAGGAAAAAAAATGACACTGTCCCTGCCTATGCTTCTCTTTCCCTGCTCCGGAACACATTACACAAGGCCGCCGCGCTGGCGGCCTTTTATAGTGTGGGGCGTGTACTAAACCCCATCAGCAATAATTGGCCACAGGCATCCTGCCTGTGGCCAATCATTGCTCTCCTCGCTGCCGGCGCTGTGATTGGCCAAGCATGCGGTGTCACAGTGCATGCTTGGCCAATCACAGCGCCTGGATGACACTGCGATGGCGTAGTGCATTGTGGGCCGTTCGCGTCACTCGAATTTGGCGCGAACGGCCCAAATCGTTCGATCTTCGTTGAACGATCGAACAGCCGATGTTCGAGTCGAACGTATGTTCGACTCGAACACGAAGCTCATCCCTAGCGGGAAGCCATCAGTGCTGAGCAGAGGCTCATCGCCACGTTACGTTATCTGGCGACAGGGAGAAGTCTGCAGGACTTGAAGTTCACGACAGGCATCTCCCCCCAGGCTCTGGGCCTCATAATCCCAGACACCTTTTCTGCCATTATACAAGTCCTGCAGGAGGACTATATTAGGGTAAGTTTTCTCCTTTAAAATCACATTTTATGTATTCCATGTATGCTAATGTATTGTATTTCTTTCATCCTTCCCTAATTACCATGATTGTAATATGCTGAGAATGTCCCCTTTGTCCCCATGCATGCTGGAAGCTTTAGATTGCCCCTTTTTTCTCCTCCATGCATATTTCCCTTCACTAACCTTTCCAGCAGGGGCGCCTGTTGCTCCAAATGTTTGGGGGTTCAAACCCCAATTTAGGAAATAAACTTCCTCCTTTTTTGCTCTGGTGCCTATTAAACGCCCCCATTTGTTCCCTCCAATGCAGCCATTTTGTTCCCTCTAATGCAGCCATTTTGTCCCCTCCAATGCAGCCAGTTCCCCCCCAGCCCTGCACTTACCTTCTTGTGGTCAGCGCCATCCTTCTTCTGTCCTTGGTGTCTTCTCCTTCCCTTGATGTTGCATCAGCCAATCATGTTACCATTAAACAGACTTGGTGAACATGATTGGCAGAGCAGCCTGTCAGTGTTTACCCAAGGAATGCTCCCCCCCCCCCCTGCGTCCCCTATTTAACTTTTCTGAAGCCAATTACATCCCTCAGGCTGTAATGTGCAAGACAATTTTCCTCCCTGTTTCTGATATGCAATTTTAAGCCCATAAATGCCGCAGTTCTTCATATGTCGGTCGCTTAACAGGGGGCCATCCACCTGAATAGTGGGCGGCATAGACAATACATAGGTTAATGCAAGGCATGAACCTATGTATTGTTCTGAGTGACGGGCACAGGAGAGAGGGGGCAGTGCTCCAGCGCCCACTCTGGACGCACCGCCACTGCAATGCTATCCTGTGGCCAAACACATCTACCCCCCCTCCCCATTATAATTTATTAATGGACCATCATAGGGGGTGATGAATATGATACATGAGCCTTCCATTATACTTATTTAAAACACCTTAATAAACGTAGACTTTGCTTGATGTTGGCCTCTAATGTATTTTCTTAGAATCTCCTTGTAATGTTTGATTTGTGTATTCTAATATTTTTTCATCTTGTTTGACTCCACAGCTTCCTTCCACGCCACAGGAATGGCAGACTGTGGCATCGGAGTTTGCCACGCGGTGGGACTTCCCCAACTGCGGTGGTGCTATAGACGGGAAGCACGTCCGCATCGTGCCGCCACCCCGTTCTGGGTCCTACTACTACAACTACAAGGGGTTTCATAGCATTGTGCTGATGGCGGTGGTGTCAGCACGGTATGAATTCCTCTATGTTGATGTAGGGAAGAATGGCTGGATGTCCGATGGGGGATCCTTCATCCAGACGGAGTTTGCCCTCCGTCTCCAGAGTGATGACCTTGCATTGCCACCGGATGCAGGGAATGTTGAAGGACTCCCCTTTGTTTTTTTGGCTGATGAAGCCTTCGGACTTGGACCGCATCTTATGAGGCCATTTCCTCACAGGACCCTGACCCCAGAGAAGAGGGTGTTCAATTACCGGCTGGCCAGGGGCCGAAGAGTCGTTAAAAATGCCTTTGACATAATGGCCAGCCGGTTCCGCCTTTTTATGACTTCAATACACTTGGCGGAGTACAAAATAAACGATGTAGTTTTATGCTGCTGTGTGCTACACAATTTTCTCTGCCGCAAATCAAATTCCTATATGGCCTCAGTTTTGCCTGAGGCTGAACTTTCCCCTGCTAATCCCCTGCCGGGCCTGGAATCTGCCCGTGCTGGCTTGCCCCCCCAAAATGCCCGTGAGGTTCAGGACAAATACATGGACTATTTCACGGGTAGGGGGGTAATTCCTATGCCAGGCTATGGCTAAAGATTCCTGTCTAACGATCAAAATAAAAATCTGGTTTAAACTTATAACTTTTGTTGGTTTCCTGTCTCCTAGTTTGTCTTAGTGCATTTGTAGTGCCAAGTGTATTTTCCTTTAGTAAATACCAACCATTTCACTATGTAACCTTTAAAAAATAACCAAATAAGGTTAGAGCGTATTAGAAAAAAAAGCTACACGTTGTTTGTGTTCAAATATTTTACTATGTGCACATTCACACACCTTTTTTTTTTTTTTTTACTTTTTTGGTTTGCCTGGCCACAAACCAGCAATTGTTTTCTTAGGAAAATACAAAAACAACAGTTGCATTCCAAAAATTACAAAATTGGATACCTCGGAGCAATCTGAGACATTCACTTACACAAACTATATGTCTCTATGTGCCCGTCCTAATATGGGGTCCTGCCACCCCTTGCCCAGCCAAAAATTGAATATGCACACAATTGGGATTATTTTCCTATAGGGATTTTAGACTCCTGATCCCTATTGTCAACATGTGCTATCTGCCATCAGGGGTAATCAATGGACGTGTTTTGGGGGTGCAACCCCTTCCTCAGTTCACCTACTTTAGATACGAGGAAGGGGTTGCACCCCCAAAAGACGTACATGGATATCCCCTGATGGCAGATGGCACATGTTGACACACTGTGTGCAGATTAAATTTTTGGCTGGTTTGATTGTAAAAAAAGTTTTTAAAAAGTGGAAGAACAAACATGAAAAAAAAGGGGGTTTGGATGCCTTATTGAATTCTCCCCAAAACATCGAGAATGTCTTTAAATGTTTGATCCATCACATGAATTCTTTCTTTAATTTTGTCCAGTTCCGTGCTACATTCCATCACTTGCTGGATGAGGCGGAGGGCACTGTCAGCAGAGAAACGTGTACTATCCTTCACCCCAACATTCACATCCCCTAAAAACAAAATACAAAAGGTATTATAACTCTGCAGGCCTACATCTCTTACCTGAAGCTGGGGTGACAGATACTGACCTGTTGTGGTGACCAGTTCCACAACGTCATCCACCTCTCCTTCCTGCACTTCTCCTTCCTCCACCTCAACTTCCTCAACATCCTTCGGTTGTGGGTCTTTTGGAGTTTGGGGTTGTTGTGAAGCTGTGGGGTTCCTGTGCTCCCTGGAGTGTTCTCCTCCCAGTCTTCTCTCCCCTATGAGAATCAAACAAAAGGTAGAGTTATCACACAGAAATTCTCTATGTTAAAAAAAAACAGGCTAAATTGCTTGGAAGTGGGGTACAAGTGTGTGTTTGGGCGGAAGTTAAAGATGAATGCATTATTTCTGACCAAGAATATGTTTAGTATTCACCTTTGTCTGTCATTTTTTAGACATGTAGGCAACACAAAAATTCTCTGTTGCACCTGTGTGGGACACCCAAAAAAGGCGGGTCTGGTGGCCCACACTATAGTGCTCCAAAGTACAGATGTGGAAGCAGCTGCTGAGTGTCCTCTCCTTTACACAGTTTACAGTTTGCATTTCATTCTCTTTACAAACACATCATCTAGCCTAAAACTTTGTGCCCCAAATTTCCAAAAAAATGGCAGATGTCTAATTACTTTTGTGGCTGTAAAATAAGTCAAAACAGCGGATAGTGGCCGAACGAAGTGTCTGTAACGTAACGAACGATTACTGTGCCCAACCAAGTTCAAAATATTACATTTTGGAAGGGAGTCCAATAAGAAAAAAAACCTAAACCAGCAACATGTCATTTTAGAAAAGGATTAATAGCAGAAAAGTGTAGATTTGACTTACTTTTTGCGAGCATTCTCTTAATGCTCCTTAACTGCTCTGGCTCCCTCAGTTTGAGGTCTGACCACCTCTTTCTGAGCTGCTCATTTGAGTGTTTCACCCCGAAATTCGTCTTCAGACTCTTCACGACTTTAGTGAGGATTTTGGCCTTCCTTCTATTTGGTTTGCTATACGGCCCATGCTTTGCGTCATAATCAGACTTGAGCAAGATGTCCACCATCTCCGCCATCTCCGCAAAAGACATATTAGATGCCTTGAATCTCCTCCTTGATCGTGACATTTCCTCGGTCTCCGGGCTTGTCTCCTCCTCGTTAGTTGCGGAATTATCAGACACCTGCTGTAACTCCGCCATATCTGTCTGCGCGCCGAAAGAGAAGGGGCGGGGAAAAGATGTTAGTTAGAACGTCATGGGCGGGCGACGTGTGCGGAGCGACGTGTTCGTATTTTGACGCATGCGTGGTGTGTATATAGCAAACACACATGTGACTATAGTACGTTCGGTGTGCGGAGAGAGGAGTTCAAGTGACGGACGTGCGAACGAAGGTATGTGATTTTGAGACTGTGCCAAATTGTTGGCCTATACTGTCTTGAGAATGTTGTAGGATATATATGGTGACTACGATGTTAAGGAGGTTAGACTGTTTGCCTCACATTAGTTATATATTATTTATTTAACTTGCAGATACAATATGAATGTCTTTATTAGCGACAAAGAGTTCCTGGCGGAATTTATTGACCGGGTAAGGGAGCTGCCGGCTCTGTGGGAGACGAAAAACCCCATCCACAAAAAAAGAGGGGTGAGAAAAGCAGCGCTGGAGAAGCTGCTCCCATTTGTGCAGACCAAGGTGCCCACAGCCACAGCAAAACAAGTGGACACTAAAATTGGGAGCTTGAGAGGCACCTACAGGACTGAACGCTCTAAGGTCCTGGCTTCTCAGAGGTCAGGAGCAGCAGCAGGTGATGTGTATGTCCCGATTTTGTGGTACTACAGCAGGATGTCATTCCTGGATGACCACATTGAGGCAAGGCCATCACTCTCCACTCTTCCCCCCAGACTTCCCTGCAGCCAACCTGAGCCTTCTCTGGAGCAAGAGAAGGCAGCCATTCTGGATGATCCTGATTTGGCCATCTGGAGCCAGGTATAGTATTAAATGAAATTGCATTGTGATAAAATTAATGTTTGACAAATATGTCAAGATGAGAAACATACAATATTTTGGGTTCCACAAGTGAAATCAAGATCTCTAGACATTAGTCTGCACTTAATTGGGTGCTAAATAGTCAATCTGATGTAGGTGTAAATTCGAAAAAATGATTTCTGGATTTACATTCTAATTGCTTCAATCATGTTTATAAAGTTTGATGCAAAGATTAAACCAACATATTAAACTATGTCCCTTTTTCATACACAGGATGAAATCAGCCAGGAGGAGGGTCTGGAAACTGTCAGGCAGGAGGAGGCAGGGCCCAGTGGCAGCCAGAAGGAGGCAGGGCCCTGTGGCAGCCAGGAGGAGGCAGGGCCCAGTGGCAGCCAGGAGGTGGCAGGGCAAAGGAGAAGCACCAGATCCCAGGTGCCTCCCATCCGGCTTCCCAAAAGAGGCAGGAGGGACAGGACCACCAGTGAGGCAGCAATGGCCCTTATTCGTGAGGCCCATGCCACCCTCCAGGAGCCCACATGCCCTGAAGAGGCCATTGCCGGCCTAGTGGAGGCAAAGTTCAAGGTGATGAGCATGGAGCAACGCCTCCTATGCGAGCCCCTGCTCATCACCTTGCTCAACAAGGGGGTGATGGAAAAAATTACCCCCAATACAGCTATTTGTGAGGTGGCACAACTGTCCCAACCTCAACCTCCTTCTCCACCTCCACATTCTTCTTCTGCCCCACCCCCTTCTCCTTCACCTCCACCTTGTTCTTCCGCTCCACCCCCTTCTCCTACATCTCCTCCTCCTCCTGACAGGAGTACCCCTCCAGTGGCCCAGCCTCCAGCCACACGAAGAAGGAAGGCTGCAGAGAAGGCTCCAGGGAAGGTTGCAGGGAAGGTTGCCAGGAAGACGAGGAAGAAGTGATGGCCTTGCTTCATTGTGGTCGGACAGAAGGCAGCCTGTTGTAGTACCACACACTTGGGACATATATATCACCTGCTGCTGTTCCTGACCTCTGGGAGGCCAGCATCAGATTGTGTTCAGAAATGTTGGCCTTCTCAAGCTCCCAATTTTAGTGTCCACACAGGGTTGTTGTGTGCTCTGGGGTCCCTGGGATGCACAAATGGCAGCAGCTTCTCCAGCGCTGCCTTCTCTTTATTTTAGTTCAAACATGAATAAATGTTATTTTTATTTAAGTTCATACTTGACTATGTGTCTTTCTAAAAATTTAAAATCTAGCTTTGGAGTAAGCAGATACATTTGACTGACAAAAAAAGGGACAGATAACAACCCCCCAAAAAAAAAACTAAATCTGATTTCACAAAAAAGGGTGTAAAATTTAAATAATATATATTAAAAGATTCAATGGGAGATCACTATCAAAACATTGCGAAATTACAATTAACATCAGTTAGAAAAATATCAAATTTTTTAATATTCCTAAAAACTTGCACGATATAATACACATAAATCTTCTTAAGAGCAGCATGAAAAAGGTTAAAAAAAGATAGTCATAACTCTGTGTGAAGATCAGCAGCAAAAGAAGTTCATTCGTTTGGATTATTGTAACATTCTAAATAAGATTTCAATGCACAACATTTAAACGATGCAAAAATTTGGAGCGTGACGAATGTGCTATCTCCATTACGAAGGCTTGTTTTACCAGAAGATGCGCTCCCGTCTCATAGTTGTTTCTGAGCATGCGCGCTTTTGGAAGAGTCGTAAAAGCATACACACAAACCATTTTCTCGTCACAAAACAGGCCGACGAGAAACACGACGAGGAAATCTGGAAACCTGACGAGAAAATAGAGAGCAGGTTCTCTATTTTCTCGTCGAGATTCACGGCAATTTTCTCGTCGTAAAACCATACACACGAACGGTTTTCTCGACAAAAAAGCTCATGCGGCACTTTTTTTGCCGGTTTTGGACGAGAAACTCGGTCGTGTGTACGAGGCTTAAGGGTCCCAGTCTGCAGTATGCTGGCAGGCAAAAGGCTTTTCTACTCTGGCTGTGACTGCTTTAGACAGGAAACAAACTGTAAAGCCCAGTACACACGATCGGTTTGACTGATGAAAACCGTCCGATGGATGGTTTTCATCAGACCAACCGATTGTGTATGGTACCCATCGGTCTTTTTTCCATCGGTTACTATCTGCATTTGTTGTTTTGGATTTATGGATTTATTTTGAATTTGGATTTTTTACTTGAAATTTTGGAATAAATAACTGTCTATACAGAGTGCGGCAGTCCAGGGTTTCTTTTTCTCCCATGCATCAGTGCAGAGCCAGCACCTGTGTGAGTGACCGGGCAGAAGAAGCCATTTGGTGAATTCTCAAGCTTTTGAGCGGTACGTTTTTCCTTTCCTCTTTAAAAAATAGAACTTGATTTAAAATTTTTCGATGGATCAAAAACCGATGGTAATTTCCGAACGTCTATGGGCAAGTCCATAGGTTAAAAAACCCACGCATGCTCAGACTGAATTAGGAGACGGGAGCGCTCGTTCTGGTAAAACTAGCGTTCCTAATGGAGAGAGCACATTCGTCATTCTGCAAGTTATTGCTTCGTTTAATGCAGCGCATGTTTTTTTTGCTTTAGAACGGTCTTTAAGATGTCATTTTTGCTGCAGATTTCTGACAAACTTATGTTTTTCTTCTTTCTTGTGATCTTAGGAATAATTAGTTTAATTCTTAAAGGCCGACCTCACAAATTCCACCAAACTTTTTTTTTTTGGTATTTAAATTTGTTGTGCATTTTTTGGTGTGTCAATTTCTCACAACAACATTTTTTATTTTATCGTTTCCTCATGGAGGTTGGTGTCCCTTGTTATTAATTACACATTGTATTTATGAAATGTTATTGCTACTCCAAAAAAAAAACACATCAGGCATGTATGTTGGCTGAAATCAAATTTCCATTTATTTAGGAAAAAAAGCAAACAAAAAACGAAGGGCAACTATTCCGAAATTAGCAGAAAATATCAAGTCATTAGATCCCAAATGCAGACCTGACTATGATGAATAATAAAATCAACAACAGCATGAAATCAGGAGCAGCAGCCAAAGACATACATCATCCCAAGCTGTGGTACTCCATCACCCTGCAACTTCTGGAAGAGCAGCTCGAGGCCAGAGAATCACCTCCTGCTCTTCGCTGTAGCCTTCCTTCCACGCTTCCCTGCAGCGTTCTCTCCACGGCCCCGTCCACGCACCCTTGCAGGCTGGGCCACTGTGGGTGGTGAAGTGGCAGGAGGAGGGGGAGAAGGAGGAGAGGGATTGGCCTGATGTGACAGATGGGTGGCCTCAGTCAGCTGCCCCCTCGCCCCCATGTGTACGGCCATGTATATAAGGTGCTCACAGAGGGCCCGTTGTCCCGCCTCCATTTGGAGCAACTTATCTGCCAGGTAACTACTAAAACCCTCCATAGGGTTGAGGGGGGCCCTCATGATGGCAGCAGCCTCACGAATCATCTTTAGTGACTCCTCCTCCACTTGTGTCATCCGCCAATGTTTTGGCAGTCTGACGTGGAGGGGAGCCACTTGGGAGACTGTACTGCCACTAGGCCTGGGGACCTGCTGAGTCCCACTTGGCCCTGCCTGCCACACTCCTGAGCCTCTTCCTCCTGGCTTGCCTCATCCTGTTTATAAAATAAAAATAAAAATTGTATTATTTGGGGAATCTATCACACACAATTTGGATATCATGACTGGTGCATATTTTTTTTTGGGGGGGGATGTTATCATTTTGGGCTAATCCAACCATTTCATCACAATATTACTTAGTGGACAATAATTATGTGCTAAAATACTATACCTGGCTGAAGATGCGAAGATCTGGCTCTTCAAGTTCAGGAGGCTCCTCCTCCGCCTCTGCAGGGGTGGAGGGAAGGGTGGAAGGAACGTTGGAGGGAAGGGTGGAAGGAAGGGTTGAGGGAAGGCTGGAAATAGATTCCCTGGCCTCGATCTGGTCATCCAGAAATTGAAGATGTTTGTAGTACCACAGCTTGGGCTGTACTACATCGTCGGCTGCTGCTCCTGATCTCTTCGACTCACGCACTTCCTTGTATTTTTTTTTATAGGAATTACGCAGGTTGTTGATTTTATTATTTATCATAGTGTAGTCTGCATCTGGGATCCATGGCTTCATATCCTCTGCTAATTTGGTAATAGTTGCCCGACGTACATCACTCTTGTGGTACGCTGGGTGTTTCAGTTACAGGTTGCGCTGTTCCTTATATTTGTCTATAAAAATCAGCATCACCTCCGGCTCACGTAGTTTATGCATCTTTTGTGATCAGCAAGTAAAAAAACAAGGAAAAAAAAAAGACAGATCAGATTTGATTCTCCTCAACTTATCACAATATTGGCCTTTACAATCATGAACCATTATAGGCCACTGCAGGCCCGAGTTCCCTTCTTACCTTAGTTGAGTTTGTTTGTTCACTTCCGGTCGTCCTTACTCCGCGCATCCCTAATAACTTCTTTCCCCTTTTTATACCCTGCGCATGCGCGTAACTCCGCCCTCGTCGCCCGCCCATGACGGACTTTTTCTGCATTTCCCCGCCCCTTAACGATCGGCGCACAGTGTGTCAGCATGTCGCAGACACAGGTGGCTTCTTTAGTAGAAATTACCGACGAGGAAAGCCCGGAGGCGGAAACGTCCCGATTCAGTAAAAAAAGATACAAAGCAACTAATATGTCTTTTGCTGAGATGGCGGAGATGGTGGACATTCTGCGGAGGAAGGATTACGACGGCAAGCATGGCCCATACGACACCCCTAATCTCCGGAAGTCACAAATTATGGACAAAGTGGTGAAGACTCTCTATAAAAAATATGGGGTCAGGAGATCCAAGGAACAACTCCGTAAAAGGTGGTCTGACCTGAAGCTCAGGGAGCCGGAGCAGTATAGGAAGCTTCTAAAAAGCATAGAAAAAAGTAAGTATATTTTACTGTGTTCTTTCACATTGTAATATGTATTCTTCCATGTTTTGCACCATGTGCTTGTCTTGACTGGGTTCACATTTTGAAATCTCATCTTTTTTGTTAAGTGGAGAGTCCACTTATTTGGCCAATGTTTGGACCAATAACTTGCTGCTCTTCCCCCAAACATGTTTGGCACATATCCACGTAAACTACATGTGGGCATGCCTCATTTTACTTCAACAATGTTTATCTACACATTGTTGGCTAGATGATGTGTTGTAAGGAAATTTAGAATGTGACTGAAAGAAGAAACTGTATTCTGGGTAAAGGAGATGACACTCCAGCAGTTGTGTACTCTTTTTTGTTCTTCAGCAAGATTCTATACTCTGGGCCACATGACCAAATTTCTTAACGGTGTCACACACAGGTGGTCCAGTGGATACCTTGGTGGTTATCCAAGTGTATTTGTGAGTGTCCTCAAAAATAACATGTTGCTTTGTTGAGTTTGCAAAATCACATATGTTCATGTTGGAACTCAGGGCCAAATATCAATTGTACCCCACTTCAAAACATTGAGGATCCCTTTTCAGGCCTAAAAAAAGTCTGTGTGCTAAAGTATACATTTTGTTGTAAATTCCCATAGGGGAGAGGAGAGTGGGAGGACACCATGCTCATGAGACGAGTAACCCAACACCACAGAAAATCCCTGAAGCTCCCAAAGCAGACCAAGATCAGCAGGTTCAGGAAGCGGAGGTGGAGGAAGCGGAGGTGGAGGAAGGAGAGGTGGAGCTTATCAGCACAACAGGTCAGTGTCTGTCACCACAACTTCAAGGTAAATACAGATGTAGGCCTGCATATTTAAAAAAAAAAAATTTCTAGGGACTGAACGTGGGGGTGTGTCAGGAAGTCCAAATCCTCCATTCTCGAGTGCCAGCGCCAAAATAATCATTCAGGAAATCATGGAATGCAGTAGCGAAATGGACATTATGAGAAAGAGAATGAATGTGATTGAGCAAACATATAAAAACATTATAGATATTTTGGGGAGAATAGTGTGAACCCCCCCCCTGTTTTTGTGTTTTGTTATGCGTCACAAATTTGCAATGTGATTTTCACCAGCCCAAATGTGAAGATGCACACAGTGACTCAACATGTGCTATCTGCCGTCACAGGATATCTATGTCCCTGTTTTGGGGGTGCAACCTCTTCCTCCCTATTCAAGTAGGTGAGAGGAAGGGTTTTCACCCTCAAAGCACGTCCATTGATCCCCCATGATGGCAGATAGCACATGTTTACCTTAGCCATGGGATCATGTTGAAGATACCCATTTGAGCCCCAAAAAGAAAGTGTGGTTCTTCACATTTGGGATGGATCAGGGGTGACATTACCCCATCTCATGTTTGTCTTTTTCACTGTGTTATTTTTTTACTTTTTCCCCCAAAAAATTGGGGATTTTGACCCATGCAGGTTTCTGCAAAAAAAGCCGGCCAAAAAAAAAAAGGCTTAATATCGAAAACCACCGAAAAATGTGGTGCTAAAAATAAAAACATTCGGGAAGTCTGAAAAAGGTGTGGCTTGTTCTTTCTATGCTCAATAGCAGTTCTGAAGATGCAAAAACAAGGTTTTTACCTGTGAGAATTGAGGCTATTTACTAAGGACATAACAACATGGCCTGGGGAATGCCCAGGGAAAAACCAAGCCTACTTACCGACCAGCTCGCTGACAACCAATTAACCTGTCTAACAGTATGCGTTAAAAACAGGGGTTTGTCTGCACGCATTTGCAAACGCATGCGTGAGCCACAGAGCCACGCCAATGCCCCCTGGAGTCTGTGGTCCTACACTAACATTGAGTGTCCCCACAATGGAGGCACATGCATTCTGATGGTTAGATGAGGGCAGGTGGACTGAAGGGGAGCCACCCCTCCTTAAAAGGTACAGGAGCACACCAAACACCCAGCGTAGCACAATGGCAGCAAAGGTGTTGGTGCACTGCTGGACCAATACAAGCACCATAGGTGAAAACAAAAACATGTCCACCGCCCCCATCTATAGCTGGCTATCACGGTAAGTAGCATTGGAAGGCTAAAGCAGATAACAACATGGCCTGGGGAATGCCCAGGGAAAAACCAAGCCTACTTACCGACCAGCTTGCTGACAACCAATTAACCTGTCTAACAGTATGCGTTAAAAACAGGGGTTTGTCCGCACGCATTTGCAAGCACATGCGTGAGCCACAGAGCCACGCCAAGGCCCCCTGGAGTCTGTGGTCCTACACTAACATTGAGTGTCCCCACAATGGAGGCACATGCATTCTGATGGTTAGATGAGGGCAGGTGGACTGAAGGGGAGCCACCCCTCCTTAAAAGGTACAGGAGCACACCAAACACCCAGCGTAGCACAATGGCAGCAAAGGTGTTGGTGCACTGCTGGACCAATACAAGCACCATAGGTGAAAACCAAAACATGTCCACCGCCCCCATCTATAGCTGGCTATCACGGTAAGTAGCATTGGAAGGCTAAAGCAGATAACAACATGGCCTGGGGAATGCCCAGGGAAAAACCAAGCCTACTTACCGACCAGCTCGCTGACAACCAATTAACCTGTCTAACAGTATGCGTTAAAAACAGGGGTTTGTCCGCACGCATTTGCAAACGCATGCGTGAGCCACAGAGCCACGCCAAGGCCCCCTGGAGTCTGTGGTCCTACACTAACATTGAGTGTCCCCACAATGGAGGCACATGCATTCTGATGGTTAGATGAGGGCAGGTGGACTGAAGGGGAGCCACCCCTCCTTAAAAGGTACAGGAGCACACCAAACACCCAGCGTAGCACAATGGCAGCAAAAGTGTTGGTGCACTGCTGGACCAATACAAGCACCATAGATGAAAACAAAAACATGTCCACCGCCCCCATCTATAGCTGGCTATCACGGTAAGTAGCATTGGAAGGCTAAAGCAGATAACAACATGGCCTGGGGAATGCCCAGGGAAAAACCAAGCCTACTTACCGACCAGCTCGCTGACAACCAATTAACCTGTCTAACAGTATGCCTTAAAAACAGGGGTTTGTCCGCACGCATTTGCAAACGCATGCGTGAGCCACAGAGCCACGCCAAGGCCCCCTGGAGTCTGTGGTCCTACACTAACATTGAGTGTCCCCACAATGGAGGCACATGAATTCTGATGGTTAGATGAGGGCAGGTGGACTGAAGGGGAGCCACCCCTCCTTAAAAGGTACAGGAGCACACCAAACACCCAGCGTAGCACAATGGCAGCAAAGGTGTTGGTGCACTGCTGGACCAACACAAGCACCATAGGTGAAAACAAAAACATGTCCACCGCCCCCATCTATAGCTGGCTATCACGGTAAGTAGCATTGGAAGGCTAAAGCAGATAACAACATGGCCTGGGGAATGCCCAGGGAAAAACCAAGCCTACTTACCGACCAGCTCGCTGACAACCAATTAACCTGTCTAACAGTATGCGTTAAAAACAGGGGTTTGTCCGCACGCATTTGCAAACGCATGCGTGAGCCACAGAGCCACGCCAAGGCCCCCTGGAGTCTGTGGTCCTACACTAACATTGAGTGTCCCCACAATGGAGGCACATGCATTCTGATGGTTAGATGAGGGCAGGTGGACTGAAGGGGAGCCACCCCTCCTTAAAAGGTACAGGAGCACACCAAACACCCAGCGTAGCACAATGGCAGCAAAGGTGTTGGTGCACTGCTGGACCAATACAAGCACCATAGGTGAAAACAAAAACATGTCCACCGCCCCCATCTATAGCTGGCTATCACGGTAAGTGGCATTGGAAGGCTAAAGCAGATAACAACATGGCCTGGGGAATGCCCAGGGAAAAACCAAGCCTACTTACCGACCAGCTCGCTGACAACCAATTAACCTGTCTAACAGTATGCGTTAAAAACAGGGGTTTGTCCGCACGCATTTGCAAACGCATGCGTGAGCCACAGAGCCACGCAAGGCCCCCTGGAGTCTGTGGTCCTACACTAACATTGAGTGTTCCCACAATGGAGGCACATGCATTCTGATGGTTAGATGAGGGCAGGTGGACTGAAGGGGAGCCACCCCTCCTTAAAAGGTACAGGAGCACACCAAACACCCAGCATAGCACAATGGCAGCAAAGGTGTTGGTGCACTGCTGGACCAATACAAGCACCATAGGTGAAAACAAAAACATGTCCACCGCCCCCATCTATAGCTGGCTATCACGGTAAGTAGCATTGGAAGGCTAAAGCAGATAACAACATGGCCTGGGGAATGCCCAGGGAAAAACCAAGCCTACTTACCGACCAGCTCGCTGACAACCAATTAACCTGTCTAACAGTATGCGTTAAAAACAGGGGTTTGTCCGCACGCATTTGCAAACGCATGCGTGAGCCACAGAGCCACGCCAAGGCCCCCTGGAGTCTGTGGTCCTACACTAACATTGAGTGTCCCCACAATGGAGGCACATGCATTCTGATGGTTAGATGAGGGCAGGTGGACTGAAGGGGAGCCACCCCTCCTTAAAAGGTACAGGAGCACACCAAACACCCAGCGCAGCACAATGGCAGCAAAGGTGTTGGTGCACTGCTGGACCAATACAAGCACCAGCCCAAATGTGAAGATGCACACAGTGACTCAACATGTGCTATCTGCCGTCACAGGATATCTATGTCCCTGTTTTGCGGGTGCAACCTCTTCCTCCCTATTCAAGTAGGTGAGAGGAAGGGTTTTCACCCTCAAAGCACGTCCATTGATCCCCCATGATGGCAGATAGCACATGTTTACCTTAGCCATGGGATCATGTTGAAGATACCCATTTGAGCCCCAAAAAGAAAGTGTGGTTCTTCACATTTGGGATGGATCAGGGGTGACATTACCCCATCTCATGTTTGTCTTTTTCACTGTGTTATTTTTTTACTTTTCCCCCCAAAAAATTGGGGATTTTGACCCATGCAGGTTTCTGCAAAAAAAGCCGGCCAAAAAAAAAAAAGGCTTAATATCGAAAACCACCGAAAAATGTGGTGCTAAAAATAAAAACATTCGGGAAGTCTAAAAAAGGTATGGCTTGTTCTTTCTATGCTCAATAGCAGTTCTGAAGATGCAAAAACAAGGTTTTTACCTGTGAGAATTGAGGCTATTTACTAAGGACAAATACACTTGGCACTACTAGAACCTGGGAGACACATAATCCCAAAATACAAGAATGACAACACAAGTTTGTAGTAAATATAATTTTTTTTTTATTTTAAAAATGGTATAAAAGGTCAGATGTGGTCTGGCATTGCGATGGCCCCCCTACCCGTGAAGTACTCTACGTATTTCTGACGTACTTCACGGGCACTTTGGGGGGCCAAGCCAGTACGGGCAGTGTTGAGGCCGGTCAGAATGGTCATTTTGGATGGACCGGCCTCAGGCCCAACTGATGACACATAGGTAGAAGAGAATTGTCTTAGAAAGTTGTGCAATATGCAGCAGCAGTACACAATGTTGTTCAGTTTATATTCCGCCAAATGTATAGCTGTCTGAAACAGGCGGAACCGGCTGGCCATTATCCCGAAGGCATTCTCCACAACTCTCTGGGCTCTGGCCAGCCGGTAATTAAAAACCCTCCTCTCCAGGGTGAGGGTGCGTTGGGGAAACGGCCGCATGAGGTGTGGTCCAAGTCCAAAAGCTTCATCCGCGATGAAAACGAACGGTAGCCCTTCCACGTTCTCTGCATCTGGAGGCAGTGCAAGACCCCCAGCCTGCAGATGGTGAGCGAAATCCGTCTCTGCGAATACTCCGCAATCGGACATCCGGCCGTTCTTCCCCACGTCCACATACAGGAACTCGTACCGCGCCGACACCACCGCCATTAACACTATGCTATTAAAACCTTTATAGTTAAAATAGTATGACCCCGAACGGGGTGGCGGCACTATGTGGACGTGCTTCCCATCAATTGCCCCTCCGCAGTTGGGGAAGTCCCACCGCTGGGCAAATTGATCTGCCACAGTCAGCCATTCCTGTGGTGTGCTAGGGAACTGTGGAGTCAAACAAAAAGAAGACATTAGTACGGTTTATGTTTACAGTGCAAGCAGATTACACACAAAAACATTGTTGACCAACATCATTCTAACATTATTATTTAAGGGAGTATTTCCTACCAATAAACAAAGGCCCACTTAGCAGATGCCTCACCCCCGCTGAGTGGACATTCTAAAATAATCTAAGGGGGGGGGGCTTGAGGTGATTGTGGGGGATCCAAATAAAGGCTCTACCACTCTGCTGATCTTGATTAAGAACTAAAACTATTTTTACATCTTTGGGGGGGGGAGGGAGGGTTGTCAAACTACGAGGGCACTGACCCCAAAAATTTTAAAAGGAAAATAGAAGGCTAGCTGGGTTTGGGCCCAGGAAAGCATGCTGAAGAGGTTAGTGAAGGGAAATAGGCATGAAGGGCCCAAAAAAGGCCTTTACAGGTAAAAACATGCATGGTGAAAATGGGGACATTACCAGGATATTACAAACAGGCAAATTTGGGTTAGGAGGCTAAAAATTTAGAACATTATAAAACAATACATACATATAATGTGATGTTAAAGGTGCAAAATTACCTTCATATAGTCCGTCTGCAGGACCTGAATAATGGCCGAACACGTTTCAGGGATAATGATCCCGAGAGCCTGGGGGGAGATGCCTGTTGAGAACTTGAGGTCCTGCAAGCTTCTCCCAGTCGCCAGGTATCTCAACGTGGCAATAAGCCTCTGCTCGGCAGTGATGGCCTGGCGCATCACAGTGTCCTGCCTCGTGATATAGGGGGACAGCAAATCCAACAGACGGTAAAAAAAAGGGGTCCGTCATCCTGAGATAATTCTTGAAATCATCAGGATTATTCTCATGGATTTCCCGCAGCAGAGGCATATGAGAGAATTGGTCCCGCTGGAGCAACCAATTCTTAGTCCATGAACTCCTCCTCACCCTGTTCACAGACTGAACTCGGGTTACAGTGTTAACTGCAACACCAAGTCCAAAGCCAGCACGAGCTCGAGAATGAGAACGCACTTCAAACATGGTTTTAAACCGGTCGGCTGGTCAGAACGAACTCAAACAAAACGCACCGTGGAACAGCAAGGCCTGAGAAGAACGACCTGAAAAACAGTAAACGAACGGCCAAGAAGGCACTGCAAGGCAGTAACGACCTGACTGCACGCACTGAATAACAAATACGAACCCACAAGCACAAACTGAACACCAGGAAACGATCTGCAAAGCACAGAGACTGAAAAGGACGAATCGGCTCTCACCAAACTTTTACTAACACGCGGTAACACGAAATCAGCAAAAGCAGCCCAAGGGGTGGCGCCATTAGATTTGTTAGACCCTTTTATAGCGCGTCGTACGTGTTGTACGTGCCGTCGGTTTCTTGACTAATGGTGTGTGGCCAAGACTGATGAAAAACAGTTTCATCGGATTTCCGATGGTCAAATCCATCGGACGAAAATCCATAGGTTATCCGATCGTGTGTACAGGGCTTAAGACCCCTTTTACATGGAGCAGATGAGCATAACATGCAGCAGATCTGTGAAAAGATCCCCTGCTGAATCGGAGCTGAATGGGACAGATGTCAGTGTTTTGACATCCATTAATGTTCAGTTTGTAACCAGCGGACACAGGTGGACCCGTGACAGTCCCATGGGCGGCCTGATGTAAACGGACTCCGCTGAGATATTTAGATTTGCTCTCTTATTTATCTTTACATACTTTGACTTGGTTTGACTCTTGATTTCGGCCTGAGGATGACTCTCGCCTGAAGTCTGACAATGACTACACTCTGTAAAGTAAAGCTGGGTGTATACGGACCGTAAATTGGCCAGTTTGGCAAGACGACAAATTTTCCTCTGTTTGTAGCAAAATTCGATCAGTGCATGCAGTCAATGGCTGCAAAGCTGATCAATGTAGTCTGAGGAAAATCTCAGCTTTAGACTGCACAGTTATTGTAATTATGTCTGCATTTTCTTACATAAGCCCACTTGTGATTGATTCTCTGTAAAGCAATCCTGAATTTGGCTTTAGCTTATCAAGTAACACTAGAGACTAGAAAGAAAGTTGAATTATCCAAGAAAAATAACTATTACTGCAGTGTAAACAGGCTTATCAAGGTAATTGATTTGTTATGCGGTAGATTCTGTTTCAAATATCAGCTTAGTGTATGTTCACACTACTATTTGTCACAGGGAAAATTAACAGAACAGCATTCAGCCTGACAACTATCAGACATAGAGAGATTAAAAAGGAATTTGTCAAACCAAATGTAAACTGGACTTCAAGAGGATGACCACAAAGTACTTTAAAGTGATAACAGCAAACCCCATTGGGGTTCATTTATTAAAGTAGTAAAGCATTTCACAAGGGAGAGTTCAGTTAAAAGGAAATTTCTAATTAGTGAACCCAGTGAAAATCTACTTTTCAGAGAGTACCAAATCACGTGCAAGGAAAATGCAGAAGAAAATATGAATTTTGCTTGCACATGATTGGATAAATGAACTAAGCTAAGTAAAAACTCCCTTGCAAAGTATGCTAATTTATGTAGCGGGTATGTACTTTTCAGAGTGTTAAATTCTGGTGAAGACATCAGTGATGTCTAGTTCCCTGCGGCTCAGCAGGTGGCGCTGTCACTTTGGGCCAGGGTTATACCATCACTGCAGTGCCGTACCCTTTGTGACCTCTCGCAGAAGTTTTACGGCAGGGCGGGGAACCCGCTGTGCTTGCTGGGAGGGGGTATAAAGGGGGCGGACATCTTCGCCACGAGGTCCGAGTCCCAGGCACCTTCAGCCTGAGGGCTGCTGTCCGCGGTCGGTGTCCAGGCAGCCTAGGCCTGGACACTTGGAGTTCGTGTTCCATCCAAGACACCTTCAGTCTGGGGTGAGGTACTCAACCGGAGGCCTGGGACCCAGTACCTTCCACTGGGTCCCGCAAGGGAGGGATTGTCCTAGGGTGCCCCGGGTGTTGGGCACCTGAATCCAGAGGCGTAAGAGACCGGAGGAGGGATTCAACCGAAGATCTGGTGCAGCATATTGCCAGTGCCGGGTGAACCTCTGGAGACCGCCCGGATGGATATCTTTCCGGAACAGGGGCCAATTCATGGAGGAAGGTGGTTCATGTTCTATGACCGGTGGCAGCGGTTCAACTAGTCAACTCAGGTCAGTGGCAGAGACCTGCTATTAGGCCTGTGGCAGGGGCCTCAACAGTTCATCCGGTCGGTGGCAGCGACCAATCTCACGGTCGGTGGCAGAGACCGTGCGCCAAGCCTATTCGCTTGCAAAGGAATAGGAGAGTTCATTTGTGCCTGGGCCTACTCGTATCCACACCCCTGTCTGTCTGTTACTAAAGTTCAACTGATTATGTTCACCCTGGCAATGGAGAAATAAAAGAGTGTTGGACTTTTAATGGTGTGGGGCTCTATTACTGGCAGACACATCTCCACGGAACAAGCAGAGGCTTCGTATGCAGAGAACAGACCCGAAGGTAATTCTAGGGGCTTTGCTCAACCCTCATACACATATGAGGTGAGAGCTTGGCGTAGTGTTCCTGCACTCTCCTCTCCCAGGTACCCCTAGACACCAGCCAAGTAAGCGATAAAGCAGAGAGGGAGAGTGAGGCTGCTACATTTAATTTAGTGAATCAACCCCATTGCTTTGAACACAACACAGACTGACCTTGTTAAAGCCTTATACTCCAAGCTTTAGTGAACTTAAAAGAGAAGTATGGGTTTTCTTTTTTTTTGGGCTAATCCTACTTACCTCGGTGGATGGAGCATCAGACCGCTGCTGCAGCTGTCCCCCGGCAACTCTGCACTTATAACCGAGCCACTGAACACCACCGATGGCTCGGTTCTCACTCCTCCCCGAGCACAGAGATGCTGACTGTCAGTCAGCATCACTTCTGCTCTGATCCTTCACGCTCATTGGAGCGATGAGCTGTGGAGGGGCAGGGAGCGGCCGTCTCAGCGGCTCGCTGAGAGGCATAGACTGCCATCAATCAAGGCAGCTGGCGGATCCAGACTTGGAAGTCAGGATGACGCACTGCCTCGACTGATGGCAATGATGTCAGTGGAGAGCAGACTTCGGACCGCTCTCCGCCAAAAACGGGTCACAGGAGTGCAAAACGAATTCCACTCCTGTGACCCAGAGGAGAAGCCCAGCCTTAAAAGCTCAGGCGGGACTTCTCCTTTAAACAGCTAGTTCAAATGAACTTTTTCCATAACTAACACATGCAGTGGCTGTCAGCTCTGTATGGGCTGCATCTAGCCTCAACTACGTACAGCAGTGATTCTCAACCAGGGTTCCTCCAGAGGTTGCTAGGGGTTCCTTCAGCATTGGGCAATTTCTGCCTCTCAGATAAGTTCACACTGACCCCATTGATCTTTTTAGCTATCTGTAAGGAGGTAATTCTTCCCAATTGCCACAAGTGTAAGGACCATTCTTCCCACTGACTGTCACACTAATGTATCATGAGTTGTAGATTTTTCAATTTTAGCAGGGGTTCCCCGAGACCGGTAAATTATTTCAAGGGTTCCTCTGTGTTAAAAAGGTTGAGAAAGGCTGACGTACAGTATATAGTGCTATATTCTGGGAGTGGGACAGGTCCATTTCTAGAACAAAATTGAGTCATGCTCAGCACTGCTTAGCCATTCACAGGAAGCTTTGTATTTTGTGAATGAACACAAAGCTTCCTCTGATTGGCCAAGGCACAGATTGCAATGTCATTCACCCATCTCTTCACATCAGCCAATCAGAGGAAGCCTTGTATTCAAACATAAAAATGTCTGTGAATGGCTGAGCATCACTAGCCTGACTTAGTTTTGTTCTGGGAGCAAGATGGGAAGTCCCCATACCATTGCTGGAACACAGCGCTGTATACTGTATGTGTTTAAAAGAGGAATCAGGGGTGACATCTAACAACCCCCAGTGAAAAATTTGATGGACTATCTCGGTACCCAAATATTGAACAATTGAATTTAAAAAATATATGTATGAAGTTGAGGCTACATGCAGTCCATACAGCACTGATAGCCTCAGCATGAGTTAGTGAAGGATATAGTTCATTTGGACCAGCTTGGTCAAAACTAACTAGTTAAAGTTCACTAAAACCTGGAGTTAGGCTTTAAAGGCCAACATAACCCAAAGCCCATTTTGGGTAGGTCCCAGAGGGTTAAATCACATGGCAGTTTGTTATGTTTTTCAGAGTTTCTCAGTTCTCTATTCTCATAGCTGGATTCCATTGTTTTTTTTTTTTTTTGGAATTCGGATGAATCTGAAAGCTGATATCACATTATAGGAGACATTCCAATAAATATAGAGATCCAGCACATGATTCAACTTGCCAGTAACCATGAAAAGTATTAACTACTTGCCTACTGGGCACTTTTCCTTCCTACTGGGCTTTCAGCGCTGTCGCACTTTATAATGACTATTGCGTATTCATGCAATGCTGTACCCAACAAAATTTTTTTTTTTGGAGACAGATAGAGCTTTTTTTTTGGTGGTATTTAAACACTTCAGCCCCGGAAGATTTGGCTGCTCAATGACCAGGCCATTTTTTGCGATACGGCACTGCGTTGCTTTAACTGACAATTGCGCGGTCATGCAACGCTGTATCCAAACAAAATTGACGTCCTTTTTTCCCCACAAATTGAGCTTTCTTTTGGTGGTATTTGATTATCTCTGCTGTTTTTTTTTTTTTTTTTGTGCTATAAACAAATAAGAGCGTCAACTTTGAAAAAAACACAATATTTTGTACTTTTTGTTATAATAAATATCCCCAATTTATTTTCAGAAAAGCAAAATTTTCCTCAGTTTAGGCCGATATGTATTGTTCTACATATTTTTGGTAATAAAAATTGCAATAAGTGTATATTGATTGGTTTGCGCAAAAGTTCTAGTGTCTACAAAATAGGGGATAGATTTATGGCATTTTTATTATTATTTTTTTTATTAGTAATGGCGGTGATCTGTGATTTTTATCGGGACTGCGACATTGTGGCGGACAGTTTGGACACTTTTGACACATTTTTGGGACCATTGACAATTATACAGCGATCGTGCTATAAAAATGCACTGATTACTGTGTAAATGTCACTGGTAGGGAAGGTGTTAACACTAGGGGGTGATCAAGGGGTTAACTGTGTTCCCTAGGTGTGTTCTAACTGTAGGGGGGTGGGAGTGACTGGAGAAAATGACAGATCGTGGTTCCTAGCTATTAGGAACATACAATCTGCATCTCCTCACAGAACAGAACAGGGATTTGTGTGTTTGCACACACGTCCCTGTTCTGCCTCTCGTGCCTGCGATCACAGTGCAGCGGGCGCGCGTGCCTGCTATCCCGCTTAAAGGGACCGATGTACAGCTACAACGGCTCACAGGATCGTGCCAACCTGCCGCAGTATAATGGCAGTGGCTGGATGCACTGATAAGGCTGCACTGATGGGCACTGATAGGCTGCACTGATGGGCACTGATGAGGTGGCATTGATATGCAGCCCTGATGGACACTGATAGGAGGTACTGATGGGCACTGATAGGTGGCACTTATGGGCACTGATAGGTGGCACGGATAGGCAGCACTGATGGGCATTGATGGGCATCATTGATGGGCACTGGTGGGCGGCACTAATGAGCAGGCACTGCTGGGCACTGACTGGCATCACTGCTAGTTACTGTCGGGTCCGCACTGATCTTCAGTGCACTGATGATAAGTGCGTTGGATTCTCTGTGCAGGTTCCCCCTGTCAGAATATGCTGCCGATCGGCTCTCTTCTCCTCATTCGCTACCAGTGTGAGGACAGGAATGCCAATAACCAGCATTTCCTTGTTAACGTGTGATCAGCTGTGATTGGACACAGCTGATCCCATGGGTAAAGAGCCTCGTCATCGGCTCTTTACAGAGATCAGTGATGCACTGTGTCCCAAGGACAGAACGCACCAAATGAGGTTGTCCCAGAATGAGAGAGCCACCTTGGGCCCCTCATATTACAATACAGTGGGCAGGAGGTGGTTAACTAAACTCAGTTACTGTTTATAATGCCAAGATGAAAAGCTGCATGTGTAATAGATGTGGAAGAATATTGTGTAATGTATCTAAGACATTGTTTTTTGTCTCTGTAGGGTGTTCGGTGTGTGATTGTTTGTATGTACTTGCTCTGGGTGTTCCAGTTTCCTCCCACTTTCCGAAGTCATACAGTACGGCTTCTGCACTGGGTATGTCATGTGCCTGACGTACGAAGGCTGGACAGAGACTGCGGTAGATGGAGATTCCCACGTTTTGCACATTTCTGCTGTGAAATGAAAGATGGCAATATTGGATAGTTCCTTTACCATGCTATTATTATTACAGGTAGACTCCATGCAGATAGTGTCCTGGTTGGGATTTGAACCAAGGACCCCAGTGCTTCAAGGCAGAAGTACTAATCTCTCCAAAGTGTCTGCGCTGCTATATAAAGAAATGTACTGTATATTAGATCATTCTGGATTGCAGTTAAGCAGTTTATTACTATATTTCAGGTTTATGGTAAAGACTGCCTGCTCATAAAAGTTTCTACGCTTCATTAGCAATTTTATTAGGTGTAGGATATTAGAATTAAAGGGCAACTCCATTAAAAAGCTATATTGTTCCACCCACTTATAAACAAACTGTTGCTCCTTTCTGAATTTAAAGTAACTAAAATATACCCACTTTAAGCTGGGTAGATACTGGTAGATTTCTGTTTGAAAATTTTAGTTTCAGAATGTTTGATTTTTTTAATGATCAGTGGGGTCAGATCAGCGTTTGTTTTCAACTATAGTGATAAGAAAATTAGGGTTAGAGGGTTAGGGTTAGGGGTTGGGGTTGGGGTTAGGGTTTGGGTTTTCCCTTTAAGAACAAGGCTAGGACTCAGGATTTGGAACAGGGACCTCCTCCAGAGGTCAAAGGTCAGAAGGCGGGTTCCAAGAGGTCAAAGGTCACTGGGCGTGGCTGACCCACCCCCACCAAAGTTTACCGCCTACCCCAACTAAGTCGGGGAATGAACAAGTCGGGGAATGAACAAGTCGGGGAAAGCGTAACAGCCTATGCGCTTTTCGTTTGGCAAAGTCCATTCACTCTAAAATTGAATGTTAAAAGCAAACATTAATTTGAGCTACTTTCAAGCCGTCTAATGTATTGAGAATTTCATACGAATGTTTGTTCGAAAAATCTACAGGTGTATGTATACCCAGCGTTAATCTACGCAACTCTTGCCATTCCAATTCTCCACTTTTCAGAGTTGGAATGTAGGCATGCTATTATTAGAATTACAACAGCTATAGATTGGGGCAGTGGCTATTTGTTTGTACTGTTGGAATACTGGTGAGGGGATGCACTGGACACCTTCGCTGCCATTGTGCTATATGCTGGGTGTCCAGTGTGCCCCTGTGACTTTAACCACTTGCCAATTGGGCCATAGCCAAAAAATGGCTGCAGCGTGGGTGGATAATTCTGGGAGGATGTACTATAACGTCCCCGCAGAATCACGCTCCCGCACGCCCCCTGGGGCGGGCACCCGGGAATATCCCTGACAGCAACTTTTACCACGTGATCGCTCCGTCAAATGACAGAGCGATCAGTTGTAAACAAGCCGGCGCAGGCCCGGCTTAGCTCTTCCCCTCTCTTTACCGATCGATACAGTGTGAGAGGAAAGGGGAGAGCTGGATCCGTAGTGCCCACAGCGCTGATCTGTGCCCATTCCTGCCCTGCCCTCATCCCCATCCATGCTCAGCCATCCCATTTATACTCAGCCATCCCATTCATACTCAGCCATCCTATCCATGCGCAGCCATCCCATCCATGCTCCGCAATCCCATCCATCCCTTGCATGCTCAGCCATCCCATCCAAACTCAGCCATCCTATCCATACTCAGCCATCCCATCCATACTCAGCCATCCCCATCCATGCTTAGCCATCCCCATCCATACTGGATGCCTCATCCATGCCTCATCTATGCCTCATCAGTTCTCATCCGTTCCACATCCATGCCACTACAGTGCCCATCAGTGCCACTACAGTGCCTCACAAAAGGGTAATTAATAGGTGGTCAAATTAAATTTGAAATGTATGCCCCTAGAACACCCGTTGGTGCTCCTTGAATGTTGGACCTCTATATGTGGCCAAGCTGTGGATTGGTCTCACACATGTAGTATCGCCATACTCAGGAGGAGTAGCAGAATATATTTTGCTATGTGTTGGAAATATCTTATAAACTTTGTGTAAAAAAATAAATAAAAAAATGCGTTTTAATTTCCTTTCCACATTTTCCAAAAACTTGTGAGAAAAAAATGACATGTTCAAAAGACTCATTATGCCTCAAAGAATATACGTTGGGGTGTCTGCTTTCCAAAATGGGGTCTTTTTTTTTTAGCGTTTCCATTGTCCTGGTGCTCCAGGGCATTCAAAAGTGCAAGAGGTAGTCATGAAATTATATGTGTAATTTATGCTCCTAGAACACCTGATGGTGCTCCCTGCATGTTGGGCCTCTGTAAGTGGCCAGGCTGTGTAAATGTCTCACACATGTGGTATTGCCATACTCAGGAGGAGTAGCAGAATGTGTTTTGGGGTGTAATTTGTGGTATGCCTATGCCGTGTGTGAGAAATAACCTGTTAATATGAAAATTTTATGAAAAAAATAAAGAAAAAAAAATCTTCATTTTGCAAAGAATTGTGGGAAAAACTTCAAAAAACTCACCATGCCTCTTACTTTGAAAGGCTACTTTCCAAAAAGAGGTAATTTGGGGGGGTATTTGTACTTTTCTGGCTTGTTAGGGTCTCAAGAAATGAGATAGGCCATGAGTACTAGGCTTGTGCAATTCGTTTCGTAACGAATCGAAATTCGTCCGAATTTAGCACCTTTCGGACATTCAGAAGCATTCGAATTTCCGAACAAAGCAATTACGAATAAAACCGAATCCGAAATAAATTATACCGCAAAATAGCGAATGCCCGAATGTCTTCGGCATAATTTGTTATGAAAAAACTTATGAATGTACAAATCCATTGGAAACACAATAACACTCACTCTGCTCTGCTCTCTGCTTCTCCTTCACCGTGCTGAACTCCCTCTCAAAATGGTGTACAGGGGCGGAGGCTATAGCCGCATGTAAAAAACGAAAGTAAAATACGAGATTTCTAATCCATTCGAAGCACAATAACACTCTGCTCTGCTCTCTGCTTCTCCCTCACCGTGCTGAACCCTCTCAAAATGGTGTACAGGGGGCGGAGGCTATAGCCGCATGTAAAAAACGAAAGTAAAATACGAGATTTCGAATCGTTACAAATAACCGCTATGTATTTCGAAAAGTACAAATCCATTCGAAGCACATTAGGCATAATAGGCAGCGTCGTCGTGAGAGAGACACAGAAAATTACGAATCAACGAACCCAAAAAAAGTTACGAAAGTAGGAGTTGTGTCCAGAATCAACGAAAAACAACGTACTCTACCGAAAGTACGAATTATAAAGCAACAAAAAATTCAACGAAAAATGTCGCTTGCAAAAATACGAATGAGTCCGAACACGAAAAATCCCGTCTAGCAAAATTACGAATGATTACGAATCAACAGGACCGGAAAGAAACGAACCGAAACGGAACGAATTTTTCCGTTGTGCACAAGCCTAGTGAGTACATCAGGTGTGATCAGGTGTGTTTAATTTTCAGTGATTGGCACCATAGCTTGTAGACTCTATAACTTTCACAAAGACCAAATAAATTACACTAATTTGGGCTATTTTTATCAAAGATATGTAGCAGTATAAATTTTGGCCAAAATTTATGAAGAAATATTACTAATTTGCAAAATTTTATTACAGAAACTAAGAAAAATTCATTTTTTTTTAGAGAATTTTCGATCTTTTTCATTTATAGCGCAAAAAAGAAAAAACAGCAGTGATTAAATACCACCAAAAAAAAACTCTATTTGTGTGAAAAAAAGGACAAAACATTTGAATGGGTACAGTGTTGCATGACTGAGTAATGAGCGTTGAAAGCTGAAGATTGGTCTGGTTAGGAAGGAGGTTTAAGTGCCCAGTGGGCAAATGGTTAAATGGCAAATGGTTAAGGAGGGGTGGGCTCCCTCCATGCTCACCTGCCCTCTGCCTATTTATTATAATGAATGTTCTTCCACGGTTGTATGCAAAAATGTAAAAAATTTCCCCGGTAGGCAAGCCATTAATATAGCCAGAGTTTAGCTTTAAAGAGGTTGTAAACCTCCGGAAAAAAAATTCAAAGAAAAAAAAACCTGCAAGACAAAGGCATAATGAGCTACTATGTATCACATACTAGCTCATTATGAAATACTTACCTTATAACGATGTCCTTCAGTGCTGCCTGCACTCCACTCCCACGGCCGACATCCTTCCCGGAGTTACTTCAGGGTTCGCGGACTCCAGCGCTGTGATTGGCCGGAGCCGTGATGATGTCACTCGCACGCATGCCCGCGGGTGCCGCTGGTCACGGCACGGGTCCTGAAGAAATGGCACGAGCGGGCCGTTTCTTCAGTACGCATGCGCCGATGACGTCGGCGGCAGCGTATATAGTAAATATCTCCTAAACGGTGCAAGTTTAGGAGATATTTACAGTATCCACAGGTAAGCCTTACTATAGGTTTATCTGTAGGTACAATTAAAGAGGAAGACTTTACTTCCTCTTTAAACTCACTTCCTATCATATGCAAAATACTTGCACCTCTGTTGAGTTCCTAGTCAGTATTTCCCCTTGGTTATTTAAGGGCCTAAATAAATGTCAATATTAATTCCAATGATATATATAATGTATATTTCAGAGAACAGTTCTTCTGTAATATTTATATTTCAGCTGTCTGGAATCTGATTGTGTTTAACCAGTTCCCGACCGCCTCACGTTTATTTACGGGGGCCAAATGGTGGGGGACCCGATGCACGTGGCTGGTGGTCGCGATCGCGTGCACGAGCGCCAGCACGGGTATTTGTGTGTGTGTAAACACACAAATCCCTGTGCTGTCAGAGGAGAGGAGACATGTTGTTTGTTCCTAGGAGGTAGGAACAGCGATATGTCTCCTCTCCTACTTATCCTGTCCTATCCCCATACAGAGGGAACACACATTTAACCCCTTGATCGCCCCCTAGTGTTAACCCCTTCCCTACCAGTGACAATTACACAGTAATCAGTGCATTTTTATAGCACTGATCGCTGTATAAATGTCAATGGTCCTAAAAATGTGTCCGATCTGTCCGTCGCAATGTCGCAATACCGCTAAAAATCGCAGATCACCACCACTACTAGTAAAAAAATTATAAAAATGCCATAAAAATGCCATAAATCTTTCACATAGTTCGTAGATGCTATAACTTTTGCGCAAACCAATCAATATACACTTATTGCGATTTTTTTTTTTACCAAAAATATGTAGAAGAATATATATTGGCCTAAACTGATGAAGAAGATTGTTTTTTAAAAACATTTTTGGGGATATTTATTATAGCAAAAAGTTAAAAATATATATATATTTTTTTAAATTGTAGCTGTTTTTTGTTTATAGCGCAAAAAATAAAAAACCGCAGAGGTGATCAAATACCACCAAAAGAAAGCTCTATTTGTGGGAAAAAAAAGACACACATTTTGTTTCGGTACAGCATTGCATGACCGCGCAATTGTCAGTTAAAGCAACGCAGTGCCAAATTGTAAAAAGTGCTTTGGTCAGGAAGGGGGTAAAACCTTCTGGAGCTGAAGTGGTTAAACTGTACATATACTTGATGTTCTGTGACAGCAATAATATATAATAAAAATATAAATACCATATACATGATGAAGAGGTAACTTGTGACAGGCTGTATACAGCTAAGGTCACTCTTGTGGTGGCGTCCATGCCTAGTATTTTGCTGTGCACGCTCTTTGTGTTGAGTCATAAACACACACTTGTTCTGATCTTTTTTGAGATACATGTAAACTGTTTTGGAACTGACAAGGTGGAAAATGCATTAGAATCAGGAGAGTAAACACTTCAAGCATTTAGTAAATTTGTCAGCCAGGGTTCAGAGAGGACAAGCAACATGCAGTTTAAAGTGAATTAGCTGGATATTTTTATAATATGAACATGAGGCATATTGAAATGACAAAACTAAAACAAACACATATACTGTATGTAGTATAATGAAAAATAAGATGGTACACTTTGGGGTTGATTTACTAAAGGCAAGTAGACTTTGCACTTTGTAAAGTGCAGTTGCACTCTGCAAGAGCAGTTGCTCCAGAGCTTAGTAAATCAACAGAAGCTCTGTTGACTTCCATCATCCAATCATGTGCAAGCAAAACTGCTGTTGTTTTTATTTTCCTTGCTCATGATTGGATACTCTTTGCAAAGTAAAGCTTTACCTTGTTTACTAAGCTCTGGAGCAACTGCACTTGCAAAGTGCACAGTCTTTTTGCCTTTAGTAAATTAACCCCACAATGTACTACTTTACAGGTCTTAAAGCAAAAATAAAAGTTTAGGCCTGTTAAATAATTTAAAAAAAAATGTAAGTTTAAAGTGATACTAAAGGGTATATGTATACAGTGCCTTGAAAAAGTATTCATACCCCCTGAAATTGTTCACATTTTTTCATGTTACAACGAAAAACGTAAATTTATTTTATTGGGATTTTATGTGATAGATCAACACAAAGTGGCACATAATTGTGAAGTGGAAGGAAAATGATAAATGGTTTTCAAACTTCTTTTACAAATAAATATGTGAAAAGTGTGGAGTGCATTTGTATTCAGCCCCCCCGAGTCAATACTTTGTAGAACCCCCTTTCGCTGCAATTACACCTGCAAGTCTTTTTGGGGATGTCTCTACGACATCTAGAGTGAAATTTTTGCCCATTCTTCTTAGCACAGCTCAAGTTCTGTCAGATTGGATGGAGAGCGTCTGTGAACAGCAATTTCCAAGTCTTGCCACAGATTCTAAATTGGATTTAGGTCTGGATTTTGACTGGGCCATTCTAACACATGAATATGCTTTGATCTAAACCATTCCATTGTAGCTCTGGCTGTATGTTTAGGGTTGTCGTCTTGCTGGAAGGTGAACCTCCATCCCAGTCTCAAGTATTTAGCAGATTCTAACAGTTTTTCTTCTAAGTGTAGCGGGTGTCAAATTTAGTGGGGTGTATCTGAGCTATAGATGGCCCAGATACATTGATTTTTAGGGATTTATGGACACTTTGGAGTGTGGGAGGTATGAATGGTGTCATGTTCCCTGCGGTCCCTAGGTGGCGCTGTCACCTGGGACCGGGGTTGAACTGCCATTCTAGAGCCGTACCCTTTTTGTCCTCTCGCAGCAGTAGTACGGCGGGGCGGGGCACCCGCTGTGCCTGCTGGGGAGGATATAAAGGGGGGCGGACATCTTGCGCACGAGGTCTATTCCCCAGGCACCTTCGGCCTAGGGGCTGCTGCGGTTCGTCTGTGCCCAGGCGCCCTTGGCCTGGGCTCGTGGAGTCGAGTTCCATCCCGGGCACCTTTAGCCTGGGGTGAGGTACTTTACAAGGAGGCCTGGGGCCCAGTACCTTCGACTGGGCCGAAGCATTCCTAAGGTGCCCCCGGTATTGGGTGCCTGAATCAAGGGCGTAAGGGACCCGAGAGGTGACCTCCCCGAAGAGCATTTGCTGGTGACGGTGGAGGCCTCTGATGACCGTCCGCATGGATGTCTTCCTCTGACAGGAGTTGTTTGTTCTAAAGGAGATAATTCATGTTCTCATGGTCTGTGGCAGAGACCCATCTTCATCAGGTCAGTGGCAGGCCTTATCCAAGGCCTGTGGCAGGGGCCTCAACGTTCACCCAGGTCAGTGGCAGGGACCAAATTCACAGTCGGTGGCAGCGACTGTGCGTAAAGCCTGTTTGCACTAAATGAAACAGGAGAGATTTTATTCATTGTGTTGTGCCTGGACCTACTCTTCCCTACACCTTGTCTGTTCTTTCAAAGTTCAACCAGCCTACCTATTGATCAAAGCAATAAAACAGAGTTGGACTTTTATTGGTGTGGAACTCGTGTTACTGGAAGCTCTGTCAGTGACAGTGGCAATCATCCTCCACAGGAGAAGCTGAGGCTCCGGCAGGGGCGGATCCAGAGTCTTTTCTCGGGAGGGGCACTGCCAAAAAATATGTTTTTTTTGTGGGAAATTTATCGGGGAAATGGCTGGTGTCGGCGCTTCAATCATCCCGGCAACCATGGTTGTTATGGTGTCAGGATGATTGAAGCGCATTATTTATATTATTACATTGTAATATAAAATGAAATAGTTCAATGCAGAATCAGTGGGAGCCCCGAGTGTGTCACTTGCCACCGTCGCCTGCAATTAGTGGGAGCCCTGAGCGTGTCACTTGCCACACGTTGCGGATTGTCACTTGCCACGTCACCTGCCACACCTTGCGGATTGTCACTTGCCACACCTTGTGGATTGTCACTTGCCACGTCACCTGCCACACCTTGCGGATTGTCACTTGCCACACCTTGTGGATTGTCACTTGCCACATCACCTGCCACACCTTGCGGATTGTCACTTGCCACTCACCTGCCACATCTTGCTGATTGTCACTTGCCTGCCACCAGATGCAGATTGTCATTTGCCACGTCACCTGACACAATTTGCGGATTGTCACTAACTTGCCTGCTAAGGTGTAGTTTTGGTTGTCTCTTGCTGTGTCCCAGACTCCCAGAGTCAGGCAGCAGAGAGATAATGTAATCTCTCTGCTGCCTGCACAGTGAGGGCGGAAGTCACTGCAGGAATGCAGGGCAAGCACGGGCGGTGAGAGATGAGCCTGCTCTCTCACTCTCCCCTGCGCTGCCAACACACTGAGCAGCATGGTCTGCCCACGAACCGCGCCGCCCGCCCACAAACCGCGCTCCCTGACCGTAGGTCTCCCAGACACCAAACTTTGAACACTTGTAGAGGAGACATGGGGCTACATGTGTGCCAAGTCTGGGGTCCAGGGGACCTACGACCGGCTGGTACCGGGTCCGCGAAATCACCGGAGAAATGACCGTTTAACATTAGAGTCTATGGAAGGAGTGCCCGGCTTTGAAAAATCGGTTCTCCCCGGCCTTAGGTCTTCCAGACACCAAACTTTGCACACTTGTAGAAGAGACATAGGGCTACATGTGTGCTAAGTTTGCACTCTGCAAGAGAAGTTGCTCCAGAGCTTAGTAAATCAACAGAAGCTCTGCTGACTTCCATCATCCAATCATGTGCAAGCAAAAATGCTGTTGTTTTATTTTTCTTGCTCATGATTGGATACTCTTTGCAAAGTAAAGCTTTACCTTGTTTACTAAGCTATGGAGCAACTGCAAAAATTTGTATACCTGCAGCTTTCTTTAACCACTTCCAGCCCAGTCAATAGGAGATTGACGTCCGGGAAGTGGTTCTGTTATCCACACTGGACGTCTATTGACGTCCTGCAGGATAACAGCCGCCACGCGCCTGGGGGGGCGCACATCGCGGCGATCGGTGGAGCGGTGTGTCAGTCTGACCCACCGCTACACTGATCTCAGTAAAGAGCCTCCGGCGGAGGCTTTTTACCACGTGATCAGCCGTGTCCAATCACGGCTGATCACGATGTAAACAGGAAGAGCCGTTGATCGGCTCTTCCTCACTCGCGTCTGACGCGAGTAGAGGAGAGCCGATCGGCGGCTCTCCTGACAGGGGGGTTTCACGCTAATTGTTTATCAGTGCAGCCCCCCCTCGGATACCCACACTAAACCACCAGGATGCCGCCCAGGACCACCAGGGAAGCCCCAAGCATGTGGATGGCCAGGTAAGTCCCCCATGGCCATCCACATGTACAAAAACATACACAACATATGCCAATCAGTGCCCACAAATGGGCACTGACTGGCACCATCATGGCACGACCACAATGTGTGGTGGCTGGCATTGCTGGGCATCAGTGTCATCAGTGCCACCTACTAGTGTCCATCAGTGCCACCTATCAGTGCCCATCCATGCCCATCTGTGCCCATAAGTGCCCACCTATCAGTGTCCGTCGGTGCCACCTATCAGTGCCACCCATAAGTGCCTATAAGTGCCCATCAGTGCCGCCTATGAGTGCCCATCAGTGCCGCCTATGAGTGCCCATCAGTGCCGCATACCAGTGCCACATATCAGTGCCGCCTATCAGTGCCCATCAGTGCCGCCTATCAGTGCCCATCATCAGTGCCCATCAGTGCCACCTCATCAGTGCCACCTCATTGGTGCCACCTCATCGGTGCCCATCAGTGTCGCCTTATCAGTGCCCGTCAGTGCCGCCTTATCAGTGCCCGTCATTGAAGTAGAAAAGGTACTTATTTACAAAAAAAATTAACAGAAACAAAGAAAAACTTAGTTTTTTTCAAAATTTTCGCTCTTTTTTTATTTGTTGTGCAAAAAATAAAAATCGCAGAGGCGATCAAATACCACCGAAAGAAAGCTCTATTTGTGGGAACAATTTGATAAAAAATGTGTTTGGGTACAGTGTAGCATGACCGCACAATTGTCATTCAAATTGCGACAGCGCTGAAAGCTCAAAATTGGCTTGGGCAGGAAGGTGTATAAGTGCCTGGTATTGAAGTGGTTAAAGAACAAAAAGGAAAAGTTGGGGTAGGTTATAAGGGTTGGTCTCAAAGTGCACCTTATCACAGGGAAAGCCCAACATTACAAGCTATGAGTTGTATGTGAATGGTTTATATCATGTCTGGATATCAAATATATGTTTATTGTGGATCTCGCATTTTGTGGAGTGGCATTGTTGAAATGTGCACGATATATATATATATATATATATATATATATATATATATATATATATATGAACACTTGTATTGCCCTTTCATCTGCCAAGTTGTAATAATAAAGATTGCCATAATTTGTCTCCCAGTTGTCACACTGTTCTCCTGATGGAGACTACAAGGACTACAAGTGGCCACACTGACCCACATTGTGCAGACTTAGTTTACTGTTGCCACTATCAGGAAGCCAGTCCTGAACATGCAGTCATTGTAGGGGCGAGTAAATGTAGCCAGGAAGTGGTCGAAAGAGGCAGGAGTAGATCAGCAAACTAGTAAATCTTTATGGTGTATTGTACAGTTCTTTACAAAATGAAATGTTCTTCATTAAGAGTTTAAAGCAGAACTATTTTTATTTTATTTTAATTTTTTAAATCACTTCTGCCCCGAAAGTATTTGCCCCCTTAATGACCAGGCCATTTTTTGCGATACGGCACTGCGTTGCTTTAACTGACAATTGGACTGTAGGGCGATGCCGTACCCAAACAAAAAAATCACGTCCTTTTTTTTCCTCACTGATAGAGCTTTTGGTGATATCTGATCACCTCTGTGTTTTTTATTGTTTGCGCTATATACAAAAAAAGACTGACAATTTAAAAAAATATATATCTTTTTACTTTCTGCTATACTACATATCCCCAAAAAATATATAAAAAAATATTTATCAGTTTAGGCTGATGTATAGTCTTCTACATATTTTTGGTAAAAAAAAAATCGTCGCAATAGGCGTATATTGATTGGTTTGCGCAAAAGTTATCGCGTCTACAAACTATGGGATAGATTTAGGGACTTTTATTTATTTTTATTGTTTTTACTGGTAATGGTGGCGATCTGCGATTTTTAGCAGGACAAATCTGACCCCAAATTACACTTTTTGGGGACCAGTGACATTATTACATTGATCAGTGCTATAAAAATGCACTGATCAATGTAAAAATTACACTGGCAGGGAAGGGGTTAACACTAAGGGCGATCAAGGGGTTAAGTGTGTTCCCTGGGTGTGTTCTAAGTGTAGGGGGAATGTGCTACCAGGGACATGACAGAGATCGCTGTTCCCGATCACTGGGAACAGAAGACCTCTGACATGTCATCTGGCAGAACGGGGAATCGCCTTGTTTACATAGGCAGTTCCCCGTTCTGCCTCTGTACATCACGATCACGGGTCGCCGGTGGACATCGAGTCCGCCAGATCCGTGGGCACGCTCGCGCGCCTGTTATCTCCTATTCAAACACTGATGTACACCTACGGCGGTTTGCGCAAAAGAGCCAACCTGCCGGAGTATATTGACGGCGGCTGGTCGGCAAGGAGTTAACCTCCCTGGCGGTATGATTCTGTCTGATTTTAGGTGCTGAAAGCGGTACAATTATTTTGCATGGAAATTTGGCGTTTTATATTGTAGGCCTGTAATTCTTAGGAATAACTCACTTAAATCTGTCCAAACCAGAGTCTAGTAGACATCCCGGGTATGATAAAGTTTGAAACACAAAATCATAAATTATATTATAATAAATAACTATAAATAACTATAACAAATAATAATATAAAAATAATAAAAATGATTCAATAATGTAATCAAATCAAAAACACAGAAATTTGCTCAGTTGCAGAATTGTCGCTGTCATTACTTTCAGTGTTTGATGACGAATTTCCCCACAAATCACTATCGCTCAATTCTGCAAGTGATTCTAATTTATTATCGCTGTTTTCTAGTTGGTCTAAAACCACTTTTGACATAAAGGGACACTTTTTGGTTGCTATGGACAATCTCTAAATTCCAGGCAGAAAAAAACTGTATTTATAATATAAAAGTGCATGCAGGGCACTGGACAGACAACTAGGGACAAAGGGGATGTGTAATTTTTTTTGTATACAGTACTGTAATCTGTAAGACTACAGTATACTGTATGTGTATTGTGTTTTTACTTTTTTGAATTTGGCGCCGATCTCCGCCCCTGTGCGCCACAACGTCGCAGGGAACGGAGCTCGGCGGCACTGTGTGTGATTCGAGCGAGGAGACAGCTCGCACACACTGCAGGGAGACATCGCAGGATCCAAGGGACAAGGTAAGTAACTCTCCCTGTATCCTGCGATGCAGCCCGAGTCTGGCTCGGGGTTACCGCTTATGGTACTGAAATTCCACCCCGAGCCAGACTCGGAAATACCGCCAGGGAGGTTAATGTAAACTAAAATTGCTGGATAAAAATAGTGCATGCATACATATGTGCAAAAGCGTCTTGTGGATTTTCAAGAAGGTCTCCCAACTGCTTTGCAGGCACAGTGCAAGACTGCAGATAAACGTATGGTCCCAAGTGAAGATCCTTTACCTTAATAACCCGGTCCCATTGAAGAGGTGCAGTGTGCAGAGGATCACCAGGAGAGGATTTTTTCATGCTGAAGCTGATCTCTATAATCTGAGATTGAACTGTTCTGGTAAGCGGCTGTGAATTTAGTTGAAGAGGAACACATCGAGTGAACACTTTATTTTTTTTCGTTTTTGAGCACATGTTGGACTGTTCATCAACTTTTTTTTTTACACAATATCATATATACATGGACACTTTATATGTGTGATTTGTTCGTATTCATTGTAATTTTATTTTTAATTGGGTAGCGCGCTTATATTTTTCTCACAGGCTCAGTGCAAGATCTGAGATTCTCCTAATACCTCTTGGCTTAAAAGCTCTTGGTGGCTTAAGGCTGTTGGTGATAAGATTTGAAATGGTGCACTACTGGGAAGAACAGTTGTCATTGAGCTGGAAAATCTGAGCCAGTATGAGAAGGGTTGGCCAGAGGATGTCAGAGGTGTGTTTCCTAATCTGACCTTAGCACCTGGATCAGGGGAAAATCACTATATTTGTGCTTAAGACTAAAAGGTTTCTTCACATCCTAGTTGTGTGTCTAAGGCACGACATGGGTCGAATTTCGAAAAAAAAAATTCTTCGTAAAGCTTTTCTAAGAATTTTTCGTTCGAATTTCGCACCATTAGTGGGCTGCAGCGACAGCCAATTTTCGTGCGGCCATAAAATTTGAGAAATCGGGCATTAATGATGGGAGAATGAAATCGAAAAAGAAATGCGCATGTGCATGAAAAGAAAATTCCCGTAAAGAAAAGAAGATTCCCAGCCACAAAAATTATTTTCTGTAGCAACAGGAGGTGAAATTGAATGCTTGGTCGAATTTCAAAATCAATGGTGGCACCATCGGATCACAAAATGCACAACATTTCTGATTTTCAAAAGAAAACTCTTTTAAAATTCGACCATGTATGGCCAGCCTAAAATGCAACATTGCACTGTATGTGAAGTGCACCCATGCTGCTGCATTAGGAGTGTGGAAATGCTCTGTAACGCTACTTATGCAGGAGCCGCTTGGTAATTTGGGTTCTCTCTTCTGTGCCTCGACTCCAAGAACAACTCAGCCCCTCTGACACACCTGATTAATTGAAATTTACAGCAAGCACTTACTGTATAAGAACATGAATATAGATACCATTAACTTGGCTGTGCATTAGCACCAGGAAATGGACACAAGACCGTTTAGTGGTAAAATAACTCAGTGTATTGTACAGGTTAGAATAAATGATAGTTTGAGCAGTAAATGAACACATAGAAGGCATCTAGACAGTAAAACCACTATGCCAAGTATCTTAGAATAGAGTTATGTACCACTAAACTGTCACTATAGGAGAGTGGCTACAATATAGTGCAATGTCCACTGAGAGGTACTGTACCTCCTAGCATAGGCAATAGATGAAGGTCTCTGTGTAGCAGCTGTAAAGGGACAATCTTCAGTCCTAACTCTTCAACTGGCTAGCATTGGGGCCCAATTGTACCAATGATACATGTGAGAATAGTCCAAGTCAAGCCCGCAGGCAGCCATAAGGCTACTATATGGCTGTGTGGTCAGTTTCTAAATGGCTCAGTCTCTCTAGCAACAGATAGTAAATCCCCACAGCAGCAGCTCACCAGTCCCAGCGATATTGCAGCTCACCATCCCCACAATATTGCAGCTGACCATCTGGTCACATACAATGATTAGTCCACACTCTTCTCTGCACCCAGGTGACTCTGTCTGTCAGCACACAAGGTCTCAAGAGTCTGGATCCTGCTCAGGCCACCGTTAGGCAGCTGTGGTGGTGCACACTCTGGGTTCCCATATGGCAAGAGGAAGCTGTGTCCTGTACAGCCTGAGAAAATGCAGCCCTTTCCCCTCCTCCTGGCAATCTCTCTCTGGGAAATGTAGTTCAAAAGCTCTTGGTTACAGCAGAGTCCCTCTCATCGGCTACAGTTCACACAATGCAGTGCTGCCTGACTCAATCTATTGAACCCTTCCTGCTCAGCAGCTCCTGCAGCCAGTGTTTCTCTCACTCTCCATTCTTAGCCAAGCACCTGGCTACACCTCTGTTAAAGTTTCCCGACTACAACCACAGATTTCAGCACCGTATAACATGGTGTAGTCCTAATAAGCAGACGTCAATTGGGACACCACTTAGCTAAACCACCCAACCTTGATGCTTGCCTTTAGAAATGTACTGAGCTGCAAATATTGTTTAGCAAAATTTCCAAAATATTTAATTTCAAATGGAAAATTGTGGTATGTATATGAAGAGGAAAACACACTGAGATTTTGTTTTCATTCTAAAGCAATTGTTGTATGTATCCATCCCACTAACGACACACAGGCAGCAATAAGTCAATGCCCTACAAAACTTTGGTTGAAAATAACTCACCTAAATAATATAAACTCTTCTTAAATAGAAAAAAAATATTTATAACTACTTTAACGTTGTTCATTTTATGATAATTCTTTTGGAAACTTGCATTGTTTATCTGAATAGGGAACATGAGTGGATAATTAGAATATTTTCCTGTAGCATTCTGAGATCTAGTTGGTTTAGAGAACTGGTCCAGCAGCATTCCACATTATCTTAATTACACATCTTTTCTGTTGACCCTTAATAAATCCACAGCTGTCAATATTGGTTAATGTTTTCACATTAATGAGAATTGCAGATAAACTTGTACGTTTAGCAAAAAAAAATTATGGTCGTCTGAATGAGATGCCTCTAAGTTACTGAACAGATTGGACCCCTCTGTGTAATCTTGGTTAGTAAAATCTCCCATGGAACCATTTGAAAGAATCTTATTGAGTGCTGTGTGTTTTGGTATAATATTTGTGGAACTCCCTTTAGGTAATACTGAACCCGTTTATCTCAGGTGTCTGTTGCTCAACATACTATTTTATGTTGTGCTCTGGTCAGTTAATATAGCATATATGATTACAAAAAAAAATACTGATCAAAGTGAACAGATAAGTTTGAGGATATACTGAAAAAGTGCCAATGAAAGGCCAAGTAGGCCACAGTTTTGGATGGCAATGTTTCAGGTGGGGGGATGATTGCATTTGGTTCCACTGTCCTACCACTTTTTTACACCTAATTATTTGATAGTGTAGCGACCTCACCCCTCTCCCTTGCTTTATCGGTTATATGGCTGTTGTCTAGGGGTACCTGGGAGAGAGAGATGATACACACCACGGCCCATGTCCTCCGTAACTAAGAGGTGAAGGCCAGAAGATTGGGCTTTTGTGTAGGTGTTCTAGAGTCAAGTCCAGTCCTTCGTTCCTGACTCATTTGCTTTAGTAACCGAAGTTCCACGCAGTGAATAGGTACAACTCAGTTTTATTCTTCTTGCCAAGCAATAAAACAATCTTTCTCCTTAGGAAAATGGGGACAGATCGAGGCACAATCCTTTCCCTTCTTGCTGCTGCCCACTGTGCTGTCACCAGTGGTGAATAGTCACTGCCTCTGACTAGGTAATATAGAACGTGAATTACCTTCGCTCACTTTGCCCCTGTCAGAGGAAGAAATCCGTCCAAGGGAGAAATGGAGGCCTCTTCGTCACCAGCGATGCCGCGCCGGGCTCTTCGGAGAAGTTACTGCGCACCAGTCCTCACGAACTCAGACACGGGCACCCAAGGAGTTAGGGTCCTCTCGGATTCCTCCACCCTCGCGGAACTCAGTCGAAGGTACTGAGCCCCAGGCATCCGCCATAATACCTCACCCCAGGCTAAAGGTGCCTAAGATGGACTCCATCTCCACTCCGGCTAGGCCAAGGGCGCCTAGGCCCGGAACACCGGAACGCCAGCACCCAAGCTGAAGGTGCCTGGGTGCGACCGCGTCCTCCAACTCTCTGCCCCCAAGGTCAGGGTGTCCGCCCCTTTTATGACCTCTCCCTTTGCGTCACAGCGGGTTCCCCGCCCCGCTGTACCAGCTCCAGGGGAGGACAAAAAGGCACAGTTTGCGGTGTGAATTCAGCTCCGGCCCAAGGCAACAACGCCACCTGTAGGCCCCAAGGAACCCCACACCACCAGAGTCCTCACATAAATTCAAACACCCGCTACACTCTCCCCCTGGTGATTTGACACTGGTCCCCAGTGTCTGGTACAAACCCATATCCCACAAGGGTGGTGACATAAGTTAAGCCCAGAAACCAAACTACACAATTTAGCCCTGAATTGTGCCAAGACCTGAATGGGAAAGGGAAAACTTAAAACAATATAACTATAAAACTTTCCAATAAAACACTTTAAATATCTCACACATTTACATTCTACCCCCCCTCTGGCTATCTAAGGACCACCCATTCTCAGTAGTCTTGACAGACGAGTCTTCTGCAGAGGGAAAGAAAAGAAACATACATCCTACCAACATGTGTGTTTGCTTGGAATGAATGAGTGTATCCTAGAAGAAACCCATTCACTCCAATAAGTGCTGCATAATGTCAAAAAAACAAACAATCATTGCGCAACACTGCCACATAGTGACAGTGCCGCGGTCAAGACACTCATCACTTCCAGATGAACTTTCCTCTTGATCATTTTCTCTGTGACCCTACACTATCTAAAACCCAAAGTCACTGATTTCTTTTGAGTGCCAGGAGAAGAAGGGAGAACAAACAAAAACAGCTCCCATATCTCCAACGAGTAGAACTGCCCAAATACAAAAAAAAATAGGGCACAGTCCCTGTGTTCGATGAAAGGCACTCCGGAAAGTTCAGCCAGGAATAGAAAAGAAAAGCACACGGGAGTCTTTTTCCCTCTCTTCTTTTTTTCTCTTACAGGTAAAACCTTGGATGAGGCAGACGATCATCAAAAGCCTCCACATGGTACTCAACACTCTTTCCTTCCTTGCGGCAGATCACCACTTTGTCCGCATGAATGTGTCTTCCCAGCATCCATTTAGCTTTACAGTCCTGAAACTTCTTGGTGGCCCGTTGGTGAACAGGAAAGGTACCGCCGTGCTTGCTGTACTTTCAGTTTGTCCCATACAAAGGTATCATACCATCTTTGCCGAAAGACCTCCACCTCATAGAGCAGTTCCCGAGGCAGATACGGGTATTCCCACCCATATTCCTGAGTAACCTTCTAGCCAAAGAGACGCTGCAGCCTTGACAAAGGTGGCATAGTAGCTCGATCTCCTTCTCCAGGTGGAACAATCGCTTCTGGGTGGCGAGGTGCGTTCACCACCTCGGTAGACCTTGGCCTAGGAGCCCGCAGTGATTGACGTTGCACTCCCGCAACAGGAGCAGGTGAAATGGATGTTTAATCCAGAAGGGGAACTTCAGACAGAGAACCAGCTTCTTCCCTTGGCACCGAAGCCTCTACCCGAGGTGTACTATCTCCAGTAGACATGGGCAGGTCCCTTGCGACACAGGACGAGGGTAGCTTCATCTTGTCCCATCCCTTCTGTTGGAAGATTTCGTCTATATCCCCATTATCGCCATTGTCAGAAAATGAATCCAGATCAGAGGTGTCGTAGTACTCAGTGGGCAGATAATTCCCAGTCACTGAACTATCCCCCTTGACAGCCTCTACCAACTGTGGGCTACCGCCACTTTTAACCACACAGACAGTCCCAACCCCTGGCTGGCTCACCTGGGCCTTTAGAAGAACAGGGATGTCCAGGACTTTTCTTACCGGAGCCATCCAGGCCAGGCAAGCAGTGGGGCGAAGCTCTTCCACGACCACACGAGGCCATCACTAGGCCGACTTTTCTCATCGGCGGCCGGAGCAGGGAGCTGCTGGTGACCGAGGCAGCATCCTCGGATTTCTCTCTTTTCACTTCCGCTTGGGCAGTCACTTCGCCCGGATCAGTGCGCATGGGGAACGCACCAGCATCGATCTCTCCCTCCGGAGTGGCAGTCCCTGTGAGGTAGTTGAGGTGGAAAGCCCGAGGCGTTTCTGTGGATGGTTCCACCTCGAAGAGAAATTCTTTGCAGACCTCACAGCGCCCGAACGGCTTCAGCTGGACCACCAGTCCCGAACAGCCGGGACAGATCACACCGAGGGCTTCCATGTCTCTGCAGGTATAGAGAGCCAATCGCCCCCGGGGCCTTAGTCTTATCCCCGTATCCATAATCGGAGCAGCCAGAGAAGACATATCCGCAAAGGAAGGAACGGAAATCCACGGAGCACTTGAAGCCATCCTCTCTCTTTGCTGCTCCATTGTGCACTGACCCACCTGCGCCGGAATCTCCATGTGCGTACGTCCACGTGGCCAGACTCCTCCCACCTTCTGCACTTGTTCGTGGGCTTTGCACTTGTTCGCAGGCTTTTCCCTTGCCCCGCCCATGAACTACACAGTTATGGGTTGCCTCGTGGCGCGTTGGCCAATATGGCCGACCTACTCGGAACTCCTCCGGGCAGCAAAGTTCAATTTCAGACACCATACACATATCCCGGATACAATGCCCCCACGTGTAGCGGCCTCACCCCTCTCCATTGCTTTAGCGGTTATATGGCTGTTGTCTAGGGGTACCTGGGAGAGAGAGATGATACACACCACGGCCCATGTCCTCCGTAACTAAGAGGTGAAGGCCAGAAGATTGAGCTTTTGTGTAGGTGTCCTAGAGTCAAGTCCAGTCCTTCGTCCCTGACTCCTTTGCTTTAGTAACCCAAGTTCCACACAGTGAATAGGTACAACTCAGTTTTATTCTTCTTGCCAAGCAATAAAACAATCTTTCTCCTTAGGAAAATGGGGACAGATCGAGGCACAATCCTTTCCCTTCTTGCTGCTGCCCACTGTGCTGTCACCAGTGGTGAATAGTCACTGCCACTGACTAGGTAATATAGAACGTGAATTACCTTCGCTCACTTTGCCCCTTTCAGAGGAAGAAATCCGTCCAAGGGAGAAATGGAGGCCTCTCCGTCACCAGCGATGCCGCACCAGGCTCTTCGGAGAAGTTACTGCGCACCAGTCCTCACGAACTCAGACACGGGCACCCAGGGAGTTAGGGTCCTCTCGGATTCCTCCACCCTCGCGGAACTCAGTCGAAGGTACTGAGCCCCAGGCATCCGCCATAGTACCTCACCCCAGGCTAAAGGTGCCTGAGATGGACTCCATCTCCGCTCCGGCTAGGCCAAGGGCGCCTAGGCCCGGAACACCGGAACGCCAGCACCCAAGCTGAAGGTGCCTGGGTGCGGCCGCGTCCTCCAACTCTCTGTCCCCAAGGTCAGGGCGTCCGCCCCTTTTATGACCTCTCCCTTTGCGTCACAGCGAGTTCCCCGCCCCGCTGTACCAGCTCCAGGGGAGGACAAAAAGGCACAGTTTGCGGTGTGAGTTCAGCTCCGGCCCAAGGCAACAACGCCACCTGTAGGCCCCAAGGAACCCCACACCACCAGAGTCCTCACATAAATTCAAACACCAGCTACAATAGTAACACAAAAAAATAAAAATATAAATATGCTGCCAAGATGGGTACCAAATCCCATTTATATCTAGACCACTAATGGTGGACTTTGGCACTGCATTTCCCAACTACTACGCAGAGTGCATGAGCATCATGGGAAATGTAGTTCCAAAACATCTGGGGTGCCAAGGTTCCCCATCACTGATCTAGACCATTAAACACATTTCAAAGTACTGTAGAAGACTGGCAGAAGTGGCGAAGAAAGTCCCCTTCCATCTACCACTCTGGCTTTGGTACCAAAAGAGCGCTGTAGCCTTGGTGATGACATCACAGGATCTATAAAAAGTATTTCCAGTGTCCCTGGACAAGGTAAGTATACTTTAAAAAAATCGACAGAGGAGGTTTTATTCAGAACAAAATTACTATAGAAGGATTTTAACACAAAAACAGTTTATAAGGTGCAGAAACCCAAAATGAGTATATATCTTTCACTGATAACTGTGTACTGTACTTTGATAGTCATCACCCCCATATTCATTGCCTTGTTTAGGGGAGCTGCGTCCAAAAAATTCAGTGTTTAAGCATCTTATATAATATGTAGTCATCTTATGATACAGTAAATCCAGGAATAATTCAGTCTGGGATAATGACAACAAATTGATCAAATTAGTTGTCAATATTAGTAGCCTAAAAAATTAAAGCAGTAACATGTATAAGCAGAAGTTATTCTTTACGACTGTATTATTCTAACAGCCTTTTTCAAGCTTTTTATTACACAGAGAAACCCTTAAAGCGGTAATAAACCCAAAACTAAAAATGAAATGTGTTGAAGCTTACCAATCTTTGTATGTGGTGGCTGCATCAGTTTTCTCTTTTTTAGGCTTTTTTCCCCTCTGTTTTCACCTGGTGAACTGTCCAGTAACACACCTCCTGTATTAGTGAGACCACAACTCTGGAGGAATGAGCACAGAAAGCACAGCAGGCAGCGGCATTGTAAGTCTGGGAGGGGGGGGGGGGATGAGTGTTAGATGGACTAGCAAATTTAAATGCATTAACAAATTGAAGCCAAACTTCAGCTCACACTTTATAATCAGTAACAGCAAACATTTTTTTTTTCCTTTTGGGATAAAGATTTTACATGAATAAATAAAAGCGCCCCTGCCAGTGTTAAATGGTTTGTCTCATCCATGTAAACTGATACATTCTGCTGGAGAGCTTTTGCTTTTGAAAACAGACTTACTGGCTCGATCACCATATGGAAATAAAGAAAGCCTTAAAAAAGAGAAAATAAATACAGCCATCATATCTAAGAATTGGTAAGCTGCAATATGATAAAAGTTTGCTTTTGGGTTTAATACTGCTTTAAAGTAAAACTCTGGGAAGGATTAAAATTAGCCCTTGCAGTGGGGCTGTGCTCAATCTGCAATGATTACTAGCTTGTTTTGTCTATGGGAGAAGAGAAACACTTACCTTATCTTGTGCTCCCCTGGCAGATGGCGCCCCTCCCCCCATGCTCGGGCAGTGCAGTGTTCCTTGGAGTCAGCATGTCCGGTGCAGGCTTATAGACCCTTGTAATTGCCTGGCTTTAACCCCCTTCCTGCCGAGAATACGCATATACAGTATGCGGCCTCATGGAAGTGGGTCTTAATACTGTGGGGCCGCATATATGCAAACCTGTGTTTTTTCACATACTAACAATCGGGAACAGAGAGGCCGTTTCCCGATCAACTGATCTCTTTGAAAGCCTCTGATTGGCTATAATAGTATTCAGTCACTGTTCAGCGCACCCTGTATTTTTTTTTCTTCTTGAATGAAGAAAAACATACACTATCTTTTTCTCCTTGCCAGAGGAGAAAAGTGTAAACAAAGAAGTATGTGTAATCAATAAATAAATACAGTAAATAAAACTATAGCAGGGATGGATCCAAGTCAGGGTTAGGGTTGATCTTGAAACACAAGGAGAGAGGTGCCTCTGGTTGCAGATGTTTTTAAATAAACTTTAATGAACAAACATTAGTCAAACTCACATTTCAGTAGAAAGGGACAGGCATTGAGGTATAAAAGTAGTTATGTCAAGGTGGCGATCCTGAGTCCTGGGCCTTTTTGTTCCTGTCAAGACGATCTGGTCACCATGGTGTCCGCCGCTGGATGGATAAGCCGGCTCCGGAAGACAACCTCAAGATGAGTCGTGAAGCGCAGGAGACAGCAGGCTGCAGGGGATGAGGTCACCAATAGTGTGACGCGTTTCTTAAGCATGCGCACTGCGGTGTACTGGCAAGCCTGCGCTCCTTTTTTAACAATTACTATTCACTCTGGTATATGAATTTCTTTGTTTTGTAGCCTCTCTTAGGAAACAGTTCCACTAACAGTTCACTTTCAGTTTGAAATGCTTCCTTTAGAGGAGCAATTTCATTTTGCTCTCATAAATTGACCTGTGGGGATTTCACGTTGCAAAAATCCTGGGTGATGACTATCCCAGTGCAACAAAGCATTTGTGGAGGTCGGTTTTCGATAAATGCTGGTTTGAATAGTTCCACCTGCATCTCTTCTTATGGTGAGATCTAAAAACTTAATGCTGTCATAATGTATCTCACTAGTGAAATACATATCAATATTATTGATGTTCAATTGGGCAACAAATTCTGTAAAACATTCTTTAGGGCCCTTTCATAGGATGAATACATCATCAATGAAACAATCCCATAAGAGTATACAGGTACATGATGTAAACCAATTAATTTAATCAACAAATACTCTGGTTTGTACCCTCCATCCTAGGAATAGGTTAGCATACGTAGGTGCACAAGCTGAGACCATAGCAGTGCCTCTTTTTTTTTTGGTGGTAGATTCTATTATTGAACAGAAAGAAATTATGCTCCAGAATATATTGTGATAATTCAAGAGTCATTTCTGTATGTTCCTTAAGGATAGCTCCCCTGGCATCTAGGAAGTATTTACAAGGTGCTATACCCAATTTGTGATCAATATTGCTGTATAGAGCGTCAACATCCAGGCTGGCTAGCAACATGTCTTCTTCCAAAATCATGTCTGTGAGTTTATTCACGAAATCTCGTGTATCTTCTATATATACGAAGGTAACTCACAGACAAATAGTCTCATTATGAAGTCGCCATATTTGCTAGCACATTCTGTTAAATTGCAATTTCCAGATACAATTGGGCAGCCTGGAGGTTGTTGCTGATGTTTATGCACCTTCGGCAGTGCATAAAATGTTGCAATAGTGGGGTGATTGTTTAGAATAAATGAATATTCGTCTTTGGAGAGTAATTTTTTGTTTACTCCTTTTTGCAGGATCGTTCTCAAATCCTGCAGATATTCCTGAGTGGAGTCCTTTGATAGGATTTCATAACTCTCCTCCTGACATTTTTAAATAGTGTACCTCAACATTTCTATATCTTTTGATGTCAAATTTTCACTTGGCTGAGTGGTTTGATCTTTGAATTCCATCTTTAGCGCCAGTTTTCTGGCAAATAGGTTGATATTTTGACCCACTCAAATAAATCAAAATCTTGGGTGGGTACAAAGGGGAGACCTTTTTTCAAAACTGCTATGTGCGTATCTGTTAAATTTGTACTGGATAAGTTATGAATTTGTAGATCTTCTTGGGTAGATAAGGGGTTTGTTAATGCTTGTTCCATCCCCTCCTGGTTCCTGTATAGCTCCACTTGTCCCGACACTTGTATGTTCATCATGGTCACTTTGCTTATCGCTGTGTCCCTCAGCCCCCGAGCTCTCTGACTCCTGTGCTGTATCTGAGTCAGATTGACTATATACTGGTGGGTTTGCAGCGTTGTCTACGAGACCAATTGTACACTGCCACTAGCAAAGTCTTGAGAATCTCTTAGAATTTTCTTATGTTTATGTAGCGGGGTATTCCCCTTTAATACAGAGAGACTACATCTCCCAGTACATCTTTCAGCACCCAGGGTGCATTACTCCAGAACAGAGACTGCTGGGGCAGACTTTATAAAGGGGAGGTGGAGTTTGTTCTGCCTCTTTTGGACACCCCCTCTCCTAGCAAGAGGATCTCTGTGCTGAACTGCTGTATGCACAAGGCCTGAAGCCTGGGCCTTGTGCTCTTTTCCAAAGAGCCCCTCTGCCAGCCTAGCAGAGCCTTAGAGACATCTTCTCCTCCTTACTGCAGTACACCAGAAGGATTGAAGACTCGGATGTTGGTGGATTCCTGTTCCTAGACGAATCGGCGGAGGAGACGGACTAGGACTTGTCCGGGTGGTGAGAGCTGTTTAAAGACAGATACTTTATCTTTACTATTCATTGGGATTACAAAGTTGTTCTTCAAGTGCACCACCGAAAGATTGCTAGCGAATATTGTTTCACTGAACTTCCATTTAGATCAGTCAGGCCTGACTGCATAGATAGACATTGCTGAGTGTTAGTCTACCCATGAGGGGAAGTAGCTGTAAAAGGGCAGCGCTAGAGTTGCATAGCAATACTTAATTATTCTGATTACTCTGTTTATCTTTATTACTGTTTATTGCAGGGATCTGCAACTTGTTATACTGTTATTTATTACTTGCCCATTAGCCTCAGTAAAATATCTGGGTCAAGTACATTGGTGTCAGTTTCACTTACTTTAACAGAAGTTTTAAAGTATATCACTGTGTGTGTTTGCCATAGGACTGCGTCACCTAGAGTTGCGGTCACGCGGTCCTATCTCCTCTTACTAGCTGTGCCATGGGAGGTTAGAGCCGATTGCCAGGGGTTGACAGCGGTGCACTACAGGGCCCAAAACAAAACCAGCGGCTCTCCTAACTGGGGGTAGCGCTACATTTATTTATTTTAAAAGTTTCTTTATGCTTTTCTTGTTTTTGTAATTTTTTCTCAAGCTTTTTAAAGTCCGGGTGATCTTTAAATTGGAGGATATTGGTTTGTTCTGTCTTAAGTTGTTTGTTCAGTATATCAAACTGAGATCTCTCAAAATCTAAAAAACACTGCATTGTTTTGAGAGTATTCTCAGTTTGTATCTTATCCCAAACTTCCATAAACTCTGGGTTATCTATATGGGAGTGATGTCTAGTTAAAATTCTAAGATCACGACCAGTGATCATATACATCTCTAAGCTGGCGACTTCCCACCAGCATCTGGTATGATTTTTGTAGGCTCACAGTGTGTGCATAAACTGCATGGTCAGTGTAGTGCCTCGTTGCTTTGGTGGTCAGTGAAGTACCTATTTACATGGTGGTCAGTGTAGTGCATCCTTATATTTGTGGTCACACTAGTTCCTTTTTACATTGGTTGTCACTCAGTAAAGTGCCCATTTACATTGATTGTCAGTGAAATGCCCATTTACACTGATGGTCAGTGTAGTGCTCATTACAATGGTAGTGAACATAGTGTCCTACTACACTGGTGGTCAGTAGAGAAGGGCATATTTAGATTGATGATCAGTCGGAGAAGACCTCTCCATACACTGATGGTCAGTAGGAATGATCATCCTTACATTAGTGGTCAGTAGGAAGAATTGCTTTTATATTAGCGGTCAGTAGGAATAATTGCCCTTACATTAGTGGTCAGTAGGAAGAAGTGCCCTTACATTAGTGGTCATTAGCAGGGATGGGCCAAACACCCCCCAGTTCGGTTCGCACCATAACACACCTAACAGGCAAAAAGTTCTAGCGATGTGTAGAACAGTGTCGCAGCAATAATGACATTTCTAAAGGAAAAATGTCATTAAAATTTGCTTGTGGCTGTAATGTGTATAGATGAAAAATCTATGAAAAAAACAGGGTGAGGTCCCCCCCCCCTCAGTCCATACCAGGCCCTTCGGGCTTGGTATGGATTTTAAGTTGAACTCCAAGCCAAAAGAAAAAAAAATTGGCGCGGTCCCCCCCAAAATCCATACCAGACCCTTATCCGAGCATGCAGCCTGGAGGTCAGGATAGGGGGGAATGAGCAAGCGCCCCCCTCCTGAACCATACCAGGCCCTCAACATGGGGGTGGGTGCTTTGGGGTGAGGGGGGCCTAAAGAGCCTGGTATGGATTTTGGGGGGCCCACACCATTTTTTTCTTAATTTTGTCATCGGGTTCCCTTTAACCACTTCAATACACTGTATTATATACTCTGCACTGCACTATATGCCCTGCACTGTATTATATATACTACACTGACTGCACTATATATTCTCCACTGACTGCACTATATACTCTGCAATGTATTATATACTGTATATATATTACACTGATTGCACTATATACTCTCTATATACTATATACTCTCCACTGTATTATATATACTACACTGTGCACTATATACTCTGAACTGTTTTATATTTTCTACATGGACTTCAATATATACTCTGAACTGTATTATATATACTACACTAACTGCACTATATACTCTGAACTGTATTATATATACACTACACTGACTAACTGCACACTACAATACACTACCTGCCCAATCTCCATTCATTCACTATATATGGCCGCCATGCAAGCAGCAGCCTTATATAGTGTGGGGCGTGGACTGAGCCCCGGAGCCATGATTGGCCAAAGGCACCCTGCCTTTGGCTAGACATGGCTTTTACAGCACATCGTGCTGTGATTGACCAAAGTATGCAGATTAGGTGCATGCTTTGGCCAATCAGCAGCCGTCAATGCACTGCGATCTCGGGCGAACTTGCCGTGAGCGCCCCATATGTACATATATAACAGCTGATGTTGGAGTCAATCTTACGTTCGATTCGAACATTGGGACCATCCCTAGTCAGTAGAAAGAATTGCCCTTACAATAGTGGTCAGTAGGAAGAATTGCCCTTACATTAGTGGTCAGTAGGAAGAATTGCCCTTACATTAGTGGTCAGTAGGAAGAATTGCCCTTTCATTATCAGTCAGTAATAATAATTGCCCTTACATTAGTAGTCAGTGGGAAGAATTGCTGATAGTTAAATAGATAATTGGTGTCACAAACAACTGTATCTGAAGCCTCGTACACACGGCCGAGATTCTCTTCGAAAAAAACATGTTTTTTTTTTCGACGAGATTCTTGGACAAGAAAATTGTCCCGGCCGAGTGTACACACGCTCGATTCAAAGAACCTGCGGTTCTTTGAATGAAGCGAACGCGGTGACGTAATCGAATACGACGAGCATGCGCTCGTCACATTCGATGCCGTCGCCGCCATCTTGGTTCACCCTACCTATGCCTAGGAAGCTACCGTGCATGCGTCGAAGTCATTTCGAGCATGCGCGGGCTTCCCGGCGAAAAGGTAAGTGTACACACACACAATTTTCTCGTTGAGAAACAGTGGTTCTCTATTTTCTCGTCGAGATTCTTGTCGCTTTTCTTGACGAGAAACCATACACACGAACGAATTTCTCGGCAAAAAATCTCTGCCAGCAAGTTTCTTGCTGGTTTTTGCCGAGAAACTCGTTCGTGTGTCCGAGGCTTTAGAGGCAGAAATTGCTCACTGCTCAAGCAACCCCTAGTTACCTCTGGAGGAACCAGATTAAGAAAGGCTGCTACTGGACAAATTGATTACTCTATTTATTAAAAAATTTCAAAGTAGAACTTCAAGCGGAGCTCCACCCTAAAATCAAACTTTATTTCACTGGCTTTCTTTTAATGTGCTAAAATATGTGAAAATGTTTTTTTTACTTGCCTTGTACACCCTGTTACTAGGCAGAATTGCTAATCTGCCTTCTTCCTGGACCGCGGTGGTTCTTCTTTCCAACCTAAGCCGCACAGACTCCTGGGAAATGAGTGTCATCATTTCCCAGGAGACCGTGCGCTTTTCTCTGCCGAAAAATTGCAGGATTTCCATACAGGAAATGACGCGATTAAGGCCTCGTACACACGGCCGAGATTCTCGTTGAAAAAAACATGTTGTTTTTTTCGACGAGATTCTTGGACAAGAAACTTGTCCCGGCCGAGTGTACACACGCTCGTTTCAAAGAACCCGCGGTTCTTTGAATGGAGCGTACGCGGTGACGTCATTGACTACGACGAGCATGCGCTCGTCACATTCGATGCCGTCGCCGCCATCTTGGTATACCCTACGTATGCCTAGGAAGCTACCGCGCATGCGTCTAATTCATTTCGAACATGCACGGGCTTCCCAGCGGACAGGTAAGTGTACACACACTCACTTTTCTCGTCGAGAAACAGGCTGACGAGAATCTCGACGAGAAAATAGAGAGCAGGTTCTCTATTTTCTCGTCGAGGTTACTTGTCGGTTTTCTCGACGAGAAACCCGATAGCCGCGTACACACGACCGATTTACTCAGCAAGACATCTCTGCCAGCAAGTTTCTTGCTGGTTCTTGCCGACAAAATCGGTCGTGTGTACGAGGCCTAAGGCTGTTTACCGCACCATGTTCAAAAAGGGCACAAAGCCCTTACTTCTCATTGCACTTGCAATCATGACCAAAAAAACAAACAAACTGCTATACGAGCGCCGTTCTACTGTGCACGCGCGAGATGTAGAGGTTCATGCTGGTTACCCAGCATGCACCTCAGCCCAAAAACCAGCAAGGGAAACGTACTGGGCTTCAAATGCCCACACACATCATGAATACGGCCAGATCAGGAGAAGTAGAAGATAAGGCAAGTGTCGACCAATATTACTTTAACGGCTGGGGAGCAATTGCTATGTTTTGTGGTCTATGTTATGTGACAATTACAATCTTGCTAAAAAAATAAATAACATTTTTTGACCGGAGCTCCGCTTTCATACAAAACATTTTTTTAAGCCCAGCCAAACACTATTAAATGGGTTAAAAGTGACAGCAAAGCATATTCAGAAAGGGCGTACAGCAAGAAGAATTATTAGACAAGCATTTGGAGTTTCTTTTTTTTCTTAACTGGAATGAAGCCTTTAAATAGAATTTACCCGAGGGCCTCAGAGTCGAAGTTGCAAGAAAATAAATAACAAGACTAGATTTGTCCTATATTTTCAAATACTTAACACCAACTCAGCTCACATAGTCTGCCACACCTCATCTCCTGGGAACCTACACACTGTATGCACAAACCCACCCATATTCCCTTCATATCATGAGCAAACCAGCTCCCAGCCAACTGTAATTTGTGTTATAAACCACTGAGTAAACACAATGGTTATTGTATATGGCACTAACACTACATACACAGCCCATATGAAAAACTGTCAGAGGACAGGATTAGTTTGAAAAAGCAGTTTAGAAGACATCACAGAAACAGTATCCGTATGGAAAATACGCTGAAAGAGCACACAGCGTGTGTAAATAAAGCAGATGAGTATTTCTTGTGTGTATTTATTTTGTGAAATGTGTTTCATCTTGGGTTCGACTAGGTTTTTAAAATCCCTCACCTATGCTTGTGGATATTAAAGTGGTGCTTTTCTTTTTAGGGGGCCCCAGGTGAGTTATGCCATCATGTGCTAGTATGCACAGCATATTAGTACAATGCATCTGGAAAGTATTCACAGCGCTTCACTTTTTCCACATTCTTTTATGTTATAGCCTTATTCCAAAATGGATTAAATTAATTATTTTCCTCAAAATTCTACAAACAATACCCCATAATGACAATGTGAAAGAAGTTTGTTTGAAATCGTTGCAAATTTATGAAAAAAATAAAAAATAAAAAATCCCATGTACATAAGTATTCACAGCCTTTGCTCAATACTTTGTTGAAGCATCTTTGGCACCAATTACAGCCTGAAGTCTTCTTGAGTATGATGCTGCAAGCTTGACACACCTATATTTTTGCAGGACCTCTCAAGCTCCACCAGGTTGGATGGGGAGCGTCGGTGCACAGCCATTTCCAGATCTCTCCAAAGATGTTCAAGCAGGGTTCAAGTCTGGGCTCTGGCTGGGCACTCAAGGACATTCAGAGTTGTCCCATAGCCACTCCTTTGTTATCTTAGCTGTGTGCTTAGGGTTCGTTGTCCTGTTGGAAGATGAACCTTCGCCCTAGTCTGAGGTCCAGAGCGCTCTGGAGCAGGTTTTCATCACGGATGTCTCTGTTCATTGCTACATTCCTCTTTCCCTCAATCCTGACTAGTCTCCCAGTTCCTGCAACTAAAAAACATCCCCACAGCACAATGCTGCCACCACCATGCTTCACTGTAGGGATGGTATTGGCCAGGCAATGAGCGGTGCCTGTTTTTCCCCAGACATGACATTTGCTATTCAGGCCAAAGAGTTTAATCTTTGTTTCATCAGACCAGAGAATTGTGTTTCTTCAGGTGCGTTTTGCCAAACTCCAGGTGGGCTGTCATGTACATTTTACTAAGGAGTGGCTTCCATCTGGTCACTCTACCATACAGACCTGATTGGTGGAGTGCTGCAGAGATGGTTCTTCCTCTGGAAGGTTCTCCTCTCTCCACAGAGAAATGCTGGAACTCTCTCATGGTGACCATCGGGTTTTTGGTCACCTCCTTGGCTAAGGCCCTTCTACCCCAATCACTCAGTTTGGCCAGGCGGCCCGCTCTAGGAAGAGTCCTGGTGGTTCCAAACTTCTTCCATTTACGGATGATGGAGGCCACTGTGCTCATTGAGACCTTCAATGCTGCAGAAATTTACCTGTACCCTTCCCTAGATCTGTGCCTCAATACAATCCTGTCTCGGAGGTCTACAGACAATTCCTTGGACTTCATGGCTTGGTTTGTGCTCTGACATGTACTGTTAACTGTAGGACCTTATATAGACAGATGTGTGCCTTTCCAAATCATGTCCAATCAACTGAATTTACCACAGGTGGACTCCAATCAAGTTGTAGAAACATCTCAAGGCTGATCAATGGAAAAAGGATGCACCTGAGCTCAATTTTGAGCGTCATGGCAAAGGCTGTGAATACTTATGTATGTAGCAGGTGTTTGAATTTAGGGGAGGCATCTGGGTGGTAGTGTAACCCAGACGCATTGATTGTCAGGGAATCTGAGATCCTTTTGTGGTTCTTGGAGGACTCTGGTGGTGTGAGGTTCCCTGCGGCCTGCAGGTGGCGCTGTCGCCCTGGCCGGAGTTGAACACTTACCGCAATACTGCTTCCCTTTTTGTCCTTTCCTGGCGCTGGTACAGCGGGGCGGGGAACCCGCTGTGATGCAAAGGGAGAGGAGATAAAAGGGGCGGACGCCAGGACCTCGTGGTTCAGAGTCGGAGGACGCAGCCGCGCCCAGGCACCTTCAGCCTGGGTGCTGGCGTTCCGGAGTTCCGGGCCCAGGTGCCCTTGACCTGGCCGGAGTGGGAGATGGAGTCGATCTCAGGCACCTTTAGCCTGGGGTGAGGTACTATGGCGGAAGCCTGGAGCTCAGTACCTTCGACTGAGTTCCGCGAGGGTGGAGGAATCCGAGGGGGCCCTAACTCCTTGGGTGCCCGTGTCTGAGACGAGGAGGCCGGTGAGCGGAACTTCTCCGGAGAGTCCAGCGCAGCATTGCTGGTGACGGAGAGGCCTCCGGTAACTGTCTTGGATGGATGTCCTTCCCCTGATAGGGGCTATGTTAGCGAAGGTAATTCATGTTCTGTTCAATATAGTCAGTGGCAGTGACTATTCGCCACTGGTGACACCACAGTGGTTAGCTCTATCTAAAAGAATTGTGCCTTGGCCTACTCCCCACAAATACTGAAGTGGTAAATGGGTCTCAACCTGTCTGTGCTGTATGACTATTTATTGAGAAGAATAAATACGAGTTGGACCTTTTCAGTGTGTGGAACTCTGGGTACTAGGTGCAAAGGGGAGTTAATCCGAAGAGAGGATTTGACTCTGGGACACATACACAAAACCCGATAGTTCTGGCCTTCACCTCTACACATTGGAGGACATGGGCCGTGGTGTATCTCATCCGTCCCCCCAATGCTAACCTCTAGACGAGACAGACAAGCAATGAATGAGAAGGGGTGAGAGGGGTGAGGTCGCTACATGTACATGGGATTTTTTTCTTTCTTATTTTTAATAAATTTGCAAAGATTTCAAACAAACTTCTTTCACGTTGTCATTATGGGGTATTGTTTGTAGAATTGAGGAAATAATGAATATAATCTATTTTGGAATAAGGCTGTAACATAACAAAATGTGCAAACAGTGAAGCGCTGTGAATACTTTCTGGATGCACGGTACATTATGGCAGATTACATGTCAAACGGTGCCCTTCGGCAATGTGGTGGGATTGATCCAGGGGGCACTCGGCGGTTCTATCTTTGCCCAGTCTACCTTCCAGGTTCCGTGCTTTTGGCGGTTTGATAGGCTGGGCCGCAATCACGTCTTTCCTGCACGTGTGAACGGGAGTCACATCATCGCGACCCAGATCGAGGCTGTAAATGTTCGCTGAGCCACGCATGTGCGGCTCAGTGTACATGACGGCTGACAGGCAGGCTATAACATTGTTACCTGATGTGAGTGTGTGTTGTACATAACATTGTTACCTGATGTGGTGTTGTATAAAATTATAAAAACTGAGGTGAGTAATACAGATATAGAACATACAACTTTATTGAAGACAAGTACATACACTTGTATAGCAAAAAAAATAAGGTGTATTGCCTATCCAGGTGTGTCATTTAAAAAAGGGAAAATATAGCGCTCCTGTGCCGTAGATCGGATGTTAACATTGATGTGTGTAGCGGGGTCTTTGTTGAGGCCCCATGGACTACGTTACCCAGAACCCCGTTTGGCACCCAGGGTGCATTGGGCTGCCGCAGAGACTCATGGGTGGGGTATAAAAGGGGAGGGCGAGGCTAAGCCCGGTCTCTTTGGACACCGCGTGGCTGGCAAGAGGACTTCCTGTGCGGACCTGCTGCGAGTGCAAGGCCTGAGGCCTGGGCCTTGCGCACTTCCAGAGAGCCTTCCACCTCGCTGCGGAGCCTGTGCGGCGACAGACATCTACCTGCTTGAGGGACGTCAGTGAACCGGAGATCAGGCGGTGGCAGATCCTATGTGTGAACACAGCGGTGGGAGTCCCAGACTGGGATCGAGTCCGGAGGGGTGAGAGAGCACCTGCTCACAACCATACTTGAGTACTTTACTAGGCCTATAGACTGCCTTGGCCCATCGGGTGATATTTCCCTTTTCCTGTCAGGAGACTAGTTCGAGGACTGAGTCACATAGTCTCCGGGGAGTTGTTTCCATTACCTTAGACCTTGTTGGATTACAAATATTGTTCCTGTATGTGCACCACCGATCATCTGGCATGCAAAGATTTCTTCTCTAGAGACTGAGCTTTAACTGAGTCAGGCCTGACTGGGAGTTGATAGTACTGTTGGGCGCCATATTGCTAATGGGGACTCAAGCTATATGTTAGTGTGTGTTAGAACTAATTGCGCATTATCATTAACTACTGTTAGTATTACTGAAGGGCTCTGCATGCATGTGTTATATGTAATATTAATTGTTAACCCCCTTTTATCTACAAGTAAACCTTTTACCTTTTCTCAAATCTGGTGTTGGAGTCCCTATATATATATATTTTATCACTAGAAGAAAGGTATTGTGGGATTGTGTGTTATAGAGTTATATAGAAATACCACCCCTAGACTAGCTGTGCCAGAGAAGGGCTGAGTAGATTGCCGGGGGTTGGCTGTGCTGTGTACAGGGCCCAAAAGCAAACCAGCGGCTCCCTTCATTTGGGGGTATCGCTACATGTGTATACATGGGCGTCCGCTCCATAGGGCAAGGGGAGTCGTTTGCCCCCCCCCCTGGAATCGAGAAGGTGTTGGCCAAATTGCCAGTGTTCTACACCCTTCGCCGCCCTTACACCCACTTCCAGCCCCGCTGGACCTGCTGAAGGTGAGAAGGAAGGAGAGCTGGGCTGTGTGTGCGGTATGGAGGGAGGAGATGTCCTACAACACGTGTGTGTGTGACTGCAGAGACATGACGTCATAGGACACGTCATGCATATGGTCAGTGTGGTCATTGTGCAGTGTAGTGGTCAGTAGTCAGTGTGTAGTGTAGTGGTCAGAGTGTAGTGTGTGTAGTGTCTAGAGGTGCAGGGTGCTGCTGTGTAAGGTAAAGGGGTGCAGGGTGCTGTGTAATGTAAAGGGGTCCAGTGATGCAGGGTGCTGTGTAATGTAAAGGGGTGCAGGGTGCTGTGTAATGTAAAGGGGTCCAGCGATGCAGGATGCTGTGTAATGTAAAGGGGTCCAGTGATGCAGGGTGTTGTGTAATGTAAAGGGGTCCAGTGACGCAGGGTGCTTTGTAATGTAAAGGGGTCCAGTGATGCAGGGTGCTGTGTAATGTAAAGGGGTCCAGTGATGCAGGGTGCTGTGTAATGTAAAGGGGTCCAGTGATGCAGGGTGCTGTGTAATGTAAAGGGGTCCAGTGATGCAGGGTGCTGTGTAAGGTAAAGGGATGCAGGGTTCTGTGTAATGTAAAGGGGTCCAGTGATGCAGGGTGCTGTGTAATGTAAAGGGGTCCAGTGATGCAGGGTGCTGTGTAATGTAAAGGGGGTCAGTGATGCAGGGTGCTGTGTAATGTAAAGGGGTCCAGTGATGCAGGGTGCTGTGTAATGTAAAGGGGGTCAGTGATGCAGGGTGCTGTGTAATGTAAAGGGGTCCAGTGATGCAGGGTGCTGTGTAATGTAAAGGGGTGCAGGGTTCTGTGTAATGTAAAGGGGTCCAGTGATGCAGGGTGCTGTGTAATGTAAAGGGGTCCAGTGATGCAGGGTGCTGTGTAATGTAAAGGGGGTCAGTGATGCAGGGTGCTGTGTAATGTAAAGGGGTCCAGTGATGCAGGGTGCTGTGTAATGTAAAGGGGGTCAGTGATGCAGGGTGCTGTGTAATGTAAAGGGGTCCAGTGATGCAGGGTGCTGTGTAATGTAAAGGGGTGCAGAGCTGTGGGGTGCTGTGTAATGTAAAGGGGTCCAGAGGTGCAGTTGTGGAGAGGGGGTACACAGTAGTGACAAAGAGATATTTAAAGATGCAGGGGGCACAGTGGGGTGTTTTTACTTTTTTAACGTGGGGGGGTCGCTTTTAACCCCCGCTAGCGGTCGAAGAAAGGGTAAAATGCGACTGTGTATCGCCGCTGCTGAAGCGCCCCCCCCCCCGCCCATTTGTGTATAGGTAGTATATTAGAGAATTGTATATCTTTACTTGTATATTACTAGTTGTATAGGTTGTATATAACTAATACTAGGAAAGGTGATCCACATAATGTACGTCATTTCTGGCACGCCTGGTTTAAATGTTTTCAACGTAGCTTATTGTAACAGATTGACTTTGGTGTGAAAAGATTGATAGCTTTAAACTGTGGCAAATGTATTGCTAGCTTGTACAATGTACTGTATATTTACATGTACTAAAACATCTGAATAAATCCACAAAAATATGTTTGATTATTAAACAGTAAACTGATTTTTTGATGGTTATCCTAAAGCAGTGTTTCTCAACCTTTTTTCAGTCAAGGCACCCTTTAAAGATTATGGAGGCACCCCTTTCTAAAATATAAAAGCTATTCTAATAGTTCTACATAATGCAGCAACATCCATAAATCCATGTAGGACACCCAATGTTAGAGGCAGGGCCGCCATCAGGGGGGTACAGGCAGGTCACATGTAAGGGGCCCGGAGGGCAACCCCCCCCCACACTTTTTTTTTATTTATTTATTTTAATTATTATTTTTTTATTTTTATTTTTTTGTAAGGGGCCCAGAGGTCCTCAGGGCCCCGGATGGTAACCCCCCTTTTTTACGTATTTTTTATGAAATAAAATATATATATTTTTTTTATTTAAATTTTTTTGTAAGGGGCCCCAGAGGTCCCTAGGGCCCCGGATGGCAACCTCCCCCTTTTTTTTATATATTTTTTTTATAAAAAAAAAATTGTAAGGGGACCAGAGGCCCGGAGGTCTCCGGGGCCCTGGATGGTAACCCCCTTTTTGATGTATTTTTTATAAAAATATATATATATTTTTTTTCATTTATTTTTTTATTTTTTATTTTATTTTTGTAAGGGGCCCAGAGGTCCCCAGAAGCCACAGAGGTCCCCTAGGGCCCCGGATGGCAACCCCTTTTTTTTTTTTTTTTTTTTATAAAAACAAGTATTTTTATTTTATTTTATTTTTTTCATAATTTTTTTTTTATTTTTTTTTTGTAAGGGGCCCAGAGGTCCCCAGAAGCCACGGAGGTCCCCTAGGGCCCCGGATGGCAAACCCCCCCCTTTTTTTTATAAAATCAAGTCTTTTTTTAAATTTTTTTTTATAATTTTTTTTTCTTGTAAGGGGCCCAGAGGTCCCAGGAGGTCCCCAGGGCCCCGGATGGCAACCCCCCTTTTTTTTGTTGTTCTTTCTTTGTTCGTCAGCACCCAAAGCCCCCCGACCTTAACAATTTGCAGCGGCAGCACCCCCCGCCTCTCAATTCGTGGCACCCCCCGCTTCTCAATTCACGGCTGCCCCCCCCGCTACTCAATCTGCGGCGGCAGCACCCCCCCGTTTCTCCTCTGCTCCAGGGGCCCCATGCCTGAAGCTGTGTAAGGGGCCCCAAAATTCCTGATGGCGGCCCTGGTTAGAGGTGATTTATTCTTCCAAAGCAAATCTACTTTTGCCAACTGATACTGACTAGTATTCCAATGTTTCTTTTCTCCCTCAGTTTTTCTCCATCACTCAACTTATGTGACCCCAACACTGATGAAGAGATTCAGGGGAGGGACAAACAAGGATGCTATGCAGGCGACTGACATCTTCCTTATCAACTGATTGGTCGTTAGGATGCCAGCAGCTAGAAGGTTGTAATGGTGCTCAATGAAAACCTGTAACTTAAGCCTCATACACACGATCAGATTATCCAACGGGAATTGTGTGATGACAGGCTGTTGCCAGAAAATCCGACCATTTTTATGCTCCATCGGACAATTGTTGACGGATTTTCCACGGACAAATGTGGGATAGCATGCTTTAAAATTGTCTGCCAACAATTGTGTGCTGTCGGATTATCCGAGCGTGTGTACACAAGTCCGTCAGACAAAACGCCAACGTACAAACACGCTCAGAAGCAATGCTCACCATAACACAACATTAACAGAAGTTGCCCAAAGGGGGTCGCTAAAGAGCTGAAAAACCACAGAGTTTTGTGTTTGTTGGCTGACAATTCTTTGCCGTTTGTATGCAAGACAAGTTCCTGGCCAACGCCCTTCGGACAAAAGTCCTACACTTTGTCCGCAGAAAATCCGATCGTGTGTATGAGGCTTTAGTGTAACTAAAAGGCAGCACATGCTGCCTACACATACACATGCTGGCTTGTATATCATTTTTGGGCAATTTGGGCTTTTTTAGGCCATTCCACTGCCGGTTTCCCTTAGTTGGAATGGTGGCGCCTGCACCGGATCCGATGGACGGATCGCCTCGGGGGGCCAACATAGCGGACTTCCAGGACAGGTAAGTGTCCTTATTAAAAGTCAGCAGCTACAGTGTTTGTAGCTGCTAACTTTAAAATATTTTTTTTTTTTTGCGTCTGAAACTCCACTTTAAGGCATAGAATGCATTAGGGTAAAAAACCTTCTGCCTTTTAGAACCACCTTTAAAGCGGAGCTCCACCCTAAAGTGGAACTTCCGCTCATCGGAACCCTCCCCCCCTCCGGTGTCACATTTGGCACCTTTCAGGGGGGAGGGGGGTGCAGATACCTGTCTCGCTGGACTCCAGGACAGGTAAGTGTCCTAATATTAAAAGTCAGCAGCTGCTGTATTTGTAGCCGCTGACTTTTAATATTTTTTTTCCGGTGGAGCTCCGCTTTAAGAGAACAATAATCGTTATTATGTGCATTATGTCCATGTAGTCAGCCTAATGCAAATAATCTAGTTGGTGTATGCTTATGGTTTAGAAACCTTTGCTATTAGCCTAGTTTGCATTTGCAAGGGGTCATATTTGCTTACTAAATTTTCATGTTTTGCTGCCTGCTTAGAATTTCTGCACAGTGAAGCCTCGTACACACGACCGAGTTTCTCGTCGTAAAAAACCCGTCGATTTTCTCGACGAGCTTCTTGTCAAGCTTTCCTTGCATACACACTGTCAATTCTAATCTCGTCGTTGTTCTGCGCGGTGACGTACAACACGTACAACGGCAGTATAAAAGGGAAGTTCGATTCTCATGGCGCCACCCCTTGGGCTGCTTTTGCTGATCTTGTGTTACCGCGTGTGAAGTAAAAAATTTGGTGAGAGACGATTCACGCTTTTCAGCCTCGTGCTTTTCAGTTCAGCATGACGAATGTGCTATCTCCATTGCGAACGCTAGTTTTACCAGAAGGAGCGCTCCCGTCTCATACTTGATTCTGAACATGCGCGATTTTTTAAGACTCGGAAAAGAATACACACGACTGGTTTTCTCGTCGGGAAACAGGCCGATGAGAAAAACGACGAGAAAAACGAGAATCCTGACGAGAAAATAGAGAGCAGGTTCTCTATTTTTCTCGTCGAGATTCCCGGCAGTTTTCTCGATGAGAAACCATACACACGAACGGTTTTCTCGTCGAGATTCCCGGCAGTTTTCTTGAGGAGAAACCATACACACGAACGGTTTTCTCGGCAAGAAAGCTCTCCCAGCAGTTTTCTTGTCGTTTTTTGATGAGAAACTCGGTCGTGTGTACGAGGCTTCATTGTTCTCTATTGTTCCTCTTGGATGTGCAAATGTCTGTGTGTCTGTCCGTCATCACTGGGTCCTACAGCAATCCTCTTTTGAACATGCCAGCTTTTATCAGTAGTGCATGCTACGGATTCCATTTTATTCATAGAAAAGGGAACAATTGGGGACCGCTTGCAGAAAGTCAAAAAGCTAGCATGACCCAATCATTGCAAGTGATGCATGATTTGGAAGCATTGCATAAAAGAATTGTACTTGTGCTTGTAATTGTGTATTGCCACTCTATGGGTCTGCACTGAACTGACTAATTAGAACACATTCAAAATAGCCGGCCCAGTAACTAATTATAATAGCAATAGATGTTTAGTAAGCATGTCAGCAATAATAGGACACATGAAACACCATGTAGTTTATATTATGGTAGTACATTTATTCTGGACATAGATGATACTATTTTCTTTTCTTCCACCATGAGTGCTCGATTCCCCCATCAACACAGTCAGTGTTGATAGGGGAATGCCTCCCGCTGCGCTATTGTATTCTGCCAGCAGGCGGCGCGGGGATCATTCCCGGCCGGCAGAATACAATGGCTACTGCTAGCAGCTATTGCTGCTAGCAGTAGCCATATGTAGATAAATCCAACATGCTGGTTTTACCCAAGTTGATCGAGCAATCAACTTGGGTACAATCAGCCTGCCCATATATGGATCGAAATTTGTCGGGTCCACGCTGAACCGGCTGAATTTCAATCCATGTGTGGCCAGCTTTAGATACTGTTAAAGATAAGCTAATAAAATAGATATTCTTTAAAAAATATATATTTATGAATTCATGAAAGAGTGTCTAAAGATTTAAAACCAAATTAAAACATACAGTAAGCCTTAGGTTTCGATTCTCAATTGTTTCATTCGTTTTCTTTAACCACATTTTTCACGTTAAAATCTGTATTTTTTTTACCAGAAAATGACTTGGAGCCCTAAACATTCTATTTTTCTGAAAGCAGAGACCCTGGAGAATGAAATAGGTATTGTTGCAATTTTTTATGTCACAACTGTTTTATCAAACACTAATGCCGCGTACACACGATCGATTTTCTCGACGGGAAAAACGAGGAACGGCTTGGTCCCCTACACGTGGCCGTTTTTCCCGTCATTTTTTCTCTTGGTCGAGAAAAACGACCGTGTGTAGGCTCCCCGGCAGTGTTTCCCTATGGGAAAACTGCAGCGGAAAAAAATGGCGTCAATCACGACGAGAAAAATTAGAGCATGGTCTAATTTTTCTCGTCGTGATTAATGCAGTTTTTCTCGTCTGGAAAAATGACCAAAAGCCCACACACGGGCGTTTTTCACGTCAAAGAGAAAAAAATGTAATTTTTCCCGACGAGAAAAATGGTCATGTGTACGCGGCATTATTCTCAGGAAGAAACACGCTTAAAACGGAGTTCCACCCAAAAATGGAACTTCCGCTTTAAGTGATGGTGACCCCATTTGGCATGTCATTTTTTTGAGGGGGGAGCGGATACCCAGTTTTTATGGGCACCCAGCTCCCACTTCCTCGGCGCCTGAAGGAAGTTCACCTCTCCCCCCTCCCTCCCTGCAATCTTCTGGGACACGTCACAGGTCCCAGAAGATTGCCCGGCCAATCACAGCGTGCAGCGTGGCTTGCGCATGCGCAGTGTGTGCCCGGCTGTGAAGCCACAGCTGGGCGCCCACAGTTAGAATGTCGGCGCCTCGGAGAGGAGAGGCAGAGGAGCGGGGCTTCATGCTACCGCATCGCTGGACCGTGGGACAGGTGAGTGTCTGATTATTAAAAGTCATCAGCTACACTTTTTGTAGTTGCTGACTTTTAAATGGGTGAAACTCCGCTTTAATTTAATTTTATTACACACAGGCACTATATAATACCCAATGTTTTGGTAAAATATGTTGTTGCACCAAGTAAATAGATACTAAACATGCCAAGATTTTAAATTGTGCACACCTGTGAAATGGCAACAAACTATGGTATGCAAATTATCCATTGTTGATACTTTAAAACCATTATAGGTTTACAGTTTAAAGTGAAAGTGGTTCTAAAGCCTAAACATTTTTTACCTCGGTACATTCCCTGAATTAAAGTGATTGTAAAGCTTTGTTCTTTTAAATAACAAACATGTTATACTTACCTGCTCTGTGCAAGGGTTTTGCACAGAGTGGCCCCGATCCTCTTTTTCTGGGGTCCCCAGGCGGCGCTCCTGGCTCCTTCTTTTTTCGAGTGCCCCCACAGAGAGCCGCTTTACATGGGGGCACTCATGCGGGCTCACTCCCGAGTCCTGCTGCTGCATCCATTGACACAGACAGCAGGACCTGCCTACCCCCCCCCCCCCCACCCCTACCTGAGGTCTCACTGGATCAAGTGCTGTGCCCATCTGTAGCGGCTCTGTCTTGCAAGTTTTGCACAGGAAGGAATAATTATATGAACTTTTCACATTAACAACTAATTCGTTTTTTTCTAATGAGTTGGTTTTTGCAGGATTTGCACAGTTCTGGAAGAAAGTCTGGTTATATGAATTTTGCACACTGGGGTATTAATTTTCCTCATCTGTTTACCATTTTTATTATTCTTGTGGGATATTTTGAATTGTGATATATTTTTTTGCTTTTTCAATGAGTAATGTATGCACTACTTATTACTCATATGCATAATGTAGCAGAACACATGTGTTTTTAATTTATATTCAATGGGCATGTGATTCATGCTGGTGCTCACAGCTTAAGGCCTCATGCCCACGGGCGTTTTTTCAGCCGCGTTTTTGAGCGTTTTTTACAGCTTAAAAACGCCTGTCCATGTTAGTCTATAGCTTCATGCCCACCTAGGCGTTTTTGAGCTGTAAAGAGCATAGGCGTTTGTAAGCTGTAAAAAAAACCCAGGGCCAGTGCGTTCCTCAGCGTCAGAATTAGGCAGGAAAAAACGCGAGCGTCAAAAAACGCGCAAAAACGCGCACTAACGCGCACTAACGCGCAAAAAATGCGCACTAACGCGCGGTCGCGTTTTTAGCTCCGACGTTTTTTTTTTTTTTCAAAAAAAAAATAAAAAAAATAAAATATTTACAATAACATGGACAGGCGTTTTTAAGCTGCAAAAAACGCAGCTGTAAAAACGCCAGTGGGCATGAGGCCTTATTCTAATAATGAGATATACACAGTATCTGGAGGAATAAGCTCTCATCCTTGTACATACTAAATATCAAGCCTTGTGTGGGTATAACAATTCACATATATGTATTTGAACTGTGTCGTTAGCTGTTTGCCTAAAGTTCAACTTAAAGCGTTTGTAAACCCCCAAAAATAAAAATAAATGGATCCTGCTCCTTTAAAGCATGTTATATGACACAGTGCTTGTCGTGTGTCATTTGGCCCCCTGTAACATCTAAAAAACCTGGCTGATCCTGCCAGTTTCTCCCTACCCCTCTGTAAACTGACCACAATGTATAATGGCTGCTGAGCCCTGACACCGTGGTCAGTTTATGTGCCTCTGTCATCAGCAGCTTGCTATCTGCTCTCCTCTCTGCTCCTGTGTCCTCCTCCCCCTCCCCTATCTGTCTTTGTGTTAGCCGCCCCTCCTGCTGCACTAACCTGTATACACCATCAGCACTGCCTCCTATTGCAGTGTCCCCCTCTGTGAATGATTTATAAATACAGTATAAATGCTGTAAATACCTCATTTAAAAGCCGAGATTGCAATCACATGACCAGCCAGCTCTCTCCTCCTCCCCTCCAGACTGGCATCAGCAGGGGAATCTCAGCCCCACCTGCTGCATCTTTAAGAGGAGGAAAGGAGGAAGCTGGCAGGTCATGTGATCACAATCTCGGCAGTGAAATTAGGTATTTGCAGCATTCATTTTTTAAATCACACACAGAGGGGCATACTACAATAGGAGGCATTGCTGATGGTGTATACAATTTAGAGTGGCTTAACAACCACTTTAAAAGTGTATCTATAGTCAAAATGTAAAATTATATCTTCATTCCCACCTTGTATTTCATTTATTTCTAGCCTACTCCTATTAACCTGAATGATTTTGAAGTTTGTAAATTTAGTTTGTTAAGATCCCTGCACATTTACTTCCTTTAACTCTGGGACTTGTATTCTCTATGCTCTGTGGGTAGCATTGCTGTGTCACACATTTCACAGAGCCTGTTTTCTGAACTACAGAGGTGCTGAGAGGAGGAGTTTCAGGAGGAGAAGTCAGTACAGGAATCACTGCTAACAGGCAGCAAGGTACCATGGGATATATAGTGCATAGAAACTGAAAGTAAACAGCAGAGGAGAATCTGCAAAGCATGCAGGGAATCCAGGAAGTTGTGGATAGAGATGGCCGGACCAGCAGACAGGCAGAACTCATAATATAAAAGCAGTTTTTCAAGTAAGTTTATATTACATTGTCAATAAGAGCTATTGTTTTATTGCTATAACATTGGAATTATTGTATTCTCTAGGGTGTCTGCTTTCGGAAAATATATAATGTTTGGGGGTTTTACATCATCTTTAGGGCTAAAATTATTTTTTAAACATGTGTGCAAAAAAACGCTCTGACAGCAAAAAGGTTAAAGTGGAACAGAAGGAAAAAAATAAAAAATTCTGAACAGGCAGGCTTTTTATTGCAGAAAAAAACATGCAATGTCTCGTCTGCAATAAAACACACTTACCTGCCTGTTCGCAATCCCCTGGAGAATTTGACATTTTGAAATACTGCCATTGTGCCGGGATGACTGCAGTCACCTGCTGGCCAGTTAAAACGGCCAAAGACCACCCGCTTGGCATTGATGCTTGCGCCAATGAGGGATCTCATGGGAGATGGACTACTGGAGCTTAGGGGAGTATTTGTCCCTTTAGTTCCACAAGTCAGTACATCAGTGGCGGCCAGTGGAATTTTTTTTGGGGGGTGGCAAACAGTATGCCAACCCCCCCCCAGTCGGTCGGTAGCACTTAGGGGGTAGGGTGACCACGTGTCCCGGATTGCCCGGGACAGTCCCGCATTTTGCAGGTCTGTCCCGGGCACCTTCATTCCAGGACAATACAGTGTCCCGGAAAGAAACTGACACAGCCACCCCCCGGGCCAATCTGATGCCCCCAAAAAAGGCTGCCACATCACCGTTTTACTCACTGACAGTACTTGTCCTGGCCGGGAATGCCTGGAGGAGCAAAATCCCCGCCCCCTGCTTGTGATTGGAAAAATCATAAATCCTGCCTCTTGTGTCTAATCACTGTGCTGTGATTCGTTACAACACAAGCTGATTTTTGGGAAGGGAGAGTGTCCCTGAATAGTAGTTTGGAAATGTGGTCACCCTAATCACCGGCGGCTTCCACTGCTTGGTGGCAGCAGCCTGCTGTTCTCCTGCTCTCCACGGGTAATTGCAGTGGTGGCGGCTTCTGTTTCCTCCCTCCTACTTGGTGGCCAATATCAAGTCTTCTCTTTACGGCAATCGGAAAACGGGTCTCACACCTGCTTCTGATTGGCCGGATTGAGGATCAGTGTTTCAACAGCAAATATTGATTCGCTGTTGTAACACACCTGGGTGGGATCGGAGCGCATTCTCTGTGACCCGAGCCCACCCTATTTTGAAGCCTATTAGAGCCTCTGAGGGCGGAGCCCGGGCGCCCCTAATATAGGGTGACCAGACATCCCCGGTTTCAGGGGACAGTCCCCGGATTGAGGACACTGTCCCCGGACCAAGTCTGTCCCCGGTTTTGTCCCCGGATTGCATTTGAACAGGTGCTGGTTCAATTTCAAAGACAGTCAGTGCAGAATTAAAAAATAAATAATCTGAATTACACCCCCCTGCTCCGCCGCTCCTACTACCTTAGGGGGGTCTATTTCTTTCCATTATCTGTGCCCCTTTCTGAGGATCATGTGTTGGTCGGAGAGGAGGGAATATTTCTTCAGTTTCGGGTGCATGCCCATTCAGCTTCGCTCGCATGTTCTTCTGCCTTGGCTCAAGTCCCGGCCAGCTGCATGCCTGCTTATCTCTGTGCCTTCCCTGGAGGAGTGATTTTCCTCTGCTCCCCACCCAGTAGTAGCCGGGGCCCGAAGAGTAAGACTTGACAGGCTGTGAGGCTGTGAGGCGGGCGGCGATGGGCAGAGAGTCGCTGATTGCCGCCATTACTAGTAAAAAAAAAAAAAATGTCCCCGGATTTCATTTTAAAAATCTGGTCACCTTACCCTAATAGACAGGCCGCCACTGCAGTACATGCAGGATTTGTACATTGAAAGTCATTTTGAAAAATGTTTAAAGTTATTTTCTGTTTTTTAAACAAACAAATAAAAACACTTACAGGAATTCTATGGTCACAGCTTGCACTTTCATTTGTTGGGATTTGGGAGGCAGGACAATGTCGTCGCTTTCTCTTCCTCCTCCAATCAGAGAGCACTTCGCATTCATTTAGAAAATGTTCTCTGAATGCCGCTCATGCTGAATGTGTGACCTCCTGTGTTCACAATGCAGTAGGGCAGGCACCCAGCATAAGACCCAAAAGTTAGTGGAGATCACTGTAGTAGCAGTGCTTACTACAGCGATTTCCAACTTTCACAGGTTTCTCACAGGTATGGATAACTATGTTAAAATTGCGATACCTGGAATTCACCTTTAAAGTGGTTGTAAACCCCCCAAAAAAAACAACCTGCAAGACAAAGACATAATGAGCTAGTATGCATAACATACTAGCTCATTATGAAATAATCACCTTAGGTCGATGCCCCCACAGCGGTCCCAGCATGCTGTTCTGCCCAGCAACATGTCTCCCGGAGTTATTTTCGGGTATCGCAGGCTCTGGCGCTGCGATTGGCCGGAGCCGCAATGATGTCACGCGCGGGAGCCGCCGGTAACGGCACGTCAGCTGAAGCAACGGCACAAATGAGCCGTTGCTTCAGTGTGCATGTGCTTATGACGTTGGCACATGCTGATACAGGGGATATCTCCTAAACCGTGCAGGTTTAAGAGATATCCACGGTAGCTACAACCACTTTAATCACTTTGGGTGCAAATAAAAGGGGTACGCATAAAACTACAGGCTGGATGTGATGGCATTATCCACTCACACAAAACAGATAGTAATAAAACCTGCAAAGATTGCTGTAGAAAGCTGAGCCAAAATAATGCCAAGAATCTATCTCTATGGACAACAAAGGTGTAAAAAATGAAAGCAATAAACCGCGCTAGCCAGTAACATAAATAAATATACAGCAGCACCTGTGATATGTGATAACATATAAAGTATACAAAAGAATAAAAAAGAAGAAAAAAGAATAAAAAAGAACAAGTGCGCTAATGTGAATTGACTAATAATCAAAAATTATGAATCCACACATATATTGAATAAATGAAGTCCAACAGTGATAACAATGAATGTGTCCTGTAAAAATGAATATATCCTAAATAAGTCCCATCAAAAATCAGCAATGAAGGGAAGCCGTGAAGAGGTGAACCGCAAAGAGTTTGAAATTCGGTGCATGCACACCCGTGTCCACCACCAACAATCAAGCTGCTTACCAGAGGTAAGAAACAAATAAGCCCATCAGCAATCCCAGGGGGAGATCCAGAGAAATCCAGATAAACTTCGCAGAGTTCCAACGTCACTTGATAGGCAGTGGATACAGCAAAGATTTCCCAAGGAGAGAGAGGAGGCTCAATAGTGCATTACCCAATGTAAAATTTATTTTTAAAACAGGTTTAAAAACACTTACACAATGTACAATTTAAAGAACATAACAACCGGCCGGTCCGCCGTACCTGTCCTGTAGTGATGACGTCAGCACGCACACCTCCCGACGTACGTTTCGTGTTCCTACACGTCGTCTTGGGGATCTATTCACATTAGCGCACTTGTTCTTTTTTATTCTTTTATGGACAACAAAGCTTTTTTATTTTCATCTTTTCAATAAAAGTCCATTGTTCCTAAAAAAAAAGATGATTCATGTGAACTTGTCCTTTTTTTGCCTTTTGTTTAGCACACTGAAGAAAAAAAAAAGAATGATAACCATAAGTGTTTAGAGTTTTGCAGATCAGGATGTCATGTACCCACCCCATCCACTACAATGCAGCTGTACATAGCACAAGAATGTGTAATTGAAAACTAAAAAAAAAAAATCCCCAAACTGTTGCGAATATGTAATATACTATGTTCTCAAGTAAGTCATTATTTCTTGCCACTAGATTTGTTTATTTAGGCAGTTTTTTCCGCAGTTTTATTCACATCTGTGGTAGAACACCCCAGGGAGAATGCAGCAAACCTTGAGACACCATTTACGTGAACTAGTCATAAACTGATCTCTGCGATGCAAAATCTGGTGCAGCTCTGCATGGAAACCAATCAGCTTCTAACTTTAGCTTGTTCAATTCGATTTTGCACTCTCCGGTTTTCGTAAATCAACCCCAGATTGTCACCGTCTGTGCATTAACCACTTAAGGGCCGAGCCTCTTTTTCAGACTAAAAACAAGTTAAAAACAAGTTTTTTTGCTAGAAATTTACTTAGAACCCCCAAACATTATAAATTTTTTCTAACCCCCTAGAGAATAAAATGGCGGTCATTGCAATACTTTTTGTCACACTGTATTCGCGCAGCGGTCTTACAAGCGCACTTTTTTTGGAAAAAATTCACTTTTTTGAATTAAAAAATAAGACAACAGTAAAGTTAGCCCATTTTTTTTTATATTGTGAAAGATAATGTTACGCCGAGTAAATTGATACCCAACATGTCACGCTTCAAATTTGCGCCCGCTTGTGGAATGGCGTCAAACTTTTACCCATAAAGATCTCCATAGGCAACGTTTAAAAAAATCTACAGGTTGCATGTTTTGAGTTAGAGAGGAGGTCTAGAGCTAAAATTATTGCTCTCGCCCTAACGATCACGGCGATACCTCACATGTGTGGTTTAAACACCATTTACATATGCTGGCACTGCTCACGTATGCGTTAGTTTCTGCGCGCGAGCTCGTCGGGACGGGGCGCTTTAAATTTTAATTTTTTTGCTTATTTATTTTGCTTTACTTTATTTCTTTTTACACTGTATTTAAAAAAATAATAATTTGGGTCACTTTTATTCCTATTACAAGGAATGTAAACATCCCTCGTAATAGAAAAAAGCATGACAGGTCCTCTTAAATATGAGATCTGGGGTCAAAAAGACCTCAGATCTCATATGTATACTAAAATGCAATAATATAAAAAAAAGACGGGTGGGGGCCATCTTGCCCTCTCTCATATCAATACCCAGCAGGAGACAGGACCTGGTCGCCTCCGCCGCCACCGACGGCTCCGGTAAGCAACGGAGGGCGCGGGAGAGCGGCGGGAGGGGGGCCCCTCTCCCGCCGCCGATGACGGTGATCTTGCGGCGAATATGCCGCAGAGACCACCATTATCGTAAACCCGGACCGCCACCTGAAGAGATGGATACCTGGGTTATGGCAGCAGCTGCTGTCATAACCGAGATATCCCTCTTCAAAGTGCCGACGTATATAGTCGTGCGGAAGTGGTTAAGGTGAAAAGCCTTCTGTGCTGCAGCTCCCCCCGTCCCCCCTTTTTCTTACCTGAGCCCGATCCGATCCAGCGATGTGCACGAGCACAGTGGCTCCAGCCGCTGTTGCTCTCCTCATTGGACAGATTGGCATTGGCTCCCGCTGCTGTCATTTAACCACTTTTGCCCCGGAAGATTTGGCTGCTCAATGACCAGGCCATTTTTTGCGATACGACACTGCATCGCTTTTGCAAACTGACAACAAAATTTACGTAATTTTTCCCCCACAAATAGAGCTTTATTTTGGTGGTATTTGATCACCTCTGCGGTTTTCTATTTTTTGCGCTATAAATAAAAAAAGAGCGACAATTTTTAAAAAAACACAATATTTTGTACTTTTTGCTATAATAAATATCCCCAATTTAATAGGCCAATATGTATTCTTCTACATATTTTTGGTAATAAAAATCGCAATAATAAAAAGTTATAGCATCTACAAAATAGGGGAACGATTTATGGAATTTTTATTACTATTATTATTTTTTACTAGTAATGGCGGCGATCTGCGATTTTTATCGGGACTGCGACATTATGGCCGACACATCACTTTTGACACATTTTTGGGACCATTGACAATTATACAGAGATCAGCGCTATAAAAATGCACTGATTACTGTGTAAATGTCACTGGCAGGGAAGGGGTTAACAATAGGGTGCGATCAAGGGGTTAACCGTGTGCCCTCGTGTGTGTTCTAACTGTAGGGGGAAGGGACTGACTGCAGGAAATGACAGATCATGGTTCCTAGCTAGTAGGAACTCACAATATGCCTCTCCTCACAGAACAGGAATTTTTGTGTTTACTTCAACTTCAATTGTGGGGGTCACTGCATCACTATGTTCCTCTGCAAAGTTACCTCAAAGCCAACACAGATACCACCATAGTGTATTCATTTGAATAACCAGCAAATTTATTTAAAAATACACTAACTTTGAATAGGTTAAAATGTTGGGTAATGGGTAAGGCCTGTACTCGGGATCTGACAGCTCTCCCGCCACACTTCTGGTACTCCGGTCCCATCATCACCTAGTACCGCCCCACTTGTATCATCACAAATCATGTGACTTCATCAGGGCATCCCCTGGACATTAATCATTATTATTATACAGGATTTATATAGCACCAACAGTTTGCACAGCACTTTACAACATGAGGACAGACAGTATAGTTACAATACAATTCAATACAGGAGGAACCAGAGAGCCCTGCTCATTAGAGCTTACAATCTAAAAGGGAGGGCCAAGTGATACAAAAGGTAATAGCTGTGGGGAGTGAGATGATGGAGAAAATAAAAGTACAGTTGTGGAGGTAGGATAGGCGTCTTTGAAGGGAAAAGTTTTCAGGGATTGTCTAAAAGTGGATAGAGTAGGAGATGGTTGGACAGATTGAGGTAGGGAATTCCAAAGTATGGGAGAGGCTCGGGAGAAGTCCTGGAGGCGAGTATGGGAGAAGGTGACAAGGGAACTAGAGAGCAGGAGGTCTTGGGAGGAACAAAGAGAACAATTTGGTTGGCACTGATGTGTGAGAAGGATATTTTTTTTTTATGGGACTTTTATTTGTGATTTTTAGAGACACCCTTAGGAAAAATTATTAATATATGTTCTTTACACTTTGATTTGTGCACATAGCAGCAACCCAACACTAATTACATTTATTATTAAGTTACTCAGCTATGCCAGCACAGAAAGGTACTTCAAGGCACTTTTAAGCATAAATCAGTAACAAAACATAACATGTAGAGGGCAGGATTATAAAAGGACAAAAAGGTGAGATATCCTAATTGGTCTTTAAGTCTGTAATTACATAATTGGCTTTTAGTGTATTAACTTTAAAACCCTTCTTGACGCCTCTTTGGTGCAGTCCATTATGAAGGCCATCTTCCATAGGGAAGAATGGTAACACCTGTCACACATGTAGAATACTCTGCATTGCCACTACACCCCATGAAAAATGCAGAATTGTGACTGTATATCCTAAACCTAGTGCAGTAGTAAGCTAAAACAGTTCATTCCAATCCAGGACCTATCAGCGCAGAGGGGTTAGGCAAGCCATAGATCAGGGGTCTCAAACTGGTGGCCCTCCAGCTACAAGTCCCATCATGCCTCTGCCTGTGGAAGTCATGCTTGTAACTGTCAGCCTTGCAATGCCTCATGGGACACAACACCCAAAATTTACTGGCACAGCCAAGTTTTTTATTGACATTTCCAAAAGTTATGGGATGACAGTTTTAATTGCAAATTTCAGTATTTAGACTACGAACAAGTACAATATGCAACTAGCAATGTGATTTAAGGGAGATATTAAGGCAAAAAACATATTTCTTATTTTATTTTCGATATAGTAAGTAGCTCAGGGACAGGACTCGGGCGGGCAAGAAATTAGAATGGGCGGCACACATGAAATTGACTCTCACAGTGACACTGACAGCAGTGTGCAGCAGTACGGATAATGATGACAACTCACCGACACGAGACGTCCCCTCCTGAGTCACAGTGGCAGTTTCTCTCCACGCCAGGTGGCCCCTTAGTCCACTCCAGTCAAAACAGCACTGAAAGTCCCACTCCTGGCTTACTTTGCACTGGTCCCGGGACCCACACACGAGGCTCCGGCCGATCCGCTCGGCTCCCTTGCACCATGACATCACACGACACACTCGGGCACTGCCTCTACCAGACCTTATTCCCGCTGGCGCCGTCCGAACGCACTGTAGCAGGCACTGGGATGGGACATCACAGCCATATTTTTTACTGGCAACCTTTTCCTGTCAATGGCATTTACTGGAAGGACTGTAAAAATACTGACGGTTGGCAACACTGAACTAGTATAACTTTTATTTTTTAGGCAAGAACAATGCTTGGTAAAAACACGCTGAACATTTTAGTATCTAGAAAGCCTGCATCCGGCTGGAGACAATACTGACCACTCTGCCATTTCAGCATTTAGAAGAGAAATGATTCCAGTCCATTTTAATAAAAACACTAATAAAGAAGGTTTATTCTTGTTATCATTACTGTGAAGAAAGAAAAATCTCATGTCACTCTCTGACACTTCTCCACGTAGTTGTAGTGGTTTATATTCAGCCCTTTCCTCCCACGTCTGTGTGCCTCCGCCAGTACTATCTCCCTCCCCAGCCATGTCCCTCCTGCTCTCCTGGGAGTGTTCACTCCTTCACAGAGTCTTAGGTCACCTGCCAAGTGTTTGTATAGCAGTGAAAGGCTGAGCACAAGACTTCCTCTCACAGTCTTAACATCAGCCCTGCGCTTTCTCTGCTTCATATTACTTGCACTACCTGGATAGCTCAGCCTATAATGCATGGAAGCCTCCTCCACCCTCCACATCAGAAGGGGCTCATCATAACCTGCCTGACAGCTTCTGTGCAGGTGCCTGGGGCATTGTTGTGGTAGGTGCAACCTGTAAAGAAGTGTGTATGGCAACCAGCAGCTGAAAAGTCAGAGAGTGAAGATTTACGCTACACAAGGGCTGAGCCAATGCTGACAACAGAACATTGTACAATTGTCTGAGAGGGGACTTTGACAGCTGAGTTTAAGTCCTAAGACATAGGACTGCTCTTACTGATAAGTAGCCTTCTGCTGACCCACAGATAGACTCTCTGCCTTGGAACTTGAAGCAGGAATGTGGAAGAATGATGCCCTTTAAATTCTCCGCCATAGAGTACCTGTCTGGAATTGGTTACCAAAAAGATGACTGCTGGAGACACCTATATAGTATAACTGATCCTGCTTCCCACTGAACTAGACATAGGGCAGGTCAGATTGTCCACTGGAGATGATGTTACTTGTGTTTCTGTTGCCTAGAAGCTTGCAATCTATGCCATCACTGTATTCTCTTGACTTATTTTGAATGACCAGCGTGGAAATCAATTGTATTGTACTTAGGTGTCTGAGATCAGAGGGAGAGCTGAACGATTGCTAGTACCTTCCAGTGTCTGCCTAATGGTTCTCATTACTGAATTGCTCTCTCTAGTCTCCATTCCACACAAGATTTTGCCTTTATGTGGCATGAAACATAGGATCAAGATGCATTTCTTCAGGAGTTACTCCTATGAGATTCAAGTGGACAACAGATCTAAGGACTTTGCCAGCAGCATCCAGGGCATCCGATGGGTATGTACCATGTAGGATTCTGTATCATGAGAAGCGTTGCATGTGAGTGGCTGATCACATATTGCATGTTCCAGCTGGTATTTTTATGTAAGATAAGCATCTTTTCCATGTGCAGTTTACCAGCCATCCACTGAATGGAAAAATCGAATGCCTCGTACACACAACCGGTTTTCCCGTCGGAAAAACTGCGATGAGAGCTTTTGGCCGGGAATTCCGACCTCGTGTATTCTCCATCGCACTTTTTCCTACGGGAAAACTGCCTGGGAAAAAAAGGAGAGCAGGATCTCTTTTTTCCCGTCAGGAAAAAATCCTAACGGAAAAAACGTTCGTCTGTATGCTTTTCCGACGGGAAAAAAAACTTCCGAGCATGCTCGGAAATAATTTGACGCATGCTCGGAAGCATAGAACTTCATTTTGTCTGCTTATCATAAGTCTTTTACGTCACCACGTTCTTGGCAGTCAAAAGTTCACCGGACTTTTGTGTGACCGTGTGTATGCAAGGCAGGCTTGAGAGGAATTCCGTTGTGAAAAACATCGTTTTTTTATCCGATGGGAAAACCAGTCGTGTGTACGAGGCATAACAAGGGAAAAAGGCATGGTTGTATGTAGAAAACAAATAGAGTGTAGGAGTCATAAAAAAACAATATTTGCATTTTGGTACGCTGAATACATTTTTTACATTTAAAATGTATATTAACTGATGAATATTGTGTCATTTTGGAGGTGGTTGTTCGTTTTCTGGCCATCTGTCCTAGTGGCAGCGGATAAGGAACATTGTTAATGATGATACACTTATAAGAATAGAGCTAAAGGAATTGAAAATAAATGTATTTGTTGTTATGTTTTTTTATGGTCATTAGGGCTCATTTACACATGTTTCCAGGGCAGCGGTAAAATCGTGGTTGATCCAAGGTTTTACCAGCCCCAACTTCCCACCTGAACACAGACAAACAGCCGCTCAGGGCTGTACACATGTTGTGCCCACTAATCTGTGCTTTGCAGTGGCTGCAAAAATAATGCCGTGTACACACGATCAATTTTTTCTACGATGAGAACACCGTCGAGAAAATCGACGTGAAAAACGAGGAACAGCTTGTTCCCCTACACACGGCCGTTTTAAATGACATTTTTTTTCTTGGTCGAAAAAAACGACCGTGTGTAGGCTCCCCGGCAGTGTTTCCCTATGGGAAAACTGCCGCGGAAAAAAATTACGGGAATCACGACGAGAAAAATTAGAGCATGTTCTAATTTTTCTCGTCGTGATTAATGCAGTTTTTCCCGTCGGGAAAAATTACACAAAGCCCACACACGGTCGTTTTTCTCGTCCAAAAGAAAAAATGTAATTTTTCCCGACGGGAAAAATGATCGTGTGTACGCGGCATTAGACCTCCTGTTGCATTCTATGAGCCACCATACACAACCCATTAAAGCGGTGGTTTGGCCTTTTAAGGGTTAAAACAGGCAGTGAGGAGGTGACATATCGCAGCCCCATAGGCAAAAGAATAAAAACATATATGCTGCAATTTGCCGATAGCATTAACACAGCAGTTTTTGTTTTCTGGGTCTGACCTGCAACGTTGCTTTAATAGTGGGTGATCTTGCTCGTAGGTCTATTGATTTTCCACTTCTTGTAACAGGTGACCACAGTGTTTGCTTTGCAGGAAAAGCACTGCATTGTTGTCAGCTTGTGGACAGGGCAGCTTTCGATGAACATGTATTATTGAGGGTGTTTAAATAGGTTAGCAGGAGCACCTATAAGAAGGAGAACTATAAGATGCTAGTGAAGACCTAATAATGGTCTTATCAGTATTAAAGTATTAAAGTATTAAAGCTGAACTCCGGGGAAAACAAAAATACTTTTGCAGTGGGGCTTCCCCCACACTGCTTGGGTTAAATATGTATTTATACTTAAGGTACAAGTAAGATGCTCTGGCAGACACACGCACTATGACATCATCAAGTACAATCATTGTACATGAAGATGCCGAAAGATTGACCACAAACTGGAATTTCAGTGAGAAGATTTGAGTGCTGGATGGCAGTAGAGCAAGGTAGGTAGGTAGGTAGATACCGGTAAGTAAAAGTCCTGAGCATTTACAGACATCTGTGGCAGTGGGAGCCCCACTGCAAGTGTTATTTTTTTTTTGAAGCTGAGATTCCCATTGGACAGTACATGCATTATGGTTCTACGTTGTACTCTTTTTTTTTTTACATTGATCCCCTACAAACCTACTCTTTTAAGCATAGATCACTGCATTGGGGGATGGGGCATGCCTACTCTTTCTGTACTCAGGAAATCAGAATATTTGGAGGATTTTCGTGATGCTGTCAGGATATTGTAAACAAAGTTATGATCTGGTACCTTATAGTGACAATCTTTAGTGGGGATCTTAGTTTAAAGCTCAACCCTGAGCTAAGTTAGAAAAAAATGGTACCCTGGCTGGATTACAACTAAAATAGCAGCTCTAGCTTAGGGTGATCAGACATCCCCGGTTTCTGGGGACAGTCCCCGGATTGAGGACACTGTCCCCGGACCAAGTCTGTCCCCGGTTTTGTCCCCGGATTGGATTTGAACAGGGGCTGGGGCAATTTCAAAGATGGTCAGTGCAGTCAATTCTGAATTACAACCCCCCCCCTGCCCCTCCTACTAACTTAGGGGGTGTATTTTTTCTATTATCTGTGCCCCTTTCTGATGATCATGTGCTGGTCGGAGCGGAGGGAATATTTCTTCAGGTTCGGGTGCATGCCCATTCAGCTCCGCTCGCATGTTCTTCTGCCTTGGCTCAAGTCCCGGCCAGTCACCTGCTTATCTCCTTGCCTTCCCTGGCGGAGTGATCTTCCTCCGCTCCCCACCCAGTGGTAGTTGGGGCCCGGAGAGTTAGGCCGCATACACACGACCGGTTTTCTCTGCCGGGAGAGCTTTCTTACCGAGAAAACTGGCTGTGTGTACGTGGGTTTCAGTTTTCTCGTCAAGAAAACTGCCCAGATTTCCCGACGAGAAAAAAGACGACCTGCGGTCTTTTTTCTCGTTGAGAATCTCGTCGGCCTGTTTCTCGTCGAGAAACCCGAGCGTGTGTACACTTACCTGTCGCCGTGGAAACCCGCGCATGCTCAAAATGACTTTGACGCATGCGCGGTAGCTTCCTAGGCATAGGCATAGGGTGTAGCAAGATGGCGGTTCTTTTGAATCGTACGTGTGTACACTCGGCTGGGACAAGTTTCTTGTCAAGATTCTCGTCAGGAAAAACAACGTTTTTTTCCTGACGAGAATCTCGGTCGTGTGTACAGGGCTTGAGACTTGAAAGGCTGGGAGGCGGGCGGCGACGGGCAGAGAGTTGCTGATTGCCGCCACTAGTAAAAAAAAAAAAAATCTGGTCACCTTACTGTAGCTGCAATTCTTACCTCCCATCTGGTTCTGTCCCCTGCAGTAATTCTGTTTTGCCACAAGTCTGTCCTCAGGTTGAATAAAGCATCAGTGTGGTTACAAGGGAGGAATGGGAGAAAGCCATATGCTCCTCCACACACTTAAAAACCAGCATTTTTTTTTTGCTCTTGTCAGTTGAATGAAGGCACATTGGTACAGAGAAAAAGGTGAGTATGCGGGGACCAGGCATTAAAGCAAATCAGTTGCTTTGCCCTGCATAGGCAATTCACCGATATGCGTTAAAGGATATATGCACTTTTACAGAAAGCATACTTGTATTTTTTGACCATTACCCCCTATCTTAAAGCAATATTAAAACCAAAAGCAAACATTTATTATATTGCAGCTCACCAATTCTGCATTGTTTTATTTTTAAAGTGGTTGTAAACCCAACCACACAACTTGCACCTACAAGTAAGCCTAGATTAAGGCTTACCTGTAGGTGCAAGAAATATCTCCTTAACCTACACGGTTAAGGAGATATTTTGAAAAAACCCTGCACCGATGTGTATGGTGCATGCGCACCGTAGACAACGGCGCAGGCGCACTGCACGTTGCCGGTTTTCTCAATGGAGACTGCCGGTTGTCTCAATGGAGCCGGCCCCGCGCGCATGCGTGTGACGTTATCGCCGCTCCGATCAATCACAGCGCCGGAGCGGCGATAACAGGAAGACGGTCAGAGCGGACATGGCGGCGGCGGCAGAGGGGGACGAGGAGCGCTTCGGGGGCTTCGATCTGAGGTAAGTGCCACATAATTAACTAGTATGCATAGTGGGTGATTTTCAGGCGATTCAGCGTGTCGTGCATAAGGCAGCCCAGTCACTTTAATGGGCTACCCTACGTACGTTTGTCACAGCAAAGAAGCTCAGGGAGCACATTTTGTCGCTGAGCCAGGCACATTTTTACACATGTGGTTTGCCGCAATTCTCGTGCATTTTGCAATGCGACAATCATGGCAAAATCGCATTTTGTGTGTCATTAAGAATGAATCGCACTCAAGCGCTCGTTGCATGTTGTATCATGATTTGAAATCGCAGGCAGAATTGCGCTGATTCTGCCTGCAATTCCAAATCACCTAAGAGCGAACAGGGCCTTAGAGTACATTTGGGGTTTGTTTATTTTTGTTCACCATTGCAGCTTTATTGTTGTGACAATTACAACAGTGTCTAAAGTACAAAACTAAATGAAATGTGTTGTGAAAAGATTGTGCTTAGGTACCGCCAAATGAATATGTAGCGCCACCCCCTAAAGAAGGGGCCCTGCGCGGCTCTGAAACGTTGCACCTATTTCTGTGATGTGATCTCTCTCAAAAAAGAAACCTTTGGATGGAAGTGTTGATCCATGGTGTGCTGGCGAATATGTTCACTTGCTTGATGTTTCCAGAACCCAACTGGTAATCGCTACAGGACCCACCATTTTAAGAGCCTTATGCCTCGTACACAGGATAAAAAATGACACTTTTCCCGACGGGATTCCTCTCAAGCCTGCCTTGCATACACACGGTCACACAAAAGATCGCTGAACTTTTGAACGACGTTCTATGCTTCTGCGCATGCGTCGAATTGTTTACGAGCATGCACGTTTTTTTTTCCCCTCGGGAAAGCATACAGACGACCGGTTTTCTCTGCAGGATTTTTTCCTGACGGGAAAAAAGAGAGCTGGTTCTCTTTTTTTTCCCTGCAGTTTTCCTGTTGGAGCATACACACGGCCGGTTTTCCCGGACAAAAGCTGTCATGGCAGTTTTCCCGACGGGAAAAGCGGTCGTGTGTACGAGGCTAAGACGGCCGCTGGAAGATTGCCCTGACCTTGCAAGCCTCCTGACACCTCTGACACCCCAGGTTCGGACATCAGTATTTCAAAATGACAATGCAATTACACAGACACCTGACTGCGACAAAGTAATCAAGTATTTTTTACTTAAAGTTCTTCAAGCAGATAGAACAAAAATTGCTTAGGTAAATATTCTTTAAGGCTAAGTTCACATATATGTGAGTTGGATGCGGATTTCTCCATCATCTAATTCACATGACAGGCGAGTGTGACCGTCTCTCAATGGAGCCAGTTCACACAGGTTCAGGGCGGTCGCGGAGCAGATTGCAAAAGGGTCCTGTGCATGTTCAGGTGCGAATTCAGGCAAAAATTCTCACAAACCATTCCCCAATAGTTGGAGTGTGTGTGGATCGCCAATGTACCGGAATGCAGAGTCTCGCCGCATTTACCATATGCATGGCAAGGGATTTATAGTATTCAGTTCTGGTTAAATGCGTATGGTGCAAGAGGTACTGTGCCGGGGAGTCATCTAAAGTATAAGTAGTAACATGCGCAATAATCTCATGCACCTCTTTCCAAAATGGCTGAAGGGAATCACAGTCCCACCATATGTGGAGCATGGTCCCCTTTGCTCTCCCGCATCTCCAGCATGTGTCTGGGATAGCTGGAGAAAACTTGTGTAGGCGTGCCGGAGTCCTGTACCAACGTGTTTCAATTTTGTAGCAGTTTTCCTGGATGGCAACATTAAGGGATCCCTTGTGGGTATATTCATTGATAAGGTCCCAGTCCTCATCAGTAAGGGAGACCTGAAGATCAGACTCCCAGGCTGGACGTGCTGAGTCTAGGGTGCTGGGGGGGGGGGTCGTCTATGAGTATCCTATATATACTAGAAATCAAGTGTCTTTGTGGGGGCGGTCGTGTACATAATGATTCATAGGGCGTCAGTTGTCTCGTCCAGGTCTCTGTTGACATCTGAGAAGAGAGAAAGTGCTGTATCTGTCTATAGGACCAGAACGGGAAGGAATTGGGTAGGGAGGTAGATACCAAATCCTCGTATGAGCGAGGGGACCCACGAGAGAAAAACTGATGGGCAAGTACCTTGTCATGCGGCCATTCCTGGCTTAAGAAGGAAGATGAAACTCCCGGTAAAAAAACAGGGTTTCCTCTTAATGTGGTTAGGGGTCCAGGTACTGAAGAGAAAGTTGGATTTTTTGTCGCTCGCCCAAAGGCCCTAAGGGATGGATGGAGAAGAGGATGTATCATGACTTCTGGTGGCCAATGTCGAGGTAGAATCCAAGGTAGAGAGCTAAGGGGGAGTTGTGTGAATGATTTTTCTAAGATCACCCAGACCTTCCCGGCCTTATGGATGTTCCAATCTACAAGTCGCATAAGGTGGCTTGCCAGGTAATATTTAAAGAGGTCCGGAAGACCAATACCACCCTTAGCTTTTAAACGAGTGAGTCGAGAGTATTTAATACTAGGAGGCAAGTTTTTCCATATAAACAGGGAGCATGCCTTCTTGTATGTCGCAAAGAAAGAGGGCTGCAGGCTAATCGGAATGCATTGTATAAGGTACAGAAGGTGCGGCAAAACTATAATTTTTAGGAGGGCTGATCGGCCAAATCATGAGACATTGAGGTTTCTCCAATCATTTAGGTCCTGCTGGGCTTTTTTCAAGGCAATTAGGAAATTCTCATTGTATAGGTCAGCTAACTCTGCCGTAATTTGAATACCAAGATATGTAATGGCTTTCTTGTTCCAAAGGAATGGAAAGGAGCTCTGGCAACAATCTACATCATTCTTTGTAAGTGACACATTTGGGCATGAGATTTTGAACAATTGATCTTTAGGTGTGATAAAATCCCAAAGCTTTCTATATCCTTCAACAGGTTAGGTAAAGAGATACGTGGGGAAGTCAGGGAGAGGAGGATGTCATCTGCAAAAGCCGCAACCTTATATTCCCTGTCTCGTATCACAAAACCCTTAATATTGGGATTACATCGTAGTCGGTTAAGACAGGGTTCCAAAGAGAGTACAAAAATCAGGGGAGACAGGGGACATCCCTGTCGAGTACCATTACTTATGGAGAAGGCATCCGACAGGTGACCATTAACTCGTACACCTGCGCTAGGAGTGGAGTACAATGCAGAGATATGGGCCAGCATGCGAGGGCAAAGGCCAATCGTTTTCAGGACCTCATGCATGTAGTCCCAGACCACCCTGTCGAATGCCTTCTCCACGTCTAAGAACAAAAAAAAGCCCTGGGTTTTAGAGATTGTAAGCCAGTGGTGGAGATTTAAAGCTCTGATGGTATTGTCCCTGGCTTCTCTTCCAGGGACAAAGCCTACCTGGTCATGGCAGATAAGGTTGGGTAGAAGTGGGGATAGTCGGTTCGCTAAGAGCTTGGCGTACAGTTTGGTGTCCACATTGAGAACTGATATAGGTCTATAATTCTGGACTTGTGTAGTATCCTTACCCTCTTTCGGTATGACCGTTATGTGGGCTTATAACATACGACCCACCGAGACACTGGGAGATGCCAGAGCATTGAAGGTGGCTATCATCTTAGAGGATAATACATTGAAAAAGGACTTATAATATTGCAATGTGAACCCATCTGGACCTGGGCTTTTGCCTGATTTCATTTGTTTTACGGCAGCTTGAAGCTCTTCTATAGAGAGGGGTTGTTCCATTTCCTTCGCTTGTATCCTTGAAAGTGGTTTTGGACAATATTGAGTTAAAAAGTCCCCAATTGCTTCAGCTCTCCTTTCTGCCTGGACAGGATTCTGACTCGTAGGCTTTAAGTTATACAGTTTTGTATAATAGCGCTCAAAACATTTTGCAATATCCTCATATCTAGACAGGGGTGCGCCATGTTGATCCCAAATCTGGTGAATTGTGTTGGAAGGTCTGGAGGCTCGGACCACCCTTGCCAGGAGTCTCCCGCACATATTGCCCTGTTCGTAAAAGACTCTTTGGTGGAGCACATAGCGCCGTCTCGATCGCTTCCCAAGCTCCTCCAGAAACAGGAAGCGAGTATGTGACAGCTCCTGTAAGGAGCGCTGTGTGTGGGAAGCTTTATGAGAGGCCTCCAATCGCCTAATCTTGTCAGTTAAACTCACTATAGTCTCCTGGTGCTGCTTTTTGATTTTTGCTGCCTGGGCCATAAGTTCCCCCCAGATCACACACTTGTGGGCTTCCCACAAAGTGATTGGAGACATGTCTGGAGAGGCATTGTCCAAAAAGTAATTGCGAATTATGCCAATGATCTTTTTATCTGTTTATCTGTGATGGGGGCATTCTTCCCAAGGACCATCGCGTCAATGCAGGAGTCTCCAAACTTTTCAGTACAATGGCCATATCATATATTTTACAAGCTTTGGGGGGCTTAAAAAATGGACTCCCCCCTCACATCAGAGTCCCCCTTCTGCATCATAGCATCTTTTACATCAGGGTAACTTCTAATCCGAGCATCTCTTACACTAGAGCTCCCCACAACATACAGGAGAAGTTGCTGCAGACCAGGTAAAAACTTGTAGCGGGCCAGATGTGACCTGTGGGCTGTAGTTTGGAGAACCCTGTGCTAATGTATCATGAGCTTTAGATCTGGTAATTTTCAGAAGGAGTTCATTGGGACCGGAAATTTATTTTAAGGGTTCCTCTATGCTAAAAAGGTTCAGAAAGACTGTCCTAGATGCTGCAAGTATTTGAGTGCTGACACCAATCAGTATTTGTCTTCTAATGGTAACACCTACACAATGAACCCATCTGTCACTATCTGTACAGTAAATGAGATGTATGACATTACATTTAGCTTTGCTTAGCCCATTTTCCATGTTGGCAGCCTTTGAGGCTAATGGACATTTGCACAAAGGCGAATAGCTCTTTACTTCCTGGAACTTTTACATAATATCCGTAAATGCTATCCACAGCTCATTTAGGTAATCTGACCAGTGATTTATTTTTACTTGTCCTGAACTCATAAAAACCTGTTGATGTATCCTTATTTCCAATTCACTGTGCTGATTAAAAAGTAGCGCCCACTGATTTTACCAGTTTTTGTACATAGAAGCGTCCACCATTCAGCTGTATACAAGATAACATTCTGCATTCCTTCGTTCTTGTATTAACAGCAATATCTGATTCTGTGTCCAACACTCCAAAGTAAGAGCAGCTTTTTAGATCAACAGTAAAATTCCAGCATACCTTCAGGAAAGATATGGAGAGGGTGTTAAGTGACCCTTTTGTAAATACAGCAGCTATAAAAAAAAAATAGTAAGTAATAAGTGAAGACAGAAGAAGCTATATCAAAATAATTAAATAACATAATGGTAACAAGTACCGTATATACTCGAGTATAAGCCGACCCGAGTATAAGCCGAGGATACCTAATATTACCCCAATAAACTGGGAAAACGTATTAAGTCGAGCATAAGCCTAGGGGGGGAAATGTGCCCATTGCGACCTCACTGTGTCAATTGCCCAACCTTACTGTGCCCATTGCCACCTCACTGTGCCACCTCACTGTGCCCATTGCCACTTCACTGTGCCACCTTACTGTGCCCATTGCCAGCTTACTGTGCCCAACCTCACTGTGTCCATTGCAGCCTCCCTGTGCCCGAGTCAGTGTACCTGAAAATCTTCTTATACTGCGGCCGGCGTCCATTGTTTAAATATCGCGGCTTTCTTCTGGTGCCTTCCGTGATAGGCGTTTCCAGCAAACACTGTGTTGAGTGTTCCGCCTATCATGGAGATCCTCTCATTCTCGGACTCTGTTTCCCAGCAGGCACTGTGTTCAGTGTTCCGCCAATCACGGACGTCTTTTCATCCTCGGACAAGAGAACGTTCATGATAGGCGGAACACTGAACACATTGTCTGCTGGGAAACGCAGTCCGAGAATGAGAAGACCTCCGTGATAGGCGGAACACTCAACACAGTGTTTGGAAACGCCTATCACGGAAGGGACCAGGAGAAAGCCGCGATATTTAAATGATGGATGCCGGCCGCAGTATAAGAAGATTTTCAGGTACTGACTCGAGCATAAGCTGAGGGGTGAACTTTCAGCCCCAAAAAAAGGGCTGGAAAAACTCGGCTTATACTCGAGTATATACGGTAATAACAAAAGACAGAAGAAGGATTAACAGAAGTAAAAAGTAATGACAGAATAATAAAGTAAATAATGATAAAATAATATAAATATAACATAATGATTATGTAAATAATAATAAAATATAAATATAAAAGTACTACTACTCATAATAATACAAGTAGTAATAAGCAATAACAGAAAAAGAAGAAGCAGCAGTGTACAGTTTGTTTCCACCAATGGACATGTTTGAGCACATCTGCATTGACAGATTAATTAAACATATGTAGCGGGTATATGCTTTTCTATCGTGTTTGAATTTGGTGGGGGATCTGTGATGTGTGGTTCTCTGGGGCCCAGCAGGTGGCGCTGTCACTTTGTGCCCAGGGTTGAGCCATCGTTGCAGTGGCATACCCTTTTTGGCCTCTCGTAGCATGAGTACAGCGGGGCGGGGGCTTGCTGGGAGAGGGTATAAAGGGGTCGGCCATTTTGGTCACGGTTCGTTGAGTCCCAGGCACCTTCAGCCTGAGGGCTGTGGTTCATGGTCGGTGTCCAGGCGGCCTAGGCCTGGACACCCGGAGCTCGTGTTCCACCCCAGGCACCTTCAGCCTGGGGTGAGGTACTCGGTTGGAGGCCTGGGGCCCAGTGTCCTCCGCTGGGCTCCGCAAGGGAAGGATGTCCTAGGGGACCCCGGGAGTGGGGTACCCAAATCCAGAGGCGTAAGGGACCGGAGGAGCTACTCACCCGAAGACCTGGTGCAGCAGAATGCCGGTGCCGGGTGAGCCTCAGGAGACCGCCCGGAGGGGTATCTTCCCAAACAGGGGCCGAGTGCAGTCAGGAGGAAGGTTCACCGTTCATCCGGTCAGTGGCAGCGACCAAGATTCTCAACAGGTGGCATAGATCATGTGCCAAACCTATTCGCTGATAGAGGAATAGGAGAGTTCATTGTGCCTGGGCCTACTCGTATCCACTCGTATCCACACCCCCTGTCTGTTCATTGAGGGAGTCCAACTGATTGTGTTTCATCCTGACATGGAAGAATAAAGGAGTGTTGGACTTTTATTGGTGTGGGGCTCATTTACTGGCAGACACTGTTCCAGAGAAGAGGCGGAGGCTCCAAACTCAGAACACCGACCCGAAGGTAAAAGAACTTTGCTTACACCACACAAACATCTGCGGTGAAGGCTTGGCATGGTGACCCCACACTCTCTCCTCCAAGGTACCCCTAGACAAGCAGAAACCAGCCAACAGTGGAGAGAGAGAGTGGAGGCTGCTACACATAATATAGGCAATAGATGATGCTCTAAGTGAGAAACAAGTAAGGAATATATGAAACACCACTTTTTCTGCAGACTGACAATCTCCAGGCATATTTGCCACTATTAATATCAGTGCCGGTTCACACAGGGGTGGCACGACTTGCCGCACGACTCTTGCAGGCGATCTGCACACGACTTCAGAGGCGACTTGCAAAATGACTTCTGTATTGAAGTCAATGGAAGTCGCCCTGAAGTCGTCCCAAAGTGGTACAGGAACCTTTTTCTAAGTCGGAGCGACTTGTGTCGCTCCTATTAGAACGGTTCCATAGTACAGAACGGAGCGCGACTTGTCAGGCGGCTAAGTCGCCTGGCAGGTCGTGCCTGTGTAAACCGGCACTAAATGTCAGCTTTGTGCAACACTTTCATTCATCTAGTGGAACAGCTACTACAAAACATCTAGACTGGTTTCATGCCTACATTGGCACTTTGTCATAGAAAAAAAATGGCATTCTTGGTAGAAGCTTACATCAAGCTTTCAAAACAGGCCTTAAAAAAGGACAAATGTGAATGAGCTCTTATCTTTCTAAATTTAAATTGTTGCTATGGAAAACAGCCCCACTTTCCTTTGCTGCAGTTTTTATGGCTCAGCTGGTGGTTGTGTTACTATTTTAGCCACATTACATGGCCAGTAACCTGTAGAGAATGGTCTCAGGAGACTTCTCCTCTTCCCCATGGAGCAAATGTTAAAAACTGGAGCAAGATCCACTACAGGCCTGTTTGTGAACTTTGCAGATTCCTCTAATCCTCTAGTGCCCAATCTTCAGTGCATTCCACCCTTTAGTACTTATTCTCTGACCCTCAGGGACTGCGCAGACATTAGTCTGTGTTTTCACTACCTAGGAAAAATATTCTTTAACCACTTGCCTACTGGGCACTTAAACCCCCCTCCTGCCCAGATCAATTTTCAGCTTTCAGCGCTGACGCACTTTGAATGACAATTGCGCGGCCATACAACACTGTACCCAAATGACATCACTTTTTTCCCACAAATAGAGCTTTCTTTTGGTGGTATTTGATCACCTCTACGGTTTTTATTTAAAAAAATATATATATATATTTTTTTAAATTAGATTTTTTTATATTTTGTTATAAAATTTTGCAAACGGGTAATCTTTCTCCTTCATTGATGTACGCTGATGAGGCTGCACTGATGGGCACCGATGGGCTGCACTGATGGGCACCGATAAGGCGGCACTGGTGGGCACTGATAGGCGGCACTGGTGGGCACTGATAGGCGGCACTGGTGGGCACTGATAGACGGCACTGGTGGGCACTGAGAGGTGGCACTGAAGGGCATTGATAGGTGGCACTGGTGGCCACTGAGAAGTGGCACTAATAGGTGGCATTTATAGGTGGCACTGATAGCTGGCAGTGATGGGTGGCAGTGATGGGCACTGATGGGTGGCAGTGATGGGCACTGATGGGTGGCAATAATGGGCACTGATCAGCACTGGTAGGTTACACTGATAGGCAGCATTGCTAGGTGGCACTGATGAGGCACTGATTGGCACCACTGGTGGGCATTGATAGGTGGCACTCGTGGGCACTGGCACGTGGCAATGGCAGGTGGCACTGGCAGGGGGTACGTATTGCACAAAGATGAGGCAGATTTGCCTCTTCCTCTTCGTGTGAAAGCATTCATTGATTTTAATGAAAATACGTTTTCGTAAGCTTTTCAGGCGCTTTTTTTTTGTGTGAAAGCGCCTGAAAAGCGCCTCAGTGTGAAAGTGGTCTTAGAGGACTTGTAAGCGTTATTAACAGGGAAATTGTATTACTCAGGGCCATGTTGAGGCTCGTGGCTGTTGGGAAAAACTCTGACACACTGTAAGTATAGGCTGCATGACATTTACATTGCATATTTGTTGTGCTACACTTACCGTGAAATCATTAGTATACGTATTATATCATATATAGTCATTAGTGTTTCTGGGAACCTAATGTGCACTCTGGTAGTACCTGCTCTATAAATAGATGCTTTGGCAGTGAAGTGGAGGTGAGTAAGTAATAAGTATCGTTATATGAATGAAAGTTTTGCAAAGAAGGAATGTCTCTGCTGTCATAGCAAACATTTATCAGCTCCATTTCCATTTAATTTCCAACCCCGCTTCCGTTGTTCCTTGTGACACTACTAGCTTCTGATCTGACCAGTAGTGTATTTAGGTTTTGTGCTGCCCTTGGCCTGACTAAACTCGTGCACCCCCTAATTTAAATATGACCCACCCCTTCCTGTCAAGGCCACACCCCTTTCTGTTTGAGACCCTCCCTGAAATTTTCGAGTGGGGACACTAGTTCTGAGGGCCTGGGGGGGGGGGGCAATAGATTCCCTTAATTTGCTTAGATTTCCTCTCACTTCCTGTTTGGCTATGGGGCAGGAAGTGAAGGGAAATCTCTGCAATGGGGCAGGGATGGTAAAAAATAAACTGACAGGGGCTATTACCTTCCCTTAAGTGTTGCCTATATTTCTACTTTAAGCACAAATTTCTGATAATTTTATGGAGAGGACTAAGAAGATATAACCATGCCAATGGTACAGCAGAAAACATATAGCACAGTGAATAAGGTTTGTGGTCCAGGATGATAGGACAGTCAAAATTAGAAGCAGCACCGCCCCCCACACAGTTGTGGAATGCCGGCTGCCCCCAAGCCGGCGGGGACTCTTTCCGTGCTGCCCCCCTGAAAAGTGCTGCCCTAGGCCTGGGCCTTGTTGGCCTAGGCCAGGATACAGTGTTGGATCAGACTATAGGTCAAAGGTCTACCTAAAAATCCTTTTAATTTAAATCCAAGCAAGTAGACCCTTGCACTTCAAAGCTGCGGGTGAATCCTTACGGTTAATATTTACCCCTCCCTATATCCATGCCAGCGAACGTCACTGTCTATCAGAACAAAGCTTGCTAAGAAAATGATCTACAGGACCTCAACAGGGCAAAAACACCCAAACAAAATTAACGTCCTTTTTTCCCCACAAATAGAGCTTTCTTTTGGTTGCATTTGATCACCTCTACGGTTTTTATTTTTTGCGCTTTAAACAAAAAAAAAGCGACAATTTTGAAAAAAAGCTGTATTTTTGACTTTTTGCTATAATAAATGTAGCGGGGGTTCCAAATTTAGGGATTGCTATACCAAATTTAGGGGTGATTTGAGTGGTAGTTGACTCAAATCTTTTCAATTGCTGGACTCTGTCTTGTTGCTATTTCGCCTGGTGTGCAGTTCCCCTAAGAAGTATGGGTGGCGTTGTCATCTGTACTCGGGGTTGAACTACAGGTGATGGGGCAGCTATTTGGTGTCTCCACTCGGCAACCGTACAGTGGGTGTGGTGGACCTGCTGTGCATGCCGGGTGGGGGTACAAAAAGGCCAGACACCGAGACGTAGGGGAGAGTTGGAGTTGAGTTGCCGCCCCGGGGACCTGTACCAAGGGGAAGGTATTGTGTGGAGTCCAGTTTCGAGTGCAGGCCATGGGGCCACGTGTGCCTCAGTCCCAGGCACCTTTAGTCCTGGGACTGCAACTTCAGCCCTGGGCCCAGCACCTTTAGCTGGAGCCCGCTTCGGGAGGAAGAATCCCAGGGTGCCGCCTTGCGAGGGGACCCGTTTTGGAGTAGGAGGCTGGGGGAGGACCGTTCCGAAGGACTGGTGAGAAAATCATAGTGAAGGAAGGGGCCCAGTAACTCTCCGGAGGGATGTCATCCAAACCCGGAAACCAGGGGCCTAACATCTGGACCATCAGGAGGTTTGGGGCACCATTGATCCTGTGGCAGAGGATCTCCTAGACGCATCCATTAGGGAACTAAATTGACTTTTCGAGCTACACGCCGGCTGCTATTGCCATTGGGTGACTATCCGGGTGAGCTGTACCCACTTGGGATCAAGTGGCGACGAAACCAGGAGTGCTTGAATTCCATCTGTCTTCCTAACACCTTTCTCCTTTCATGCATAAGAAAATAAAGCTCTACGTTGGAGTGATATACTGGTGTGGACCTTGGAGTTACTTGGGGCATAGAGACTTTTGTCCTTATACACTAGGGACAGAAACCAACACTGAGGGGATTGCCGCAAAGACCCGTAAGGAAACTAAGTGTGCCTAACCTCTGTAACCCAGAGGGTACAGGCATGGTGGAGACCACGCGCTCCTTCCTCTCCAGAGAAGGAGCCAAAGAGTAGAGAAGGAGGGTTGCGATGGCCGCTACATAAATATCTCCCAAAAATATATAAAAAACGAATTTTTTCCTGAGTTTAGGCCGATATGGTTTTTTTTATACATATTTTTGGTAATAAAAATCGCAATAAGCGTATATTGATTGGTTTGCACAAAAGTTATAGCGTCTACAAAATAGGGGATAGATTTATGGCATTTTTATTATTATTATTTTTTTTTTACTAGTAATGTCGGCGATCTGCGATTTTAATCGGTACTGTGACATTATGGCGAACACATTGGACACTTTTGACACAATTTTGGGACCATTGGCATTTATACAGCGATTAGTGCTATAAAAATGCACTGATTACTGTGTAAATTTAACTGGCAGGGAAGGGGTTCACTCTAGGGGGCGATCAAGCGGTTAACTGTGTTCCCTAGTGTGTGTTCTAACTGTGGAGGGAGGGGACGCACTATAGTAGGGTGACCACATTTCCAAACTACCATTCAGGGACACCCTCCCTTCCCAAAAATCAGCTTGTTCTGTAACGAATCACAGCACAGTGATTGGACACAAGAGGCGGGATTTTATATTTCTCCAATCACAAGCAGGGGGCGGAATTGTGCTCCTCCAGGCATTCCCGGCAAGAACAAGTACTGTCACTGAGTAAAGCGGTGATGTGGTGGCCTTTTTTGGGGGGCATCAGATTGGCCCGGGGGGTGGCTGTGTCAGTTTCATTCCGGGACACTGTATTGTCCTGGAATGAATGTGCCCGGGACAGACCTGCAAAATGCGGGACTGTCCCAGGCAATCCGGGACACGTGGTCACCCTACACTATAGGAGATGACAGATCGTGGTTCCCAGCTTGTAGGAACTCACGATCTGCATCTCCTCTCCTCATAGAACAGGGGTGTGTGTTTTTACATCGCTCATGGCTGGCGGTCACGAGCATCGGCACCCCCACAGTGCAGCGACGTACAGCTATGACAGTGCCGACCTGCCACAGTATAATGACAGCGGCAGATCGGCAATTGGTTAAAGTGATAATAAAGTCAAGTTTTTGTTTTTTTGCATAACAAACATGTTATACTTACCTGCTCTGTGCAGTGATTTTGAACAGAACAGTCCCAATTCTCCTCTTCTCGGGTCCCCTGCTGGCGCTCCTGGCTCCTCCCTCCTGCCAAATGCCCCCACAGCAAGCAGCTTGCTAAGAGGGCACCCGAGTAGGCTCGTTGCAGAGTTGCTGCTCTGTGTGTCCATTTTGAGGGTTCCGACCCCTCTCTTCTCATTGTCTCATTGGCTGTGATTGACAGCAGCCAATGAGGAGGTTGAGCCGAGACTCTCGTGCACATAGCTGGATCGTGATGGCGCTAATGGAAAGTATTGGGGGGCTGGGGGGGCTCTTGCACACATAAAGTTTTTTACCCCCATGCATAGAATGCATGAAGAATATAAAACCTTGGGCCTTTAGAACAACTCTAAAAATGATCTGCACAGTAAAGGCAACTATGATGCTTTAAAAACATAAGACCAATAGTTCATATCTTCATAGGCCATGCATAGTGTAGTATAGTTAATCCACATCCTCTACTTCACATATGGAAGGAAGGCTTGTAGGGCCCTCCCAGAGGCCTTCCATATGTGAAGTAGAGGATGTGGATTAACTATACTACACTATGCATGGCCTATGAAGATATGAACTATTGGTCTTATGCTTTTAAAGCCTAATGCCGCGTACAGACGATCGGAAATTCCGACAAGAAAACCGTGGATTTTTTTCCGACGGAATGTTGGCTCAAACTTGTGTTGTATACACACGGTCACACAAATGTTGTCGGAAATTCCGACTGTTAAGAACGCGGTGACGTACAACACGTACGACGAGCCGAGAAAAATGAATTTCAATAGGCAGTTCGGCTCTTCTGCTTGATTCTGAGCATGCATGGTTTATTTTGTGTGTCGGAATTGCATACAGATGATCCGAATTTCCGACAAGAACTTTTCTGGTCGGAAAATTTGAGAACCAGCTCTCAAATTTTTGTTGTCGGACAGAAAATGTCCGATGGAGCCTACACACGGTCGGAATTTCCGACCAAAAGCTCACATCAAACTTTTCTTGTCGGAATGTCCGATCGTGTGTACGCAGCATTATAGTTACCTTTACTCTTCAAATAATGTTTAATATTGTCACAAATAAAGTTTTGTATATTTACTTTTTTATATAAGAGAATTGTGTTTACCTTCAAAGTCCCAGGGGGATTTTTGCGTGTTCTTCTATACTGTATTAGGGATGGTGGGAAACTATTCTTCTGATGACACCTTATATGTAAGCTTTTAATATAATATTCACCTTCAGAGATCCCCCTGCAGTATTTCCTTCTACCGGTAGATGTCCTCAGTCTTGTAGTCAGCATTATTCAACCCACTTTTTTGAGCCCAAATCATCCTGGACCCATCCCATCCCAGCCTGTGACTGGACAGTAAAAGGAAAAGCAGCACAAGTGATGAGCTCATCTTTATGTCACTCTGCTTTCTTTTCCTATCAGCAAGCTTCTTATTAGCATGCAAATTGATTTGCTCCTTGTTCTTCTTCCTCCCACACTGCTGTACAGGGAGTACAAGAAGCTGATACATGGCTAAATGATAAAATACATTTATTATGTATTATTGATTACAGTGCTGCATTAAATGGTGTCTTATACTAGGGTGACCAGACATCCCCGGTTTCAGGGGACAGTCCCCGGATTGAGGACACTGTCCCCGGACCAAATCTGTCCCCGGTTTTGTCCCCGGATTGGATTTGAACAGGGGCTGGGGCAATTTCAAAGACAGTCAGTGCAGAATTAAAAAAAACGAAAAATCTGAATTACTAGCCCCCGGTCTGCCGCTCCTACTAGCTTAGGGGGGTGTATTTTTTTCCATTATCTGTGCCCCTTTCTGATGATCATGTGCTGGTCGGAGCGGAGGGAAAATATCTTAAGTTTTGGGCGCATGCCCATTCAGCTCCGCTCGCATGTTCTTCTGCCTTGGCTCAAGTCCCGCACAGCCGCCTGCCTGCTTATCTCCTTCCCCGGTGGAGTGATCTTCCTCCTCTCCCCACTCAGTAGTAGCTGGGGCCCGGAGAGTGAGACTTGACAGGCTGTGAGGCGGGCAGTGGCGACGGGCAGAGAGTCGCTGATTGTCGCCATTACTAGTAAAAAAAATTAAAAATGTTTCCCCGGATTTCATTTTAAAAATCTGGTCACCTTATCTTATACATCTGCCCAATGTTCTGCTGTGAGAAAAGCCTTCTGGTTGGTTGCTATAGGTTATTGCACCTAATAATAAACCAGTTAATCTGATAAATAAGCAGTAAGCATTAGGTATAATTAAACAGTATGCAAACCATACCTCCCAACATTTTGAGATGGGAACGAGGGACACCTACTAGCAAATGTATGTAGGCGTAGGGCACACCCCCTGCCACACCCCCTTAAAGGAGAAATAACCAAAAAAAGTTAAGTAAATCCACAAGGGCTTTTTTTTTAACCACTACTATTCCTTTATATTGGCTTTTAAAATTTACAAATGCAGCAATTTAGAATTTTGATGAAAGATTTAGCACTGGGAAACACTTTTTTAGAGATACAAAGTGTATTTTTTATACAACTATATGGATCAGACCAAAATGAGGGACAACTGAGGAGGAAAGAGGGACAGAGGGACATTGCTCCAAATCAGGGACAGTTGAGAGCTATGTGCAAACTGATATGGAAGTCATGAACTAAGCTATATGGCAATGTCAGGTGCTTCTAGGGGCAGACTAGAGAGAAGCATACAGAGTTAAGAGTGTCAATATGGAAGGACCTAGCTGAGTGGAAATGTTTGTTTAAGGTGCTGCTGACGTTCATAGGCAAAAGAAGCGTGACATAAGAATCCTAATCAGGTAGAGATTAAGCACACAGTGATCATTTCATACAGGCTTCTGCCTTTCTACACTTGAAGCCACTCAGTATTTCTGCGAACGTAAAAGTGCTGAAACGCATTAGCCAAGCAAGACTTTCACTCTTAGGGGGTGGTTTATTGAAAGAGCCATTTTCCTAAGCTTTTCTGCACTGCCTATATCCATTCAAATTCATGGCATACAGGAATTTGCACTATATATGGCTGTATATGTGAAGTGAGCACAGGTTAAAGTGAAATTGCCCTTTAGTAAATCAGCTGCTTTGCTGTTTTCATTAAATAACTGCACTCCTATAGCGCCCGTTTTCCTAATTACTTTTTTTTAGATGTATTATTATTATAGTGGTTGTATTATTATTAAAGTAGTTGTAAAGTAAATTGTAAGCTCTAACGAGCAGGGTCCTCGGATTCCACTTGTACCAAATTGTAATGTAACTGTAATGTCTGCCTACATTTTGTAAAACGCTGAGCAAACTGTTGGCTATATAAATTATTATTATTATCATACACGATTTATATACTGCCAATAGTTCACACAGCACTTTACAATGTAGAGGGGGGACAGCACAATTACAGTACAGTTCAATCCTGTATTATAATAATTTTAGTACAGTGGAACCTTGGTTTACGAGTAACGCGGTTAATGAGCATTTTGAAAGATGAGCAACTTTTAAAAAAAAATTCTGACTCAGTTTGCGAGTGTTGTCTCGCAAAACGAGCTGAATTCAAGCTAATGGGGTGTGCAGTACCGCATTTGGCCAGAGGTGCGGGGGCGCAGGTGACACTCGGAATGGTTCGGAACGGTTCGAAGCCGTTCGGAGCCGTTCAGAAATACTCGGAAATAATTGGAAATACTCAGTTCCCGGGTGTTTCCGAGGTCAGCCGAGCTGTTCCCGAGCATTTCCGAGGCTCTCCGGCGCCCCCCCACCTCTGGCCACATGCGGTATTGCATGACATTAACGTCAATGCGAAACAAATTATTTTCGTTTCCATTGACTTCTATGGGGAAACTCGCTTTGATATGCGAGTGCTTTGGATTACAAGCATTCTCCTGGAACGGATTATGCTTGTAATCCAAGGTTCCACTGTCATAATAAAGTAGTTGTAAAGGCTGAAGTTTTTTTTACTTTCTTTCATTCTATGCATGAAGGTAAAAAATCTTCTACGTGCAGCTCCCCCCCCCCTCCCAGATCCTCCTAAATACTTACCTTAGCCCCATATCAATCTAGAGATGTGCAGTTGGGCAGTGACATTCCCGGCTGTCTGCCTCCTCATTGGCCCCTTAACAACCAATGACTTGGTAGTATAAAAAAACTCACTAAAAACACAACCAAGTCGCACTTAAAATTGGATCAGATCGCAGCTGCACTAGTGTAGACCTAGCCTAAATGAAGTACAGTAAGAACATCTGTGAATAATGCTATGTTTTTATGGGTATTTGCCTTAGTTTGCTACCTGTTGCCCCTGTAATGGGAGAAGATGTAGGTTGTCATTGCTGATGTATCCTTCCAAAAAGAACAGCCCTAATCCTCCTCTTCTGGGGTCCCCCACTGGCGCTCTGGGTTCCTCCGCTTATCTCTGTGCCTCCATAGGAAGTTGCCTGCTATGGTGGCACACATGCAGGCTCAATCCCCAACTATGAGCTATGTGTGTGTATTGAAACATACAGTGCGGCTTGGCCTGGCCAATCGCTCTCTAGTCACTGGATTTGATTGACAGCAGCCAGAGCCAATGGCTCTCGCTGCTCTCACTGGGTCCAGTGAGGAGGAGGAGAGAGAGCAGGGCAAGATTCAAAAGGCTCTGGTGGGTATTTAGTGGGGTGGGCTGCATATAAAAGTTTTTTTTTTTTACCTTATTTCAGATCCTTTACTGTACAACCACTATAGTTCAGAATGTACTGAAAGTTTTTGCAGTCAGGTAGCTAACAATTTCAGAAGAAAGCCATCAGTGGTAGAATCAATAATTCTCATATTATAGGTTTCCTTCAAATATCTAATACATATCATACCACGATATGAAAAGCACTGGGGCTAGTTTATAAAAACAAATTTAGTATTATACTCCCACAGCCTCAAATTAGATTTTTTTTTCCAGCTAATTCAAAATGAATTGGTTGGCGTGGGAAACAACTCAGCATTTGCATCTGTTTTCTTTGATCAAATTCTTTTTTTGTTGTTGTGTTAAAAAACACCATTTGGAGTTCTGAATCAATGCTTGGTGGTTGCTATTTCATATAATCTCTGTACACATATAAATGAGATGCCTACAAAACAATATACTGGACAAACCGGAAATAATTCATATAAAGCAAAAAGCAAGTGATATGAGACTTGCCTTCAAATGAACCTGTCCTTATATAATGATAGATTAATTCCGGCTCAATGTGTTTGACTACATTGTATAATGGCCTCTTAGTAGCTAAATTTAAACATTATTGGTATAAAAATAAACAGTGACATTTGCTGTTTTGCTGGAACCATTGAAAGTGACTGCACAATAAATAGTGATAGCTATTTTTACCCCTGGCAGGATGTGTGATTGTTTTTTAAGTCACTTAGGTGTCGTAAACCACAGGAACAAAGCTCAGTGGTTACCTAATCTGCTGATTATAATTCAGTTGCAATGACATAATACTGGCCAAAGAAATATCAATGTACGAATTTGGTGAGCATAAGGAAAAGTGCTCTTATATAGAGTATGATTTTCTTCCCTCCTTATTTTATTACAGATATATATATATATATATATATATATATATATATACACACACACACACTATATTGTCAAAAGTATTGGGACGCCTGCATGGGCATCTGCTCCATAGGGCAAGGGAGGGTGTTTGCCCCCCCCCGGAATCCAGTGCCGTGATTCTTGGGGAGGAAAACAGGCAGCGGGCAGGAAGCAAGGCGGCGGCGCGGCGAATTCAATTAGAGCCGCTCTCTCTCTCTTTTCGGCTGACAGAAAGGGGGAGGGGGCGATCAGGGGAGATATACAGACAGCCCGCAGCTCTCCTCTCCCTGTCACGGTGCCACTGCCGAGTTCTCTGGTAAATGGAGCAGGGGCGCTGCTAGTTGCTTGATAGTTGCATCAGGTTTCTCAAACCTTTGCATGCCTGTGCTTTATGTGATAACGACTAAGCCCCTCCCCTTCATGACATTGTCAAAAAGGGACCGAGCATGGATGACCTTAAAATGATGCCCCCCCCTGAAAAAAGTTCAGCGGACGCCCATGGACGCCTGCCTTTACACGCACATGAACTTTAACCACTTGCCGACCGCCTCCTGTATTCATACGTCGGCAGAATGGCATGGACAGGCACATCAACGTACCTGTACGTCCCCTTTAAGTGCCTGTCCATGTGCGCGCGCGACCCTGCCGCCATCCCCGTGAGTCGGACCGCGGGTCCCGCGGACTCGATCGCCGTGGGGATCCCCGCGATCGTCTCACAGAGGTATAGAGCAGGGAGATGCTTGTGTAAACAAGCATCTGCCTGCTCTGCCTAGTGACAATGACACGGATCTCGGCTCCGTGTACTCGGAGCGGAGATCGGTGTCATGTGACACAGAGCCCAACCCCCCTACAGTTAGAAACACAATGCAGGGAACACTTAACCCCTACAGCGCCACCTAGAGGTTAACACTGCCAGTGTCATTTTCACAGTAACCAGTGCATTTTTATAGCACTGATCGCTGTGAAAATGACAATGGTCCCAAAAAATGTGTCCGATGTGTCCGCCATAATGTCGCAGTCACTAAAAAAAATCACTGATCGCCGCCATTACTAGTAAAAAAATAATAATTAATAAAAATGCCATAAAACCCCTATTTTGTAAACGCTATTTTTGTGCAAACCAATCAATAAACGGCGATTGCAATTTTTTTTACCAAAAATATGTAGAAGAATACGTATCGGCCTAAACTGAGGAAAATTTTTTTTTTTTTATATATTTTTTGGCGATATTTATTATAGCAAAAAGTAAAAAAAAAAGTTTTTTTTTCTAAATTGTCGCTCTATTTTTGTTTATAGCGCAAAAAATAAAAAACGCAGCGGTGATCAAATACCACCAAAAGAAAGCTCTATTTGTGGGAAAAAAAGGACGTAAATTTTGTTTGGGAGCCACGTCGCACGACCGCGCAATTGTCAGTTAGAGCGACGCAGTGCTGAATCGCAAAAAGGGGCCTGGTCTTTAACCAGCCAAAATGGTCCGGGGCTTAAGTGGATAATGGCATCCCAGTCTTAGCCCGCAGGGTTCAGTTGGCCCACCCTTTGCAGATATAACAGCTTCAACTCTTCTGGGAAGGCCGTCCACAAGGTTTAGGAGTGTGTCTATGGGAATGTTTGACCATTCTTCCAGAAGCACATTTGTGAGGTCAGGCATTGATGTTGGACTAGAAGGCCTGACGCACAGTCTCCACTCTAATTCATCCCAAAGGTGTTCTATCGGGTTGCGGTCAGGACTCTGTGCAGGCCAGTCAAGTTCCTTCACCTCAAACTCGCTCATCCATGTCTTTATGGACCTTGGTTTGTGCACTGGTCCAAATCATTTCATGGAGGGGGGATTATGATGTGGGGTTGTTTTTCAGGGGTTGGGCTTGTCCCCTTAGTTCCAGTGAAGGGAACTCTTAAGGTGTCAGCATACCAAGACATATTGGACAATTTCATGCTCCTAACTTTGTGGGAACAGTTTGGGGATGGCCCCTTCCTGTTCCAACATGACTGCGCACCAGTGCACAAAGCAAGATCCATAAAGACATGGATGAGCAAGTTTGGGGTGGAGGAACTTGACTGGCCTCAACCTTATAAAATGAAACAGCTTCTACACTACATTCTACATCCATGCAATGGACAAATCTCCCACTGCAGCTATTGCATCCTGACAGCTGCCACCAGCAATGATTGGATGCAATTGCTGTTCGACTGACAATTTTCTGTTTGGTACCTTCAATTTTTCAATTAAAAGCTGGCAGGAGGGAGGGTGGCAACAGAGAATCCCATAAAACAAATTTTCCCATTCATCAAGCCAACATTCATATAGTATAGTATCTGGCCAGCTTGAACAGGAACTGTAGTCCCCTTATGTTCTGGCCCCATCTCTCTTACTGGCGCCACCATTTTGATGGTCTGGTGCATGTGCAGATGTGCCAAAACACTCTGCTCATTGCGACCTGGCAGAGCCCTGCAGCAGATTTGCGCATGCACAGGTTCATGGATGCAGCAGGATAAGGAAGGCGCAGAAAATTGTGTTTGGTTGTCTTCCTAATCGCATCTTATTCACGCACGCATGGGGCGCAGGTGTGTCAAAGGTCTCTGCCAGGTACTGAAGGTCGGAAAGTGCACTTCAACACATCTATGCACGTGTGGCTCGGGCGCAACATCATTTTTGACTAGGCAAGAAAGAAAAAAGTGCTGCCCTCCTGCCAACGCTGTATCCTGGCCTAGGCCAACAAGGCCCAGGGGGGCAGCACGGAAAGGGTCCCCGCCGGCTTGCGCTACACTGTTAGTGTAGCGCCAGTCTTATGGGGCGGACTGGGCTGAGAGGCAAATTAGTCTAGCGCCCATAAAGCGGCCGCACTGCTTCCAGTATGCGGGTGGCCGGCATTCCGCAACTGTGGGGGTGGGGCGCTGCTTCTAATTTTGACTGTCTGATCATCATGGACCACAAACCTTCCTCACTGTGCTATGTTTTCTGCTGCATCATTGGCATGGTAATATCTTCTTAGTCCTCTTCATAAAATTATCAGAAATATGTGCTTAAAGTAGAACTATAGGCAACACTTTTTTATTTTGGATAGAGTAAGAGAGGGTTATAGCCCCTGTCAGTTTATTTTTTACCATCCTTGTCCCATTGCAGAGATTTCACTTCCTGCCCCATAGCCAAACAGGAAGTGAGAGGAAATCTATGCAAATTAGGCAATTCACTTCCCCCCCAGGCCCTCAGAACTAGTGTCCCCACTCGAAAATTTCAGGGCGGGTCTTAAACAGGAAGGGGTGTGGCCTTAACAGGAAGGGGTGGGTCATAATTCAATTAGGGAGTGCACGAGTTTAGTCAGGCCTAGGGCAACACAAAACCTAAATACACTACTGCCTCCAGCACAAAAAAAAGTAGAAATAAATAAAAATAAAAAACAATTATGGGAGAAGTAGGCTGGAGTCAGAGACAAACATTTAGTTTTTTGGGGTGAAGGTCTGCTTTAAATGCAAAGCCCATTATTGTTATTTGGCTAATTTTGTCTGTACTTCAAACATAACAGATGATCAATGCCTCTGGCAAAGATCAGATGAATGGAGGATGAAGAATACTATGTGTGCTTTAGCAAAAAACATACAGACTCTTTCACAATCTATGATGAGTTTAATATACTGTAGTAGAGCAGCACAGGATATGGTGGGGTTGTTTGTCTAAAAAGGAGAAATTCAGGTACCTGCAAGCTTGAGTACTGTACTTACTACACTTACCTCCATAGCATCCTTCTCTAGGCCTAAACTGTAAACTGTGAGCTCTTTCCACTGCTTCAGCCACCACCTGCACACTTCTAGTATGTGAACTCCACTGTGGTCATTTAGGAAATCCCCACAGATGTTTATGGGTCCAACTACACAAAATGAGCAGAACACAGGAACTAGAAGTATGCATGTAACAGCTGAATAAGGAGAAAGCCAAGATTTCGCTAAAGCAGATGAAGGATGTCATGAAGGCAAGCGCAACTTACTTTTTACATGTTATGGGGTGTACGTGACTGAAGTATATTGGAGGAAAGGCATACCTATACATAGTAGTGATAGTGAATAATCCTAAAAAGGGTATTAAGCGTGGGTTTTTGAAAAGGCAGTTTATGTCTAAGTAACTTTTTTTAGACGTGGCGGACTACTAAAATGAGATGTATTACCTTTATTCATATTCAACATTGTAAGTGTGATGTTAATAGGGGGCTGTTTTTTTTGAGTGAATAAAAAGTAAAACGAAATTACGCTATTGTGGCTATTATTCCTTTTCCTCTGTAGTATGTGAGCACCTGCTTGAGGTTACCCTTCCCCCAGTGTTTGAGAGATGAGAATCCCATCTATGATCATTCAAGGCTATTGTTCCAGCACCGTCTGGTAAAGCCCTGTACACACGATCGGATTTCCTATGGATTCTAATCCGATGGATTTTTCCATCGGAATTCTGATGAAGCTGACATCAGTCTTGCCTACACACCATCAGTCAAAAATCCGACCGTCCCAAACGCGGTGACGTAAAACACTCCGACGAGCCGAGAAAAATTAAGTTCAATGCTTCTGAGCATGCGTCGACTTGATTCTGAGCATGAGTGGGTTGTTCCACACAGACGATCGGAATTTGCTATAGTATTTTTTTTCCATCGGATAAATTTAAAACATGTTTTATTTTTTCTCACCGATGGGAAAAAAGACCGATGGGGCCCACACACGATCGGTTTGTCTGATGAAAAAAGTCCAACGGACTGTTTTCATCGGTAAAACCGATCGTGTGTACAGGACATAAGAGTTATTTCAACAGGGGTGGTTCATATCCCCCCGTTCTCTTCACGAGTGTTGGTGTTGGTGGCAGATGGACAGAATTGGCTTTAAATAGCTGAGACCTTCCTTATGCTTTGATCAGGGACTTCTTTCTGGATTCTCTCCATAGATTATGGACTCTTTATATAACACATTGTACTTATTTGTTGCATTTACTTTTTGGAGCGCTGCCTATTATATTATATTATATGATATTATATATTGTGTTTTAAATGTTTTTACCTGTCTGCTGATAGCGGATGGTAGCAGCTCCAGCCGTCATAGGTAATTTTTTCTTCAGTAGGAGGGAGGTGTACTGTAGTTCCACCATCTGACTGTTTAGTTTTCCCGAGCCTCACTATCTCTATAAGCGCTTAGTTTTAGGAAGGGCCACCGATTTTTGTGACATATACATATATATATATATATATATATATATATATATATATATATACTGTATATCTATCTATCTATCTATCTATCTATCTATCTATATATATATATATACGCTGTGCCTTTACCAGGGTTATGTCTGAGGTTATTTTTATTCTCAGCCGGCAATTCTGTTTCTCATAAAAGTGATCCAAACAGATGATTAGGTGCTGGATCACTTTAGGAAGCAGTGGGAGGGGTCGACCCCCCTACTGCCGCTCTCTGGTGTTTCTGGGGCTTACTGTTCTTACCAACAAGCCCGGGAAACGATCTGACGATTTACACAGCTGGCCATAGAGGTCAACAGAGACCAGATCATCTCTGATAACCTCTATGATCTTGGAGGACTGGGGCAACATCATGACATCACTTCCAGTCTAGGACTTTAGTAAACTGTTTTTTTGGGGGGTTTTTAGGCAAAAGATTTTTTTTTTATAAATTTTTTTATCTTATGCTTTCAAAGGTAGAGGAGAGATTTTTGACCCCAGATCTCTCCCAAAAGAGGACCTGTCATCCCTTATATCTACAGTCTACCCTTATTATTACATTCCTTGTAATAGGAATAAAAGTGATACCATTTTTATTTTTTAAGGGACAGTGTAAAAAAAAATTATAGTTTTTTAAAGAAATACGATTTTTTATTAAAGAGCCCCCGCCCCCAACTCTCACAGAAGCGAACACATGTGTAAGTCGTGCACACATACTGTATGTAAACGGTGTTCAAACCTCACATGTGAGGTATTGGCACAAATGTTAGAGCGAGAGCAATAATTCTAGTGCTAGACCTCCTCAGTAACTCTAAACAGGTAACATTCCACCAACGTGTGCAATTTTAAAGCATGGCATGTTGGGTATCTATTTGCCAGGCATAACATCATCTTTTATATTTTACCCAAAAATTGGGTCATATATTGTGTTTTTTTGCATTAAAAAAGTGTACTGTTTCTAAAAAAAAAAAAAATTGCACTTGAAAAACAGCTGCGCAAAGACCGTGTGACATAAAAAAAATTGCAATGATCGTCATTTTATTCTCTAGGGCAGGGGTCTCATACTGGTGGCCCTCCAGCTGTTGCAGAACTACAAGTTCCATGAGGCATTGCAAGGCTGACAGTTACAAACATGACTCCCACAGGCAGAGGCATGATGAAACTTGTAGTTCCGCAACAGCTGGAGGGCCGCCAGTTTGAGACCCCTGCTCTAGGGTCTCTGTTAAAAAAAAATGATATATAATGTTTGGGGTTTCTGAGGAATTTTCTAGCAATAAATACTGATTTTGCCAGAAAAGGCTTGGTCCTTAAGTGGATAAGCATCTTCCTTTTACAGGGTAGTTAGTATAGGAGTAATGCCGCGTACACACGACCGTTATTCATGTCATGGTAAAAAAACTATGTTCTTCTCGATGTGATTTTTCATGTTTCCTCTCAAGCCTGCCTTGCATACACACGTTCATGAAAAAAAACGCTTGAGCAAAGCGCGGTGACGTACAACACATATGACGGCACTATAAAGGAGAAGTTCCATTCAAATGGCGCCACCCTTTGGGCTGCTTTTGCTGATCCTCGTGCTAATAAAGTTTGGTGAGAGACGATTCACGCTTTTCAGTCTTCGTGCTTTTCAGTCCGTTACAGCGTGACGAATGTGCTATCTCCATTACGAACGCTAGTTTTACCAGAACGAGCGCTCCTGTCTCATACTTGATTCTGAGCATGCGCGTTTTTTTCCCCCTCGTAAAAGCATACACACGACCGTTTTTCACGACGTTAAATAAAAAGACGAGAAAAAATAGAGCGGGTTCTAATTTTTTTGAGGCCATTTTTCACATCGTTAAAAATGCTCTGGGGCACACACGATCGTTTTTAATGACCAATTAAAAAAATTTCATTTTTCTCGTCATGAAAAACGGTCGTGTGTACGCGGCATTAGAAGGAGGTGGGAGCCGTTTTAGGCTTTGTTAGTTAGAATTCCACTTATAAATATATTCAGGTTCTTTTTTTACAATCTATGCAATTTCTACAGGTGCACACAAAGGAAAGACTAAACTACTCCCACTGACTATTCATTGATCGCCGTATATTATATACTGTTAAATTATATGTTATGGTAATAGTGAACATATTTGTTATAGACATGTTGGACTCAAGGTGTAGTCCCTTCAAGCAGGTTTGTTATAGGGATATTAGTACGGATGTATTTTCTTACAGGATACAACCTAAATAGGATCCATAGAAACCAGAACAACTGAACCTATTTCAACGTATATCAGTTTGAAATGACTAAAAAGCTTTTGGGGAAATGGTTAATGGAGCATGTCAGAGCCTGAAATCATATATAATGGGAAAAGCTTTACAAATATTCCCTTAGAACTAAGGACAAGGCGGGGTGCCCTACAGCACACTGAGTGTATCCATAGCAACGCCAAATTGCTGCCAAATCTACTTGGTACCAGAGCGGTGGAGGCCTGGAGTAAGGCCAGAGTCTTGCCGGATGTGCCCTGTAATTCAGGAATTCTGGATCAGAACAGGGCAGGAAAGCCTGTGCAGAGAGAGAGAGAGGAGGAAAGGAGGGGTGCATGGCTATTGTATGAGGAGAGGAAACTCACACAGGCCAGCAGAGGACAATGCATTATTTTTAAATGCTCTACGCTTAAAGGAATACTAATCCTCAAATACAATGTTTTGTATTTAGTATAGGCAAGTACAGGGGGGGGGGGGGGGGTGAAATCCCCACTTCGGCAGAAATACATTAAAATTACAAGCAGTTTTCATGCTAAATGTTTATAAAATGCAAATGTAATATAATGTAGGCATGTGCAATTCGTTTCGTTATGAATTCTTTTTTTAACAAATTTCGACAAATTCGTTAATTCGGAAATATCCGAATGAATGAAAACTCATTTAACGAATATTCGTAAATTCTAATATTCGAGAATTCGTAAATTCGTACATTCGCACATTCGGAAATTCGTACATTCGTAAATTTGCAAATTCGGAAATCTGAAATAATAATTAACTAATAATAACTTAACTATTACTAACTATTCAATTATAGGTATTGGAATTTCCTTTCAAATTTGGCTGTTAGTGAACTTAACGAATACAAATTTATCCGAAGTTACAAATTGTTTTCCGAAATAATGAATGCCGTATCTAAACAAATGAAATGTAATGAATTAATAATAATAAAAACTTTTTATTATTATTATTTATTATTAATTTGTTCCGTTCCATTTGTTTAGATGTGGCATATGTTATTTCAGGTTATGCGTAACTTCGGATAAATTTGTATTCGTTACGTTCGCTAACAGCCAAATTTGAAAGGAAATTACAATACCTATAATTTAATAGTTAGTTATTTTTTCAGATTTTCGGATTTTCGAATTTCGATTTTCAAAATTTCAAAATGTAAGAATGTACGAATTTACAAATTTACGAATGTACGAATTTACGAATGTAAAAATTTATGAATTTACGAATGTACGAATTTACGAATTGCGATCATAACGAATGACCCGAAAAACGAAAAAAAAAAAATTAATTAAACGAAAACTAACAAATTTTTTGGCAGTGCACATGTCTAATATAATGTTTATATCGTGTGCATTTTGTAATATATATACATGTATATGTGTATGTATATACTGTGTGTGTGTGTATATATATATATATATATATATATATATATATATATATATATATTGTGACAGCAGGCAGGTAAAATCACCAGGTTGCATCCAGGATGGTAGGTATGTATGCCCTAGATTCAGGCTTTATGCAAATTCATACCACTAGGGGGAGTGCTGGGAGTCTTGCGGGGGAAGAGTTAATGAGCCCAGCTGAATCAAGTGGCTCATTAAGGCCTCTACAAGAACTCCCAGCATGCTAAGGGAGATGCTCCATCCTGAAACCAGTTCTGTGTTGTGCAAGACTGGGGAGTGTGTTTCTGTCCTGTGCGGTGAGACAAAGCCTGTGTGGCTAAAACCTTCAAAAACAGGGAGATAGGGGCTGGGGCAGCACAAGGCTGCGCCTAGTTGTCAGACAGGGAACCTACGTGTGTAGTAAGCGGTCAAGCTGACCAGGATTTATTTTGTATGTTTCTTTTTGTTTTGCTGTTTTTCCCCTGTAAATAGTTTAAATAAACCGCACCTTTTGTTTTTGCAACTACAAACTCTGTCTGCTGTGCCTGTTTTTGTGTGGTGAACCCATCCAGGGGGTCACACACACACGCTGCCGAGTTAACCCCCTCACAATATATATATATATACATACAAGCTATAACATCTTCAACTCTTCTGGGAAGGCTGTCCACAAGGTTTAGGAGTGTGTCTATGAGGAATTTGGGATGACCCTTCTTCCAGAACTGATGTTCGACGAGAAGGCCTGGCTCATAGTCTCCACTCTAATTCATCCCAAAGGTGTTCTATCGGGTTGAGGTCAGTTTCTCCACCCCAAACTCGCTCATCCATGTCTTAATGGACCTTGCTTTGTGCACTGGTCCAAATCATTTGGTGGAGGGGGATTATGGTGTGGGGTTGTTTTTCAGGGGTTGGGTTTGGCCCCTTAGTTCCAGTGAGAGGAACTCTTAAGGAATCAGCATACCAAGATATTTTGGACTATTTCATGCTCCCAACTTTGTGGGAACAGTTTGGGGATGGCCCCTTCGTTTTCCAACATGACTGCACACCAGTGCACAAAGTAAGGTCCAAAAAGACATGGATGAGCGAGTTTGGGTTGGAGGAACTTGACTGGCCTGCATAGAATCCTGACCTCAATCCGATAGAACACCTTTGGGATGAATTAGAGCGGAGACTGCAAGCCAGACCTTTTCGTCCAACATCAGTGCCTAACCTCACAAATGCGCTTCTGGAAGAATGGTCAAACATTCCCATAGATAAACTCCTAAACCTTGTGCACAGCCTTACCAGAAGAGTTGAAGCTGTTCTAGCTGCACAGGGTGGGCCAACTCAATATTGAACCCTATGGACTAAGACTGAGATGTCATTAAAGTCCATGTGCAGGTTTCCCAATACTTTTGACAATATAGTATACATATATCTATATCTATATATATCTATCTGTCTATATATATATATTAGGAGTGCCGAAATTAATCGCTGCATCGCGATTCGGGTGTTCCCGATGTAGCATTGATGCATGCGACCTGGAAAATCGATTTCCGGGAGACTTGCCCTGCCCCTCCCGGGAGAGTGCTCCGAGCTGTTAAGCGCTGAGCGTATGCAGCCTCGGGTTTAGGGGTTTATACTGGGATGGTGCCTGCAGCTGCAGGCATCATCCCGATACCGTTTTTAGAGCGTGCGGTCGGCTTTCCAGAGATAACAACCGATGCGGCTAAAAGCCGCTTGGTTGTTATCCCGGAGGAGCGGGAGGGGACAACCCCCTCCCGCCGCTCTTACTGGGCCTCCCGTCCCACCGGGAGACCCAATCCGCGAGCCTTAACTTCCGGCGGCTAGAGACAGACTGGAACGAAGCATCGGCTTTGTTCCAGTCTGTATGTAAACACAGAAGCGACGTCACGACATCACGTCACTTCCGGTTTACTCATCTGCCAATGGCGCCAGTTTTTTTTTTAAATTACAGTATTCAGAATCGCCGTTTTTGGCGATCTGAATACTTTGAAGTGCAAAGGAGGGATTTGGGGTCTTTTAGACCCCCGATCCCTCCATAAAGAGTACCAGTCACCACCTATTACTGTCACAAAGGATGTTTACATTTCTTTGTGACAGCAATAAAAGTGATCAAACATTCTATTTATTTTTTCAAAACACAATGTTTTTTTTTAAAGCGCCCCCGTCCCCGCGAGCTTGCGCAGCAAAGAAAACGCATACGCAAGTCGCGCATGCATATGTAAACGGTGTTCAAATCACACATGTGAGGTATCGCCGCGATCGTCAGAGTGAGAGAAATATTTCTAGCACTAGACCTCCTCTGTAACACTAACCTGGTAACCGTAAAAAAAAATTAAAGCGTCGCCTATGGAGATTTTTAGGTACCGTAGTTTGTCGCTATTCCATGAGTGTGTGCAAAAAGACACTCACCTGTCCCACAATCCAGCGACGTGGCCACCCGAACCCTCCATTCTCTCCCCTGCCTGTCCACGGCACTGGCAATACTACTGTGGGCATCCGGCTGTGACAGCTTGCACCTTCACAGCTGGGTGCGCATGTCTCACTGCGCTGTCCTGCATAGCCGGGCAATCTTCTGGGACCTGTGATGTGTCCCAGAAGGTTGCAGGGAGGAAGGGACGCCTAGGCGGCCCAAGCGGAAGTGGGAGCTCGTCAGTAATCGTGATGCATCGTGGAATCGAATCGAAGACCAGATAATCGTAATCGAATCGAGAGACCAGTGAAGATGCGCACGTCTAATATATATCTATATATAGATATAAATATATAGATATATATATCTATATATTGTGTGTATATATATATATATATATATATATATATACAGTATATTGTATGGGGGTCAGGATTCACTTGAACTGGCAGTAATAAACCATGCACGAAACAGGGATACCAAGTAACAAACAAAACATCTACTTATCTGAATCATCGGCGGGGGGACTGACAAAAAGGAAGATCAGGACTGCTCTGTGCAAAACTTTTACACAGAGCAGGTAAGTATAACATGTTTGTTTTTCAAGTTTTACAATCTTTACAATCACTTTAAACTTTGCAATGCATTTTTTTTCTTAATGACCAGACTAGGGCTTTAAAGTGGATGTAAACCCACTCTCATCCTTTCTAAACTACTGCCATAGTGCTGATCTATAAGGATATAGATGCCTCCTGCATGTATCCTTATCTGTCAAATGTCTCCCCTCTGTCTGTTATAAGAACTGAAAAACTGCAGATTCTGTGGGTGGGTCTGTTGTCTGGAGCTCGGTGGGTGGAGTCGTGATGTCAGTAGACTCCCCGCCCACCTCTACACTCCCCTTGTCAACATGCATTTTCTCCTGTGAATTCCTTCTGCTATGATCACTAACACCCAGTCAAAATCCAGAAAAGTAACCACATGACTTCAGAAAAGGAGTGGGGGAGGGAATTAAAAAATAATGCCTGTCTAAAGCTAGTGCATGAGATATGTAAATAACCTGTCACTCAAAGCAAGGGGGCGGAACAGACAAAGGTTTTTCTCTGTTTGTCCGTTTTATCTCACTGAACAATAAAAGAGGATTACTCAGAGCTGGATTAACTCTGTGTGGCAAGACCTGGCACAAATGATAGGAAATCTTATACACTACATTGTGACAGCAAAAAATAATAATTCGGGTTTACACCCACTTTAAGTAACACATACTGAGGTACACCAGCATGGAATCTAGAATTGAAATATTACCAGATCAAAAAATATTGTAAGTAAAATGAAATGTGGCCAGAGCAATTATTGGATCATTATAATAAATAGCAACTGTCATCATAATGTCTAATATTTGTGGAAGGCTTTACAGAGCAAACAGATTTTAAAGGGAGTTCACCCGATGTGATGCTGAAGCAGCTAATAATATGTAAAGAGCAGAAGTTAAATCATGTAACAACATTATTCTAAAAATAGGATGTTGTTCTGGCTATGCAAGATAATTAAGAGGAAGAATCATTATAAATGAAAGACTGGACATTACTAAACTGACATCACATACACCCTGAGGTGCCCGTACATTTGGAAATTTGCTCAGCAGGTGCTGCACAAATGGTGTTTTAAAACAGAAATGGTTGCAATTTCTAAAGCAAATGCAAGTAGCAAAGTACTATGGGGTGGAAATTTGATCAGTGTTATGCCGCGTACACACGACCGTTTTTCATGACGTGAAAAATGCAATTTTTTTAATTTGGTCATTAAAAACGATCGTGTGTGGGCTCCAGAGCATTTTTAATGACGTGAAAAATGGGCTGAAAAAAATTAGAACCTGCTCTATTTTTTCACGTAGTTTTTCACGTCGTTCATTTTAACGTCATGAAAAACGGTCGTGTGTAGGCTTTTACGAGGGGAAAAAAAAGGCGCATGCTCAGAATTAAGTGTAGCGGGGTCCTCAAATTGATGGGATACACCTGGGCAATAGTGTAACCCAGGTGTATAATTGTGTTAGGATTCAGACCCCTTTTTGGTTCGTGGAGGATTGGAGGATGTAATATTCTCCTTTGCCTGTGGGTGGCGTAGTACCCACAAGCTTCAGGTAGAATCATCCCCTGCAGTGCTCCCTGTTTGGTCTCTTCCCGGAGATGGTATGGCTGGGGCGGGGAACCCGCCGGGCCGTTGAAGGGAGGAGATAAAAGGGGGAGACGCCCTGACCACGAGGTCGTCGTCGTGTTCTTGCGGAGAAGGAGGTCCTCGGAGGAGGAGGGTTGCGGTCTGCACCCAGGGCCCTTAGGCCTGGGTGCGGGAGATCCAGGAGTCTGGTCCAGGTGCCCATGGCCTGGTCCGGAGTCATGTTGGCGTCCATCCCAGGCACCTTTAGCCTGGGGTGAGGTACTATCGAGGAGGCCTGGGGCCCAGTACCTTCGACTGGGTCCCGCTAGGGTGGACTGTCCAAGGGTCCCTGAGCGGAGGGACTCGTACCTGAGGTGAGGAGGCCGGGGAGGTTACCCACTGGAGACCCGGAGCAGCACCAACCCGGTGACAGTGGGCCTCTGGGAACTCTCTTGGGAGGACACATCCCCCTGATAGGGGCCACAGCGCATCGAAGAGGGCTCCATTGCTGTTCATAGGGGTTGCTGGAAGAGACCCCATCCTTCCTGTTCTGTAACAGCCGGATTGGCTTAGGCGCCGCTGGTCATAGTACAGTGGCATAGAACTGAAACGTTAGGAAGTGCCTTGATCTGCTCATCCCACCGTTGGCAAGGTTATAGGTCCCAACCAGTCTGCTGTTAAAAGAACTGTTTATCGTGCTTTGCTATTGGAGTGCCAAATAAACAAGTGTTGGACCTTTCTCCGGTGTGTGAACTCCAGTTACTGGAAGCAGAGGGGAGGCTGGTGAGCTTGTAAGTACAGACTCGGTACATTCGCAGAACACATTGGCCCGAGGAAACATCAGGAAGTGGCCTTCACCTCCCTATTGTAATGGGGAGGACATGGGCCGTGGCGCATCTCACTCTCACAACTCAGAAACCCCTAGACATGAGTTGGTGTGTAACAGATGAAGAAGTTGGAGAGAGGGTGAGGCCGCTACACGTGGGGGCTCGTCCGGGATACAGTGTGTTCTAAAGATGGACTTGAGAATGTCTACATTTGAACTTTGCTGCCCAGAGGAGTTCCGAGCAGATCGGCCAAATTACTGGCCAAAGTGCGTCCCTGCTCGGAGTTGTGGAAATGACCCTAACACGGGAAAGGCCCATGCGGAGGAGCGGAAAAAGGGAGAGGTCCAGCCGTGTGACGTACTGCACGTGGGGACTGTTAACGCACTGCGCCACGAGGCACCCCATGGCGACATCGTTCGTGGGCGGAGTCAAGAGGAAGCCCGCGAAAATGTACAGCTCATGGGAGGAGTCTGGCCAAGTGTGGGGATACACGTGGAGACTCCGGCGCGGGGTCAGTGCATGATGGAGCAGCAGATAGTCGGGATGACCTCAAGTGCCCCGTGGATTATGGTTCCTCACCCCACGAGAATGACTTCCTTTGCTGCCCCCATCACAGACACGGGGATAAGACTTAGGCCCCGAGGGCGGTTGGCTCTGTACACCTGCAGAGACACGGAGGCCCTCGGTGTGATCTGTCCCGGCTGCTCGGGACTGGTGGTCACCCTGAAGCCATTCGGGCGATGTGAGGAGTGCAGAGAATTCCTTTTTGAGGTCGAGTCGTCCACAGCAAGACCCCGGGCTCTTCGCCTCAATCACCTCACGGGTACTGCTACTCCGGAAGGGGAGATCAAGGCCTTTGTCGAGGTTCCTGTGCGCGCTGACCAGGGCGATGGACTGCCCAACAGAGAAAAATCCGAGGATGCTGCCTCGGTCGCCACAAGTTCCCTGCTTCCACCACCGAAGAGGAAAGTTGGCCTAGTACAGGCATCCTATGGACGTGGTCGAGCTTCACCCCGCTGCTTGCCTGGCCTGGATGGCGCCGGTCGAGATGGAAGTCCCGGACATCCCAGTCTTCTACAAGGGTCAGGTGAGCCAGGGGCTGGGACTGTGGTGGTGGTTGGAGGTGTCGGGGGCCCATTGGAGGTGGAACCCCCCAGGGAAGATGATTCTGTGTCCACGGGTAGATATCTGCCTGCGGAGATGTATGACACCTCCGACCTAGAGTCGCTGTCTGATTGCGGAGATGATGGCGAGATAGACGAACTGTTCAGCCGCAAGGGCTGGGATAGAGTGCCGCTTCTTGCTTCCCGTGCGGTACGGGATTCACCTATGTACACAGGAGATAGCACGCCTCGGGTGGAAGACCCGCAGCTTGCGAGGGAGCCTACCCCTCCACCTGTGTCCTCACCTACTGTTACCCCACCTACTTTGGTTGTGGGGATACCCCGCGCTTCTGTGAGAGCGCCGAAAGTCAGTTCCAGGGAGCTGGTAAAGGCACCTCGGCATCCAGAAGCTATTGTGCTGCCTGGAACTGGAGAGAAAGCCACTATGCCACCTTTGGCCCGCTTGCAGAGACTGTTTTGCCACAAAGTAGCTCGGGAATATGGGTGGGAGTACCCGTATCTACCCCGGGACTTGCTGTATGAGGTGGAAGTCTGGAGAACAAGATGGTATGACGAGTTTGTGTGGGACAAGTTGAAGGTGCCCCATGCTCGCAGGTATCTGGAATGTGTGCCGTCAGTGTCTAAGAGGTTTGAGGACTGCAAAGCTGAATGGAAATTGGGGCGCCATATCCATGCTGACAAGATAGTCATTTGCAGAAGAGAAGGAGAAGATGTCGAGTATTCGATAGAGGCATTTGACAAACACCTGAAACCCCTGTACCTGCCGGATCCAAAGTTTTACTTATAGGAGAAAAGAACTCCTGTTTATTTCTTTTGTGCACTTGAACTTTCTGGAAGAGCCATTCCCAGACACGCAGGACTGTGCCCTGCTTTTGTTTTTGTTTGGGCTTTTCTTTTTCTCGTTGGAGACTTGGGGACTGTTGTGTTTTCGTGTTTCCCCTTTTCTTCATGTGCCAAAGGCAAGGACATTTGGGAATAGTGGCAGAGTAGGGAAAGCTGGAAGAACGAAGATTCGTTGAGCGTCATGACCGCGGCGTTGTCACCAGGTGGCAGTGTTGCGCAACAAATGTTTGAAAATATTTCACCCACACATCACCTTGCTTGTTGGAGTGAGTGGGTCTCTCGGCTGACGGGCCCACTCATCCCAAATGACACAAAATTATGTTAGGATGTTGTTTTTTCTTTCCCCTGCAGGAGAATCGTCAATCAAGACCATTGAGAGTGGGTGGCTCTTAGACAGTGTGGGAGAGGGGTTGTGATTATGCAGATGTTAAAAATGTTTTATGACATAAGTTGTTTTATATGTTCCCCATTCCCTGAGCAGGTCTTGGCACTTGGGAAAATTTTTTAGAGGAATTGCTTCAGGGGTTTCACTCCATGTCACCACTTTATGGGAGGCATGGGTGTGCACCTGACGCTGGGGACCAGCGTCAAATTACAGGGGGGAGTGTGTAGCGGGGTCCTCAAATTGATGGGATACACCTGGGCAATAGTGTAACCCAGGTGTATAATTGTGTTAGGATTCAGACCCCTTTTTGGTTCGTGGAGGATTGGAGGATGTAATATTCTCCTTTGCCTGTGGGTGGCGTAGTACCCACAGGCTTCAGGTAGAATCATCCCCTGCAGTGCTCCCTGTTTGGTCTCTTCCCGGAGATGGTATGGCTGGGGCGGGGAACCCGCCGGGCCGTTGAAGGGAGGAGATAAAAGGGGGAGACGCCCTGACCACGAGGTCGTCGTCGTGTTCTTGCGGAGAAGGAGGTCCTCGGAGGAGGAGGGTTGCGGTCTGCACCCAGGGCCCTTAGGCCTGGGTGCGGGAGATCCAGGAGTCTGGTCCAGGTGCCCATGGCCTGGTCCGGAGTCATGTTGGCGTCCATCCCAGGCACCTTTAGCCTGGGGTGAGGTACTATCGAGGAGGCCTGGGGCCCAGTACCTTCGACTGGGTCCCGCTAGGGTGGACTGTCCGAGGGTCCCTGAGCGGAGGGACTCGTACCTGAGGTGAGGAGGCCGGGGAGGTTACCCACTGGAGACCCGGAGCAGCACCAACCCGGTGACAGTGGGCCTCTGGGAACTCTTTTGGGAGGACACATCCCCCTGATAGGGGCCACAGCGCATCGAAGAGGGCTCCATTGCTGTTCATAGGGGTTGCTGGAAGAGACCCCATCCTTCCTGTTCTGTAACAGCCGGATTGGCTTAGGCGCCGCTGGTCATAGTACAGTGGCATAGAACTGAAACGTTAGGAAGTGCCTTGATCTGCTCATCCCACCGTTGGCAAGGTTATAGGTCCCAACCAGTCTGCTGTTAAAAGAACTGTTTATCGTGCTTTGCTATTGGAGTGCCAAATAAACAAGTGTTGGACCTTTCTCCGGTGTGTGAACTCCAGTTACTGGAAGCAGAGGGGAGGCTGGTGAGCTTGTAAGTACAGACTCGGTACATTCGCAGAACACATTGGCCCGAGGAAACATCAGGAAGTGGCCTTCACCTCCCTATTGTAATGGGGAGGACATGGGCCGTGGCGCATCTCACTCTCACAACTCAGAAACCCCTAGACATGAGTTGGTGTGTAACAGATGAAGAAGTTGGAGAGAGGGTGAGGCCGCTACATAAGTATGAGACGGGAGCGCTCCTTCTGGTAAAACTAGCGTTTGTAATGGAGATAGCACATTTGTCACGCTGTAACGGACTGAAAAGCACGAGGCTGAAAAGCGCGAATCGTCTCTCACCAATAGTGATGAGCCGAACACCCCCGGGTTCGGTTCGCACCAGAACCCGCGAACGGACCGAAAGTTCGAACGAACATTAGAACCCTATTAAATACAATGGATGCGAACGTTCGAATTCTAAAGTGCTAATTATAACAACTATTATGCATGTTATTGTCCTAAAAAGGGTTTGGGAACCCGGGTTCTGCACCAGGGGACATGTATCAATGCAAAAATAAGTTTTAAAAACGGTCGTTTTCCGGGAGCAGTCATTTTAATGATGCATAAAGTGAAAAAAAAAAAGTCAAATATTCCTTTAAATATCGTACCTGGGGGGTGTCTAAAGTATGCCTGTGAAGTGCCACGTGTTTCCCGTGTTTAGAACTGTCCCTGCACAAAATGACACTTCTAAAGGAAAAAAAAGCCATTTAAAACTGCTTGCGGCTTTAATGTAATGTCTGGTCCCGGTAATATGGATGAAAATCTTTAAGAAAAATGGCATAGCTACCCCATGACCCCCCCCCCTACCCCAGCCCATTACCAGCCCCTTTGGGTCTTGTATGGATATTAAGGGGAACCCCGCACATAAAATAAAAAAGGCCCTATATACTCTGAACAGCCGTATACAGGCGGTGCATACAAGACAGGGACTGTAGGTTTGTTCTTATGTAGAATCTGTTTGTAATTTTGAACAGGTACATTGTTGAAGTGTAGCTCCAGACCAAAAATCTATTTTTAAACTTTTTGGAAAACATAGGTAAGGGTTATCACCCCTGTAACATTTGTTTTGCTGTCTGTGCCCCTGTTCAGAACATTTCACCTCACTTTCCGTCCTAATGACAACTGTTTTTGAAATGTGGTGTTTTTCTTGAAACAAGGATTGCTGATAAAGCATCAGTACAGAGGAGACACCTTTCTCCCATATTTATTCTTACAGGAGAGAATTTTCCTTCCTAGTGGTAGATTTCCTCTCACTTCCTGTTGTCTTCTTGCGTTTGCAAGTAGGAGTCGTTTGTAAGTTGGATGTTTGAAAGTAGGGACCTGCCGTATATACTCTGCAGAAATAGGCCCCTTAGTTGTTGGTGTTGGCACAACACTGTAAGCACTCACAGTTACTCTTGGTTGGTGCTGGAACGCCCTGCTGTCAACTATTATATCAGGAATTTTAATTACATATAATTGTTGAACAGTGGTAGTAAAAATTGGGCCTTTGATGGTGGTGCTGGTGCCACAACACTGTAAGCCCTGACAGTTACTCTTGGTGGGTGCAGCAATGGGCCCTGCTGTGAATTATTAGATCAAGAATTGTAATTACATGCCCCTGTTGAACAGGGGCTGAAAAATTGGGCCTTAGGCACTGGTGGCACAACACTGCAACCCTTCACAGATACTGTACTTGGAGCACAGCAATGAGCCCTGTTGCAAAGTATTGCTTCAAAAATTGTAATGACACGCCCCTGTTAAACAGGGGCTGAAAAATTGGGCCTTAGGCACTGGTGGCACAACACTGCAACTCCTCACAGATACTGTACTTGGAGCACAGCAATGAGCCCTGTTGCAAAGTATTGCTTCAAAAATTGTAATTACACGCCACTGTTAAACAGGGGCTGAAAAATTGGGCGTTAGGCACTGGTGGCGGCACCCATAAACAAAAATGATCTTCCAAGCTATCATCATCAATCGTACCATTGAGGACTCGGAGGAGGAGGATAGCCAGTCAACATAACAGCACAGGCACTCAGCATCAGCATCAGTCTTGAAGGGATGTGACATTTTAAAATCAATTAGTCTGTTATATCAGCATCAGGTGTGTGGTAGCTGGTGGTGATCCAAGACTGGTTCATCTTGATGAAAGTCAGTCGATCAACCGAGTCGGTGGACAGGCGCACCCTGTGATCCGTGACAAATCCTCCAGCAGCACTGAATGTGCGTTCCGAAAGAACGCTGGATGCAGGACAGGCCAGTAGCTCAATTGCATACTGTGCAAGCTCTGGCCAGTGATCCATCCTCAAGACCCAGTAAGCCAGAGGATTTTCGGTGGGGAAGGTGTCCAAGTCTGACCTTGCCCCTAGATATTCCTGCACCATGTTTATCAGACGCTGGCGATGGTTGCTGGAACCGATCATACTTTGGGGCTGCGGACTAAAGAATTGTCTGAACGCATCGGTCAGACGGCCACCTTCCCCACCGCTCCTTCTTTGACTGGCCGAAGCCTCAGCAACTCGTTGTCCAGGACCAGGAGTTTGCAACCTCCCAGTCTCTGGGAACGCGTTGCACAGACCTTTCTGCAAGGCCTCCCGGAGTTGTCTCATCCTCTGCTCCCTCTGCGACGGTAACATAAGGTCCGCAACCTTACCCTTGTACCGTGGATCAAGGAGAGTGGCCAGCCAGTAATGGTCCCTCTCCTTGATCCGAAGAATACGAGGATCCTTCCGCAGACTTTGCAGGATCAGGGAGGCCATGCAGCGTAGGTTTGCTGAGGCATTCGCTCCGGAGTCCTCTGGGTCACTAAGGACGACATGATCCGCAGCCACCTCCTCCCAGCCACGTACAAGTCCACTGGTTTCTTGGGACTGTAAATCATCCCTAAAAGACTGCTGCTGATGATGCTGAGTGCCAGCCTCCACCTCCATGCTGACACAATCCTCCTCCTCCTCCTCCTCCTCCTCCTCCTCCTCCTCTTCCTGTGCGATGGGTGGGACAGAAGGAACACTGTCTGGGTAAAGGGGGCCTTGAGAGGCAAGGAAGTCCTCCTCTTCCTGCCTCTGTTCTGCCTCAAGTGCCCTGTCCATTATTCCACGCAGCGTGTGCTCCAACAGGTGGACAAGAGGTACAGTGTCACTGATGCATGCACTGTCACTGCTCACCATCCTCGTGGCCTCCTCAAATGGTGCCAGGACAGTGCATGCATCCCTGATCATGCCCCACTGGCGTGGAGAAAAAAAACCAAGCTCCCCTGACCCTGTCCTGGTGCCGTAGTCGCACAGGTACTCATTGATGGCCCTCTGCTGCGTGTGCAGCCGCTGCAGCATGGCCAACGTTGAGTTCCACCTGGTGGGCATGTCACATATAAGGCGGTTCTTGGGCAGGTTCAACTCCTTTTGCAGCTCAGCCAGGCGAGCACTGGCATTATAAGATCTGCGGAAATGCACACAGACTTTCCTGGCCTGCCTCAGGACATCCTGTAAGCCCGGGTACCTGCCCAAGAAGCGCTGCACCACCAGGTTAAGGACGTGAGCCACACAGGGCACATGGGTCAGTTGTCCCTGTCGGAGGGCGGAGAGGAGGTTGGTGCCATTGTCGCAAACCACCATTCCTGGCTTAAGCTGGCGTGGCGTCAACCACCTCTCGGCCTGGCCCTGCAGAGCAGACAGGACCTCTGCCCCAGTGTGGCTTCTGTCCCCCAAACACACCAGCGCAAGCACGGCATGGCATCTTTTTGCCTGCGTACTTGCGTAGCCCCGTGAATGGCTACGGAGCACCGCTGGTTCATAGGACAAACCACAGGAAGAGGCCATGGAGGAAGAAGAAGAGGAGGGGGTGGAGGAGAGAGGTGTGTCACAACCAGTAGTAGCATTTTGGAGGCGTGGCGGTGGGACAACCTCCAACACTACTGCACCTTGTCCTGAATCCTTCCCAGCTGCCAAAAGAGTGACCCAATGGGCCGTGAAAGAAAGGTAACGTCCCTGTCCATGCCTGCTGGACCATGAGTCAGCGGTAATATGCACCTTACCGCTGACCGCCCTGTCCAGCGAGGCCAAGACATTGCCTTCCACATGCCGGTAGAGAGCCGGAATAGCCTTCCGTGAGAAAAAGTGGCGTTTGGGAACCTGCCACTGAGGAACCGCACATTGCACAAACTCACGGAAGGGGGCCGAGTCTACCAACTGAAAAGGCAGCAGTTGAAGCGCTAGCAATTTAGCCAAGCTAGCATTCAACCGCTGGGCATGTGGATGGCTGGGAGTGAACTTCTTTCGACGGTCCAGCAGCTGGGGCAGGGAAATTTGCCTGCTAGAATCGGACGTCGGTGTACTGCTAGCAGAGTGGGCGCAAGTACTTGGCTGTGACACACCTAATTCTACACCTTCATTCCTCTCAGTGCATGTTTCAGAGAGGACTGAAGTTATAGTGGGGTTGGAGATCCCAGCTGATGCGGTGCAAGGAGAGGTCCGCTTTGTTCTTTGGTGTGGGTCTTTGAGGTAGGCTTGCCAACGAGCTGCATGGCAGGTCAACATATGTCTGGTCAGGCATGTGGTACCCAAGCGGCTGATGTTTTGGCCACGCGATATACGCTTGAGACATATGTTGCAAACAGCAGCTGTGCGATCTGATGCACTAGCCTCAAAAAAGGCCCACACCAAAGAACTTTTTGAATGACGGGCAGAGGCAGCGCCCTGCACAGGCGGAGCTCTGCGGTGTGATTCCGTCGGTGTACTGCCCTTACGCTGGCCACCAAAGGGCATCCTGCCTCGTTGGAGATGTGCCTCCTCCTCCTCCTCCTCCTCTCTCCTATTAGGCACCCACGTGGAGTCATTGACCTCATCATCCCCTCCCTCCTCATCACTGGAGCCAATCTGGCAGTATGCTGCAGCTGCTGGAACATGACTGCCAGATTGGTGTCCTTCTTGAGCATCCCCTCTGTCTGCTCTCACGCTACTGCCTTCCTCTAGCTGGGTTTCATCATCAGACCCTTCGAAACGCTGGGCATCCTCCTGGAGCATGTACCCAACACTGTGCTGAAACAGTTCGGGGGACTCCTCAGGAGGAGGACATGGTGGGTCTAGGGAAGGAGTGACTGATGATTTGTCTGACATTGATACCAGGGAAGACGACGCTTTGGCAGCTGCTTTTCCAGTACCCTGAGCCTGGGTGAGAGAGGATGAGGAGGAGGAGGAGGGCTTGGTCATCCACTCTACCAAGTCTTCGGCATGATGTGGCTCAACATGTCCAGCTGCCGAAAAGAAGGACAAGCGTGTCCCATGGCCATGTGCTGATGACAATGCACCGCGTCCACGACCAGCACTGTTGCCCCCAGACACAGAGCCTGCTTGCCCTCTTTTATTGCCTCCTGACTGTCTGCCTCTCCTTGTTTGCCTTCCAGACATTCTAATAGATGGCCTGCAGGGAGATGGGAAAAAAGCAATAAGGGCTACCTTCAGGTGTCCTTCTCTGTCCCTTGAAACAAGGACTTTCACAGTGAAAGAAACTGACACTGTCCCTACCTAGAGTTTTCTGTCCCTAGAATAAATGTTTTTTTTAATCACAATATAGCACAAGGACAATTCACTCAATGTCTCTCCAGGTCCCTGGAAACAAGGACTTGCAGAGTGAAAGAAACTGACACTGTCCCTACCTAGAGTTTTCTGTCCCTAGAATAAATGTTTTTTTTAAGCACAATATAGCACAAGGAAAATTAACTCACTGTCCTTACAGGTCCCTGGAAACAAGGACTTGCAGAGTGAAAGAAACTGACACTGTCCCTACCTAGAGTTTTCTGTCCCTAGAATAAATGTTTTTTTTAAGCACAATATAGCACAAGGACAATTAACTCACTGTCCTTACAGGTCCCTGGAAACAAGGACTTGCAGAGTGAAAAAAAAAAAACACTCTCCCTACCTAGAGTTTTCTGTCCCTAGAAAAAATGTTTTTTTTAAGCACAATATAGCACAAGGACAATTAACTCACTGTCCTTACAGGTCCCTGGAAACAAGGACTTGCAGAGTGAAAGAAAAAAAACACTCTCCCTACCTACAGTTTTCTGTCCCTAGAAAAAATGTTTTTTTTAATCACAATATAGCACAAGGAAAATTAACTCACTGTCCTTACAGGTCCCTGGAAACAAGGACTTGCAGAGTGAAAGAAAAAAAACACTCTCCCTACCTACAGTTTTCTGTCCCTAGAAAAAATGTTTTTTTTAATCACAATATAGCACAAGGAAAATTAACTCACTGTCCTTACAGGTCCCTGGAAACAAGGACTTGCAGAGTGAAAGAAACTGACACTGTCCCTACCTAGAGTTTTCTGTCCCTAGAATAAATGTTTTTTTTAAGCACAATATAGCACAAGGACAATTAACTCACTGTCCTTACAGGTCCCTGGAAACAAGGACTTGCAGAGTGAAAAAAAAAAAACACTCTCCCTACCTAGAGTTTTCTGTCCCTAGAAAAAATGTTTTTTTTAAGCACAATATAGCACAAGGACAATTAACTCACTGTCCTTACAGGTCCCTGGAAACAAGGACTTGCAGAGTGAAAGAAAAAAAACACTCTCCCTACCTACAGTTTTCTGTCCCTAGAAAAAATGTTTTTTTTAATCACAATATAGCACAAGGAAAATTAACTCACTGTCCTTACAGGTCCCTGGAAACAAGGACTTGCAGAGTGAAAGAAAAAAAACACTCTCCCTACCTACAGTTTTCTGTCCCTAGAAAAAATGTTTTTTTTAATCACAATATAGCACAAGGAAAATTAACTCACTGTCCTTACAGGTCCCTGGAAACAAGGACTTGCAGAGTGAAAGAAACTGACACTGTCCCTACCTAGAGTTTTCTGTCCCTAGAATAAATGTTTTTTTTAAGCACAATATAGCACAAGGAAAATTAACTCACTGTCCTTACAGGTCCCTGGAAACAAGGACTTGCAGAGTGAAAGAAACTGACACTGTCCCTACCTAGAGTTTTCTGTCCCTAGAATAAATGTTTTTTTTAAGCACAATATAGCACAAGGACAATTAACTCACTGTCCTTACAGGTCCCTGGAAACAAGGACTTGCAGAGTGAAAGAAAAAAAACACTCTCCCTACCTACAGTTTTCTGTCCCTAGAAAAAATGTTTTTTTTAAGCACAATATAGCACAAGGAAAATTAACTCACTGTCCTTACAGGTCCCTGGAAACAAGGACTTGCAGAGTGAAAGAAAAAAAACACTCTCCCTACCTAGAGTTTTCTGTCCCTAGAAAAAATGTTTTTTTTAATCACAATATAGCACAAGGAAAATTAACTCACTGTCCTTACAGGTCCCTGGAAACAAGGACTTGCAGAGTGAAAGAAACTGACACTGTCCCTACCTAGAGTTTTCTGTCCCTAGAATAAATGTTTTTTTTAAGCACAATATAGCACAAGGACAATTAACTCACTGTCCTTACAGGTCCCTGGAAACAAGGACTTGCAGAGTGAAAGAAACTGACACTGTCCCTACCTAGAGTTTTCTGTCCCTAGAATAAATGTTTTTTTTAAGCACAATATAGCACAAGGACAATTAACTCACTGTCCTTACAGGTCCCTGGAAACAAGGACTTGCAGAGTGAAAAAAAAAAAACACTCTCCCTACCTAGAGTTTTCTGTCCCTAGAAAAAATGTTTTTTTTAAGCACAATATAGCACAAGGACAATTAACTCACTGTCCTTACAGGTCCCTGGAAACAAGGACTTGCAGAGTGAAAGAAAAAAAACACTCTCCCTACCTACAGTTTTCTGTCCCTAGAAAAAATGTTTTTTTTAATCACAATATAGCACAAGGAAAATTAACTCACTGTCCTTACAGGTCCCTGGAAACAAGGACTTGCAGAGTGAAAGAAAAAAAACACTCTCCCTACCTACAGTTTTCTGTCCCTAGAAAAAATGTTTTTTTTTAATCACAATATAGCACAAGGAAAATTAACTCACTGTCCTTACAGGTCCCTGGAAACAAGGACTTGCAGAGTGAAAGAAACTGACACTGTCCCTACCTAGAGTTTTCTGTCCCTAGAATAAATGTTTTTTTTAAGCACAATATAGCACAAGGACAATTAACTCACTGTCCTTACAGGTCCCTGGAAACAAGGACTTGCAGAGTGAAAGAAACTGACACTGTCCCTACCTAGAGTTTTCTGTCCCTAGAATAAATGTTTTTTTTTAAGCACAATATAGCACAAGGAAAATTAACTCACTGTCCTTACAGGTCCCTGGAAACAAGGACTTGCAGAGTGAAAGAAACTGACACTGTCCCTACCTAGAGTTTTCTGTCCCTAGAATAAATGTTTTTTTTAAGCACAATATAGCACAAGGACAATTAACTCACTGTCCTTACAGGTCCCTGGAAACAAGGACTTGCAGAGTGAAAGAAAAAAAACACTCTCCCTACCTACAGTTTTCTGTCCCTAGAAAAAATGTTTTTTTTAAGCACAATATAGCACAAGGAAAATTAACTCACTGTCCTTACAGGTCCCTGGAAACAAGGACTTGCAGAGTGAAAGAAAAAAAACACTCTCCCTACCTACAGTTTTCTGTCCCTAGAAAAAATGTTTTTTTTAATCACAATATAGCACAAGGAAAATTAACTCACTGTCCTTACAGGTCCCTGGAAACAAGGACTTGCAGAGTGAAAGAAACTGACACTGTCCCTACCTAGAGTTTTCTGTCCCTAGAATAAATGTTTTTTTTAATCACAATATAGCACAAGGAAAATTAACTCACTGTCCTTACAGGTCCCTGGAAACAAGGACTTGCAGAGTGAAAGAAACTGACACTGTCCCTACCTAGAGTTTTCTGTCCCTAGAATAAATGTTTTTTTTAAGCACAATATAGCACAAGGACAATTAACTCACTGTCCTTACAGGTCCCTGGAAACAAGGACTTGCAGAGTGAAAGAAAAAAAACACTCTCCCTACCTACAGTTTTCTGTCCCTAGAATAAATGTTTTTTTTAATCACAATATAGCACAAGGACAATTAACTCACTGTCCTTACAGGTCCCTGGAAACAAGGACTTGCAGAGTGAAAGAAACTGACACTGTCCCTACCTAGAGTTTTCTGTCCCTAGAATAAATGTTTTTTTTAAGCACAATATAGCACAAGGACAATTAACTCACTGTCCTTACAGGTCCCTGGAAACAAGGACTTGCAGAGTGAAAGAAACTGACACTGTCCCTACCTAGAGTTTTCTGTCCCTAGAATAAATGTTTTTTTTAAGCACACTATAGCAGAAGCACAAAACACACTGACACTCTCCCTACCTATCCTTCTCTTTCCCTAAACTAAAGGAATCCAGGTTAAGCAAGAAAGAAATAACAGTCACTGTCCCTGCCTATGCTACTCTATCCCTGCTCCGGAACACACTACACTAGGCCGCCGTGCTGGCGGCCTTTTATAGTGTGGGGCGTGTACTAAACACCCTCAGCAATAATTGGCCACAGGCATCCTGCCTGTGGCCAATCATTGCTCTCCTCGCTGCCGGCGCTGTGATTGGCCAAGCATGCGGGGTCACAGTGCATGCTTGGCCAATCACAGCGCCTGGATGACACTGCGATGGCGTAGTGCATTGTGGGCCGTTCGCGTCACTCGAATTTGGCGCGAACGGCCCAAATCGTTCGATCTTCGTCGAACGATCGAACAGCCAATGTTCGAGTCGAACGTATGTTCGACTCGAACACGAAGCTCATCCCTACTCACCAACCTTTATTAACACGAGGATCAGCAAAAGCGTCCCAAAGGGTGGCGCCATCCGAATGGAACTTCCCCTTTATAGTGCCGTTGTATGTGTTGTACGTCACCGTGCTTTGCTCAAGCATTTTTTTTTCACGATAGTGTGTAGGCAAGGCAGGCTTGAGAAGAATCACGTCGAGAAAAACTTTGTTTTTTTCAATGACATTAAAAACGGCCGTGTGTACGCGGCATTACACTGCTTTATCTAATTTGATGACTAGACCTAATGCTGAAGAATTTGGGGTATGCCAATTATAAGCATCCCTCAACTTAATGACATCAGTCTCACTTGTTGCATTGCAGGGGATATAGCAAAGCTTTGCGTTTGAGCAGAATGTTTTGCTTTTTATATGAGCACTTGGGGCTTCTCGTAAAACATAAGAAGATAAAAGAAAGTGCAGTATCTTCAAATTCTGTTCTATGCCTGCTTCTCAGTAGTTTACAGCAAGTCACATTTTATTACCTATTCCAAAACAATGTCAGGTTATAGATGAATTCCAAGTATGGATATCTTTACAAAGTCTAGCTAGCTTGGACCAATGTGTAACTATGCATATACAATACCTATGGGATTCCTCTAGAAGCTGCAAATCACTGTAGTACACACCACTACTCCAGCGATCTTCTTCACTAGCTTCTGAGTCTTGGCAGGGGTGTAACATCACCACCCCACCTCTACACCTTGTCCAATCAGAGAACGCTTTGCAATCATCGAGAAAATGCAAAGCAGTCTATGAATGGCGCCTGAGTACCTTCTGTGTTCCCAATTCAGCCACTCGGGGTGGGATCTGCAAGCTAATGGAGATCACTGTAGTAGTGGTGTCTACTACTTGTGATTTCCAACTTCTAGAGGGATAACACAGGTTTTATGTATGCATACTTACATTAGTTCAAGATGGACCAATGCACCTATGTAAAAATATCTATTCCTGGAATTTTTCTGTAACTTTAACATCATTAGAAGCGTTCAGGGACAAAGCTGCCATGATCAAACCCTCTGTATTTCATCAGGGTAACTGTGGTGTAGCTTGTCAGCCTACAGCTATGAATGACCTTTGATGTTTTTCTGGGAACACAGATTAGTCTGTCAGCTTTTTTCAACCAGGGTTCTGTGGAACCCTAGGGTTCCTCCAGAGGATGCTAGGGGTTCCCTGAGCAATGGGGAATTCCTGCTTCTCATGCTATATTGTCAAAAGTATTGGGACACCTGCCTTTACACGCACATGAACTTTAATAGGATCCCAGTCTTAAGCCCTGTACACACGATCGGATTTCCTATGGTTTTTTAACCGATGGATTTTTCCATCGGAAAACTGACGAAGCTGACTTTCATCGGTCTTGCCTACACACCATCAGTCAAAAAACCGACCGTTCCAAACGCGGTGACGTAAAACACTCCGATGAGCCGAGAAAAATGAAGTTCAATGCTTCTGAGCATGCGTCGACTTGATTCTGAGCATGCGTGGGTTTTTTATCCGATGAAGTTCCCCACAGACGATAGTAATTTGCTATCGGTTTTTTTAACCATCGGATACATTTAAAACATGTTCTATTTTTAAACACCGATCGAAAAAAGACAGATGGGGCCCATACACGATCGGTTTGTCCGATGAAAAAAGTCCATCAGATTGTTTTCATCGGTTAAACCTATCGTGTGTACAGGGCTTTAGTCCGTAGGGTTTAATATTGAGTTGGCCCACCCTTTGCAGCTATAACAGCTTCAACTTTTCTGGGAAGGCTGTCCACAAGGTTTATCGCTCATCCATGTCTTTATGGACCTTGATTTGTGCACTGGTGTGCAGTAATGTTGGAACAGGAATCCCCAAACTGTTCCTACAAAGCTGGAAGCATGAAATTGTCCAAAATGTCTTGGTATGCTGACACCTTAAGAGTTCCCTTCACTGGAACTAAGGGGTTAAGCCCAACCCCTGAAAAACAACCCCACACGATAATCACTCCTCCACGAAATGATTTGGACCAGTGCACAAAGCAAGGTCCATAAAGACATGGATGAGCGAGTTTGGGGTAGAGGAACTGGACTGGCCTGCACAGAGTCCTGACCTCAACCCGATAGAACACTTTTGGAATGAATTAGAGCGGAGACTGCGAGCCAGGCCTTCTCGTCCAACATCAGTGCCTGACCTCACTTCTAGAAGAATGGTCAAACATTCTCATAGACACACTCCTAAACCTTGAGGACACCCTTCCCAGAAGAGTTGAAGCTGTTATAGCTGCAAAGGGTGGGCCAACTCAATATTAAACCCTACTGGGATGCCATTAAAGTTCATGTGCATGTAAAGGCAGGCGTCCCAATACTCTTGACAATATAGTGTATGTAACCACTGACACCAGTGATCTTTTTAGCCATATTTAAAGCTGCCCACACATGGATCAAAATCCCTGCTGAACCGGCAAAATTTCGATTCATGTATGGTCATGTTTGATTGTACCCAAGTCGATTTATTGATCAACTTGGGTATAACCAGCCTGTCAGGTTTTTCTATGTGCGATTACTGCTAGTGGCCACAGCCACTGGCAGTAATCATTGTATTCTGACGGCCAGGAAGCCCCCCCACCGGCAGAATACAATAGTGCTGCGGGGGGAATTCACCCATCAACACGTAAAGAGGAAGTAAACCCTGATGGGTTTTACTTCCTCTATGTTTCCCTGCAAAGGTAAAGTATAATGGGCTACTATGCATCGCATAGTAGCCCATTATGTGTCACGTACCTGAAACCGAAGCCTGCGATTTCCTCGCTGGCAGGAAGCGTCCATTCTTCACCCCTCTTCCTTCCGGGTCCACGAACTCCGGCTCTGTGACTGGCCGGAGTTCCGCCAGTCACGGCATGACCCCAGCTTGAAACGGCACAGCGTGCCCCTTCAAGAGTGTGCATGCGCGGAATACATCGGCGCATGCGCAGAAGACGGCATCGTTCGGGGACATAGTAAATATCTCCTAAACCGTATAGGTTTAGGAAATATTTCCCGCACCTACAGGTAAGCCTTAGGCCTCTTTCACATTTATAGGGATAAACCCTAAAAGGGCATAAGTACCCCCTGGTACATCTCCTTCTTAGAGATACTGTATATGGCAAAAAACTCCCCTCTTTTTTATGGACTAATACTGGAAAATCCTTTTTTCTCCCCTCCTTTTTGGATTAATATTTCTGTTGAACTGCTAAAATATTCGTGACATCTCATAATTCATATTGAGTGTCAATTAAACTAAATTGTGCAGTTCACTGGTGTCATGCACAATTTCCTTATTTGGTTTCTTTATACCAGGATATCTGATTGCATCTTGAGGCCCCTGGGTGATTGGATGTTGGGAGTGTCTCCACGGGAACCTTTGTGAGGGCCGATCCGAGCTGGGATGGGGATCACTGTCCTCTTATGAATGGCAATGGCAGCTTTGCTCTATTTTTAGGACCTTGTGGCCTTTATTTTAAAACTGTATGAAACATCTTGACGAATAAGTCTACAAATCCAGTGCTTGGTATGTATAATGAATGTGTTTGTGGCCTCAGTGGTGCTGTCTCTTGGAACCATTTCTGAGTTTTTCTTTTTTGCTCTATTTTAGAATACATTTGTACTTTCCCCTACCAAAAGCCTCTGAAGAAAGGATTGGAATTCCTGAAACATGTCAGGCGGAAAAAATGTATTTTCTCACTGGAAAACTGTAAAAATGTCTTTAAATCTGTCTGTACTGTTCAAATGTATACTGTGCAAATTATCAATATGCTTCACATGCTTTTATATTTGCATATATATAATATTTAAAAAAAAAATCATTTTTCGCTAATAAATAATATTTTTTTATAGTATCAATATTTTGTTCTTGTTTGCCCTTAAAGTCCTGATGTACCGGGGGGGGGGGGGGGGGTACTTATGCCCTTTTAGGGTTTATTCCTACCAATTTGGGATGTTGGCACCGTTTGAAAGAAAACATTTTTGTTTTGTTTTCTCTTCCTTGTGGTTCACCACCTATACTTTCACACTTATACGACTTGTCCCACGATTTGTGATAGCAATGTAGCATGACAAGTCATTCCCCATGATTTCCAATGACAACCATTCATATTAGTACGACTTCAAGTCCTTCCGACTTCAAAGTAGTCCCTTCACTACTTTGGTCCGATTTTGATGCCACTTACACAGGCATTCCCTGAAATCGCGGCCGTGAATCGCGGCAAAATCGCGGTAAGATCGTGCAACTTTGAAGTCGCAGTAGTGTGAAAGGGGCCTAAATCTAGTCTTACCTGTTGGTGAAAGTGGTCTGTAATGCCCTGTACACACGATCGGATTTCCATCGGAAATCCGATGAAGCTGACTTCCATCAGTCTTGCCTACACACCATCAGTCAAAAATCTGACCGTCCCAAACGGCGTGACGTAAAACACTCCGAAGAGCCGAGAAAAATTAAGTTCAATGCTTCTGAGCATGCGTCGACTTGATTCTGAGAATGCGTGGGTTTTTTCTTCGATGGAGTTCCCCACAGACGATCGGAATTTGCAAAAAAAGTTTGTCCGATGAAAAAAGTCCATCGGTCTTTTTTCATCAGAAAAACCGATCGTGTGTACGCGGCATAAGGGTTTACAAACACTTTAATGTGTTATTCGGGGAACTGAGCAACTATCTTCCCTTACACCCATGGAATTTATCCCATTGACCACAAACATAAGGAACATTCTTCCCAGTGACCATCAAGCTATGACATGTAAATTAAGTAATTATTAGTAGGGAGTTTCCTGAACCTGGAAAGTTATTTCAGGGGTTCCTCTAAGTTAAAAGGGTTGAGAAAGGCTGGTCTAGGTGTGCCTAGCTGCAAATAGTTTAATATATTTAAGGCTTCTCACTGAGAGAGGGAGTTTCACTGCACACAATTATGAGACCAGAAGCAGCAATGCCTTCCAGCAGTACATGTGTTGATCTTGCATAATAGGGCAGCAACGTGGCCTAGGCTGCATCCACCTGGTATCCCTGGGGTAGCTGCCAGCGAGCTTTAGTAAATTCTTACTGGCAGTTCATACGCTGCCTGCGCACACTGTGTGCAAACAACAGCAGCTGTCAGATTTGTAGTCTGTACAATTCAATGGGCAGCACTGCCTCTGTTCTCATGTAATTGTTCATCTTGGTTACATGTGAATAAAGTCTCTGACGAACCTGGATGCCGACAGTGTCTCCGGGCAGGGCTGCTGTTAGAAATTATGGGGCCCCGTACAGCCTACCTGGCAGGCGCCGCCCCCCCCCCCCCCCCCCAAATTATTATGAGCTAATACAAACCTAACAAAGAACATGTGTAAATTAGCCCTTTTTAAATATTTTTTTTACATTTTTATTTAAAAAATGTATAATTTCTTTTTTTTTTTTTTTACATTTTTAAAAGAAAATTTTACAATTTAACCACTAGGGGTCTGCGCTATAGCCAAATGATGGCCACAGTGCGGACCTCAAATGCCAGGAGGCCGTGAATAGACGTCCTCCCCTTTGCACACGCCCTGCGCGCGCCCTGCACTGAGTCACTGAGACTGAGTCACTGAGACTCGGGTGATCACAGATCCGAGTAAGGGGCCGGTCCCGGCCCCTTACCATGTGATCAGCTGTCAGCCAATGACAGCCGATCACGTGATGTAAACAAAGCTCGGTAATCTTTTTTTTTTCTCCTCGTGCCGACAGCGTGAGGAGAAAAAAAAGCTGATCACCGGCTCTTGTGTAAGGGACATCGGTCCCCAGTGAAAGAGGCACATCAGCCCCATTAGTGCCCACCAGTACCGCCTGCCAGTGCCACCTGCCAGTGCCCACAGTGACCGCCAGTGCAATGAATGCCACCTATCAATGCCCACAAATGGTGCCAGTCAGTGCCTCATCAGTGCCACCTAGCAGTGCTGCCTATCAGTCTCACCTACCAGTGCTGATCAGTGCCGATCATTGCCACCCATCAGTGCCCATCACTGCCACCTATCAGTGCCCATCACTGCCACCTATCAGTGCCCATCACTGCCAGCTATCAGTGACACCTATTAGTGAAAATTCTCAGTGCCCACCAGTGCCACCTATCAATGCCCTTCAGTGCCACACATCAGTGCCACCTCTCAGTGTCACCTCTCAGTGCCTACCAGTGCCGCCTCTCAGTGCCCACCAGTGCCGCCTATCAGTGCCCACCAGTGCCGCCTTATCAGTGCCCACCAGTGCCGCCTTATCAGTGCCAATCAGTGCTCATCAGTGCAGCATATCAGTGCCCATCAGTGCAGCCTCATCAGCGTACATCAGTGAAGGAGAAAAATTACCCGTTTGCAAAATGTTATAACAAAATATAAAATGGTTTTGTATTTCTTTTTCAAATTCGGTCTTTTTTACATTTTTTTAACAAAAAATAAAAACCACAGAGGTGATCAAATACCACCAAAAGAAAGCTCTATTTGTGGGGAAAAAATGATAAAAATGTCATTTGGGTACAGTGTTGTATGACCGCGCAATTGTCATTCAAAGAGTGAGAGCACTGAAAGCTGAAAATTGGTCAGGGCGGGGGTTTAAGTGCAGTAAGCAAGTGGTTAAAAAATTATTACAATGTTAAAAAAAATTCTACAGGACAGGGAAGCCGAAAGTGCCATGGGAGGAGGCTTGGCACAGTGACAGGGGGGCATACGGGGGGGGGGGGGAATCAGAAGTGGGCAGACCAGGGAGGAGAATTGGTGCGGGGGAAGTAATTAAACAAACGATACCCTGTGTCTCTTCCTGCAGCAGCTGAATGCCGGCAGGAGGGAGAGAAACCAGCTTTCTGCTGCTGCAGAGAGCAGCACAGGGCATCTGTCTGTAATTGCCCTTCTGCCCGACCACAGAGATTCCTCCTGCTGTTCGGGCCCCTCTGTGTGCCCGGGCCCCCTACAGGAGGGCTGGTGGCCCCCCCCTATCAGCAGCCCTGTCTCCGGTGTTGGCGTTTTTCTTCAGGGCTCTAGCCACACTTAAACTTGCCACAGCTATACAGTATGCTGTGATAGCAAATACTGTTGCTGTGTCCAGAGACACCTCTGAACACAGCAAACTATGCACTCCTGGCCACCCGTGTGAATGTAGCCTTAGTGTTTGGCACATCTGCCTTGCAGCACTGGGGTCTTTGGCTTGAATCCCAAACAGAACATTATCTGCATTGGGAGACACCTTTTGCCCCCAGGAGCCTCGGTTTCCTCACACACTCCGACATCCTGGTAGGTCCATTGGCCCTAGTATGTGTATGTATTCATGTGAGGTAGAGACCTTACATTGTAAGCTAAAGAGCAGGGACTGATGTAAATGTGCAATATGTAAATCTCTGTGGAAATTGTCAGCACTATGTAAATACATATAGCAATAAAGACAACAGCATTTTACACAGAATAAATAAAGATCACGAGTGCACTTTTTCTGACTTCAGCTCAGCTGTAGTGTTTCCTGCTTAGACATTAGGTGTTCACTGATTTCACTAATTTCCTAGAGATCAATGATCAAAAACAGCATCCAGCAAAAAAACTAAATGAAAGAGAAAGGTCCTATTAATAAAACACAGCTTATTTATGTAAAAAAGTGTAGTAACCAATTAGTAACCATTTTCTGCTGTTCTGCCCGTCCTTATTTGATTTGTTTTTGTTGCTTAGAAATACTGCATAAAGCTGCTTCTTGTGCTGGTAATTAGAATACAACAATGTCTTCTAGGTCTTCACTCATTGTGAAATTTGTAGGATAGTGTGTTTGGATGCAGGGACCAAGTGTAATGTATTTATGTTATTAGATGTCACATTCTCACTCTCTGATATTTTAAATTGTTACGCTGTGCCCACGTCTTATATTACTGATTACAGGCATCTGTATATTGCAGTCAATTTACGCAGCTTTACAACAGTCCCTGCCCTCGCGGAGCTTATGATTTAAGGTCCCTATCTCACACACCCACTAGGGACAATTTAGACAGCCACCAATTAACAGCATGTCTTTAAAATGTAGTAGGAACCTGGAGTAGCCTGAGGAAAGCATAGGAATAACATGCAAACTACATGCAGATAGTTCATCCCCATGCACTAACCCAGGGTTTCTCAACAAGTTTACCATGAAACCCTAGGGTTCCGGCCAGGGTGGTGTTGATTTAAATGAAGTTGATTTAAATCACAATTTAAATCACTAGTAAAAAAGCTTGATTTAAATCATAATTTTTAAAGAGCAACTGTCATCTCTGTCCCGCAGCTGCTCCTCCTCTTACCCGCTGTTGACTCACAGACAGTCCCCTTCACTTTGATGGGACGGCTGGTGGTGTGGCAGTGACACAACAAGGTGAAGGACGTGGCAGCAGCAGGTGAGTGGATGCCTGCTAACAGGCGCTGCCATGATGGATCTGAAATGACAGGTGCTCTTTAAGTATAAGTACTAAGGATGGGGGAATGGTTCGGCACGAGAATGAGCTCAGACCGAACATTGGCTGTTCGGAAATTCTCCGAACAACCGAGTTAAAGGTTTGTTCGACCGTTTGTTCGGCCCGCCGAATGACCACAATGCACTGCGCCGCAGCACAGTGCATTGAAAGCCCTGCTTGGCTGAAGCGATGAAAGCTTCGCCCAATGAGGGTATAGAGCACTGTTAGAGCCATGATTGGACGCTGTCATGATGACTGTATCCAATCATGGCTCATTTCTCTTAATCCCACCCCACACTATAAAAGTGTGATAGCGGCATGGAGAGAGATAGAACAGGGCTCTGTTCAGTGCTATTAGACAGTTAGTGTGCTATAGTGTTCTATTCTGATTCTATTGTCTAGTGTAGAATATCAGTTTAGTGTGCATCTAGGGATAGTTCGGTGTGAGTGTAGTGCGACTATTCATCTTTAAATTAGTGTGAATGTAGGGATAGTTCAGTCATTGTGAGTGTAGTGTGACCATTCATCTTTACATTAGTGTAAATATAGGGATAGTTCAGTCAGTGTGAGTGTAGTGATCATTTAACACAGTGTATTTTCTCTGCGTTGCTGCAAGTTTAACGCCACATAGTTCTGTGTGTTACTGCAATTTTAACGCCATATTTTTCTGTGCGTTACTGAAGTTTATCGCTGTATATTTCATTGAGTTACTGCAAGTTTAACGCTGTATATTTCATTGCGTTACTGCAAGTTTAACGCAGTATATTTCATTGCGTTACTGCAAGTGTAATGCTGTATATTTCATTGCGTTACTGCAAGTTTAACACCCTATATTTCATTGCATTACTGCAAGTTTAACGCCATATATTTAATTGCATCACTGCAAGTTTAACGCCGTATAGTTATGTGCGTTACTGCAAGTTTAACGCTGTATATTTCATTGCGTTACTGCAAGTTTACAGCCATATACTTCTGTGCGTTACTGCACGTTTGACGCAGTATATTGCAATATATTGTAGTGTATCCGTGAGTGTATCTGTGTCGTGAATACTCAAATTAAAGTGCACCAAACACCACTTTCCATTGATTAAAGTGCATCCATGTACACATTTACACATCTTTATTACATTTTGGTAATAAGCACCCCCCCACTCCCCTCATCATGAGCTGGAAGGACAGCAAGGACAGGTGCATATCATTACAATTTTTGACAGCAAGGCCAATTCTTACTTTCATCAAGAGTACCTCTATAGGGTTACGGTGCGAAGGCGCCACCGACACCTAAACAACTATTTTTTACGCACCCGTTAATGAAGTTGAAATCTAAAGTCTGTGATAGAGACACCAGAATTTATCCAAAAAATCTCTAATCTTGTTCCCCGTGCACTACATTGTGACATTGTGGCCTCATCATACAGACTGGCTCCCCAAGTCGTTGCTTACAAAATAAAGAAAGCTTGCAGGGAAAATGTCCTTTTTTGGGCTTTATAAATGCAGTCATACCATTTGCAATGTACATAGATTTGCAAACAATGGGATAAAGGAATATTCCTGAACTTTGTTTTATCTCATGGTTATTGAGAAATTGTGTGAATGCATCGATGCAGTGCATGTTATCTCAACCTACAGAGCTTGGATTCATTGAATGAGTTTACCAAAAATTAGAATATTGCAGAATATACAGCCTCATGCTACATAACTAAGCTCCATTTCATGCTGAATAAACACAATTATTAATGTATCTTAAATAGAAAACTATCTTTAGATAGATTTTCACTCCAAAAGCATTTTATTAAAATAAATGTCATAAAAATCAAAAAAATCTGACTTTTTAGTTATTTATTTTTTAAATAATTGATTTTTGTCCACCCTGGTTCCTCCAGAGGTTGCTAGGTGTGCCTTGAGCAATGAGCAATTTCTGCCTCTTAGGTAAGTTCCCACTGACACCATTGACCTTTTTAGCAATCTGTAATGGGATAATTCTTTCCAATGACCACAAGTGTAAGGTGCATTCTTCCCACTGACCATCACACTAATGTTTCGTGAGTTGTAGATATAGTAAAAATAGGCAGGGGTTCCACGAGACCAGAAATGTATTTCAAGGGTTTCTCTTTGTTGAGAAAGGCTGCAATAACCCTAAGCCACTCTGCTAACCCCCATTTAGAAGAATAATTTAGATCAGGATTATGCAGGATTATGCATAATGTGCATATTAAGTGCAGGATTATGCAGGGAATATTTTTTTCAAAAATTCAGGCCAAGTGATGCCAAGTAATGCAAACGTTGTAAATGAACCCTCTGCATGCTGCTATACACTCTTTCTAGCAAACTTTGCTCAAAAACAAGGGATTTTAGTTCACATATATTGCAATACATGCTTAAACTGGTCAACTGCATCAAAGTAATCCCTCTCTAGCCAGTCCCTGCTCTGCTCTGCAAAATGCAAAAGCTCTAGTGGATATATTGCCAATATGGAGCAGATAGACACAAGCTGTAGGAGAGCTACGGGACACATTTGGCCAGCTTAAACATATATTTCAATGTATGTAAACTAAAAAGCCCTGGTTTTGTGCAAAGTTTGCTAGAAAGGGTGTATAGCAGTGTGCAGGGGGTTCATTCAGAATTTTTAATGTTAACATATTGGCACACCCCCTTAGCACCTGATTGGTTCAAATACCATATGTATAAGCTATTGGGATTTGAGCACAGGTATATTTTATTTTGTGGACAAGTAATGCGTGTACATTGTTGGGCAATGTCCTTAGATATTTTTTAACTGGAACATATTTTTAATTCTTGAAATTTAGTCTATTTGTCTCCATCAGAATCTAGTACTCCTGGGCAGCAGGGAGTAGCTTGTGTTAGTGTTTTCATTAGGAAATCCCCAGTATGGGCCAGCAGCTGAACCTGACGGAGAGCAGTGAGCACTGTAAACACAGCTGAGCACAGAGAACACTTTATAGCTTATTCAGGTGCATTGACCATATGGTGCCATGAACCTTAGCACTCCACCACAATTATTCTGGAATGTCCCTTGTGCAATGGCATGTCCTGAAAAAATTAACAATGCAATACAAGTTAGCGAACTAAAGAACTTTACTCTTGCTCAAAAATGTGTAATTTTCCACAAATCATCATCTAATACATTTTTGACATTATATGTGACATGGTATTTATTGTTACTTGCTTTACTGCAAGATGTTATCCTATGTTATGAGAAGCAAGTCAGGAGTCTATAAAAAAAAACAATGTATCATGTTTAATCAGTCACATTATTATTATTATGTATAGATAAGTTACCATTGCAGAGCAAAAGCTGGTGCATGAGGTTTTGTGTGATAATTATCCAGTACACCAGAGTCTATTTGTTTGGAATGTTTATGGAAATATTCTATTAATATTAATACATACATACATTTTATAACATCAGCATTGTAATAACAATACAAACAATAGTTCTTTTTGACAATCCAATATAATCTTTTTTTAAACGTTTTCTTTTATGTTGTTAGTGCTGCCTGTCTCCTGGCCATCTCATTCCACAACTTTCTGGATTCCCTGCATGCTTTGCAGCTTCTCCTCTGCTGTTTACTTTCAATTTCTAAGGACTACATATCCCATGGTACCTTGCCACCTGAAAGCAGTGATTCTTGTACTGACTCCACCTCCTGAAACACCTCCTCTCAGCACCTCTATACTTCAGAAGGCAGGCTTTGTGAAATGTGTGACACAGCAGTGCCTATTTACAGGGCAGACTGAATATGTGTCAATGTTCGGGGATCGTCACAAAGCAAGTTTACAAGTTTCAATATTGTTCAGATTAATAGGAGTAGGCAAGAAATAATTGAAATACAATATTTAAATGAATATACTGTATAGTTTTACATTTTGACCATGGATACACCTTAACCCTTGCTTGTAATGAAGAGATTGCACTTACAAAGCTTTTAACTAACAATCAGCTTTCTTAAAGCCTTTACTGCCCAATTTACTCTAGTTTGGGATCTTAAAAAAGAAGTTTGTGATAAAAAAAATCCTACATACTCACCTAGGTGGGTGCAACATCGGTCTGATGCTGCATCTGTGTCAGGGTCACCTGTGGCCAGGTGACAGATGCACACCGTAGGGGGACAGGAGTGCACCGCGAGGTAGTGAACCCTATGGCTGGCTTCTGTGGATAGGAAACTGGGTGGTTGTGGAAAGCGGGACCAGAGGAGCACAACCGGGATCCCAACGGAAGCGAGAGCCAAGATTCCCCAGGGCGCGGAGTCTAAGACCCAGCTGGTCTTCTCCAGGGCCTCTAGTGGTGAGGATGTTACGCTGCAGGCTGGGACCAGGTCGCGGCCCCTGGAGTTTCCTAGCTGACGCCCCGTAGGATAAGGGGAAGCAGCAGCACACGATAGAGAGAACCGAATAACAAGCCGAAGGTCAGGGGCCACAAGCAGACAAGGATAACGAAGAACGAGCCGAAGGTCAAGGGTCACGAGCAGACAGGGATGGTCAGGGACAAGCCAATAACGTAACAGAGAGACAGACGTAGCACACGGCAGGCAGGAACCCAAACACACAATGCCTAACAAACACGTTGATCAGCAAAGCAGGCTTGCAGTGCACAGGTTAATATAGTGTTCAGTGATAGGGCCTGGGGTGGAGTCAGGCTGGGAGGAGATTATAAAGGAAGCCAGGTGAAGGAGGTCTGGTCTCTAGATGAACACATGAGGAGGAAGGTAAGATGGCAGACAAACACTACTGCATATCCATGACAGTACCCTCCCTCTTATGGGCCCTCCCCCGCCTGGACCCAGGCTTAAAGGGAAATCTCTGATGAAACCTTCTCAACAGATGAGGTGCAGCGACATCAGATGCAGCGATCCAAGACGCCTCCTCAGGACCAAAACCTCTCCAATGCACAAGGTACTGAAGAATGCCTCTGCAGAGCCGAGAATCCAGAACTTGTCTAACCTCGTACTTAAGATTATCCTCAGAGACTGAAAACGAGGTAGGGAGATGACAAGAAGATCTATTGAGGACCAAAGGCTCTCTAGGAATAAGCAAGGGCATGAGACGATCAACAGGAATCTGAGGAGGGTCCCCTAGACCCTTAAAGGGGAACTGGTCATCTTGCACAGGACCATCAGACTGGGCAGATGTCAGTGGAACCCTGAAGTCAGGTTGGTTAGAAGGTGACATGTCGCCGGAGTCAAGCTGAATAGCTGAAGGACAAGCAGAATGTCCCGAACAAGAAAAAGTGAGAGGCTCACTGGGCATGGGCTGGACTGGCATAACTAGTACAGAGGCAGAGTGAATAGCTGAGTCAGGTGTAGCGACTACCTGAATCGCATCGCAAGACGTAGCGACTGCAGGACTTGTAGACAAGCTAGCCTGGCTGTGCGTCCAAGGGTAGTTAGGGACAGAGAAATGTAAATGGTTATGCAACCTGGAATGAATGACCGGCTCAGATTCACAGGGGGCAACCTTGGGTAGGCAGGACGAGGAACAGGAGGGACCCCAAGCCAGGATCTGTCCAGTAGTCCAGTCCACATGAGGAGAATGGAGCTGTAACCATGGGAGACCCAAAATTATAGGCGTTGAGGCCTTGGGTAAGATAAGGAAGGATATCCACTCCTGGTGGAGTGTCCCTACCGACATCTTAACAGGGAGGGTCTGGAAGCGGATAGGTCCCCCTGGAAGAACAGTACCATCAATCGCCAAGACCACCAATGGCGTGGTGAGGGGCAAAAGAGTAAGTCTCATGGACGATGCGATTTCCCAGTCCATGAAATTACCAGCGGCTCCGGAATCCAGATATGCTGAGACCGAATGAGAAGAAGCACCAACATGAAGGAACACAGAAAGCAGAAGACGAGAAGGGGAAGGTGATATTTCTGGGTCCAATACTCCACTTTCCAGATGAAGTGGACCCGAACGTTTTTCTGGACAAAGAGAGCAAGTGTCACGAAAATGACCTTTGCCCCCACAGTAAAGACACAGACCAAGAGTTCTGCGCCTAGCACGTTCCTCAGGGGATAGCCTGGTCCGACCCAGCTGCATGGGTTCCTCAGCTGGTAGGAGATGCTCTACGGGTCGAAGAGAGGGGAGCTCAGGCTGACTAAGAACCAAGGAGTGCTGGCGTTGCTTTTCTAAGGTCCTCTCCTGAAAGCGAATATCGATCTGGTTACACAAGGAGATAACGCCGGCCAGATCAGTGGGGATGGTTCTTCCAGCTAATTCATCCTTCACTCTATCAGACAGGCCATGCAAAAAGGTTGCGACTAAGGCCTCATTGTTCCAGCTCAACTCAGCCGACAGTATGCGGAAATGAAGGGCATACTGTCCCACAGAAGCAGACTCTTGGCGGAGACGTAAAAGGGCGCTGGCCGCTGAAGAGACACGAGCCGGTTCTTCGAAGATATTCCGAAAAAGTTTCAAGAAGCCAGACAGGCTAGAAACCACTGGATCATTCAGTTCCCACAGAGGGGCTGCCCAGGCTAAAGCTTCACCAGAGAGGAGGGAAATGATATAGGCTACCTTAGCCCGATCAGACAGGAAGTTTTGGGGCTGGAGCTCAAAATGAATCGTGCATTGGCTAAGGAACCCCCTGCAAGCCTTGGAGTCCCCAGAGAAACGGGACGGAGCTGGCAGTTGTAGCGAGTGTGTGGCTGCGACTGGTGCAATAGGTGCAACCGCTGATTGTATTTGAGGTTGCGGATTCGGGGTTCCCAAGGAGACCTGAAGCTGCTCGAATCGAGAAGCCAGATCCTGGAGGAATCGCATCACCTGGGTCTGATTTGATTCCTGGGTCTCAAGTCTGCGAACTATGTCCTGCAATGGATCATCCGCGGGAAGCGGGATGTCAACCGGGTTCATGGCTGATCAAACTGTCAGGGTCACCTGTGGCCAGGTGACAGATGCACACCGTAGGGGGACAGGAGTGCACCGCGAGGTAGTGAACCCTATGGCTGGCTTCTGTGGATAGGAAACTGGGTGGTTGTGGAAAGCGGGACCAGAGGAGCACAACCGGGATCCCAACGGAAGCGAGAGCCAAGATTCCCCAGGGCGCGGAGTCTAAGACCCAGCTGGTCTTCTCCAGGGCCTCTAGTGGTGAGGATGTTACGCTGCAGGCTGGGACCAGGTCGCGGCCCCTGGAGTTTCCTAGCTGACGCCCCGTAGGATAAGGGGAAGCAGCAGCACACGATAGAGAGAACCGAATAACAAGCCGAAGGTCAGGGGCCACAAGCAGACAAGGATAACGAAGAACGAGCCGAAGGTCAAGGGTCACGAGCAGACAGGGATGGTCAGGGACAAGCCAATAACGTAACAGAGAGACAGACGTAGCACACGGCAGGCAGGAACCCAAACACACAATGCCTAACAAACACGTTGATCAGCAAAGCAGGCTTGCAGTGCACAGGTTAATATAGTGTTCAGTGATAGGGCCTGGGGTGGAGTCAGGCTGGGAGGAGATTATAAAGGAAGCCAGGTGAAGGAGGTCTGGTCTCTAGATGAACACATGAGGAGGAAGGTAAGATGGCAGACAAACACTACTGCATATCCATGACAATCTGTCCCTAACCGCCTCTTAGAATGAGAACTGAGATCAAGGACCACTGAGCCAGCTGCCAGTCAGGCATCTGGGTGGATCCCGTCATTAAAGTCGGGATCTCTCCAGAATCTGGACTGGCTGAGTGATGTCAGCCAACAGCAGGCTACAAGAGTGCAGAATGAAGCGCACTCCTGTGATCCCCAGGGGAAGTATGGCCAAGAGAGTTACTAGATACTAGACCCTGATCTAGAAGGGGCTGATATAGAGGAAGGTGAACAAAGCAACCGGGATGTCATTTACTAACAATTTAATTTGTATTTTTTTCTTTGTACATTTTGCTGTAGTACATACAGTAATGATACAATGTAGAATGTAACTGCATTTTTGCTTTTCAACCATTGCTGGGAAAATAAATTAAGCTTTAAAGGGATTGTAAAGTCTCAAGGTTTTTCACTATTCTATGCATTAAGGTGAAAACCTTCTGTGCTGCAGCTACCCCAAAGCCCCCCCCCCCTTTCTCTTACCTGAGCCCATCCATTCCAGTGATGTGCACGGGCCCAGTGGCTCCAGCCGCTGTCTCTGTCCCCATTGGATAGATTGATAGCAGCAGGAGCCATTGGCTTCCGCTACTGCCAATCAAATCCAGTGACATGGGAGCGGGGGGCAGGGCCGAGTCCCTATGTCTGTGTCAATGGAAGCGGAAGCAGCAGCGGGACTCGGGAACACACGAGTAAAGTGGCTCTCAGTGGAGGCACCTGATAAAGGGGAGGAGCCAGGGGCACTGGCGGGGCACCCCAGAAGAGGAGGATCGGGGCCACTCTGTGCAAAACCATTGCACAGAGCAGGTAAGTATAACATGTTTGTTATTTATTTTTTATTGTTCTAACCTTTACAATCACTTTAAGTATCAGGCTTTTTTCTGTTAAAATGTAAAAATGTATATCTCCTGATAGACTAGTTTAAACTTTAAATGACAAAATTGCATCATAACTAGAACTGCTGTACTTATGACTCATTATGCATACTGGCATACTGGCATTTTCACTGCATGCCAACAGAAAGGTAGCAAACAGTTCCAAAGATATGTATCATGGCATCTGGCAAGGTTCAGTCTGTCCTATGACGTCATGGTACAGCATTAAAATAATATTGACAGTTTATATCAGTAATAATTAACTACCAGCAAGTAATATACTACATATTATAATGCTCCCTGTAGAGCAGGTTTGCAACTGGTATAGTGCAAGTGCATCTGTGCCAGAGCTTGCCCAATGTACATCTTACCTGCTTCATATAGAGATGGTAGACATAGCTCTGCTTTGTGAGTTTTGCAAATGTTTTGGTGTATTTTGACCATATAACCCATATTTTGGAGAGAAATATTTCAACTTAGTGAGGACTTGGAGCTACTTTTACATTAATAAGTTATAAATGAAGGTTATATGAGAAGGTTCTATGGTACACATTTGGTGGCAATGTCCCAAAAAACATACATTTTGGCTCAAAATATTTGACTTTATACATGAATTTACAAATATAAATATTATTAGATTGCCAGAAGTTGCTCTTTTTCAGGGACTTGATATGAGTTTCCCTAAACATACTAAACGCTTGATTTCCTATATAATTCTGGCCGCTAGAATAACCTTTTCACGTTGTTGGAATCAATCAGTAATAACATTTGATTATGTCATACAAAAGTTGAACTGGGTCTTGATCAACGATAAAATGACTTGCCTTTTACACAACCGTCTAGCTAATTTTCAAAATTCATGGCGACTTTGGCTACAATATTCATCTACAAATACTATAGATTTGTGAAAGAAAATTCATGACTGCTCTTATCTTTTCTTTCTTTCTTCTCTTCTGATCTAATTTATTTTGACCAAATTTTGAAAACCCTATTTATTTGGTTAATATTCAATACCAATGATATTTATTATATTACAAATTTACTATTCTGTATAATGATTCATTTGATATCTTGTTTAAACAAGATGTTAGTCTAATTGTTTGATTTTGTCCCTACTTTTTTTTTTTTTAAGGGATACATTTCATTGTCAAGTTATAATAATATATTATTCTTCTTACTTGTTAAAAACTTGGGTATATTATACCTTATATTACTAAAGATTTGTTACTTGTACTAAGTCAAGAAAACCAATAAAAATTTGAACCGGAAAAAAAAAAAGTTATAAATGCAGATTAAAGCGTTTGTAACCCCCCCTTCCCCCCAAAAAATGGATGCTGTTCTTTTAAAGCATGTTATACAAAGTGCTGTGTAATTTGGCCTTTTCTATCTCCTGAAATACCTGGTTGATCCTGCCTGGTTTTGCCCCCCCCCCGCTGTAAACTGACCACGGTATATCGTGGCTGCTGATACCTGACACCGTGGTCAGTTTACATACCGCCATCATCCGCAGTGAAGAAAATGTCATCAGCACACCAAGGATTCCTCGAAAGGGTCCAAAGCTTCATTTCATGGTCACATGATAGATATACAGCAACGTTTCGGAGCCACGCAGGGCCCCTTTGTCAAACAAAAGGTTACTTGCCTGACAAAGGGGCCCTGTGTGGCTCTGAAACGTTGCTGTATATCTAGCATGTGACCACAAAATAAAGCTTTGGACCCTTTTGAGGAATCCTTGGTGTGCTGATGACATTTTCTTCACTTTGATTATCCACGGTTTCCAGCCTTTGGTCATTACAGCACCCAGCATCATTCAACAGCCGGTTTTCTTGAATGTGTGAGTGGGGAACATTGTGTTTGGATCCATCATCTGCAGCTCTTCTCCTCTCCCCCCCCCCCCTGCTTGTCAGCTCTGTCTGCTCCCCGATCCTCCCGTCCTGCTGCTTTCATAAAAGTGTAATGTCTCTACAATACACTCTGTTAGGTATCAATATGTGCCCCACTGTATGTCCTTTTTTAAAAAAAAATGATTTCTACCTTATTTCAGAGTGCCTCCCAGCGCTCACGTGACTGCTCGGCTCTCTCCTCCCGGCTGATGTCAGTGTTCTCGGCCCCTCCTGCTGTGGCTGTCAGCACAAGAGAGGAGAGAGGCAGCCAGTCACGTAAATGCCGGGAGGCGCCCTGAATTAAGGTAGATATTGTCTTTTTTTAAATAAACGACATACAGTGGGGCACATATTGTTACCTAACAGAGTGGATTGTAGGGACATGACAAGTGGCTGAGCAACCACTTTAATTAAATATGAACTCTAGGCAGATATAAAAACAGAGTTTAATACAGTTATATGTTCAGAACAACCCCCAAATGAATTTTTGTACAGAAATAGCATACATAAGTATCTTTTCTTGATATTAGCCCCTATAATCCTTTGCGCAACAACATAGATCACTCGTGGCTCTACTGGGTCATAAAGTGCTGTCAGTCTAGCACAGGGAACATGTGTATAGGAGGGGAGAGCAGAGGGATGACTTCATCAGTGTGATGCTGTTCCTAAATTGTCCAATCCTAGGCTGCAGTATTTCCTGTTTTGTTTAAAGGAAACCTGTGCTGAGAGAAAAATGTGGTATGTCATTCTGACCTCCTGAATGTGCTAGTTGCCTGCCTGCTATGCTAATGTAATTGCTTAACCAAGTTTTGGCATAAAACCAGTATGCAGCTCAGGAATTCTTATTCAGTTTGACTTGTTATAAATATAGGTTACCGGGTTAATTATAATCAAGGATTGTATGGATGCAGTCATTATACTTTGATGTAGATGTTGCTCAGAAGATACAGCAATGAAACACTTTAACCACTTGCTGACTGTCCCACGTCTATGTACTGCGGGGCGCCAGCTCCTGTGCGCAAAATCACGTACATGTACATCATTTTGCTGTTCCGGGTCTGCAGCGCACCCACACGTGCGCCGCCGGCAACCCACTCCCGCTGTGATTGGAGCCAATTAGCGCGTCCGGTGGACCCGATGTCTGCCGGGATGCACTTATTGTTCTCGAGAGAGGCAGAACGCCAGTCTGCCTATGTAAACAAGGCAGATCGCCGTTCTGCTAGTAGGGGAGACAGAGATCTTGTGTTTCTGCTAAGCAGGAACACGGATCTCTGTCTTCTCACAGCAACACAAGCACTCCTTTTGGTTTGTAGACGCTCTAACTTTTGGGCAAAGCAATCAATATACGCTTATTGACATTTTTTATCAAAAATATGTAGCAGAATATATATTGACCTAAATTGATGAAGTATTTTATTTTTTCCATTTTTTTATTGGATATGTTTTGTAGCAGAAAGTAAATAATATATATATATATATATATATATATATATATATATATATATATATATATTTTAAACTGTTGGTCTTTTTTTGTTTTACAGTGCAAAAAAAAACAAAAAAAAAAACAAAAACGCAGAGGTCATCAAATATCACCAAAAGAAAATTATTTGTGGAAAAAAAAGGACATCAAATATGTTTGGGTACAGCATTGCACGAGCGCGGAATTTTTAGTTAAAGTAACTCAGTGCCATATTGCAAAAAATGGTCTGGTCATGAAGGGAGGTAAACCTTCCGGAGCTGAAGTGGTCAATAAAAGACAAAAGGGAATGATAAATGATAAATTGCATTATTGTTAATGGTATGCAGTGATTTGCATTTAGCATGCACATATTCATATTTAAATTGTACAACAGAAAATAATCTGATCTGATTTTACCGAGAATAGTCTGACATATGTTGGATGTAGGATGTCTCTGAGGACTGGCTTTCCCTGTGCTTAGTTACTCAGAGTATTCTGCAGGTGTTACACAGCGATATCACACTGGTGAACAATGGGAAGTCTGACTTTGTGTTCACACAACTCTACAGGCTGTTATTATTATAGGTTGCCCTAGGCTGACCCTACATAGCACTGTGGGTGAAATTCTGCAATGAATCAAAAATGCTCAGCATCTCAATGACTTCCAAGTAAGGGCCAGTTCACACCATGGAAACGCAGTCCGGATGCATTCCAGATGCTTTTCTGCAGGCGTGCTTTTGACGCATTTTTGATGTGTTCCAGTGCGCTTTTGATACGTTTTTGGTGCGTTTTTGATGCAGTCCAGTGCTCCCCCCTCTCATTTTTCTTAACCTTAACCACTTCAATACCATGCACTTATACACTTTCCTGCCCAAGCCAATTATGAGCTTTCAGCGCTGTCGCAATTTGAATGACAATTGCGCGGTCTTGCAACACTGTACCCAAACAATTTTTTTATCATTTTGTTCCCACAAATAGAGCTTTCTTTCGGTGGTATTTGATCGCCTCTGCGATTTTTATTTTTTGCACAATAAAAAAAGAGCGAACATTTTGAAAAAAACTAAGTTTTTCTTTGTTTCTGTCAATTTTTTTGTAAATAAGTACCTTTTCTACTTCAATGATGGGCACTGATAAGGCGGCAGTGACGGGCACTGATAAGGCGACACTGATGGGCACCGATGAGGTGGCACCAATGAGGTGGCACTGATGAGGTGGCACTGATGGGCACTGATGATGGGCACTGATAGGCGGCACTGATGGGCACTGATAGGCGGCACTGATGGGCACTGATATGTGGCACTGGTATGCGGCACTGATGGGCACTCATAGGCGGCACTGATGGGCACTCATAGGCGGCACTGATGGGCACTTATAGGCGGCACTGATGAGTGCTTATGGGTGGCACTGATAGGTGGCACAGATGGGCACTGATAGGTGGGCACTTATGGGCACGGATGGGCACTGATAGGTGGCACTGATGGACACTGGTAGGTGGCACTGTTGACACTTGTAGGTGGCACTGTTGACACTGGTAGGTGGCATTGCTCGGCATTGCACATTGTGGTGTGCCAGTCAGTGCCCATTTGTGGGCACTGATTGGCATATGTTTTTTGAGAAATTTTACATGTGGATGGCCATGGGGTACTTACCTGGCCATCCACATGCTTTGGGGTTCCCTGGTGGTCCTGGGGGGCTTTCCTGGTGGTCCAGTGTGGGTATCCAAGGGGGGGCTGCGCTGATAAACAATCAGCGCGAACCCCCCTGTCAGGAGAGCCGCCGATCGGCTCTCCTCTTCTCGCGTCTGTCAGACGCGAGTGAGGAACAGCCGATCAACGGCTCTTCCTGTTTACATCCTGATCAGCCGTGATTGGACACGGCTGATCACGTGGTAAAAAGCCTCCGCCGGAGGCTTTTTACCGAGATCAGTGTAGCTGTGTGTCAGACTGACACACCGCTCCACCGATCACCGCGATGCGCGCCCCCCCGGGCGCGCGGCGGCTGTTATCCTGCAGGACGTCATATGACGTCCAGTGTGGATAACACAACCACTTCCCGGACGTCAATATGCTATTGACTGGGCGGGAAGTGGTTAAATAGGGGAATGTGTGTTACATTGCATTTTTGGTGCGTTTAGCTGCATTCGGGTGCGTTCCAGTGCACTTTTGATGCGTTTTATAGCGTTCCAGTACAGTAAAAATGCAGCATGTTCTACTTTTTTTTCTGGAACTGGAACGCACTGGAACTGACTGCACTGCTGTAAACTATGCCAATAAAAACCATATAACCTACCTTTCATACATTTTTGATGCAGAAAGTAGGTGTGTGGTGTGAACTGGCCCTAAAGACATCTTTTTAAAAAGGTTGGGATATAAAAATGTCATGGCACAGATTGGGTTCTTTTGGTCAAGGGATCATATTTACTTTTGTGTCCTACTATAGACTTTAAAAAATAAAAATAAAATGTATTGGTACATGTCCTCTGACAGTGAGCAACCAATGCCCTTTTGTTTAACAAAAGCTTGAAAACTGGCCTTGAGAAAGGCCAAAAAAATAAGATAGGCTTCAGTGGGGTTTGATGCTATGTTTGGGGTTAGCAAACCTCCTGCAAACCTAAAGTTGGCCATAGATAGTGGACTCTCACTTGTGAGTTTCCTCCACCCTCACAAGTGAAGTGGATGAAGGACTTTCCTCTGCTGGGACACTGTATTCTGGCAGTGGGACTCTCTGCAGCTGCTGATCAACTAAAAATTTCTAGCTTGTCCAATTGACTTCTGGCAAACGGCACCGCATTCTTGACATCGCAATTTCCGACAACATTTGTGTGACCGCGTGTTGCATACACACGGTCACACAAATGTTGTCGGAAATTGCGATGTCAAGAATGCAGTGCCGTTTGCCAGAAGTCAATTGGACAAGCTAGAAATTTTGAGCCAACATCTGTCAGAAAAAAATCCACGGTTTTGTTGTCAGAATGTCCGATCGTCTGTACACAGCATTATTGTTTCTGTTTAAAAGGAATGTTTAAAAGGTTATTGTTAATAAATGGGCAATGTGGCCAATTTTCTCCATAATTGATGTCATTCTCATTATTGGGTAAATGATGTAAGGTGATGGGTAATTAAGGGGTAGTTATATGAAGTGGTGAACATCTGGGTTACCTTAGTCATGGTCCCACAGCTTCCTGGGACCTGTGACATGTGCCAGAAAGTTGCGGGAATGGAGGCAGACTTCCGAAGTGGCAGCGGTTACTTGCCAAAACTAGGTATCACCCCTAAAAAAATATTCCAAACTTGGTAGAGGAGGGGGGAGGAGGAGGAGGAGCGTAACTTCCCCTTTATTGTGAAGCTCTGCTTTAAATACTGTAAAGGAGAGCCCTCTCCTTACCTGGTCCCCCATGTGGCTGTAATGGGCCCTTGTGCAATTCGCAGGATACACAGACCTGTCTACTGTGTCTACCTTTGTGAGCACAACTAAGCCTTGCTGTTGTTACAAACAATTGTGTATGATTTCTCACATGTTTTCCTGTAGAGCTCAAAGAACTGAGTTATGCTCAACATGGAGTGACGGCAGGATTTCCCCCTACCCCGCCACCTGCCTCTCCCCGTCCCCTGAAGCCTCACATTTTTTAAACCCACATACATTCCTTTTGTCTGATATCGTTTGGCTGGTCTGATGTTACCACAGCCTTTTCTCCATTTTCTGGCAGGGGGTAGGTGGGTATTCTTTTCCAAGACACCGTTAATGTAATGACATGTGAGAACCTCTTAGTCCTCAGAATGACATTGTGTAGTTCTGCCCTGAAGAGGATGTCTGGCACTGGACCGGGGAGGAAGTGGGGGACAGGGCTGGGGTGTGGAGAAGGAAAGTACAACTTGGGACTCTTTTTTTGTTATTACAGGGGACATGGACTCATAAGGAAAAAAGCTGGAGTTCTTCTTTAACTCTAACATAGTTATATGATTAGGTTGGAAAAAAAAGACATGTCCATTGAGTTTAAAAGAGTAATGCAATCAAGGAGGTAGTTCCTGGGGGGTGGGGCATACAGATATAGATCTCAACCCATGAGGTAAGGGATCCAGGCACTTACCTACCTAACTTCATTCCATCCTTCCTTCCTTCCTTCTTCCCCCCTCCCTTACCTTCCTCTGCAGGAACACAACATTTTAAGAATTTCGTATACATTTAATAGGCATATTTTAAAAACAAAAATTTACATTTTTTAGACATATTTTAAAACAAATATACACCATGTTCCAAATTATTATGCCAATGATATTTTTCTCATTTACCTAAATAATTGATGTAAACAACAGTCAGCATAATTCTCATCTTATCAACTATTAAGAGTACAATTCAAATTTTATTGAACAAACCTCCTAATGATAACAGTTTTTTTTTCCAAAATAAAACACTTACAATGCACTGTTCCAAATTATTACGCACAGTAAGTTTCAAAACTCTTTATAGGTTGTAAAGAACTGAAAATTGTAATTTGTTGCGTTTGCAGCATATTTACTGAAATCAAAAGCTATCTCAATCAAACTTTGAACAACATTTTTACTTTTTAAACATTTTAACAGGTTGCGTTACATTTTAACATAGGACCCCTTATTTGATAGCAGCTTCACAAGTCTTGCATCCATTGAACTTGTGAGTTTTTGGACAGTTTCTGCTTGAATTTGTTTGCAAGATGTCAGAATAGCCTCCCAGAGCTGCTGTTTGGATGTAAACTGCCTCCCACTCTCAGAGATCTTTTGCTTGAGGATGCTCCAAAGGTTCTCAATAGGATTGAGGTCAGGGAAGGATGGAGGCCACACCATGACTTTCTCTCCTTATTATCCCCATAGTAGCCATTGATGCAGAGGTATTCTTTGCAGCATGAGATGGTGCATTGTCATGTATGAAGATGATTTTATTACAGAAAGCATAGTTCTTCCTTCTGTACCAGGGAAGGAAGTGGTCAGTCAGGAACTCCACATACTTTGCAGAAGTCATCTTTACACATTCGAGGACCCTAAAGGGGCCGACCAGCTCTCTTCCCATGATTCTGGCCCAAAACATGACTCCACCACCACCTTGCTGACGCGTCGCAGCCTTGTTGGAACAGGGTGGCCGTCCACCAACCATCCACTACTCCATCCATCTGGACCATCCAGGGTTGCACGGCACTCATCAGTGAACAGGACTGTTTGAAAATTAGTCTTCATGTATTTTTTTGCCCAATGCAGCCGTTTCTGCTTGTGAGCATTGGTTAGTGGTGGCCTAATGGAAGGTTTATGCAAGACTCTGGAGGACTCTACACCTTGATGTCCGTGGGACTCCAGAGGCTCCAGCAGCTTCAATTATCTGTTTGCTGCCATGTAATGGTGTTTTAGCAGCTGCTCTCTTGATCCGATGCATGGATCTGGCAGAAATCTTCCTCAATGTGCCTTTATCTGCACGAAACCCGTCTGTGCGCTGAATCAGCTACAAATCTCTTAATAGTGCGATGATCATGCTTAAGTTTTCGTGAAATATTTAATGTTTTCATACCTCGTCCAAGGCATTGAACTATTTCACTCTTTTCGGCAGCAGAGAGATACTTTTTCTTCCCCATATTGCTTGAAAATGGTGCTCTGCTTAATAATGTTGAACACCCTTCTTTAGTAGTTTATCCTTTAATTGGGCTCACCTGGCAATCTAATTATCACAGGTGTCCGAGATTGTTTTCAGTGATCAAAAGAGCCCTCAGACAGAATGCCATCCATGAGTTAAACTGAAAAACTAAATATTTAATCTTTGTGACACTGAAATAGAATTTCCGTAATAATTTGGAACAGGGTGTAAGTATAATGCCATGCACTGTGTTTATAGACAGCTAAATAAGGGTACATTAGTGTGGAATGGTGTGTTCTCAAATACCTGAGAACACGATTGTACTGCTTTTCCCTGATTATTCCAATGTGTGCTTGATTACAGTAGGTAATCTCTTACTCAGCACAAATGTCCCGTATAAGAAGTACATTACATATAACAGTACCACATTAGGATATTAAGGGGTAGATCAAAGGAAGGTCCCTCTTAAATCCTAAATAATAGAAGAACATTGATATTTAAAGAAAAAGTTCAGTTTCAGACAAAGTGCACTTATTCTTTTTTTGCCCATTTGCCCTGACCTAAATGCTCCTACACTCCCCTTCCATATAATGTAAATATATTTACTGACTACTGCTGCAGCTCCGGATGTTTGTTTACATCCAGCGGTGAAAAGGCTCCCCCTCCTGGTCATGTCTATGCATTACATTAATATTTTCGGCAGCATGTGTAAAACCCCCTCTGGCATCTTTGTAAGGTTAGAGGGGGTGGTCAACTATCTGTATTTATCTTCTCTGAAGCATTGCTGAACAGGCATTAAGGAATATAAACAGCTCATACGTGACATATTAAAAATGTTTTGGGTGTTTTTGGAGACTAATGTATAATTTATTAATATGGAAGCTGTGAAAGTAGATATAACATCTCAAATAATATTTAACAAAATAATGAATTAATGTACTTTTTTAAAGTTTTGTTTAATCTCATTATAGCTACAGTATTCCTGCCATGAAGGTCCTTGTTCAGGCAGACAATAAAGTTATTGCTGGCTTAAGGGAGCTGGCTCTAGTTACCCCAAAGCTCGGCAAATGGTGTCTTTCAGACCTTGCTTGGTCCTGACACGTACAGAAAAATTCCCAGTTAATCGTTCACTTTAGTGGCGGCCCGTCCATATGACGTCCATATAATCCATGAGCCCGGCCCCTAATCTACATGCAGGTCAGTCTCCCACTGGGGGTGGCGGAGGATCGCTGCTGCATTCTCGTACATCTAACGCCGGGGGAGGGGTTGGGTGGGTGCTTGCCTGTCTCCCCCTGTTGGGGGGGGGCTTGTGTGGTGTTAGTTTGCCGCAACCCCCCCCTCCCAAATATTTAGCACAAGCCTCCACTGGTTCTCTTGCTAAACCATAGGTTTATTACAGAAAAAGGTATCCACATGTAGCAGTACCCCCGCAAGGGCTACTAAGTGATGTGTCCCACCTGTCACACTGCCCAGCCCGGCATTCACTTCCCAGTCACTTTGAGACAATAAAAAGTTCATGTGCTTGTTTTTGTTTGTTTTATTGAGGGAATTTAACTTGGATGGGGTAAGGGATATATGGGATGCCTGGCGAATTGTATATCAATCAATTGGTGGATTGTATATCAATCAATTGGGACCACTATGTACACTCCTCTGTTCAAGTTACTACTTCATTCTCCTCCAGCACTTTCCTTGCTTGCAGACTATTCTTCTTCCTTTTTACCTGCACAATTCTTGCCTCCCCAGTCCTAACACATTTAAATGTAGGCCTGACACTGGCTCAGCCAGGCCTTAGCAATTGCCTTTTGCAGGCAGGGACCAGGGTCCCTTATGATGTAGCAAGAAATTAAAAGTCCTTAGTGCTAGCTGTCCTACTGTTGGACTAATGCTGCCAGTCAGCCCTCTTCAGGCCCTGCCAGCCCTCATGGCTGCAGCTGGCCTACTCCACTGCCCATGACATTGCCGTCCTTACTACTGGCTCTGCACCTATCTCTAACTGCATGCTCCCAGTCCTCTCAGGCATGCCTCCCCAGTCCTCCTGACTGTACATCTGTACATGTCACTCACCAGCCCTCCTGGCTGCACACCGGTGGTTCCCTCCTGCAGAGAGGCCCGGCAGTACTAGCTCCTGCTGTCCTCTCTTGCTCCTCCTGTGCCTCTTGTCCAGAACCTTCACGCTTTCCTGAAGGGCTCCGTCCTGCACCCGAGCCCCAGGGCCAAGGTCACCCCCCCAGACTGGGGAGCTCCCTCAAAGGCCCTGACAGCCTAGTATTCCATCTGCAGTTCTTCCACCCGACAACTCCTCCCCACCCGGGCTGACTCCCTGCCAATCCAGGTTGGGGATTGGTCAGGGCTCCTTAGAACACCCCAGGCAGCTCCACCTCTCCTCTCCTCTCCTCTCCTCCTCTCCTTCTAGAATCCTTTAGAAGAAAGAGGGAGGTCTCAGTGACACTGCCTGTGAGTTACTAGCTGCTAAATCTGAGCCACTCCCAGCCCACACAAAACAAAACAAACAGGCCTGGCTGCCAGCCAGGCCTGCCTAAATTTACCTACACTTACCAAAAATCCTAATCTAGCACACACCTATGTAGAGGGTGCTACACACAGTAAACAGACATCAGCAAGGGGACCTTTACGGTTGTGAACAAAGTATGTGATTATGTTTTACCAGCTCTGGGTTTACACAATGCTATCAGCACATCTAATTCTTATAATTAGGACCAATGTGTCTGAAATGCATGCATATTCTTGTTTTGGCATGAATAGTATTAGGCCCTCTGCATTTTTTTTAGCCTAGACCAATAAAATAAACATTCCCCAGTAAACTATTTGTAAAATTCTTACCCCAGCACTTGCAGTTTACAGCTTCCATTGCTGATGGCTCCTGCTTTCTCAGTGTTGCTTACCTGTACTTCCAGTCTCCACAGGAAAGAGATAGCATTTGACAGTGCAGTCTCCAGCTAGCCTGTTAGATTGGAGAAGGGAAGGAGGAGGAAGGTTGAGGAGCAGATGAGTACCTTCCCTATCTAGGCTAAGGGGCTGTGTGTTTCTATTGATGCACACAGTGCAGGGAGATACAACACTAGTCCGTGCATGCAAGGGGGATTCCAAAGGATGCTGCAGGTGAAAGGAGCCACCATGAAACACTAAACCTGAGTCAGTGACCATGGCACAAGACTAAACTGGAACACAGGCAAGGATTAAACGATTAAGAAGCTGCATACTTAGTAACTGATTAAATCAGCTGCTGAAAGTGCTTGAAAAACTGAGAGTTTAAAGTGGTACTAAACCCAGGACCCTGCATTCACTAGATCTGGTCTCCCACAGTACACAGAACTTGGAAATACACCAGTTTTAGTAAATATAAACTGCTAAATACCTTTTTCATCAGCATTTAGAACAGTCTTGTGACTTCTATCAGTGTCTGGTTAAAGCTTGTAGGAGGAGTTTTCATTCTGCTCTGACTGTCCTATCAGACTGCAGGACTCCTGACCCTCTGTCTGGATAGTGCTGATTGGCCCTGTGCTGATCACATGCACTCTCCTAAGAAAAAAAAAAACTCTCTAGCAATACACACAAAACTGAGCACGTGCAGCTTTTCCCCTAGCCTCTGTCCTATCAGCAGATCGATTGGGGACTGTGGAAAAAGGGGAGGAACAGAGAAGACAGGATCAAACAGCCTTTTTACACAATGCAGAGGATTAACCCCTTAGGTTCCACAGTGAGTATAACAAGTATGTGTTACTGCATATGCAGACTAATTTTACTGGTGTGGGTTTAGTAACACTTCAATGTCACTTTAATGGGAATGGACCAAGAGTAGAAACAGCAATGTTATAAAACGAAGAGACCTAATTGTGAGCAGGTTTAGAAGGGCCATGGAGAAAACAACGCAATTATGAAAAGCCAGCCAATGGCTAAACTCACCACAATCCACATAACATTGAATGATCACTTTGGGGTGGAAAGTCCTTTAAATATACACAACTTCTGAAGGTAAATCATCGGTGACCAAGTTGAGCAGTTGCACTTTATCTGCTGTCAACATCCAATGTTTATATGTATACAAATAGGTTTGTAGACAATTACTGCCTCTCTCTACATAAATACTGTACATACAAGCTATATGTATATGTTTGGGAAGAAGAAAGCCCTAGTTCATATTGTGCTCAGCACTAGCGTGCCATCAGTCTTAAGCATTGAAAGTAAGTTGGAGATGTAATTGTTATTACAATATTACATCATGTCTGATAGAAAGATTCCTATTATGCATTGGCTTAGCCACCTCATAACAGCAGTCTGCGTATTTGATCTGCAAACAGCTTTACCAAGGTGGAAGTCAATCTCCAGGTGACAGCAGGTGAAAGGGAAGGTGCAACAGTGACCTTGTAAAATAAGTCTGTAGAAGAAAGCAATGTTTGTATCAGCTTCTGTGCAATGTTTACATACTTTCCTGCTGGAAAAAATGTCATTGTCAACTGATAGAGATGCCTTATGCCCTGTACACACGGTCAGAATTTCCGATGGAAAAAGTCCGATTGGAGCTTTTCATCGGATATTCCGACCGTTTATATGCCCCATCGGACTTTTTACGTTGGAAATTCAGACGGACTCAGATAGATAACATGTTCTCTAATTTTCCGACGGAAAAAATTCCTATCGGAAAATCCATTCGTCTGTATGCAATTCCGACGCACTAAAAACCCTGCATGCTCAGAATCAAGTCGACGCATGCTCGGAAGCATTGAACTTAATTTTTCTCGGCTCGTCGTAGTGTTGTACGTCACCGCGTTCTTGACAGTCGGAATTTGGTGTGACCGCGTGTATGCAAGCCAAGCTTGAGCAGAATTCCGCTGGGAAAAAAACATCCGATTTTTTTTCCAACGGAAAATCCGACTGTGTGTACAAGGCATTAGAAGAACCTATGTCAACTTTTGTTTTGCTACTGTTTTTGAGGAAATTTATTCTCACTCAGAAGAACATGAAATGAGGGAAATCTCTCCACTTGCTGTCTTTTGATAGTTGCTCACACTTCCTATGTAGTGGTTGTCAGAGAGAACAGGAAATGAGGCAAAATCGCCTCAACAAGGACCAAGGAGGAAGTCAGGCACAGCGCTGGGGCATGGAGAAAGCAAGAAATTGGCAAAAATTTTTTAATTGTCCAGGGGGGGGAAAATATAAATTAAAAAATAATTATTAGAGTTCTGATTTAACGTAAAACCTAAAAAACGTGTTGACTGGAGTTATAAGAATGGCAAAATGTGATGTAGCACACTAAAATACTGATTATGATAATGCACATGACAAAGTGATCAAAATCATTCCAAGGTCCCTGCTTAGGCTACAGCATTTCATTGGCCAGAAATCAGGTTGTGGCAGATTTTTAACATTATTACTCTAATGCCCCGTACACACGATCGGATTTCCGATGGAATAAAATCCGTTAAGTTTTTCCATCGGAAATCCGATGAAGCTAACTTCCATCAGTCTTGCCTACACACCATCAGTCAAAAAACCGACCGTTCCAAACGCCGTGACGTAAAACACTCCGAAGAGCCGAGAAAAATGAAGTTCAATGCTTCTGAGCATGCGTCCACTTGATTCTGAGCATGCGTGAGTTTTTTCTCCGATGGAGTTCCCCACCGACGATCGGAATTTGCGATCGTTTTTTTTTCCATCGGTAAAATTTAAAACATGTTCTATTTTTTTATACCGATGGAAAAAAGACCAATGGGGCCCACACGCGATCGGTTTGTCCGATGAAAAAAGTCCATCGGTCTTTTTTGATCAGAAAAACCGATCGTGTATACGCGGCATAATAGATTTGTAATGCATATATTCCAAGAGGAAGGCAGCCATTATATCTAAACATACCGCTAGCACCTCCTATAAACCTTAATTGCATTGATGACTTCTAGGCTCTGAGGTCCACCCCCTTGGCAAGCGTTTGCTTCAAATTTAGTGGTGGTGGATGATCCAGTACCTATAACCAGGGCTTTTTTTCAGGGGGAACTTAGTGGAACTCAGTTCCACCACCTCTGGCTCAGACCCTTGGGGGGGGGGGGCTGCTCACCACAATCACTTGTAAACACAGAAGTCTGGTTTCTGTGCTTACAAGTGACAGCTCTGCACTCTGTGTGTAACCCCCCTGAACTCTGCACTCTGTATGTAATGCAATCCTGGTATTTAATGCCCCTTTGAGACCCTCCTACTATTCGTGAAATTTGACTGACCACACCCACTATTTGATGTGATTTGGAGGGTGTGTGTGGGTGGAGGGGTTTTGGGGGGTCATGGTTGAGTTCCAGCACCTATTGTTTGAGAAAAAAAGCCCTGCCTATAACTAATTGGTGGAGTTCATACACATTCACTACATGCACTGCAATTTATTTATATAAGGCTATGGGAATGCAACACCCACTTGAAACAGAATAAAAACTGATCATAAGGAGCTCAGCTGCAAGTCAAATGCAACTGTCAATCAATTTATAATGATCTTAGAAGCGTTTTGAGCTGATGTCAGACTGACACAGGACCTGAACAATTTGCCAATTTTTTTTTTAATATTTTGTCTGCACATCTTTAACCACTTACCATATATACTCGATTATAAGCCGACCCAAATATAAGCCGAGACACCTATTTTTACCAAAAAAACGTATTGACTCGAGTATAAGCCTAGGGTGTCCATCTGCATGCCTCACTGTGCCTCACTTTGTCCATATGCATGCCTCACTGTGTCCATGCCTCACTGTGCCCATGCCTCACTGTGCCCATGCCTCACTGTGCCCATGCCTCACTGTGTCCATGACTAGACTGACGTTTAACATGGGAGTCTATAGAAGGGGTGCCCGGCTTTGAAAAATCGGTGCTCCTCGGCCGTATGTCCTCCAGACAAAAAAATTTGCACACTTATAGAGGAAGAGTGAGGCTACATGTGTGCCAAGTTTGGGGTCCAGGGTACCTACGGCCGGCCGGTAACAGGTCCCCAAAAATCCGGGAGATCAGGCGCAAAAAGGTGACTCGAGTATAAGCCGAGGGGGGCATTTTCAGCACAAAAAAATGTGCTAAAAAACTCGGCTTATACTCAAGTATATACGGTAAGTCCCGCACCATTTTGTTGCTAAAGGACCAGGCCCCTTTTTGCGATTCGGCACTGCGTCGCTGTAACTGACAACTGCGAAGTCGCGCCACGTGGCTCCCAAACAAAATTTACGTCCTTTTTTTCCCACAAATAGAGCTTTCTTTTGGTGGTATTTGATCACCTCTGCGGTTTTTATTTTTTGCGCTATAAACAAAAATAGAGCGACAATTTTGAAAAAAATTCAATATTTTTAATTTTTGCTATAATAAATATCCCCAAAAAATATATAAGAATTATTTTTTTTTTCTCAGTTTAGGCCGATACGTATTCTTCTACATATTTTTGGTCAAAAAAAATCGCAATAAGCGTTTATTGATTGGTTTGCGCAAAAGTTATAGCGTCTAGAAAATAGGGGGTAGTTTTATGTCATTTTTATTAATATTTTTTGTTTTACTAGTAATGGCGGCGATCAGCAATTTTTATCGTGACTGCGACATTATGGTGGACACTTCAGAGACTATTGACACATTTTTGGGACCATTGTAATTTTACAGCGATCAGTACTATAAAAATGCACTGATTACTGTGAAAATTACACTGGCATTGAAGGGGTTAACCACTAGGTGGTACTGTAGGGGTTAGGTGTGCCCTGATGAGTGCTTCTAACTGTAGGGGGGATGGGCTGTGTGTGACAAGACAGTGATCACTGCTTCCGATTACAGGAAGCGGTGATCACTGTCATTGTCACTAGGCAGAGCGGGGAGGTGCTTGTTTACATAAGCATCTTCCCGCTCTATCTCTCCGTGAGACGATCGCGGGTGTCCCTGCGGCGATCGAGTCCGCTGGACCCATGGTCGGGCTCACGGAGAAAGCGGCATGGTCACGAGCCGCGGCGGCGGCGGCGCGCGTGACCACACGGCGGCATCTTAAAGAGGACGTACCTGTACGTGCTTGTGCCTGTCCCTGCCATTATGCCGATGTATATATACAGGAGGCGGTCCTTAAACGGTTAAAAGAGAAGTATGGCCTAACCTTTTTTGGCCATACTTCTTTGTGGGTCACAGGAGTGAACTTAATTGTGCTATCCTGTGACCCAGAATCAGCTGACAGCAAGCTAAATTCCTAGGCTGTGGAAGGATCTTGACCATATTGTTGGGATCCACCTAGCTGCCTGAAAGACAGCAGGCTCCAGCTCTCAGTGCTCAGTTGAGAGCTGAAGCCAGCTACGCCTGCCCCCTCTCCAGCCTGGTGCTCAGAGGAGTGCAGGAGGGGCAGAGCAGAGAACGGTGACTGACAGAGAGAACTGAGTAATCAACGGTCAATGTAATCGCTTAAAGCGGTTGTATACCGCAAAACTTTTTTTTTTTTTTTTCAACCTGCAAGGCAAAGGCATAATGAGCTAGTATGACTAGCATACTAGCTCATTATCAATCACTTACATTAGATCGAAGCCCCCACAGCGGTCCTCGGACACGTCCTCCGTCGCCGCCATGATACCTGGTGTGACTTCCGGGTATCGCTGCTTCAGTGCTGTGATTGGCCGGAGCGGCGATGACGTCACTCCCACACATGCGGCGTAGATATCGGTACAGACTTTTTTGCAAATATCTCCGAGACCGTGTAGGTCTCGGAGATATTGCAAGCACCTACAGGTAAGCCTTAATGTAGGCTTACCTGTAGGTGCATGTCATTATTTTGGGTATACAACCGCTTTAATACTCAGGTTTAGAGCCAGTGATGGACAGCTGCAGCATCAGACCGATGCTGCAGCATAGAGGTGAGTTTGTGTGTTTGTTTTTTTATGTGAACCTCAAACTTCTCCTTCAAAGAACACATCATCTAATATAAGTAGCTACTGCATTCCTACTTTTTATAGAAAGTGTTATATTTCTTATAACTATGTCATGTGTTGTCAATTGTTAGAGTCAGTACATATGTGAAGATATGTGATACAAGCTTGTTTAAGAAATATAAATCCTAATAACCTAATCCTTTTCAATGTAAGTTTCTTGGAAGAGTTGAAAATCCTTTGATTTGATTCCACTGATGTCTTGTTTTATTTGTCTATTATATAATGACGATTTCCTTTCCTTCTTTCTTTCTTTCAGACTCCACTTACTGACACGGAATCTCGGGAGGAGTACAGCCAAACAGTGAAGCAGGTAACAGAGTGTTCTTTTTGTGAAAAGGTTATGTCTTCTAAAGAATTGTTCTGTTTATTGAGAAAGAGCCATTGATAGGCCAGTATCTCCCTGCTTCATCAATGTCTGAAATATCAACCATTTAAAGGAGGCAAAGATAAGAAGAAGGGCGCACTCCAAAGAAAGTGGGCCTTTCAGTACATTTTCAGGTCTGCATCAATACATTTCTCACATAATACAATAACTAACAACAAAATCAATTGTGAGGCTGTCTCCCGGGGGTTACACTGCACATTCACATCGGATATACCTGGATCCTTCATGCTTTTATGGATATAGGCATACTCGCTTTATTAATAGGCAATCTGTTGTGCCTCTTCTGCGGTGTGGACATTATCTTGTCTCCAGTAGTATGTGGATGCTTTTGACCCCCGTTGTCTACTGTGGCTCAGACAAACCTGATCTGGAAATGCAGAGGTATTTATTGCCTGCCTAATCGGATGTTCCCTTAGGGTGGTCACAGGTCACTCCTCATAAAACTGCAGAACTTTATACTGCCTGCTTATGTCACACCATTCTATCTATGGAATCCCCTGACTCTTACAAAGTCCTTACTCGCTGGATTCATGCGAGACAATAAGATTTGTCCCACCTGTACAATCTCTTGTTACCAGTCCGTCCTGACGAAGCCTCACGGTGAAACGTGTCGATGTTTAGACGTACAAGGGACCTTACTTATAATGTTTTTTTTTTTATATGGATTTTACTCTGAACATTGTCAACGTTTTTTATGTCATTAAAGTATAAATATTTTTTCTACTCCATTCTCTGTGTGTTGCCTCTAAAGTCCGATCCCAGTTTTTGCTTTTTGAGCAATTTCAAACATTTTTCACTGTTGTGGTGGGCTCGGTCGGGGCTTCTGCTCCCCCCCTTGGCTGGTCCAGTGCCCAGTTGGATGCCCCCTGCTGGCATAGTTGGGGGCTGGTTGGCATATGGTTGTGGGTTTTCCCTTTGGACTACAGCGAACATGTGAATTTGGCAATATTTGTAGATGATGTTTACAGAATTTTCCTGATGAAGCAGCTATGGTCTGCGAAATGTGTCTGAATAAACTATCTGAGACCATGAATATCAACTACTGCTAGTTGTTCGATATTGCATTGTTGTTTTATTATGATTGGATCTTTTTAAAGGATAATTTGTATGGTCACTGTGACCTACAAGCTCTTTTACTATGTATATGTAATAAAGTTCGTTCTACAAAAAAAAAAATCATCTTAATTGTGCTCCCTCACGTTTAATTACACAGTCCTTAAAGTCCTACATTTTTATTGAAGGGGGTTCTCCTCCTTATTCTTTTTCCATATTTCTGGAAAGAAAAGCAGGTGAAGGCAAAGCCAAAGATATTAATGTAATAAATACTTGTAAATGTTACAGTAAAATAAAACTTAGCATGCAAACACTTAACATTAAAGTGCAATTCGAGTTAGAACTAAAAAAAATACCCTTTATTTGTATGAATTATATAATAAACTTTTTGTTTCTAAACATTATTCGATTTGCAAAACGTCTGATTAGAAACATCCATCGAATCCAGCCAATTAGCAATACTCCTCTCCTTCTCCGACAACGGTGTGCCTGTGCAGCTGAATGTGGCTGCTCACAGGCACTTCCTGGTACCATTGTCGGTGTCTGTTCATGCAGCACAGCAAAGCCTTGCTCTCCCCTAGACCCTGATCACACCCTGACTGACCCAGCCCCTGCCTTCTTGACTTTGCTTGACAGTCTTACTTTACTTGACAGTCTCGCCCCATTTATGACTTTACATGCTTTCCCATGTATGAGGATGTTCATTCCTCATTCTTGAGAGAGCTGACAGGAATGTGATGCAGGGTACTTCACTTGCAGAAATGATGCTGCCAAGACTAAATAGATATGCCTACCAGTCACCCTTATATTACGCAAGGATAGGGATTGTGGTTATGTGGCAGCAAGTACATACCAACAGAAAAAGGCACAGACATGGAGCTCTTACCAATTTGGCACATAATCATTAACTTATATATTCTTAATGATTGTGGGGGAGGATTTAAATGTATCTAATTTACACAGAGGATCAAAGTACTATTAATTTGAACAAATAAGATAACATTGTTTAATGCTTGCAGTTCAGCCACTAGGTGTGACAAGGACACTGCATTTAGGCAAGATCTACTGGTATTTTCTTCACTTGCTGAAAAAAATAAAACAAATGCAGCAATGTATTACAAGTTGCAATATATTACAATTCTGTTCTTGTTTTTTTTTTTTAAATTCATACAGGAAGCAGTTTGTCTGCTCAGTAGTTGAGCTTTTCTCCCTGCCATAGTGCACCATTCCACCCCCCTATTTTTCCAATTATTTGGTGATTTTTTAACACACCTGCCCATGATGCTGGGTTAATGTCTTTGCTTCTTCTCACTTAGGCCCCTTTCACACTGAGGCGTTGCAATAACACGCTAAAAACTATTAGCGTTATTACCGCGTTTTCACCGTGTTAGCGTTAAAAATAGCGCTAACGCCTATGCGGTTTTACCACGTTTTTACCGCAAACGCGCTAAAAACGCGGTAAAAACGTATAGGCGTTAGCGCTATTTTTTAAAATAACGCTAACGCCTATGCGTTTTTTCCGCTGTTTTTCAGCGGTACTCATTCATTTCAATGGGGATAGGCGTTTTTACAGCGTTATTTTATGCGCCCCAAAGATGCTCCAAAAAAGCTGTTTGCAGGATTTTTTCCAACACACAGCCAGCACAACGCCTTAGTGTGAAAGCCCTCAGGGCTTTTACACTGAGAATGCTGGGGCAGGATTATTTCAGGCGTTTTTACAGCGATATTTTTAGAGCTCAAACGCCTGAAATATGCCTCAGTGTGAAAAGGGTCCTTACAGAGAGACTGATGTGAAAAATACCAGTACTGACAAGTTCCTAACAGCCACCAATCAGTTCCTAACCCACCTTTCAAGTTTGAAAGTGATAGGCAATGCATTGAAAAGGATGTTGCACAATACAGGCTATGCTGTCACCTGTTTTTTCAGGGCAAAGTAACAGTTTTTGCTGACAACCCATCACTCTAGCAAGTTATACCTACCCATCCATACTCCCTCCCTGCCCGCCTGTCTTGTTGGTGGACCTCTTGCTCCTTTGTTGTAAGTACCCTGTGTGGCCAATTTCCAGGCCAGAAGGCTGTCATGTGGGAAGGCAGTGATGTGTCACTGTCATGTGGGGAGATAAGCTTGGATACCTTTGAACACTGGAAGTTACTCAGGATGGTGAGGGAGCATAAATGGGTGAGTGTAACTTGCTGGAGAGGTGGCTGTCACTTTGCGCTGAATGTGTAGGTAGCAGTATCTCTTCATAAACACTCCTGCTCTCCTACTGACCTTGTAATGAGGGCTGTGTGTGATCTGCATGGGGAGAACAACAAAGAACTATGAGATTAAGGTAAATTGAAAAAAACTTTATAATTTTGGCACAGCTGAAATGTGGTGAGATGCATTCAGTAAATCACTGGTTGGAGTCAACCATTGACTGAAATTGCTTTTTTAGAGTAGATGGAGACTTAAATAATTGAACCCTGCATGAACCCTGACCCTCCCTCTGGACAGTGCTGATTGGCCTAGTGCTAATCACGTGCACCTTCCCCCAAAAAAAAACTCTCTAGCAACACACATCAAACTGAGTATGTGCAGAGTGCCTCCCAAGGCTCTGTGCTACAAGAAGATGAATTAGAGACAGTGGAAGAAGAAGGGGACAACCAGAGAAGGCAGGATCAAACAGCCTTTTTACACAATGTGCACAATTAACCCCTTAGGTTCCATAGAATAACAAACATGCTTTACTGCTTATACAGACTGATTTTATTGTTGTTGGTTTAGTAACACTGTAATTATGTACATGCATGATGTCTGCGCCAGGTGCATGGTGGGACCCCATTCTGTCGCTGGGAGTAAGGTGGCAGAGATACACTAGACTGGTGGAGAGGACATGGGCTAAGCACTATCCCTCCTAAATACAACATACAGGAAGGGTGTGTAGTGACATGGGACAGCATGCTCATAGAGTGTTCTATCACTGCACATGGTGTACGGCTCAACTCTAAGTTGCGGTTCCGTCTTAACGTAGAGTTTCATGTGAATGTGGCCATGCCTGGTCCCGGGCACTGATGAGCGCGCACACAAAAGCAGAGGAAAAGTGCCCCATGCGTGCAGGGCGAGCGGGTACCACCCACAAACCTACAATTTTCAATTTGGCACAGCATAAGTAGGTGAGGCGGGCTTCAGAGGTAGATACAAACATATGCAGTCAAAGCATTATGGGGAAGTAAAGATTTAGTGGCTCAAATATGATCGTTAATAGATATTAACTCATGGTGGAAAATGATTAGAAATAGAAGTGGGCACCCTATGACTGGTTGCATAAGCGGAAAAACATATAATGGCTTGTGACTGATTAGAATTGTTTCCCTGCTTTGAAGACAAGGCACTCAGTCGAGAGCAGACTTGGGTTGTTCTGGCATCATGTTCTTCACCAGATCCCACACCCCTTTTTAAACATAGTACGTCTCACACACCCTGTAACTACAGCACACATATGGCATTTATTTTTATCTGATAGCCACGTGTTGTAGCTGTGCACAGCACATACAGTATACTGTCCATGGACATTTCTGTCACTGGCTGTATCCTGGTTATAGTTCTATAAATGACAGTTACACAGTACAAATTGTTTGTTACAACAAACTTGTTCAGGGAGAAACACAGAGTAATTAGACATTGTTGGCCTCCTTAAAAAAATGCTAGCTGCCTGACTGTTATAATCCATTATGCTTTATTATCTGCATACCAGGTCAGTGACTCTGCTGAAGCTCGAGGGTCAGCATGATAGCCAGGCAACCAGGATTTTTGTATTTGGTTTTTTATTTTTTGCTGTAAACATAACAGGGAACAATAGTTTTTTGTGTATTTTAGATATTTTCTCATTACATATTTTGTAGGTTGTGTTTCCTGCCTAGTACCATGCCATAGATGTGCCCTGCTGATCTTCTTATCTCGCTGCAAGTTTATCAGACATAGCTTGTCTGATTGAAAGAAATAGACATCTGCAATCTGTAAGGACTATTTCTGGTAGTCAGAAAGTAGTAGTGGTAGTGATCCTTGCCTAGGCTTTAGGTCACTTAAAAAGTGGTTGTAAACCCACTTTTTCAACTTGCACCTACAGGTAAGCCTAGATTAAGGCTTACCTGTAGGTGCAAGAAATATCTCCTAAGCCTACACGGTTTAGGAGATATTTACTAAAAAGACAGGCGCCGCTGTCTACGGCGCATGCGCGCCGTAGACAACGGCACATTCATGGGGTTAATCCCATTCACAAAATCGGCTACTTCCCAGCAATCGCTGGGCGTAGCCGAATGAAAAGGCTCTCGCGCGCATGCGCAGAGTGAGGTCTCCGCCACTCCGGCCAATCACAGCGCCGGAGCGGCGCTGTGATTGGCTGCAGCGGCGATACCCGGAAGTAACCTTCCGGCTATCACCGCAGTGATGGATTCGGCTGAAGAGGGAGACGAGGACGGCTTCGGGGGCCCCGATCTAAGGTAAGTGATGCATAATGAGCTATTATGCTAGTCATAATAGCTCATTATGCCTTTCTCTTACAGGTGGTTGTGAAAAAAAAATAAAAAAATTATCGGGTTTACAACCACTTTAAGGGGGATCAGTTTGAACCATTTTTTTATTCATTGTAAAAAAAAAAAAAAAAAAATTGGTATTTTTTTTTTTTTGTACCAAATTAAAATATGATATGGTATATATGTGACTTTTAATGACAGGGCCACGTTTGTCTGCTTATTTTCGGCTAGTGAGAGCTCATGTAACTTAAACAAGAACTTCAACCTGCTTAACCAGTTTCTATAGAGTGTCAGAGACATGCAGGGGTATGCTCATGGGCTCACACAAAGGGACTCAATAAAGAGAGAACACAACGATAAAAGGTGCAAATAAATTTATTAATAAATAATTCTTTGGCATTTTAAATGGCCACGGTGTATCCAAGGGGTAACCTGATAATTACTATAATTAAATTAAATAAGAAAGCCATCTTGGCTAATAATTAAAACGAGATTAACGGGGTCCATCCAGACATGCTGGACAACTACACCCCCACTGAATACACCATGACTTTAACAATAGGGAGGGTGGGTGGGCGTTGAGGCCTGGTTCAAACGGTCTGAGGCGCCCCGCTCACTGGTCCCTTATATAACCTCTCTCCGCGCAGGCTTTTCGCTTACTGTAGCCGACCAATCCTCTTCCGATCCAGGTAACCAATCCCATGGCTGTTGCTGCCCAGGGAAACTGCTAATATATCATACCTAGAAAATAAAGCACAATATCTGCGGTCCCCTTTGAACTCCCCCATGTTGGTCCAGCATATTGCTAGGACCTTTCATGGGCTCGCACAAAGGGACTCAATAAAGAGAGAACACAACGATAAAAGGTGCAAATAAATTTATTAATAAATAATTCTTTGGCATTTTAAATGGCCACGGTGTATCCAAGGGGTAACCTGATAATTACTATAATTAAATTAAATAAGAAAGCCATCTTGGCTAATAATTAAAACGAGATTAACGGGGTCCATCCAGACATGCTGGACAACTACACCCCACCTGCTGAGGCCAGTAGGGAAACTACTGGTTGAAGCCCCCCCCCCACCGTGGCCGACTCGATTAAACTTTGCAAACCCATACAAAAAATGTCCAAACCTATAGGGGATAAATGGATTGAATCCTCCCGGAACAAACCCGGAATGAAACCTTCCAGCTCCGAGTGCCGATAAGAGACACCACCTGACGCTCTAAGAAAACTATGGATTGTTCTATTTAGGCGCCTCCTTATCCTGTCCACGTAGAAGAGATTACTGGCAGGAGACCATACTAATCTCGGAATCATTTCCGAGAACGCCAAAATGGAAGAAGGAAACATCATCTTAATAGAACCTAAGTCTCTTTTCATTTTGCATAAAAGGTCCCAAGTCCTAACTTTACCTAAGTCGTTCGCCCCTGCGTGAATCACTAAAACCTGAGGAAAAGGCCAAATACTGGACAAATAAATCAAATGTTCCCTTAGGCCCCTCCATCTCAAACCCCGTACCCCTGACCATAAGACTAAATAAGACTTAGCGTCCAGACCTAAAGTGGTGGAGTAGTTCCTGTTTCCGGCATGTTGAGCAGCCCAGAAAACGAAGGAATGACCCACTATCCAGATAACTTTTCTGGAAATATCTGAAAGAGAAAATCATACAATTAGTAGATCAGGGTGTACATAAATTCTATATCTATTACTCTCCCAGCGACCAACTCTTTTTAACATGAAACCCAATGCATCGGCCGTAGTGGCTGCTCCAATCCGAAAGGAATGTGACGAAAAGCAAAAACCTGACAGATTTAAGCGTTTCAAAGAGGAAGCCAGTACGGACGAGAATTGATATCTGGTAAGGGAAGACAGGTCTTGGTGAACAAAGAAGGAATCCCTAGAGGGAGGTCTGACTGCCAAATACCTCGAAACATGCCGTACAGGACAGATCACATGACTCGAGGATCTAGCTAGAGAGAACCATTGGCCCTTACCACCGGGCTGAGACTTATTCCCCATACACACGATCGTTTTTCATGCCGTTAAAAATGCCATTTTAAAAAATGGCCATTAAAAATGATCGTGTGTAGGCTCCAGAGCATTTTTAACGACGTGAAAAACGGCCATTAAAAATTCCAGACATGCTCTCTTTTTTCACGTCGTTTTTCATGTCGTTTTTTTTAACGACGTGAAAAACGATAGTGTGTATGCTTTCACGACGTGAAAAAAAACGCGCATGCTCAGAATCAAGTATGAGACGGGAGCGCTCGTTCTGGTAAAACTAGCGTTCGTAATGGAGATGGCACATTCATTACACAGTAACGGACTGAAAAGCGCGAATCGTCGCTCAACAAACTTTACTAACATGAAGGGTGGCGCCATTCGAACGGAACTTCCCCTTTATAGTGCCGTCGTACGTGTTGAACGTCACTGCGCTTTGCTTGATCGTTTTTTTTTAATGATAGTGTGTACGCAAGGCAGGCTTGAGAGGAAACATGAAAAAAAACGAGGAGAAAAACGTTGGTTTAAAAAATGACATTAAAAACGATCGTGTGTACGGGGCATTAGACCTAGCCAGAAAAATGTGAAGAAAATCATTGTCTATGCGAACGTGGTGAAAAAGCAGAAAGGCCAAAGATCTTTTATTGGCCGCTGTGAATTCACCCAGCCTCATAGCACCAAAGAAAGCCAACGCAAAGGATGCACGGAAAAGGAGAAGCTCAAATTTTGAAAAACAGACTTCCTCTATAACCCTTAATAAATCAATCAGCAAAGGGATTGAAATGGGACGCCGGGTATCCAAAGACGGCCTTTTAAACCTTGACTGACCTGAAAGAATGAGGTTAAAGCCGGTAAACCTGCAAACTTCAGAAAGAAAGATACTCCTGCTAGAATCCGGCTTATGGAAGCAGGACTTAAATTTGATTGAATCAGAGCGGACAAAAAGGACAAAGAGGTGTATGATGTCACAACCAAAGAATCCAAACCTGAATCATGACAAAAAGAGCACCATCTGTACCAGGAAAGAAGATAATCCGACCAAGTCTTCTCCGAAACCGAGTTCTTGAGATACGGAAGTATCAGCTCCGGATTAAGCCCCAGAGGAAATCTGGGCAAGGAGTTCCATGCAGGTCTGCCTCCGGCGCCAAGTCCCGAAATCTTTCGAACTGTAGACGAGACAAAGCGTTGGCGATGTTATTCTTTATGCCTGCTATATGTGCAGCTTTTAACCAAATATTATAACGCAAACAATGCAATACTAAAAAACGTAATAGGTTAATCACTGGTTCCGACTTTGAGGACAAGGAATTAACCGCAAAGAAAACACCTTTGTTGTCAGTGTAAACCAAAACTCTACGATTCTCAAAGGTCTCTTTCCAAATTACCACGGAAACCACAACAGGAAATAATTCCAAAAGCACAAGGTTATGGAGAATATCCTGGTGAAGCCACTCCTGATGCCACCGCTCTGCGCACCAGTGGCCATCGAGAAATGCCCCAAAACCAACAGATCCAGCTGCATCTGTGAAGAAATTCAGCTGAACACTAGAGACAAACTCCTTTTGCCAAATGGTCGTACCATTGAAATTACACAAGAAGGCATCCCAAACCTTCAGATCTTCTTTAATGGTTTTGGAGATGTAAACGTGGGAGTACGGGTTCTTAAGACTTTTGGTAGATAAAGAGAACCTGCGGGAAAATACCCTAGCCATCGGAATTACCCTGGCTGCGAAGGCAAATAGCCCCAACAGCGACTGAGCCTCTTTGAGCAAAACTTTACTTTTAGATAGAAAGACAGAGATCATAGATCTCATCCTTTCTAACTTTTGCAGAGGAAGCCTAAATTCCATAGCAGAGGAATCAATGACAATCCCCAGAAACTCAAGAGACATAGTTGGAAGGACTGTCTTCTCTACAGCCAGAGGAACCCCGAAATCATCACAAATGGAGAAGAATGTTTGCAGGTAATGTAGACATGAAGGAGAACCCGGAGGGCCAACAAATAAAAAATCGACTAAATAATGTAAAAAACCGCCTTCAGGACACCTCTGAGTCAATACCCAGTGCAAAAAGGTAGAAAATGATTCAAAATAAAAACACGATAAGGAGAAACCCATCGGCATACATTTGTCAAAGAAAAATTGATCTTGAAAATGAAAACCGAATGAATTAAAACCTTGAGGATGAACCGGGAGCAATCGAAAAGCAGACTTGATGTCTGCTTTTGATAATAAAGCACCCCGGCCGTGTTGTTGCAAAATAACCAAAGCATTATCGAAAGAAGAGTAGCAGACTGGAGCCTCCACATCCGATACTTCATCGTTCAAAGAAAAATTTACAGGATAAGAGAGGTGATGAATTAAGCGATAACAACCCGCCTCTCTCTTGGGGACTATTCCCAAAGGAGAAAGCCTGAAGTTGGAAAATGGAGGGGATGAGAAAGGGCCCGCTACTCTACCTTCCACCAATTCCTTGGAAATTTTTTCCTGCACCACTGCATAATTCAAGGCAACTGATTTCAAATTGTTGACCATAGAACAGCCAGGACCTTTGAAAGTGGGTACCAAAAAACCATCCCGAAAGCCTTCAATGAGCAGTGTTGCCATCTTGCGATCGGGGTATCGCTCTAACCACGGGAGCATGTTTGATAAGCTCACTGGTGTCCGAGCTTTTTGGCCCAGCATCCCTGGCATGTGATTGAAAAGAGGTTGCAGAAGACTTGCGAAAACATCTGTTAGCTGCATGGCTACCATAGCAATTAGAACATTCGTGCCGATAACGGCAATTAGTAAGGAATTTACACTGCCCTTCATTAAAGGCGAAACAAAAACCTTTGCGAAAAGGGGACTGCTGATTGGACGCTAACCTAGGAGCGAACTGAGGCTTTGGAGGTAGCATTAAATTCAACCACAATCCGACGTCCTTAGACCCCCAGTTTAGAGAGGGATGAACCGCCAATTTCTGGCGAAAATTTTCATCATAAGAATACCAAGCCGAACCGCCAAAGTGGCGGAAGGCTTCAGCAATAATATCCACATGTTGAAATAAACCCGAGCACTTGCCTGGAAAGCGTTCCCCCAAAACCGCAGCAAAAATACAAAAGGCCTGAAGCCAGTTTTGGAAAGTTTTGGGAATCGCTCTTCTTCTATCCTCCTCAGATCTATCACCTGACAGCTTATCACTTTTAGCCAGAAATTCTTTTGAAGCTGGCAACAATGATAATAGGTCAATGAAGTCACCTCTCCAAATTTTTTCTTTCACTGACTTTGACAAGTGAAAGCCCAGAGGTGATAATATACACGGTAGGGGTTCTTTAAATGAGGATTCACCAACCAAAGTAGCAGAAGGTCTTAGAGGCAAGGCAGGGTTAACAAACTGTGAAGGGTTAAAGCTCCTAATATTCGACAATAAGGTAGCATCATTATTCATAGATTGCTGAGCATTCAAACCCTGCCATACAGAACCAGCGTCCGCATCACCTTCATCCATAGCACCATATAAATGTGCACCTTCATATAAATCTTTAGAATCAGTCATATAACTGCAGCCTGCACCAGATACCTGTGCCCTCTTATTCTCATTAACCTTCATACTAGGATGAAAATTTTCGTTTTCACTGGGGACTTTGCCCATTAATGTACCAACCTCCTCCAATGATTCAGCACCAGAGACCTGTGCTCCCTGACCCAACAAAGCACCATATGAATGTGCCCCTTTCATCTTAAACATGTTAGATAGTGAGATAAAAAGCGCTGACATGTCAGCCATAGATACAGAACACTTCTCACCATCTTCTGGAAGTTCACAGTTTGTGGCCACTTGAGGCAGCGGAGTAGCGTCTTTTTTCCTCACAGACTGCAGGCTCCCACCGACTCTCTCCCTGTCAGGTACCTGAGGAGAAGCAGAAATCTTCAGTTTCTTGGCTCTGCCTGGCTGCTTGCGCGGACCGCTCTTCACTAGTACTGACTCTGGGGATGCGATAGCCGCCTCCACAGGCAGAGCTGAACCGTGACCTTCATCCAGGCAACGAAGCAGCCACTCCTCACCGCCCTGTCCCTCTGCCTTCTCTAACAAGCGGCGTAAGAGGGACTCGCGATCCACCTGAGAACTGCGCTGCATGCTGCTGCCGTTGAGGTCCGGTTCAAACGGTCTGAGGCGCCCCGCTCACTGGTCCCTTATATAACCTCTCTCCGCGCGGGCTTTTCGCTTACTGTAGCCGACCAATCCTCTTCCGATCCAGGTAACCAATCCCATGGCTGTTGCTGCCCAGGGAAACTGCTAATATATCATACATAGAAAATAAAGCACAATATCTGCGGTCCCCTTTGAACTCCCCCATGTTGGTCCAGCATATTGCTAGGACCTTTCATTTTGCACATGCCCAAACACCCCACGGGTCATGTGCGGATTTGTGGTACATGTATGCAGGATATCACACTGAAACCAGACGCTGTTCTTCTGTGGCTGTCCTTTTAATGTAGCAGACTTACTAGGTATACTGGTGGTACCTTTACTGCAAGGGACAAAAGAGGGGTTATACTGTGACGTGAGAGGTTTGCTGCGAAGACACAGCAGTCTAGCTCAGTGTCCTCATCATGTTCTACGAAATTGATCTTTTTCTGGTCTGTGTATGTCTTAAAGTGATTGTGTAAGTCTAATTTTTTTTTTCAATAAAATGACAAACATGTTATACTTACCTGCTCTGTGCAGTGGATTTGCACAGAGTAGCCTGGATCCTGTTCTTATCGGGTCCCTCTTCTGTGATCCTGGCCCCTCCCTTCTGTTGAGTACCCCCACAGCAAGCAGCTTGCTATGGGGGCACCCGAGCCAAGTCACAGCTCCCTGTGTCCATTCAGGCACTGAGCTCTGGCCCGCCCCCACCCCCTCTCTCTTCTGATTGGCTGACTGACTTTGATTGACAGCAGCGGGAGCCAATGGTGCTGCTGCTGTGTCTCAGCCAATCAGGAGGGGGACTCTCAGATGGCCGAGACACTCGTGGACATCGCTGGACAGAGATGGGGCTCAGGTAAGGATTAGGGGGTGCTGGGGCAGCTGCTGCACACAGAAGGCTTTTTATCTTAATGCATAGAATGCATTAAGATAAAAAAAAAAAATTCTGACTTTAAGCTGGCCATACACTAGTAGATTTTCAAATGAATGTTCGTATTAACATTTTCAGTACATTTGATGACTTGACGAATGCCGTTCGAAAGCCCTTTAAAGTTTTGTTTGCTTTTTTCAATTGAATGAATGGACTTTCCCAAATGAAACCAAATTTACTGTTAGAGATTCGATCAATAAGGAAATAATTTCCATTTTTCTTCTTTGAATTTTCTTGTCACTGCTGTCAAAAATAGTGACCACACTAACGTTTAGAAAATCTTAAAATGAAAAAAATTTGACCTAACATCTACTAATATATGCCTAGACAGGGGGGACTCCGTCCCGATCAGCAGGAGATCCACTCACAGATCCCCTGCTGATCAGAGTACAGTGGATTGATGGCACATCCATGCCTACTCAGTTTCTGCAGAGCAGACATGGACAAAGCCTGCTGTTCTGTATGGGTGGCCGGGTGTAAATGGACTCAATTATCTGTTTACACTCGACAACCCTTGGATCCAATCTGCCTAAACGGAAGAGGATGGATCTCCTTCGTTTTTTTTTTTTTTTTTAGAGGACCAAATCAGACGCAGAGGTAGGCAGGTGTAAACGGACACAAGTCCATTTACACCCATCTGTCTATTGGGGGTGAATGGACCTTCCAATCAGGTCTGCCTGAAAAACTGACAGGCAGGCCTGATCAGATCAACCATGTGAAAGGGGCCTTATGGCTGATGTCACTAAAGACAAATCACGTGGCAGGATCACTCAATAGGCTGCTTTTTTGTCCCTATATAAAATCGCTCCCTTTGTAGCTAGATGCAGCCAGATGAGGCTCTGTTGCTGACCCAAATGCTACTGAATCTTAATCGCTAGCAATGGCAGCTACAGAGCCTTGAAAAAGTATTCATACCCCTGGAAATTTTCCACATTTTGTCATGTTACAACCAAAAACGTAATTGTATTTTATTTGGATTTTATCTGATAGACCAACACAAAGTGGCACATAATTGTGAAGTGGAAGGAAAATGATAAATGGTTTTTATTTTTTTTTACAAACAAATATGTGAAAAGTGTGGAGTGCATTTTTGTTCAGCCCCCCTGAGTCAATACTTTGTAGAACCCCCTTTCTCTGCAATTACAGCTGCAAGTCTTTTTGGGTATGTCTCTACCAGCTTTGCACATCTAGAGAGTGACATTTTTGTCCATTCTTTTTTGCAAAAAAGCTTAAGCTCTGTCAGATTGGACGGAGAGCGTCTGTGAACAGCAATTTTCAAGTCTGGCCACAGATTCTCAATTGGATTTAGGTCTGGACTTTGATTGGGCCATTCTATCACATAATTATGCTTTGATTTAAAACACTCCATTGTAGCTCTGGCTGTATGTTTAGGGTCATTGTCCTGCTGGAAGGCGAACCTCCGCCCCATGTCTTTTGCAGACTCTAACAGGTTTTCTTCTAAGATTGCCCTGTATTCGGCTCAATTCAATTTTGGTCTCATCTGACCAGAGCACCTTCTTCCACATGTTTGCTGTGTCCCCCACATGGCTTCTCACAAACTGCAAACGGGACTTCTTATGGCTTTCTTTCAACACTGGCTTTCTTCTTGCCACTCTTCCATAAAAGTCAGATTTGTGAAGTGCACGACTAATAGATTCTCCCCCCTGAGCTGTGGATCTTTGCAGCTGCTCCAAAGTTACCATGGGCCTCTTGGCTGCTTCTCTAATTAATGCTCTCCTGGCCTGGCCTGGCCTTTCAGTTTAGGTAGATGACCATGTCTTGGTAGGTTTGCAGTTGTGCCATACACTTTTTATTTTCGAATGATGGATTGAACAGTGCTCCGTGAGATGTTCAAAGCTTGGAATATTTTTTTATAATCTAACCCTGCTTTAAACTTCTTCACAACTTTATCCCTGACTTGTCTGGTATGGTCTTTGGCCTTCATAATGCTGTTTATTCACTAAGGTTCTCTAACAAACCTCAGAGGGCTTCACAGAACAGCTGTATTTATACCGAGATTAAATTACACACAGGTGGACTCTATTTACTAATTAGGTGACTATTAAAGGCAATTGGTTCCTCAAGATTTTTGTTTACGGGTATCAGAGTAAAGGGGGCTGAATACAAATGCATGAAACACTTTTCAGATATTTATTTGTAAAAAATATTGAAAACCATTTATCATTTTCCTTCCACTTCATAATTATGTGCCACTTTGTGTTGGTCTGTCACATAAAATCCCATTAAAATATATTTACATTTTTGGTTGTAACATGACAAAATGTGGAAAATTTCAAGGGGTATGAATACTTTTTCAAGGCACTGTACATTTTGCTGCCTCAGCTATAGCAGGAGAAATTCCACAGGGACAAACACATCTTGAGCTATCCTGCTGCTGGGGATTCCGACAAATTGTCAGCCACAGGATTTCTACTGGCAGAGTGGCCCATCTGACATCAGTCTTTGGGTGAGCCGCATTCAAAGCAATAGAAGTTGATTCATATGATGCTTGCAGACTGAATTTGCAGGCTGTACAAAGTAGAACAAAAGCTTTTCATCTGCCATGAGTCAGTTGGCTCAGTAGTAATGTTTTCACCAAGCTTTTGAAGTGTTCCTTCCAGGTTCTTGTGTGTTCAAGACTTAGTGGAGTACACAAGGGGTGGGTGCACACTATGGCACTGCAGTTATGTACAAAACCAATGTCATGTGTGTGGGTGTGCTGCGGTGCCATTCATTCATAACGGCACCCCACTGCACCTTTCCAATGCAGCCACCTTACAGGATAACACACTACCATGTGTAGCGGTGGGTTACATTACAAAAAATTGTGGAGTTTTTTGGTGTGTATAAAGCCTCTTACACACGATCTGATTTTCCGACGGGAATTGTGTGATGACAGGCTGTTGTCGGAAAATCCGTCCGTTTGTATGCTCCATCAGTCAATTGGTGTCGGATTTTCCGACAACAAATGTTGGATAGCATGCTTTAAAAATTTCCGACAATAAATGTGTGCTGTCGGATTATCCGAACGCGCGTACACAAGCCCTTCGAAAAAAATTAAATTCAAGAAAAGTACAAACACGCATGCACGGAAGCAATGCTAACCATAAAACAACATTAGCAGAAGTTGCCCAAAGGGTGTGCGCTAAAGAGCTGAAAAACCATGTAGTTTCGTGTTTGTTGGCCGACAATTCTTTGCCGTTTGTATGCAAGACAAGTTCATGGTCAATGCCCTTCGGACAAAAGTCCTACACTTTGTCCGTGGAAAATCCAATCGTGTGTATGAGGCTTAAGCCAGCCAACTCAAATAAATGGGATGTCTTTACGTATTAGACATGAACGCACCACAACAATTATTAACAACTTTGAATATATTTATTATGCGTTGAATTCAGGTATTTTTACTAAAAACTCTAATGCCGCGTACACACGACCGTTTTTAATGTCTCTGAAAAAAACGTTTTTCTCGACGTGATTCTTCTCAAGCCTGCCTTGCCTACACACTATCATGGAAAAAAATGCTTGAGCAAAGCGCGGTGACGTACAACACATACAACGGCACTATAAAGGGGAAGTTCCATTCGGATGACGCCACCCTTTGGGCTGCTTTTGCTGATTCTCGTATTAGTAAAGTTTGGTGAGAGACGATTCGCGCTTTTCAGCCTCGTGCTCTTCAGTCCGTTACAGCGTGACGAATGTGCTATCTCCATTACGAACGCTAGTTTTACCAGAACGAGCGCTCCCGTCTCATCACTTGCTTCTGAGCATGCACGTTTTTTTCACGTCGTTAACGCCTACAAACGGCAGTTTTTCATGATGAGAAAAACGACGATGTGAAAAACGACAAGAAAAAAAAAAGCATGTTCCAAATTTTTAATGCCCATTTCTCACGTCGTGAAAAATGCTCTGGAGCCCACACATGATCGTTTTTAATGACCAAATTAAAAGATGGCATTTTTCTCGTCATGAAAAACGGTCGCATGTACACGGCATAACACAGGTCAGAGCATGTTTTGCACTGGTGATACTTTAGGGGAAATTATTTGCTAAAATAAATGTCCTAATTTTTGCACCTGACTTTGTATACATACTGTAGTTTGTTTTACAGGATTATGACGTTACTGTTTAGACTTGTCTACAAGATAAAAATCTCTATTCCCCCAGGTGGTGTCACAGAAAATTTGGAGAGCAGCAAAAGTTTTGCAAATGTACTTACTTAACATGTCACCGACTCTGATGCGTGACAGAAAGCACCACTTTCGGAATCACAGGTACAGTTCTTACCTCCTTAGTTTGGATCTGAACATTGAAGAAGTGCACTTTAAACTCACCTTGGCTCATTTAATACTTGCAGACAAAGCAAACAGGTTTGACATTATTGAAGTGGATTATCTAATATACTGTTTGTTATATGTCCTCGTCCTTACATCAGTGGTAGTAGCTTAAGACTTCAAGGGAACATATAGATACAAGGAAAACACTACGCGTATAAAACCCACATATTTTATTATAACATTCAATAAAAACCAAAACATAAAGCAAACAATAAAATATTGAATATAGGGTTCACGCATTTGTTTAGATCCAATACACTCCACATGTAGACTTGGTGCATTTCGATAGATCTTCTTAAGGAGTACATGTGGACAATTAACATAATGAAACCCATAATTCTCATTGCATTAAAACCACAGATTCACTGGAATCCTACCGGTGTGTGTTGGCTCTTTCCCATGTGGGGGAGGGTAGGAGGCTCTCATAAGGTAAAATATATGCAAAAGGTTTTAGAAAGCCCTCAGTGGTCATTCATAATCCAATTAGATGGTCACATCAATTAGAAGATAAAGGCTCACCACCATCTATGTTTCAAGCAGAGCAAAGGGGGCTGGGGGCTTATCCGCATCCTATTCTATGTGTCTAGAGCAGTGGTCTTCAAACTGTGGCCTGGGGGCCAGATGCGGCCCTTTGCTTGCCTTTATCCGGCACTATTCCTCGCACTGATATAAGACACTATTCTGACAACTGACATCAACAAATGGGCACTATTTCTCCCAAAGACACCAATAACAGGGCACTATTTATCCCTATGATACCAATGATGGAGCACTATTCCTCCCCTTAATACCAAATGTGATGATGTTTACTCCCGCTGATGACAGGAATAATTCCGCTCCCTCTGGCTACAATTCCAGCCTCCCTAAAGTCTGAAGGACAATAAAATGAATACGGTCCATGTTCATCCGATCCCCCCGTAGGGGAGAGCGGAGATCTGACAGGGCTGTCCTTGCACAGTGTGCGGGGACCACCCTGTCATCCGCCGGCTAAGCGGGGATCAGCGGAGCGATCCCCGCTGAGCAAGCGGAGGTTCACAGGGCGGATCCTCATGGATCCATCCCGTGTGGAAGGGGCCTTAAGAATAAATAATAGGATGTAATCATCCAGGAAGCAGGGATCATCACATGTTTAGGTATTTAAATACATGGGCATTTATTTGAACAAATCTTCCAAACCTGGAGCTGTCCTTTAAAATAAGGACAGTTACAGTAGAAGCTTCTGCCCTCTGGGATAAGTATGGGGCATGCACCTCTAAAGCAATGCCAAAGATGCCTTCTGTTATATAATGGAACGGTGGGCTATCTGTCACTCCCCCCTCTCTTGTCATCACTTGAATAGGCTACAAGTCATTTGAGGGAAGCCTTGGGCTACAAAGAGACTGTTGGAGGTCATTTAGGTTCTGAAAGCTGAGTGTGTATTTCTATAAACCACATACAAGTAGAAAAATAAACATTATTTCCATAGGATACTCTAGGAACATCATTGACAGTGGGTTCAGCTTCCCTGCCCTGGAGCTAGAATGCCACCTGGAATTTGGAGAATAAAAGCTTCCACCTTATGCCTAGTACACACAATGAGAAAATCGGATAAAGAATACAATTTTCGGAGCAATCATCTGATAATCTGATCGTTAGTTCACAGCTTTCCAGAGCCGATCACGACTGTTCAAGCAAAATTATCTGAAGGGACAAGCACAATTTTTTTTCCTGTAAGATGACAGAACAAATGATTTTGGTTAAATCAGTACAGTATTCGTCCACAAAAAATCAAGTGATCAAGACCACGCATGCTCAGAAACCAACGAATACATTACAATACATCATCGTAGGAAGTTGTATTCCGTCTTAAGAGAATTTTCATAATTCTAGTACCCTATTCATTTTCGATATGAGACTAGCATGCAAAAAAAAAACAAAAAAAACAGACGTTCATTCGTCCGATATTCTCATTGTGTGTACCAGGCATAAAGCTTTTCACACAGGTGTTTTGCTTAATGACAGCTCCCTTCAGGCCGGGTTCACACTTGTCCGACAAACGCTCCGAAATTGGGAGCTCATGTCGCATGACGTGTGAAAATCAATGTTTCCCTATGGGAGCCATCTTAACTGGTCCGACACATGTCGGTCCGACTTTGAAAATGCTCCCTGTACTACTTTGGTCCGACTTCGATCCGACTTCAGCCCATTGACTATCATTGAAGTCGGATCAAAGTCGGACCGCAGTCTTGCATGATCCGACTTTGGCATGCGACTTGTGCTCTGCTGATCTTGAGGGGGAACTCCACGCCAAATTTGAAATAAAAAAAACGGTATGGGTTCCCCTCCAGGAGCATACCAGGCCCTTCGGTTTGGTATGGATTTTAAGGGGAACCCCCTAAGCCAAAAAACGGCATGGGGGTCCCCCCAAAATCCAAACCAGACCCTTATCCGAGCACACAACCTGGCAGGCCGCAGGAAAAGAGGGGGGACGAGAGCGGCCCCCCTCCCTCCTGAACCGTACCAGGCCGCATGCCCTCAACATGGGGGGTTTGGTGCTTTGGGGCAGGGGGGCGACCTGCGGCCCCCCCACCCCAATGCACCCTACCCCCATGTTGATGAGGACAGGGCCTCTTCCCGACAACCCTGGCCGTTGGTTGTTGGGGTCTGCGGGCAGGGGCTTATCGGAATCCGGGAGCCCCCTTTAATAAGGGGGCCCCAGATCCCGGCCCCCCACCCTATGTGAATGAGTATGGGGTACATCGTACCCCTACCCATTTACCTGGTGGAAAAAAATGTCAATAAAAAAACACTACACAGGTTTTTAAAGTAATTTATTACACAGCTCCGGGGGTCGTCTTCCGACTCCGGGGGTCTCCAGGGAAGCGACGTGTCAACATCGTAGAGGAGAAGAGGGAAGAAGGCGACGGAGAAGACCGGGCCCCGCTAGCAAAAGAGCTGGAAGAAGATAGCGGAGGCCCCAGCAGAAGGAAGAAAGAACCGGAGAGCGAGAGAAGAACCGGAGAGCGCGGAGACGACACCGGAGACCCCCGAAAGTCGGAAGAGACCCCCGGAGTCAGAAGAAGACCCCCGAAGTCGGAAGAGACCCCCGGAGTCGGAAGAAGACCCCCGGAGCTGTGCAATAAGGTACTTTAAAAACCTGTGTAGTGTTTTTTATTGACTTTTTTTCCACCAGGTGAATGGGTAGGGGTACGATGTACCCCATACTTATTCACATAGGGTGGGGGGCTGGGATCTGGGGGCCCCCTTATTAAAGGGGGCTCCCGGATTCTGATAAGCCCCCGCCCGCAGACCCCGACACCCAACGGCCAGGGTTGTCGGGAAGAGGCCCTGTCCTCATCAACATGGGGGCAGGGTGCTTTGGGGTGGGGGGGCCGCAGGTCGCCCCCTTGCCCCAAAGCACCAAGCCCCCCATGTTGAGGGCATGCGGCCTGCTACGGTTCAGGAGGGAGGGGGGCCGCTCTCTCGTCCTCCCCTCTTCTCCTGCGGCCTGCCAGGTTGCGTGCTCGAATAAGGGTCTGGTTTGGATTTTGGGGGGACCCCCACGCTGTTTTTTCAGCTTAGGGGGTTCCCCTGGTATGCTCCTGGAGGGGGAACCCATGCCGGTTTTTTATTTAAAATTTGGCGTGGAGTTCCCCCTCAAGATTCATACCAAACACAGTGCCTGGTATTGGCGGGGATCCAAGTCCGATCCCCGTTCATTGAAAGTCGGACATATGTCGGCTTCATGTCGCAGGGCAAAGTCGGATCCAAAGTAGGACGGCTGTCGTGTTGCACAAGTATGAACCCAGCCTCACCCATGAAGCTGTTGTACTTGTGGAGCCCCCCAGGCCAAAAACAGTGAGCACACAACAAGTATACAGTATATGAGAAATGTGATGGTCTGGGATTTGTCATCCAAACTGTTGTGGCCTTTTGAGTCAACTGCAGTTTATTGATAACAAAATAAAGCAAACTGATTGGAATATATGGAGTATGGGATTTTATAAATGTATGAGCCACAGGTGGGATCTGCACATACAAAGAAATCATCACCTACACATTCAGACTTAAAAAAAAATATATAAGAAGAGTGGATCCCCAAAAAACTGCACACTGTCTAAATGTGTTAGGTTTTAAAAATCTCCCAATTTGCTACTGTATGTTCATTGACAACTAACACATCACAATACTTTCCTGCTACAGATGATGCCATCTAGTGGCAATAAAAAGAACTTGCACGATTTCTTTTTTTTATTTACAAACGGTTTTCATTATAGAAAAAGGTCTCAATACAAGATTGTTGCATAAGGGTATACATGAGTAGGGGAAATGGGGTACAATTGTACACATGTACATCAGCAATAAAGAGGCAATACATTAGTAGGAATGTTCACTTGATCCTAATTTGAATCATTTCAGTGTAAGAACTTGCACAATTTCAAAGGAACTTCAAAGGAAACTGTACTGAAAGAATAAGGAGGATGCCATTGCTGACTCCCCTATGAAAACACTATTTGTGTGCCTGTCATGCTGATCCAATAGGTTACTTTTTTTTTTGCTCATCTTTCACCACAAGTATACCACTAAGGAGTTTGGACTTTCTTATCTGCAGGCTTGTTCTGGATAAGTCTCGCAAATATTGAACTGACCAAGAAGAGAAAATTATCTGGGCACTAACCATGTATCACAAGATATAGGCTGTTCATATTCACAAGGCAGATGGTCAAAACAGGATCTTATGCCGCGTACACACGACCGTTTTTCATGACGAGAAAAATGAATTTTTTTTATTTGGTCATTAAAAACAATTGTGTGTGGGCTCCAGAGCATTTTTCACGACGTGAAAAATGGGCATTAAAAATTTGGAACATGCTCTAATTTTTCTTGTCGTTTTTCACGTCGTCGTTTTTCTCGTCATGAAAAATGGCCGGGTGTAGGCTTTAACGACGTGAAAAACGGGAGTGCTCGTTCTGGTAAAACTAGCGCTCGTAATGGAGATATCACATTCATCACGCTGTAACGGACTGAAGAGCACGAGGCTGAAAAGCGCGAATCGTCTCTCACCAAACTTTACTAACACACGGATCAGCAAAAGCAGCCCAAAGGGTGGCGCCATCTGAATGGAACTTCCCCTTTATAGTGCCGTCGTACATTTCGTACGTCACCGCGCTTTGCTCGAGCATTTTTTTCCATGATAGTGTGTAGGCGAGGCAGGCTTGAGAAGAATCACGTTGAGAAAAACATTGTTTTTTTCAATGACATTAAAAACGGTCGTGTGTACGCGGCATTACTTACAGTGGAGCTCTCTATTAAAATCCGGAGCAGCAAGCATTATACAGGAGTGGATGGATCTTTTCTTGTCTAAGGCTCTGGTTTGGGGTACAGCCCTTACGTTTTGCTGTACCATCTTTTTTTCAATGTATTGAAGCCAGGAACAGCTAAGAAACTTGTATTTAGATTTAAAGGTTACAGGTCTACAGTCACTTGCTAAAGTGTAACTGAAGGTAAACTTTTTTTTTGGTTTTGGATAGAGCGGGGAGGGATTAGAACACCTGTCAGGTTTTTATTGCTGTCTGCGTCCCCATTAGGGAGAATCGCCCCCTCTATTTGTCCAGGTGACTGCTATTACCGAGAATGAAAGTGAAAGAAAATCCCAAATTTTGAATTGTCACCAGAACAGAAATAGAGGGGAAATCTTCCAACAAGGACACTAGTTCTACTGGTGACTATCAGGGATTTCCAACATTTTGTATTGGCTGCTTCAGACACAGATGGCCAAAAAAGCTGAAAGAAATATAACCCTCCCTTATTCTATCCAAAATGAAAAAAAAAAAAGTTTTGCCTTCAGTTCTACTTAATATTATACTATCTACATGTCCTGTGTACAATATATATGTATATTGTTATACATATTTATATTTTTTCTGTTAATGTCTATACATATTTTGACTATATTTATACTAATGTATTGTGTTGCTTTTTTACTTTTGATACATTTTTATCTCAGACAGTGCTGCTCAGGAAAGGAGCTGGTGGACTGGCTCATTACCATCAGCTCCGGCCTCCAGTCACGTGCCCAGGCTGTGGGCATATGGCAGGTTCTGCTAGACGAAGGGGCCCTTGTACATGGTAAGCAGCAATACACTAAATACAATTTTAAAAAGCATCCATGTTATGTTAACTGGAAGTGGTAAGAACTTCTAACACGCAGAATGAAGAGCTTGGGTTCAGTTCCTAAAAGGAAGAATTAAAAAAAAAATTCTATTCTTGTTTCATGGGTGCTCCAGTGTCCTCCTGCAATCCAGCAATATACTGGTTAATTTCTATTTTTATTATTATGCAGGACTTATATAGCGCCAACAGTTTGCGCAGCACTTTCCAATATAAGGAGAGACAGTATAGTTACTACACAGAAGGATTAGGAGAGCCCTGGAGCTAAAGGGAAGGGGAGATGGTAAAAAAAGTACAGTTTTTAGGTGAAAGTGGGGTAGGCTTTCCTGAATAAATATGTTTTCATGGATCGCCTAAAGGTAGACAGGGTTGGGGATAAATGGACATACTAGGGGAGGGAATTCCAGAAGATATGAGAGGTTCTGGAGATGTCCTGGAGCTGGGCATGGGAGGAGGTACCAAGCTAGGTAACAAGAGGTCTTGGGAGGAGCTCAGAGGACGATTTGGGTTATATGTCGAGATGAGATTGGTAATGTAGCTTGGGCAGTGTTGTGGATGGTTTTGTATGTTGTAGTTAGTATTTTGAATTTTATATGTTGGGCTAGTGGAAACCAGTAAAGGGATTGGCAGAGGGGGCATCAGCCACAAATCAGTTAGTAAGGTGCATGGGTCTAACAGCAGCATTCATGGTGGACTGGAGAGGGGATAACCTGTGTAGAGGTAGACCAGTGAGAAGAGAGTTGCAGCAGTCAAGGTGGGATATTGATAAGCATCTTAATAAATTAGCCTTTGAGTGTGTAGCAGAATTGTGGGAACGTTAGACATAGCTCCCAACTGTCCCTGATTGAGGGGGGGGGGGCTGGTTTTTGAGCAAATTCCATTTGTCCCTCATTCCTCCTCATTTGTCCCTCAATCTTCTCTGATGTATATACGTGTAGCGACCCCCTCACCCCGACCTCTTTAGCTAGGGGTATGTCGAGCGACAGAGTGAGGTGCGCTATGGCCCATGTCCTCCCCATGCATGTGGGTGAGGTGAAGGCCAATATCAATCTTTTCCTCGGGCCAAATGTGTGCTGGTTATGAGGGTCAGTCCTTCCGTGCCGGAATCTCCCTTTGTTCCCATCAACAGAGTCCATACACCCATCAAAGTCCAAACTCAGGTTTATTGCGTATCTCCACATACAGTCAAATGCAACGGCATGATACGATGGGAGAGCAGGTCGAGGCACTGTACAGGTTCCTAGTCCCTACACTCCCTGTGCTATGACCAGGGGTTGCAGGAGTCTTGATGAAAGCTCCTCCGCTGCGCTGTAGCCCCTATCAGGGGAAGATGTCCTCCAAGGGAGTTACCGAAGGCCCATCCGTCACCGGGTTGACACTGCACCGGGTCTTCGGACGGGTGACCTCCCCAGCCTCCTCACCTCAGATGCGGGTCCCCTCGCAAGGGGCACCCTGGAGCAACTTCACCCTTGCGGGACCAAGTCGGAGTCACCGGGTCCCAGGCCTCCTCAATAGTACCTCACCCCAGGCTGAAGGTGCCTGGGATGGACTCCATCATCATTCCGGCCAGGCCTAGGGCGCCTAGGCCGGAACCTTGAACCGCCCGCACCCAGGCCTAGGGTGCCTGGGTGCGTGAAGAGATGATCCCCGAAGACGACAGACCTCGTGGCGAGGGCGTCTCCCCCTTTTATCTCCTCCCATCGACACCACGGCGGGTTCCCCGCCCCAGCCGTACCATCTCCAGGAAGGGACAAAGAAGGGTAGCACTGTGGTAGTGATTCTACCTTGAGCCAGTAGGTACACTGACACCCACTGGTCAAGGAGAATATCGCACCACCCAATCCTCCACGAATAACAAAAAGGGGTCTGAACCCTAACATAATTACACACCTGGGTCACACTACCCCCAGGTGTATCCCACTAAATTGAGGACCCCGCTACACACTCCCCCCTGGTGATTTGACGCTGGTCCCCAGCGTCAGGTGCACACCCATGTCTCCCAAGGAGGGGTGACATGAAGTGGGCCCCAGAGGCTATCCCTCAAATTCTGGATACTGTACATGCCAAGACCTGTTCAACAGAAAAGGGAACTATAAAACATTAAAACTTTTGTATAAAACATCTGTCATGTACACATATACAATCCCTCCCGTCACTGTCTAAGAACCACCCCATACTCAGTAGCCTTGACCGACGAATCTCCTGCAGAAGGGAAACAAAAAAAAAAACATCCTAACACTCTGTGTTAACTTGGCATGAGTGGGTCCGTCAGCCGAGAGACCCGCTCACTCCAATAAGTAAGTAATGCATGTGTAACATTTTCAAACAACCGTTGCACAACACTGCCACCTGGTGACAGCGCTGCGGTAATGACACTTGGTTAGATCTTCATTCTTCATGCTTTCCTACTCTAACTCTATCCCCAAATGTCTCTGCCTTTTGGCACATGAAGAAAAGGGAGAACAAAAAAAAAAAAACAACAGCTCCCAAATCTCCAGTGAGTGAAAGAAAAGCCCAAATCAAAACAAAAGTAGGGCACAGTTCTAGGCGTCTGGGAATGTCTCTTCCAGAAAGTTTCGACAGCAACAAAATAGGAGTTCACTTCTCCTACAAGTAAAATCTTGGATCCGGCAAAAACAAGGGCTTCAGGTGCTTGTCAAATACTTCCACCGAATATTCGACGTCTTCTCCTTCTTTCCTGCAGACGAGCACCTTATCAGCATGGATATGGCGTCCCAGTCTCCAATCAGCTTTACAGTCTTTAAACTTTTTAGACACCGGCGGCGAACATGACAGGTATCGCCGGGCATGGGGCACTTTGAGTTTTTCCCACACAAACTCGTCATACCACCGTGGTCGCAAGACCTCGACTTCATACAATAAGTCCCGAGGCAAGTAGGGGTACTCCCACCCATATTCACGGGCGACTCTCTGGGAGAAAAGTCTCTGCAACCTGGCTAGAGGCGGCATCACATCTCGCTCACCTTCTCCTGGCTGTACGATGGCCTCCGGGTGCCGAGGTACTTTCACCATCTCGGGTGGCTTTGCTCTTGGTGCCCGCAATGAAGCACGCTGCATCCCCACTATCAGAGCAGGTGATGTGGTTGAATGTGGAAGGTTATTTGAAGGACTAGATTTCCTCAATAACTCCGGGGCTTGCACCCGGGGCGTACTGTCATCTATGGACATGGGGGAATCCTGCGGTTTACTCAGCACAGGTAATGGGCGTCTGTCCCAGCCCTTCCGGTGAAACAGTTCGTCTATCTCTCCGTCATCACCACAGTCTGACAATGACTCTAAGTCGGAGGTGTCATACATCTCAGCGGGAAGGTAGTCTCTAGTAGACGGAAGGCTACCCTCCCTTGCGGGCTCCACCGACTGGGGACCCCCGACACCTCCAACCAACACCACAGTCCCAGCCCCTGGCTCACCTGGACCTTCTGAAGAACTGGGATGTCCGGGACTCTCTTTTCTACCGGCGTCATCCAGGCCAGGCAAGCGGCGGGGTGAAGCTCGACCACGGCCATAGGATGCCTGTACCAGACCGACTTTCCTCTTCGGAGGTGGGAGCAGGGAGTCTGTAGTGACCGAAGCAGTGTCCTCGGATTTTTCTCTCTCAGTCTCTGGTTGGGCAGTCACTTCGCCCTGGTCAGCGCGCACGGGAAACTCCGCAAAGGCTTTGATCTCTCCCTCCGGAGTGGCGGTTCCTGTGATGCAGTTGAGGCGTAGGGCCCGGGGCCTTTCCGTGTGTGGTTCAACCTCAAAAAGAAACTCCTTGCATGCTTCGCATCGCCCGAATGGCTTTAGTTGGACCACCAGTCCCGAGCATCCGGGACAGATCACACCGAGGGCCTCTGTGTCTCAGCATGAATACAAAGCCAACTGTCCTCGGGGCCTGAGCCTTATCCCCGTGTCTGTAATGGATGCAGCAAATGCAGTCATCTTGAAAGGATAAGGTACCATCATCCACGGGGAGCCTGAGTTCGCTCCGACCAATTGCTGCTCCATCACGCGCTGACCTCGCGCCGGAGTCTCCACGTGTATCTCCACACGTGGCCAGACTCCTCCCACGACTTGCACGTTTTCGCGGGCTTCCTTCAGTCTCCTCCCACGAATTGCGCAGTCATGGGGTGCCTCGTGGCGCAGTGCAGCAAAAGTCCCCACATGTAGTTCGTCACACGGCTGGACTCCTCCCTCTTCCCGCTCTTTCTGCATGGGCCTCTCCCGGTTTTTCAGGGAAATTTCCACGACTTCGAGCACAGGGATGCACTTTGGCCAATCACATGGCCGACCTGCTCGGACCTCCTCCGGGCAGCAAAGTTCAAACACAGCCATTCCAAACCTCAGGGTTAACACACATTTCATCCCGGACGAGCCCCCACGTGTAGCGGCCTCCTCACCCCGACCTCTTTAGCTAGGGGTATGTCGAGCGACAGAGTGAGGTGTGCTACGGCCCATGTCCTCCCCATGCATGTGGGTGAGGTGAAGGCCAATATCAATCTTTTCCTTGGGCCAAATGTGTGCTGGTTATGAGGGTCAGTCCTTCCGTGCCGGAATCTCCCTTTGTTCCCATCAACAGAGTCCATACACCCATCAAAGTCCAAACTCAGGTTTATTGCGTATCTCCACACACAGTCAAATGCAACGGCATGATACGATGGGAGAGCAGGTCGAGGCACTGTACAGGTTCCTAGTCCCTACACTCCCTGTGCTATGACCAGGGGTTGCAGGAGTCTTGATGAAAGCTCCTCCGCTGCGCTGTAGCCCCTATCAGGGGAAGATGTCCTCCAAGGGAGTTACCGAAGGCCCATCCATCACCGGGTTGACACTGCACCGGGTCTTCGGACGGGTGACCTCCCCAGCCTCCTCACCTCAGATGCGGGTCCCCTCGCAAGGGGCGCCCTGGAGCAACTTCACCCTTGCGGGACCCAGTCGGAGTCACCGGGTCCCAGGCCTCCTCAATAGTACCTCACCCCAGGCTGAAGGTGCCTGGGATGGACTCCATCTTCATTCCGGCCAGGCCTAGGGCGCCTAGGCCGGAACCTTGAACCGCCCGCACCCAGGCCTAGGGTGCCTGGGTGCGTGAAGAGATGATCCCCGAAGACGACAGACCTCGTGGCGAGGGCGTCTCCCCTTTTATCTCCTCCCATCGACACCACGGCGGGTTCCCCGCCCCAGCCGTACCATCTCCAGGAAGGGACAAAGAAGGGTAGCACTGTGGTAGTGATTCTACCTCGAGCCAGTAGGTACACTGACACCCACTGGTCAAGGAGAATATCGCACCACCCAATCCTCCACGAATAACAAAAAGGGGTCTGAACCCTAACATAATTACACACCTGGGTCACACTACCCCCAGGTGTATCCCACTAAATTGAGGACCCCGCTACATACGTGTATAAAAAATGCATTATGTAACTATCAAAAAGTATTTCCCAGTGCTAAATCTTTTATCCAATTTCTAAATTGCTGCATCTTATCAATTTTAATAGCCAGTATAAAGGAATAGTAGCTACAAAATGAAGCACTTGTAGGTTTAACCAATTATTTTGTATTTTAATTCTCCATGTAGCGAGGTGTGTCCTTTGATTACATACTTTTTTGCTAATGTGTCCCTCCTTCCCAAATCAGAAAGTTGGGGGGGTATGCATTGCATTGTGCGGTTGATTTACTAAAACTGGAGAGTGCAACATCTAGTGCAACTGTGTAAGGTAGCCAATCAGCTTCTAAGCTTTACAAAAAAAACCTGGAAGCTGATTGGTTACTATACACAGCGTCACCAGATTTTGCACTCTCCAGTTTTAGTAAATCAACCCCTATGAGTCTTTATGGCACTGAGCCTGAAGTGAGTGTTTTTCTTTTTGTTTTGTTTTTTTGTGTGTAGTGCAATGTTATATTTTGACATAAATAAATAAATAAAAAAAGATTAAGTTGAACATTATACTAAGAAAAACATGGCCTTATGCAATATGTCAAATGTTATCAGATAATTATGTCTTGGTAAATGCTGGGGAAGAGCTGTCTGTATTATCTTTCATTGCATGATGGCTGCGTGTAGAAAAATATCTCCTGCAGCCATCACAAAGTTATTTAAGATATGTAGATATTAAAGCTTCTGCATATATATTTGCAAACATAGCTAGTATTAAGTTTTTCTTATGTACCTATTTGTGTTTAGGTCTGCTGGTCCACACGATCCGAATATCGTACAACGGATCGTACAACTTTTTTCGCTTAATAGTCGCAAGTAAATAAATAGGTTATTAAAGTCCCGAAAATTCTCGTACGACAGAAAAAAAAAAATCGGAAGTGATGTCATGTGTTGTAATGTATTTGTATGGTATTTTCGGACGACAACTATACTGACTAAACGAAAATCGTACGATCTGGTGTCGTACGAGGAAAATTTTCGTGCTTGTCCGATCGAATAATATCGGATGAACTGTCGTGATCGGCTCTCGAAAGTAGTGTACACACGATCCGAAAATCGTACGATTCTTCCTCGGACGATCGTTTTCGTCCGATATTCGGATCGTGTGTACGGGCCATAAGGATGAATTATTTACCTTACTTGTTGATTTAACTATTATTCCTTGGACCTCTTGATAATATAAAAGATAAAGATTTCTATAAACTATTTACCTGAAGGTTAAAGGTCCTCACAGACTACCTAATAAATATGTTAAATATATCCAAGGTCTGTATAAAAATCTGGTACTTTTTTTTTTTTCACTAACTGTACAAAGGACAAGGGGATATCAGATGCATGTGTTTAGAATAGGAGTCATTACAGTAAGATTAGATTAAAGCATATCTAAACACAAGAAAAACAATGTGATATATTGCAACTTAGCAGTCTTTAGAATAGGTGGCTGCATTGGTTTTAATTTTTTCAGGATGTTTCCTTTATTTTCAGCTGGTCATCCTGCCAGAAACACTTTCTGTCCTTGGATGGTAACACTCACTCACCTTATTGTATCTTTTGAAAAGCACCATTGTTACCCTTGGATAGGACTAAAAACAGTCCCCCCTCCTCCTCTTCTCCATAAAATAGTGGGCATGGGTTCTGTAGCCCCCAGAATTAGCAAGAAATGGACAGGGGGTGAGGGGTTTACTAAAACTGGAGAGTGCAAAACCTGGTGCAGTTTTGCATAGAAGCCAATCAGCTTTTAGATTTTATTGTCAAAACATAAATGAACAAGCTGAAGTAAGAAGCTGATTGGCTACCATACAAAGCTGAACCAGTTTCTGGGTGCTCCAGTTTTATTAAATCTCCACCAGTGTAACTGATAGGAGTGCAGCACAGGCAGAGAGCACAGGAAGTTATCAACTGAGAAGATTTCTGGCAGGATCAGAAGGTATTTTTCCACCTATGGAACAGATATAACAAAAGACATTCAATGGTATATTTAAACTTTTCCAGCCAGCAAAAGCTTGTTCACCATGCAGAAGGTGTTACATGGGCATGTCTCAGTGGCGTATCATCCATGGGTGCAGGGTGTTCACTGCACACGTGCCCCAAGAGGGGGGGGGGGGCACTGTGACCCATCATGCACACATGGATGATTATCCCTTGACAGCCAGGTATGATCGGTGCGGCGGGGTAAAGTTGCAAGCACAGATCTCCCTGTATTACTTTTCAGCTGGCAGACACTTCTCCTCCTCTCCCTCACATGGCAGTCAGCTTAAAGTGGTTGTAAACCCATTTCCACATTTTTTTCTTTTGATCACACCTGCAAGACAAAGCTATAATGAGCTAGTATGACTAGCATACTAGCTCATTATGTACCACTTACCTTAGATCGGGGCCCCCAAAGTCGTCCGTGTCCCTCTCTCTAGCCGCAGCCATCGCTGCGGCGATAGCCGGAATGTTACTTCCGGGTATCGCCGCTCAGCCAATCACAGCGCCGCTCCGGCGCTGTGATTGGCCGGAGAGGCGAAGACGTGACTCTGCGCATGCGCGCGTGAGCCTTCAAATTCGGCTAAGTCGTCGAATGCTGCGACCTAGCCAAATTTGTGAATGGGATTAACCCCATGAATGCGCCGTTGTCTACGGCGCGCATGCGCCGTAGACAGTGGCGCCTGTCATTTTACTAAATATCTCCTAAACCGTGTAGGTTCAGGAGATATTTCTTGCACCTACAGGTAAGCCTAAATCTAGGCTTACCTGTAGGTGCAAGTTGAAAAAGTGGGTTTACAACCACTTTAAATGCCATACAGGGAGATCGGTGCTTGCAACTATCCACCTGCCATAGTGCTGCATCAATCATCCCTAATGTCCGCCGTGTCCTCCTCCTCCTCCGTCCCCGTGTTCTCTGGCCTCCTGTCCTCCTCCTCTGGCCCCCTGTGTGATCCTTCTCCGCCCCCCTCGTCCCCTGCAGCTGGCTTCCTCCTCTCCTCCCCTGCCGGGTGCTGTGGGGGATGTCAGAATGGAGAGCGGAGGAAGGGTATATATGTCATTTACCGGCCCCTTCCTTTTCTGAATTGGACATAGAGAGGGATCACTACCAATCGCTCCTGTGCCCTGTATTTAACTGAGCAGAGTAAACTGTGTGCTAGTTTATGAATGAACGGGAGCCGCTGTGTCCTGTCCATTCATCTTCAATACTAAAGCTGCTGACAAAAGGACTGGGGAATCTTTGTCCTCAGTCCCTTTCTCTGTCTCAAAGGGGAGATGTCAAAGGTCTGTTTCGACCCCTGATATCTCACCAAAGCCCCCCAACAGGGCTGATAAAAAAAAAATTGCAATAAATGTTACAGAATTAAGTTGTAAAAAAAAAGCGATAAAAAATAAAATTGGGTAAAAAAATAATGTAAAATAAAAAATTACTGACACTCCCCCTCCCCCACCCTACTGACACTGACCACAGTCCCAACCTCCTATTGAAAAACAATAAAATAATATTGATAAAAATGAAAAAACAAAGGATGGCCGCTGTGCACATGTATGTGGCAGCTCACATTAAAGGCCACCACAACGCTGCCACATTTATATAAGTACACCCGTTGTTAAGGTGTTATCAAATCAAAGGGGAGCAAATAACAGAAGTTCATTGTTAGGGTTGCAATAAACTTTAAAGCTGAAGTTTAGTTTTTTGGGGGGTAATAATGTGTATCCCATTACCTGCAGGCTGCTGCTTCTGATAAAAACCTTCCTGCAGTGTCTCCTTCACAGACACCAGATACTGTCCAGAGAGGCTGTCTTCCGGTACTGTGAGAGTTAATGGAAGCTGCTGCTACTCACAACAGTGAATGCTTCTCATCTGCTCCCTCCTGCCCTCTCCTCCATTCAATCATTCTCCTCCACTCCTCCATTCATAGAACTCGCCTTATCACTATCACACAAAGCTTTGAGTATTATGACTGGAGGAAGAGGAGTTGGATGACAGCATCTTCTCTGATCATTCACAGAATGCAATGCATACTAAACTTCAGCTTTAAAAGCCCACGTTCACACTGGGGCTGTGGGAGTGAAGCCTGCGAGTTCAGCTGAACTCGTACGATTTCACTCCTGCTGGCAGTCCCGATTTCAGCCGTGATTTCAAAGACATCTGAAACAGATGTCAATGTAAATCGCGGCTGAAATCGCAAAAAGTAGTACAGAAACTACTTTTTGTAATCGGTGCAGCGCCGCAGATGCGGCGTTGCACCGATTAGGACGGTGCCATTGCCCGCAATTTGCGGCAAATTTCGCCGATTTGACATGCGATTTGACATGTCAAATCGCATGTCAAATCACACCAGTGTGAACATGGGCTTAGTTGTGGAATTCTATACCGCACAAGGTAGAAATTCAGTCATGTTGGGGAGAATTAATGCTTTTCTAAACTGATAAAATGGAGTAGTTACTGCTTCTAATTAACAAAGGGGGTGCACGTTTCTATTTCCCCAGTTTCTATTTCACTCTGAAATAAAAAACTGGGGCTTGGACTGCAGATAGACCTGAAACAGTCTTTCATCTCTGTTAAAGCACACTACTAATGGTGCAGGAAACTTAGTTAAAGTGACACTATAATCAAATTTTTTTTTAAAACAAAATAAATACAATATGTTTAAAGTGATTGTAAAGGCTTTTTTTTTTTTAAATAACAAACATATTATACTTACCCTCCCTGTGCAATGGTTTTGCACAGAGCAGCCCCAGACCTCCTCTTTTGGGGTTTCCCGCTAGTGCTGCTCTTCTTTAGGTGCCCCCATAGTAAGCCACTAGTTAGGGGGTCACTCGTGCAGACTCGATCCCTCAGCCCCACCCCCTGCTCCCTCATCATATGATTTCATTGACAGCAGCACAAGCCAATAGCTCCTGCTGCTGATGAGTTTTCGGTGAGAAGAGAGGGGAGAAGAGCTGGATGGGCACAACACTGGATTGAGATCAGGCTAAGCTAAGTGGGGGAGCAACTTTTGAAAGTTTTTTTTTTACCTTGAAAATGCATCAAGGAAAAAAACCTTTACAACCACTTTAATTATAACTAGAATGTACCTTCTATTTCTCACTTTCTTCATTTCATCTCTTATATACAAGAGCTTTCTTATGCAATTTGTCAGACTTTCTATTCTAGGATGGCTACGTTTGTTCTCCATGCTCCCTTTGTGTATGTGAACGAAGCCACCCTTTCCTGCTTGCCCCTGAAATAGACTACACATTTTTGTGCAGACGCATTCAGCTCTATGGGAATTGTAGTACACATAAAGCGGAGCATGTGACCAGAAATCGCGGGCACTGCTCGCTCTACACTAGTAGTGCTGAGGTGCATCTAGTAGTGCTGAGGTGCATCTAGTAGTGCTGAGGTGCATCTAGTAGTGCTGAGGTGCATCTAGTAGTGCTGAGGTGCATCAGCAGAGGATTGGGAGAGCACATAGGACAATAAAGAAACATGAAAAAAACTGTAACTTGTGCAGGTCGGAAACACTCACAAATTTGCATGTGTTCCCATTTGCATGTGCCCTGCAGGCAAGACACACTGTTCTTTAGCAGATACGTGGAGGCGCAATAATTGTTAATGGCACTCCCATGCTTCGACAAAAAGCCAATTTTTTTTTACCTGCACAAAACCGCATAGTGCCACAGGTTCCATGTGGCACAATTTTAAAAAGGTTCGGGGACTTTTTTTCCAATGTTTCAGCTGGTAGGACAGCCAATTAAAATTGATTGGCTGCCCTGAACGCAGCCCGCAGTGATGTAAACCTAGGTTAAGAGACCTAAAAAAGTAGATTCATGGCGTACTTGATATTTTAGAAGGAATGATGTAAAAAAAACTGTGGGTTTAATGTAATTTTAGTTCTCTGGAATGTGTTTTTAAATTTCAATGGCTCCACACAGTTGACTTTAATAGCAAAAAGCAAGTTAGTGCACTGAAAACACCATAGAGAATATATTAATGAAAACATACCCTACTAAAAACAATGTGCTTTCTTACAAATCTGCACTTTCTCTGTGTGTATACCATGGCAATTTATGACAGTTTAAAAAAAAAGTTATATTGATTTGCCCAATTTCAGGTCATTTGGATTTTCTTACCTAATTCCAACACTGATTTGAGAAATTGTTGGGGTGAAAGATGATAAATACATAATTTCTGTGTGATGCATACTAGCCCATTATGCTATTACTTTGCAGGGGAATAAATAGGAAGTAAAACCCATCAGAATTGACTGCCTCTTTAAGGAATGTAAAGAAAATGTTGCAAAGTGCCAGCAAAAGTAATCCCTTGCATTCACCAAGCCCACAATAGGGCACCTTGATAATCCAATCCATCAGCTGTTTTATACTCCTTCTTTGCCCAAAATATGAGGCCAAACAGGTTACCAATATGCAAATTTCAACTTTTTATCCAAAGACAACATTTTAGGCTTAATCTTCCCTTATAATCACTTCCTAGCCACTGATATATGTGATACAGGGCAGTCACAAGAAGGGCAGAGGAATTTTAATGTGTGGACTGTGATTGACAATTGGGCTTCACTTTCTCTATACTGAGCAAGATGGCGGCGCCCAGGGAGGAAATAACCAAGTCTCTGGGACAGACCGAAACAGAGTTTTTGTTCACCTAATATGCGCCAGTGAGCTGTTTATAGGACATTATATTCATATTTGGCTTTGTTTTGTGTAAATATTGGCAAAGGAAAGGGTTGCCTTATGTTTAATAAGAATATCCTTCCTAGCAGCAAACATTAGATTTTTCTAACCTCCCAACTTGTATTTAACCATTTTATGGCTAAAACATTTTCCTTCAATTCCTTTTTTTTAAGGAGTAGAGAAAATACAGTTACACAATGTCGATCAAAGTATATTTTTTAGAGGAACACACAGTAACCTCTAGTCTATAACAACATAAGAAAGGAAACAACACATATAAACTTTCTTGAAATTGCATTTCTGCTATACCTTATCCACTGGCCAAAACATTTTCAATGCTTATGGCCAAGGAGATTCTGGGAGCTGACACTTGAGAGTGTCATAGTAACACCAGTAATAATTGTTACTATGTAAAAATTGGCATTCATTCAGAACATATGTTAATGAAAATAGCAATTGTTCCTATCCATTCCCTTTATAAAGTGTTTCTGTGCATCACAGGTAATTCGACAAACCGCTAAATACACAGCTGAAACGCATTGTGAGAATAGCTGACATGCTGCCATTGTCATTTGACTAAGCGCCTGTGTGTGTGAGACATGTAAGAAGTCTCTTCTCGTTTCCTGTGTAATTTATTTTATGGTTTAATAAAGAAGCCGCTGTGGAATATGTTGGTGTGATCTGCTATCAATTTTTCCCTACACAGTTGGATTCTAGGACTCTTCAACAAATATCGAGACAACCTTTGTTACAGGCAGTTACCTCCTCTATAAAGTATAACCACAGCAGTGGCATAATGAGGCCTGATTAGATAAGTTTCCCGAAGAGCCCATTCACACAGGGACGACTTTGGATCCGACTTCAAGTCGCCCCTAGTCACCTCAAGTCGCACTGCATGAGAAAATCAATGTAAGTGAATGAAGCCATCTTAATGCACACTACTGCAGTCGCTCCGACTTCAAAAAAGGTTCCTGTACTACTTCAATCCGACTTCTAGGCGACTTCTAGGCGACTTGTACCCATTGATTTCAATGGAAGTCGCCTCAGAAGTCGGATCACTGTCTTAACAGAGGCAACTTTCCAGGAAGAGAACATACATTTTTCAGGCAAACCCTTCCCTCCCCCCTCCGTCCCACAGAGCCGATTCTTGTTTGATTGGCCACTGGAAAGCCTCCTGTCCTGGAGGCGACTTCAGTCTTGTTGTAAGTCGCCCCAAGTTGCGCTGAAGTCGCCCCAAGTCGCGCTGTGATTCAAACTCAAGTTGTGTCCAAGTTGCCTCCCAAAGTCGCGCTGGAAGTCGTGTTGCCCCTGTGTGAATGGGGTCTAACACAACACCAATTTATAGCAGAACTGGATTCTCCAGTGCTTCTCTCACAACCTATATAACCCATTTTTGAACGACATTAAATGTCATTCGGTTGACATAAAAATAAAAGTGGCCAATATAGTCCTACTGCTTTTTGATTTTAGCCCTAACCTCTATATTGCTTCTTCTACAATATCAAAGCTCTAGTCTAGAACAATACCTAGACAGAAGCTGTGAAAATTTAGAATATAAATTATGTATATAATTCCTATACTATAGATTTTGAAGGTAATGTCTGTCTGAAAACAATTACTGTATTTATTGGCGTATAACACTCACTTTTTTACCCCGAAACAAGAGGGTAAACTGTGCCTGCGTGTTATACGCAGGGGGCTGTGGAAAGTTTTTTTCCTGAAACTTGATTCTTAAAGTTAGGGTGCGTGTTATACGCCTGCGCGTGTTATACGCCGATAAATACGGTACATCATCCTTCTTTAACTAATATGCTGGAAATATTTTTTTTTCTTTTGGTTGAGGTTAGCCAAAATAAAAGAAAAAAATCCAGTCAATAGGAAAAGGAGGAATGAAAAAAAAGGAAAGTACGTTTTTACAGAGTTTCACAGCTGCTATCTAGCTATTGCTAGAAATCTGTGACTGAGGCCGGATTCACACTGGTACGACATCATACCTCCCAACTTTTTGAGATGGGAATGAGGGACACCTACTAGCAAATGTATGTAGGCATAGGATACGCCCCCTTCCAAGCCCCCTTAAAGGAGAATTAACCCCCAAAAAAGATTAGTTAAACCCCCAAGGGCTTTTTTTTTAACCACTACTATTCCTTTATATTGGCTTTTGACATTTAGTGCCGGTTCACATTGGGGCGGCACGACTTGCCGCGCGACTTGGCAAGGTGATCTGCAGACGACTTCAGAGGCGACTTTCAAAATGACTTCTGTATTGAAGTCAATGGAAGTCGCCCTGAAGTCGACCCCCAAGTAGTACAGGAACCTTTTTCTAAGTCGGAGTGACTTGAGTCGCTCCTATTAGAACGGTTCCATTGTACAGAACAGGACGCGACTTGTCAGGCGGCTGAGTCGCCTGACGAGTCGCCCCTATGTAAACCGGCTCTTACAAATGCTGCCGTTTAGAAATTGGATAAAAGGTTTAGCACTGGGAAACATTCTTTGAAAGATAAAAAGTGCATTTTATATACAAATATAGAGATCAGACCAAAATGAGGGACAAGTGAGGCGAAAGGAGGGACATAGGGACATTTCTCCAAATCAGGGACAGTCCCTCAAAATCAGGGACAGTTGGGGGCTATGCGACATACACTCTGACTTTGAGAGCATTGAGCACATGTTGCATGACATGTGTAAATCAATGATTCCCTATTAGAGCAGTCTTAACCGGCACAAGTCGGTCCAACTTTGAGGCCGGGTTCACACTGGTACAACCTACAATAGACTTTCAGAGTACATGTCGCATGACGTGTGTAATCAATGATTCCCCATGAGAACCATCTTAACTGGTCCGACACAAGTCGGTCCGACTTTGAAAAAGGTTCCTGCACTAATTTGGTCCGACTTTGGTCCTACTTCAGCCCATTGAATATCATTAAAGTCCGATCAAAGTCGGATCCTTGTCCTAACCATCCGACTTGTGACATCCGACATGGTGATTACAGCAGCAGTTAAAGACATTTATGTCACACTGGGATTGTTTTGATTGGTTAAAGGACAAGTCACTATCTCAAAGTCAAAGCAAAAGCTTATCCTGTTCATTCAAGTCAGATGGAAGTAGGACTGAAGTAGGACAGATGTAGCAGGGCAAAGTAGGATGACAGTCGTACAACAGTCGTGTTGTACCAGTGTGAACCCGGCCTGAAGAATGGATCATTATGTCCAGGTGCTGTTAGGTGGGATAACAAGAGGGATGTCATGGGTCACTTTAAAGTGGCAGTTAAACCTGTAAGTGCACTTGTATCTACAGGTAAGCTTACAATAAAGCTTATCTTTAGGTACAATTAATATCTCCTAAATGTTGTTGTTTTTCCCACGTTTACTACTGCTTTAAGTTTCCTCGATCTTATGATCTCCTAGATAGCACATAAACTGTATGTAATGTTTAGTTATGTTTTATTATTAACATTTTTTAACATTAAAAATCAAACTTAAATTTTTTTTTTTAAATGTGTGAACATGCAGGCTTTTTCGTTTACAATAATCTTTATGGAGAAAGGGTTTTACAAGAATAAAGTATTAGGCAGGATTTTTATTACAGAAGAGATTCTATGCATGATGCAATTCTGTTGTAGACACTCTATAAAAATCTGTCTTGCTGTAGTACAAAAAAAGGCAGCAAAATTGCATCAGATTCATGTACATGCTAGTAAGGTGTATTGACTCTCACAGATTTGTGCCAGAAAAAATGAATCGCAAAATTGTCTCTCACCTCCACTTTCTTTGTCAACGATGTGGTGGTAATTCCTTATGAATTTGTTGCAGCAATAGTGACAGACAATAAAAGTGTTGCAAATGAACTATATAAATGATATGAATTTGTTGCGTGTGTAGTACTAACAATACAAATGTCATATAGGTTTCATGAATTTTGTGTAAGGCTTCCAACTACATCCACACTGTCAGAAATGTGTTGCAAAAGTCTTTGAATCGCCCCCACTATGTCTTTTCTGCAATAAAGAATTCTTACCTTACAATGTAGCACAGCTCAGTGTGCTACAATTTTACCATCTGCTGGACTGAATGGAGTGATGCTATCTTGGCACAGCCAGTCAAGATGGCTGAAACTCTTGAACCCATAAGAAGGCCAGGTGAAGTTGTCAGCATTGGTGAGGAAACATATGGACATCATATTGCATTGCATTGAAGGGAAGGTGAGTATAGTTCAACCTTTAAAGTGTTACTAAACCCAGGACCCGGCATTCACTATATCTGGTCTCCCACAGTACACAGAACATGGAAATCCAATTATTTTAGTAAATATACATTTCTAAATACCTTTTCTCATCAGCAGTATATAGCAGTCTTGTGACTTCTATCAGTGTCTGGTTAAAGCTTGTAGGAGGAGTTTTCATTCTCCTACGAGGCTGCATGACCCCTGACCCTCTGTCGGCCCTGTGCTGATCATATACACCTTCCCATGAAAAAAATAAATAAATAATCTCTAACAATACACACCAAACTGAGCATGTGCAGAGTGCCTCCAAGGCTCTGTACTATCAGGAGATGGATTGGGGACAGTGGAAGGAGGGGAGGATCAGAGAAGACAGGATTAAAACAAATGCAGATAATTAACCCCTTAGTTTCCACAGTGAGTATAACAAGCATGCTTTACTACATATACAGACTGATTTTACTGTTGTGGGTTTTGTAACACTTTAATTTTCAGAGTGTGCACCATAAAACGCTCACTTCTGCTTTTTTATTATTTTCCTACCATATATTAGTGATAATCTGAGCTTCTTAATTCAAGTTTCTGAAAAGCAACAAAGTGTCCTATCTAAGAATGTTGGCATTGATGGGTATATACATGGAATGTCTGAAAGTGCACTGATTGTTTATTTTTTTTATATCCTGTAAAAATAATTGAGAGGTGGGCAGTAGGACAGAGGGTTTCGAGAATGTACACTGTCCTTGGGTATGAACTATTGTCAGCCTATGCAACTCCTACATATACCATCTCCTATTAACAGATTAAGTAATGTTGTTGCAGTGAGACAAGAACAGAACTTCCAAGACAAAGATTCCCAGTTTTACAGATTCTTTAAAGTGGATCAGTTCCTAGAGCCAGCACTAGGTGACCGAGATACAGATGATGAACTTCAGGAGTCTCTGGTGTTCCTGGCACAGCTAGGGCCGGCAGCATTGCTCACTATGATTCTTCGGAAACCGTGAGTTTTCTAGTGTTTTACTTCTGTAGATACCTTAGGGATGTACTGAATAGAAGAAAAGGGATTCATTTAGGAGTGGACATGGACCTTCTGTTTAGAGAGACTCGGTTATGTCTCACCATCCTGAAATAATCCCTATATTCAATGTCCATCTCCACATGAGCACACCTAACTTGTCCTGATAACATTTGATAAATTATGCATTCAGAAAATCATTACATTCATTTTTCCTGCAGCTTATTTGTCTTGGCATTAGTCTCGTTTAATCTTCTGTATATCAGCTTTCAATACTAGGAGAGGGAGGGCAAGTACAAGGAACCAGTTAGGTTCTGCTGAAATGCATGTTCAATGACAGAGAAGAAAACGCTGAGAGATGGTCTTCCATTGCCTATCTACTGTTCCATTGTTCAGTCAGCAAGTTAGAGCTGTGGAGTTGATTTACTAAAGGAAAATAGACTGTGCACTTTGCAAAGGGCCCTTGCACTCTGCAAGTGTATTGCTAGAGCTTAGTAAATGCGGCAAAGCTTCACTCTGCAATGAATACCCAATCAGGAAAAAAAAAAAAGAATTTTTGCTTGCACCTGATTGGATGATGGAAGTCAGCAGAGCTTCTGCTCATTTATCAAGCTGTGAAGCAACTGCTCTTGCAGAGTGCACAGTGTATTTGCCTTTAGTAAATCAACCCCTGAGTGTGGACTTCTCTACCAAGTTGATGATGTTGGCATGTAAGTCAAAAGCCTCGTACACACGATCGGACTTCCATCTGACTTTTCCATGGATTTTTGTTCCAAGGGCGTTGTCCGTGAACTTGTTCTGCATACACACGGCAGAACATTTTCAGCCAACATACACCAAACCACGTGGTTTTTCAGCTCATAACCGCCACCCTTTGGGCAACTTCTGCTATTGTTGTCTGATGTTTATAATTGGTTCCAAGCATGTGTGTTTGTACTTTGTGTTTTAGTCCAACGGATTTGTGTACACACGATCAGAGAATCCGACGTAACACATTTATTTTCAGACAGTTGGTGAGCATAAACAGCCAAAATTTGTTGTCATTAATTCCGCCAACAATTGTCTGATGGAGCATACAGACGGTCGGATTATCCGACACAACACGTCCATCAGACAATTATTGGCGTAAAATCCGATCGTGTGTACGGGCCTAAAGACATAGATGTGGCATCTGGCATTGGTGACCAGATCACATGGCTGGATGCAGAGAATTGGAAATTTTATGTCAGGCATAACAATTCACACATTAGTATTGCAACTATTCATTTCGTTTTTAGAATTCGTTTTTTCAGAAAGTGGCAATTGACTACTAATACACTAGCAGAAAAGATTTAGTTAGCACAAGATTTTGAGATGCCGCAATTCTGACAGTTGCTATCCTGAACCTGATTTTTAATCTCTCTTATGTTTGTTTCATACACAAGATGAGTGTTTGCAGACTGGATTTATAATGACCCGTGATGCCTGATCACCTCTACACAGTGCAGACATTGATCTGTAGCACAAGCAACGTTAGAATTTGAGCTGAGATGTTTATCAGGGACGATATTATAGTTCTACATACATTTCTTTTTTTAGAGCAGGCTACCTTGCTTAAACACTTTGTAGTAAGAAGTTTCATTTCTGAAGAGAAATACATTTTTAGTGAAAATTATCTGCTCACTGATGGTAATTTGTTTATGGTTTATAGCCCATATCAGCGTACAGAAGAAGAGCTGGAGGTCATCTTTGAAGAGCTATTACATATTAAAGCAGTCTCTCACCTTTCCAGTTCGGTCAGTAATTTTGCATATATTTCACTTAAACGTTTGGTTTCTTTCCACTAAACTGTACTTTTCATATATTGTTGTTTTTTTTTTTAGGAAATGGGTAAGCACTGTTTGTATTTCATTCTTAACCAGTTGAGGACACTGGGCTTGCTATACGTGCCCAAAAAACCTAATCAAAGTAGACAAGGCCTGCGGAGAGCAAGTACCGTATATACTCGAGTATAAGCCGACCCACCTAGTTTTACCACAAAAAAATGGGAAATCTTATTGACTCGAGTATAAGTCTAGGGTGTCCATCTGTATGCCTCACTGTGCCTCACTTTGCCTCACTGTGTCCATATGCCTCACTGTGTTCATGCCTCACTGTGTCCATGCCTCACTGTGTCCATGCCTCACTGTGCCCATGCCTCACTGTGTCCATGCCTCACTGTGTCCATGCCTCACTGTGCCCATGCCTCACTGTGTCCATGCCTCACTGTGTCCATGCCTCACTGTGCCCATGCCTCACTGTGTCCATGCCTCACTGTGTCCATGCCTCACTGTGCCCATGCCTCACTGTGTCCATGCCTCACTGTGCCCATGCCTCACTGTGTCCATGCCTCACTGTGTCCATGCCTCACTGTGTCCATGCCTCACTGTGCCCATGCCTCACTGTGCCCATGCCTCACTGTGTCCATGCCTCACTGTGCCCATGCCTCACTGTGTCCATGCCTCACTGTGTCCATGACTAGACTGACGTTTAACATGGGAGTCTATGGAAGGGGTGCCCAGCTTTGAAAAATCGGTGCTCCCCGGCCGTAAGTTCCCCAGACAAAAAACTTTGCACACTTGTAGAGGTGAAATGGGACTACATGTGTGCCAAGTTTCGGGGTCCAGGGGACCTACTGACGGCCGGTACCGGGTCCCCAAATTCACCAGAGAAATGACCGTTTAACATGGAAGTCAATGGAAGGGGTGCCCGGATTAGAAAAACCGGTGCTCCTCGGCCATAGGTCCCCTGGACAACAAACTTTGCACACTTGTAGAGTACGAGTGGGGCTACATGTGTGCCAGGATTGGGGTCCAGGGGACTTACGGCCAGCCGGTTCTGGGTCCCCAAATCCGGGAGATCAGGCGCAAAAAGGTGACTCGAGTATAAGCCAAGGGGGGCATTTTCAGCACAAAAAAATGTGCTGAAAAACTCGGCTTATACTCGAGTATATACGGTACTTCTGCCTAGCTCTCATCCAACGCTCGCCCAATACCTGCAGACGATTCCAATATTAAACCCAGGAGTTGTTACAGTATTTAAACAGAGCACCTGTAGAGGTTTCTGCTGTCAGAAAATGACCATCTGAACAATGTTTAGCAAGATGGTGAAACAGATAGTACTATTAACTAGCGGTGAATTGAAAATAAAAATTTTTTACTTGTCAGGTTGCTTTAGGTGACATCATATACAGACTGTGGTCCATCCCTCATCTATAGATGAATGAAACAAATTAAATACAAAGTAACAATGTTAAAATCAAATTTTTTTTAATTCACCTCTATTTAACTCCTTATTAACCCATAGTCTACCCTAATCAGTCCATATTAACAGCTTCCTCCCCTATTCCCTGAAACTATTATTCTCGTGCATGTTTTTTTTTTTTTTGCTCACTTCTATTTTAATAATTATCGACATTTAAACAATTTTTCAATTCTGTTCATTTTGTTGATTCATTTTCGAGTCACAACTAAATTTACAAAAGCCTGTACAGTAGTTCATTTGTATATACATTTGCAAAGCTTTGCACCAGAATCATATTTTTTTTCTGTCATTTTAACCACGAAAAATTAGAGAATAAAATGTATACTTTGTATTTGCAGTTACACTGTTTTGTTAACTAACAATGACTAAAATAGATTTTTTTTTTTTTTTTTTTAGTTGTGTTATGTTTTTGTCTATGGGTTGCATAAACAATAAAGTATATGTGGTGGAGATTAGGCTTTGTGCCTGTTGTGCATGCAAATACAATGTGAAAAAATGTGTAAGGTAAAAGAATATGGCTATTTTTTGTTTTATCTGTAAGAGAAATTCATAATGAAAGCTTAAAGTCGAACTATAGCCAAAACTTTTTTTTTTCATTTTGGATAGAGCAAAGGAAGGGTTATAACCCCTGTCAGATTTTTTTTTTCTGCGCCATCTGTGTCCCATTGACAGGTGTTCAGGTTCTTATTGCTGCCTGTGCCCCCGTTAGGGAGAATCAATTACTCTATCCAAAACTAAAAAAAATAGGATTTTTTACTCACCGTAAAATCCTTTTCTCTGAGTCCATGGACCGACACAGCTTCTCTATTGACAAAGTGGGTATTATCCGTTAATTAGGAGTGACTAGGCAGAAAAACTTGTAAAAAGTGTTGCATCACACCTTCTACAGTACCGCCCAGGGGGCGGACCCTCTGGGTATACCCTCTCAGTCTGCATCTTCGCAGATCAGTTCGTCAAAAAGCAGTACAAACTTAAAAGGAGGGGTGGGTGCTGTGTCGGTCCATGGACTCAGAGAAAAGGATTTTACGGTGAGTAAAAAATCCTATTTACTCTTTCGTCCATGGACCGACACAGCTTCTCTATTGACAAAGTGGGACGTCCCAAAGCAGTGTCAGAGAAAAAACGAGGGGTGGTAACAGCATAAGAATAAACTTCACCCCAAACACAAAACAGCACTCCTCCAACGGAGGAGTTGCAACTCTAAACAGCCGCTTGCAAAACCTTGCGGCCAAAAGAGGCATCCGAAGATGCACCTACATCAATTTTGTAGAATTTTGTGAAAGTGTGAGCGGACGACCAAGTCGCCGCTTTACATAATTGGGAAACAGACGCTTGATGTCGGAAAGCCCAAGAGGCACCTATTGCCCTGGTCGAATGCGCCGTGACAGGAAAGGGGGGCGCCTGACCCTTTAAGGCGTAAGCCTGGATTACTATCTGTCCGATCCACCTAGAGATGGTGGCCGATGAGACTGCTTGGCCCTTCTTGGGACCAGCCACCGAAACAAACAGTGAGTCTGACTTCCGGAACAGGGAAGTAGCAGATAGGTATACTCTCGAACAACGTCCAAGGAATGCAACGCCGACTCCTTAGGATTCGACGGCTGAGGACACAAGGATGGAAGTACAATGTCTTCGTTGAGATGAAAAGCCGAAACGACTTTCGGAAGAAAGGAAGGCTGCGGCTGCAGCACCACCTTATCCTTGTGGAAAATCAAATAGGGAGCCTTGCAGGACAAGGCTGCCAGCTCAGAGACTCGTCTAACTGACGTAACAGCCACCAAAAAGACCACTTTCTGAGAAAGTGTCAACAGGGGAATATCTCTAATATTCTCAAACGGTGCCTTCTGAAGCACCGAGAGGACCAGGTTCAAGTCCCACGGAGGTAACGGGGGACGGACCGGAGGGGCCACCTGTCGGACCCCCTGCACAAATGTACTCACGAGAGAGTGAGTCGCCAGGGGTCGCTGAAAAAAGACAGCCAGGGCAGATATCTGTCCCTTAAATCGTACTTAGGGCAAGCCCTTGGTCCACCCCATGCTGTAAAAACAGCAGGATTCTGGAAACCAAATAGGTACGCGGATGCCATTTCATTTCCTCACACCTGGAGATGTAGGCCCTCCAAGTGCGGTGATAGACCTTCCTAGAGGACGGTTTTCGAGCACTTCTCATAGTAGAGATTACTGAGTCTGACAGGCCCCGGTCTCTCAGTACCCGGTTCTCAACAGCCATGCCGTTAAAGCCAATGACTGTAAAGCAGGATGGAATATGGGACCTTGCGATAGCAGGTCCTTCCGTAGTGGTAGGCGCCAGGGGACGTCTGCTACCAGATGTACTAGATCGTCGTACCAAGGACGCTGAGGCCAATCTGGAGCGATTAGGATCATTGGAATTCCCTCTGCCTCCACTCTGCGGAGCAGAAGAGGAAGAAGCCTTAAGGGAGGGAAGGCATAGATTAGCCGATACTGACCCCACAATGCTACCAACGCGTCCGTTGCGTCTGCCCATGGGTCTCTTGACCGGGCCACAAATCTCAATACCTTCCGATTGAGTCGGGAAGCCAGAAGATCTACGTCTGGTGTGCCCCATCTTTGGCAGAGGAGTTGGAACACCTCCGGGTGTAAGGACCATTCTCCCTGGTCCAGCATCTGGCGGCTCAGGTAGTCCGCCTGCCAGTTTTCCACACCCGGAATGTACACGGCCGACAGTGCCGGTACGCTCCTCTCTGCCCACTTCAGGATGCGAGCGATCTCCGATGCTGCAGCTGAGCTTCTTGTTCCTCCTAGATGATTGACATATGCCACTGCTGTGGCGTTGTCTGACTGGATCCTGCCACTGCTGTGGCGTTGTCTGACAGCCGGTGCTGTCAGCCACCATACCAGGGATCTCCTGACTAGGTGGCTCACTCGGATTTGATAATCCAGAGATGAAGGGCATCTGTTCCATCTGGACAGAACTTCCTTCTGTAACACTCGAGTGTGGTATTGAACATATGGGACCGCCTCGAAGGAGGCTACCATGAGGCCCAACACTCGCATGCAAAAACGGAGTGACGACCAATTCCTGGAAGTCAGCTGCCGTACTGCAGCCCGGAGGGTCTGCAACTTCTCCACAGGGAGGAATACCTTTGCCTCTGAGGAATCCAGAATCAACCCCAGGTACACTAGGCGTTGAGTGGGCACCAATACTGACTTTTGCGTGTTTAGTATCCAATCACAGTCTCGAAGAGTCTGACAGGTAATGGACACGCTTACCTCTAATTCTGAGCTTGAAGGGGCCTTCAGCAGAAGGTCGTATAAGTAGCCTGTGATAGCGATACCCCGCTGTCTTAGAAGTGCCAGAATCGGAGCGAGCACCTTGGTGAACGTCCTGGGTGCTGAGGCAAGGCCCAATGGGAGGGCCACAAACTGGTAGTGGTCCTTCCCGATAGCAAATCGCAGAAACCTCTGGTGTCTGGAGTATATGGGGACATGCAGGTATGCGTCCTTGATGTCCAAGGAGGCCAGAAAGTCCCCCGGATGGAGAGCCGTGACTACAGATCGAACCGACTCCATCCGAAAACTTTGTACCTTCACAAAGCAATTGAGGGCTCTGAGATCCAAGCTTGGACGAACCCCCTCCTTCTTCGGCACAATGAACAGATTTGAGTAAAAACCCCGTTCCAGTTCTGGAACTGGAATAACTACCCCGCGTTCCAGTAGACCCTGGACCGCCCCATACAGGGCCTCCCGACGGGTCGGTAGTAGCTGGAGATTGGAGGTGTTGAATCTGTCCGGTGGACAAGAGAGAAACTCTATCTTGTAGCCTGAGGAGATTACTTCGCAAACCCACCTGTCGGATTAGTGCTGTCCACTGAGTCGCGAATTTGCGAAGACGTCTCCCCACCCGAGAGCTGGGTGGGGGTGGACCTTCATGCGGACGCAAATTTGTCCGCAGGCTTATTGGGTATGCGGGACCAGGGACGCTTTTGTCCTTGGGCAGGCGCTTTATCGGCCTGGGGTCTTTTCCCTGTCGCCCTAGGGGGACGAAAAAACCACTTGTGTGCAGTAAAGGAGGGCCCTTGCCCTTGGCGTGGCCCCTTACCCTTGCTAATTTGGGGAAGCAAAGTGCTTTTACCTCCTGTGGCATCCTTGATGATGTCATCCAGAGAAGCCCCAAAAAGTCTGTCGCCCTTAAAAGGCAGATCCAACAGGGCTTTCTTGGAAGTCTGGTCCGCAGACCAGCCTTTTAGCCAGATCAGGCGGCGTATTGCTACTGCATAAACCGAAGTTTTAGACAGCAGGGGAATAGTATTCATGTCTGACTCGCAGACAAACCTAAGGCCCTGGACCAACAGGTCGGCCAATGTTATCTCATCAGGAGGAGCATCTCGCTCCTTAACCCCTGGAGTAGCAATCTTGCCCATTCAGTAAGTGTGTGAGACACTAGGGCCCCCGCCAATGCCGGGCGTACTGCCGAGCCTACCACTGAGTATAGGTAGCAAGCGAGTGCTTCAGCCTTCTTATCCACAGGGTCCTAGAAAACAGGAGCCCCTTCTACAGGAATTGTGGTGGCTCTATTAAGTCTGGACACCGGAGGGTCCACTATAGGGGGGAGAGGTCCATTTCTTCAGAAAACTCTCCTCAAAAGGGGTACCGTACCGCAAACCTCTTTGGGGCTGTAAAGACCCTCAGTGGGTTCTCCCATTCCTTGTATAAGAGTTTATCAAAAGACACACAAGGGAACACCTTAGCAGTGCGGGCAGGTCTATGAAACCCAAGTGGACCGGAGTCTCTGCTGCTTCTGCAGTATTTTCCAATTTTAGCATATCCCGCACTGCAGTAATAAGGTCAGATACCAAAGCCGTCTCGCGTACTGACCTGGACTTTGAGTCATTCTCACTGTCCGGTCACGGTCTGCAGTCTCTGATGCGTCAGAATCTGGGCCCCGAGCCGTAGCTGGACCTGGTTCTGCACCAGAATTATCCCCAGAAGCTTGCAGGGGATGGGGCGTTTACTACCCCCTGTATTCCCGTGTGCTGCTTCCACCCTGGCAGCAAACGCCTCTAGGATTGCAGTCATAGCGTTCATAGACACCTCAGGGGCATCCAGCTGCTAAATCTGGTGTTTCAGGGGAGAAGACATCTGGCTCAGATGCCATGCTGACCACACGCTGACACTCACAGGGCTCCAGGCAAGATATCAATAGGCCACCCTCCTGTGCTGCAGAGAGGCCGGGTCACCCAGAGGACTCACCACCCTGGATAGGTACTGCTATGCTGCGCCTGTGATGCTGTCCCCCTGCTGCTATGTCAGTGTAATGCACCCTAGAGGCCGGAGGCTCTCGAAAAATGGTTGCCAAAAACGTCTGTATGGAAGATAATGTGGGCTCTAAGAAAATGGCCGCCGACAGAAGATAGAGGTCAAGCAGCCATAGCCCACAAAAAGATGGCCGCCGAACGGCAATATCTGCATACAGGGTGGACAAACATGGCCGCCGATCAGCTGATAGGGGCCAGTGGGTGTGGCCGAACCACAGGAAGATGGCCGCCGGGCAGTCACAAGAGGCCAAACTTGGCATGGACCACCTCAAAATGGCCGCCGACAGCATGGAGGAGGAAGGACACAAACACAGGTAAGAAAAAATGACATTTCTTTTAAATGTTAGTTACAGCCAGCCCCGCTCCAGTGGGACCCCCTAGGTGACCCCCAGCACCCAGCAACCTTTAGCTAGAAGCCCAGGGAGGAGGGAAAGGCAGGGAGAGAGGGAAGAAAGGGGCCACAACCACTTACTTGATCTCTCCAGGAATGTCCAGCTAAATCACCCAGCTGAGGCAGGGGAGTTTTACTTACCTATCCTGCATGTATTCTGCTGGAAGACATTCCAAACAGATCATCGTCCGCGCACGGAAGGTGACTGTTGGCCAGGCATGCTGTGATTGGACCCAGAAGGGACGATCATATGTATGCCCTGGAGCATGACGCTCACCGGACAGGCTGCTGCGACTCGGCCGTAAGGTCAGCCGAAGCTGAGCGGTCCGATGCAGGCCCTGGAGCGTAGGCTCACCGGCCACCCGTGGAGCGACGGGCATGTCGTGGAAAACCCAGCGCGTAGCTAGGGTCGGCACACGCTCGATGCCCGAAACTGGGGAGACTACAAGGATCGAGGATCCAGCCTGTCACCCAGTCGGCAGTTGATCGAAGATCGCAGGAAACAACAAATGTAGCAAAAAAATAAAAAATAAATATATATATATATATATATATATATATATATATATATATATATCTTTTTTGCCCCGGACCAATGGGCCCGAAGGGAGCCATGTCCTACTCCTTGCTAGACAGAAAAGAACTGATCTGCGAAGATGCAGACTGAGAGGGTATACCCAGAGGGTCCGCCCCCTGGGCGGTACTGTAGAAGGTGTGATGCAACACTTTTTACAAGTTTTTCTGCCTAGTCACTCCTAATTAACGGATAATACCCACTTTGTCAATAGAGAAGCTGTGTCGGTCCATGGACGAAAGAGTAAATAAGTTTTGCCTTTAGTTATACTTTCATTGAAGAAATAAATATCCATTCATGTAGGCAGTATACTAACACCCTTCTGTTTTTAGTCTCACCTCCACTTCCTTGTTATGGTAGATGTGCAGGCACTCGATTTTTATCACACTACCCACTTTTCTTCCTAATTTACCAGACTTGGTCAAGTACCCCCTTTCTAGCTCTGTAACACGGTCTGTAATACTCATCTATGAGATCACTGGAGTAATTGGCAAGGAAATGCCCTACAACTAAAAAATATATATTTCTGGGCATTATCAAGTGAAAAACAGTTAAAAACATATCATAACACAAGCAGTACAGGACTATATAGAGAAATGAAAGTCTGCCACATACTACAAGCGTGGAGCTACATATTGTTGGTGTGCTAAACTTTTAACTACCACGTGTTTGCCTTTTATAAATTATACAATACAATGTATTATTTTTATTTTTTTTCAGGTAAAAAAGGAAATAGCATCTGTATTAGTTTTTGAATCTCATGCCAAAGCAGGAACAGTGTGTAAGTATTAAATCAAATGAAACATACACACATATGTCTGTAACCAGAGAACTTTCATTTAGGCCCCTATTTACACTTATATGACTTGGCCCACGATTTGTGATGGCAAAGTAGCATGACAAGTCGTTTCCCATGATTTCCAATGACAACCATTCATATTAGTACGACTTCAAGCCGTTCTGACTTCAAAGTAGTCCCTGCACTACTTGGGTCCGATTTTGATGCCACTTACACAGGCATTCCCTGAAATTGCGGCAAAATCGCGGTCGCGAGTTGCAGTAGTGTGAAAGGGGCCTTAGGTTGTTTTCATTTTTATTCTGAATGAGTTAAAAGATAGCACAAACATACAATGTAACAAATGCATCATTGCCATAGACATAACAGCAAATAAACAATAATAAAGGATCATAAATAAGTTATTACTATTTGTAAATGTACTTTTCTTTTAGTAAGATAAATATGAAATATTGTATATGGTCATAGGCGTGGGTACAGGCTGTTCCAGAGGTGGTTGCCTGGGCACACCCTAATTACCCTGTGCGCATTGGCATTGTAGCCAGGCGCCTGCTAGTTAAAGGAGTGCCATAGATTTTTTTACTACTCTGTCCCCCCTGCCGGTGTTGCTGTTTGTCCTTCAGCCAGCTCCTATCCCCATCACAGCTGAATTGCTAGAGCGGCTTTGTATGTGTATCTCATCTTCCCAGGTGCCTCCCTTCCTTGCCAGGAAGCTGAATGGAGCGGTTGTGCAGTATCTCCGTGTGCAGGTTCGATTCCCCACTCACCCTTCTTCCTTCCAGCATCTGTGTAAAGCAGCTCTGTGTTGAAGGAGAAGTAGGGCCAAAGCTCTGTTGGTCTACTTCTCCTGTAGATCACAGAAGGCTCCTGTAGGTCATAGGAGTGAACTTTGTTCTGTACTCCTGCGAGCTGTATTCAGCTGACAGCATCACTCAGTGGGTTTAGTTTTAGTTGACGTCACTTAGCAGGTCCAGGCTCTGGAAGGATCCCAACTTTAATGTCTGGATCCACACAAATGCCTGGTTTGCAGCTGGCTCAGCTTCTCAGTGAGCCGTTGAGAGCCTGAGCCAGCCGGCTCACGTTCCCACCACAGCCCAGCGCTCCAGTGAGAGCTGGAGGGGCATAGCAGAGAGCGGATGACTGACAATCACCTGCTCCCTGCTCACTAAAGACCAACAACTGAGGAATTAGCGGTCTTTGATCACTTGGTTCTCATTCTTAGAGGCAGCAGGGGGACAGATGCAGCATCGGACCAAAGCTGCATCCATCTAGGTGAGTAAAAATTTAATTTTTTTTAAATTCCAGCACTTCTATTGTAATGGAGAATTTCCCCGTTCACTCACTGCTAATGCAATAGGCTGCACACACCTATGCATATGGTTATTTGGTATTTTAAGTTCAAGATACCAGATGAAGCTCTAAACTTCTTTTCACATATTTGTCCAGATCTTACACTCGCTTAGCTGAAAAATGTCTGTTGTTTCTTTAGTGAGGGAGACACAGACTCAAATACCACAGGACAGCTGGACAATTTTCCCCCATCTTCCCCCAGGTACTCTTCAGTGCTGCAGAAAGCTTCTAGACCAGACTTTGAGAATATAACCCCCCCCCCAGCTTCAGCAGGAACCTCAATGACTCCCAATGAGTGTTTCCTGCAGCCTGCCCTTAGTGGCAGAGCCCCCAGGATCCAACAACTCTGCTCCAGGTCTCAGACTATTTACGGGCTCTCCAGCCACCTACTGGGTACACCTCCCCAGGGATTGGCTATATCATCATGAATATTTAGACTGCCTCCTCTGTTCTTCCTCCCAATATAATTCTAGAATACTCTAGAATGCAGGGGGAAGTAATCTGGCTACATAGAAGCTAAACTAAATTTGCCTACACTAACTAGGAGGGTGCTTAATTTACGTAGCACAATAGGTGAAACAGCAATTTATACAAACAACTGAATCAGCATAATGGCTGATCCTTCCTCCCTTCCTGCGAAGATCGATCTGTACAAAATTTCAATCACAGACAGACAGTGTGAAAGAAAACACCTTGTGCCATTTCTCACTTTAGAGGACCAATAGTGACATCAGGGTTATAGATTTACCCTTTAATGAATGTTTATTTATAAAATACAACAAACAAATGTAGAAAAACAATAGCTTGAAAAGGTATAAATTTCAAAAACAAAATACTATTGACCAAAACCCATTGTTGTTGCCCTTTGAATAGGGGTATTAGTTCAAACTATAGAATGTTGTAACAATCTCTATTATTATTATTCTTTTGCAGTATTTAGCCAAGGTGATATAGGTACTTCATGGTACGTAATATGGAAGGGATCAGTGAATGTGATTACCCATGCTGGGGTGAGTTCATCTTATTTTATATGATTTAAATGTTACCTATTTAACATTCAGACTACGCTTAACTATTTAAAGCGGAACCTCACCCTAAATAGGAAGTTCTGCTTTTAAGAATCCTTTCCCCCCTCTTTATTTTTTGGGAGGGCACCTAGTTTTGGCAGGTACCCGCTCTCACTTATGTTGGAATCATCTAGGCCAATGTTTCTCAACTCCAGTCCTCAAGTACCCCCTGACAGGTCATGTTTTCAGGCTTTCCATTATTTTGCACAGGCGACTTGATCAGTTTCACTGCCTTAGTAATTACCACAGCCGTTTCATCTGAGGGAAATCCTGAAAACATGACCTGTTGGGGGTACTTGAGGATTGGAGTTGAGAAACATTAATCTAGGCAATTCCACTGGAAGTTCTCCGTATTTGTAGCTGCTGACTTTTCATTTTTTTTTTCCTGGAGAATAAAGATCCTCTTTAAGGCTGATTTCTGATTGCTTGCTGCGGGTTACAGCAGACCATTGTTTCATGCTATATGTTCTTACTCAATTAAGCAGTGCAAATAATAGTAAGGGTTCAGTGAATAAATATATTGGTGCGCTAAAACCAACCCTAAAATGCAGCACAAATAATTAAAAATAAATACACATCCAATAAATAAATGGTGTGCTAATAATGCAATAAAAGTGCAAAATGAAACATCAATAAATGTGACTCCGTGCAGAAAATAGAGCAGCAATGAATGGGTATAAAGTGCAAAATTGATACTATGCAGTACTATCAATAACAGCAGCAATGAATGGGTGTACAATGCAATATATAGCTAAATGCAATAACAACAATAAGAATAATGACATAAAATGAATCCAAATGAAAGGAATTCATGAAAGTTTATATCAGGTGTAAGGTTCCACAATCTTCCACCGGAGGACCATGAATAAGTCAGGTGGCTCTGATGTAACGCGTAGGGAGGAACCAAGTGATGGTGTCTATCACATACAGACACTCAATGAGGTGATCGCTCTGCTGAGCTGTGTTATGCGCTTCTGATTCCTGGTACATGTATGTGGTATACCAATCGAGTCTGTTGGGTGTGATTCTGTTATCACAATATTGTCAGAGAGGTTTAGTAGACCAGACTGTGTGACTGCATGGAGGAGACCAAACGGGTGTAGGTGAAAGCATAACAATTTATTATGATAAGTGACCAACATACAACCACCTCAAACAGAACAGTGCAAAGAATAAATAAATAAACAGTGACTATAAACAAAGTATTTACAAATATGGGAGATACCGGAATCGTAGTAAAAAGCCAGGCCGAGGTCATACACACAGTGCTGTATCTTGGCCTAGGCCGACAAGGCCCAGGCCTAGGGCGGCACTTTGCGGGGGGCGGCAAAAAAGCCGCCCCCCCTGCACAAAAACATCCCCTCCGACCCGTCCTCCCGGCTCCCGGGGCCTCCTCCCGCTCACATACAGCCTCCCCGTGAGCACACACGCGGCGCATCTGCTGCCCACAGCCACTGAGGTGCCTGACCAGTGGCAGAGTGATCTACAGCCTTGTGTGCTGCGCCGGGGTCTTGGGAGCCTGGATGTATCTTCTTCAGACATCAGGAAATCCCGCCCGCTGCTTCACCATGCAGCGTGACATCCAGGCAGCCCAGACTCAGGTAGGAGGACACCGCTGTAAGGGGAGAGTGGGGAGCCCGAGTGTATGGCAGCCAAGGAGTGAGTAGAAGGCTGTGCAGTCTCATTGTGCTGTGTTTGGACTAGTGGCAGCCCGTTTTTGCTGGGACTTTTAGTGCACTGTGGGGGCTGAAATATGGCAGCCCCGTTTTTGCTGGGACTTGTAGTGCCCCGTTTTTGCTGGGACTTGTAGTGCACTGTGGGGGCTGAGATATGGTAGCCATGTTTTGCTGGGACTTGTAGTGCACTGTGGGGGCTGAGATATGGTAGCCATGTTTTGCTGGGACTTGTAGTGCACTGTGGGGGCTGAGATATGGTAGCCATGTTTTGCTGGGACTTGTAGTGCACTGTGGGGGCTGAGATATGGTAGCCATGTTTTGCTGGGACTTGTAGTGCACTGTGGGGGCTGAGATATGGTAGCCATGTTTTGCTGGGACTTGTAGTGCACTGTGGGGGCTGAGATATGGTAGCCACGTTTTGCTGGGACTTGTAGTGCACTGTGGGGGCTGAGATATGGTAGCCATGTTTTGCTGGGACTTGTAGTGCACTGTGGGGGCTGAGATATGGTAGCCACGTTTTGCTGGGACTTGTAGTGCACTGTGGGGGCTGAGATATGGTAGCCATGTTTTGCTGGGACTTGTAGTGCACTGTGGGGGCTGAGATATGGCAGCCATGTTTTGCTAGGACTTGTAGTGCACTGTGGGGGCTGAGATATGGCAGCCTTCTATGCTGGGACTTTTAGTGCCTTGGACTGAGGAATCCTCATTCCGCCACTGAGGGCACTACAAGTCCCAGCAGAGTGGGCTGCCATTCTTCCATCCCCTGTAGTCTAGGGCACTACAATTCCCAGCATAAGAGGCTGCCTTATCTCAGCCCCCAGAGGGCACTGCAAGTCCCAGCAGAACAGGAGAAAGAGCTGGGGGGTTGTATTGGGAGGGGAGAGAAGGAGGCACAGGTTTGAGATGGGGGGGGATTTTTTTTCTGAACGTGAGGATTTGTGCTGGAAGGGGGAGATGGGGGAGGATTTGTGCTGGAAGGGGGAGATGGGGGAGGATTTGTGATGGGAGGGGGGATTTATGCTGGGAGGGGGAGATGGAGAAGGATTTGTGCTAAAAGGGGGGATTTGTGCTGGGAAAGGGGAGGTTAAGGAAAGGGTTTGTGCTGAGAAGGGGGATTTTCACTGGAAGGGGTTATATGAGGGTGAGGATTTGTGCTGAAAGGGGGTATTTTTGCTGCTAGGGGGAGATGGAGGGGGCGGGGGTCTGGAAGGGGTGTGGTTTACAGATGATAGGGCGGGTCTTAAATATGAAGGGGTGTGGTTTTGACAGGAAGGGTGGGTCGTATTTAAATTAGAGGGTGCATGAATTTAGTCAGGCCTAGGGCAGCACAAAACCTAAATACACCACTGCATACACAAGGGGATCAGGCAGATGGGTAAGGATGGGAATAAAGCAGGAACAGGGAGAGCACGGATGGGTTGGCTGCAGAGCAGGGATCTAGGTAACCGGGGAGATAAATTCAGGATGAGCTCAAGGTAGGGATCGGGTCAAGCAGGAAGCAGGGATGCAGTTTCAAGGTAGGGATCGGGTCAAGCAGGATGCAGGTTAGGGATCGGTCGGATGCAGGCTCAAGTCAGGGTCACAGGTCCTAGGTCAGGGAGAGAGATACCAGGGCATGGAGTGCTTGTACTTGCCGGGTATTTATGGAAAGGCTGATTAGCTCCACACTGCCAGGATCCATCCGCTGGTGGAAACCAGTACTGCGTCCAAAGGATAATACAACACCAGCAGGGAAAGTTTCTCCTGACAGTTCCAAACTGACAGGAGACACCTGCTGGTGGACCACAGTACTGCAAGACAAATAATAAATATCACCAGCGGATGGAACCTTTCCTGACAAATATGATGCACTATGATCGCTTCCTCTTGTTTTGATATGTCGACTTCACATATGGATTAAACAAGATACAAGCATTATTATCGTTGTAAACTGGTCTAGTGCCTCCAGTGGAAGATTGTGGAACCTTACACCTGTTATAAACTTTCATGAATTCCTTTCATGTTCATTTGGATTCCCTTTTATGTCATTATTCTTATTGTCGCTTATTGTCCAATTCGCCTCAGTGTGAACCCAGCCGGAACCTGAATGGTTTCTATGCAGAGCTGCACCAGATTTTGCAATCTCCAGTTTTTAGTAAATCAGCCTCAGTAACCAGAGTTTTCCTTCTTCTAATAACCTCAGAAATATGTTAATATTAAATGGCTGCTATAAAATTGTTTGCACATTGCTCTTTTAGTTATCGAATGAGCCCATATGCGATTAGAAATCTGTATAAATTAAAGTCCACATGAAGTCTTTCATTTTATACTTGTTTGGCAGTCAGACTGCATCACATGTAAATAATATGGTCATTTTCCTTTATTCATAATGAGTTCAGGATTAAACTGTTTTTAAACCCAAAACCAAAAATGTAATATATTGCAGCTTACTAGTCATTAGATGTGATGGCTGCATTAGTTTTCTTTTTGTGAGACTCTTTAACCCTCTGCCAGGGTGGCCATTTCTTCAGAGAGCATGCGCCGATGACGTCATCGGCTGCATATACAGTAAACATCTCCTAGACGGTGCACGTTCATACCTCTTGAAATTTTCCACAATTTGTCATGTTACAACCAAAAACGTACATGTATTTTATTGGGATTTTATATGATAGACCAACACAAAGTGGTACATATTTGTGAAGTGAAAGGAAAATGATAAATGGTGTTAATTTTTTTTATACAAATAAATATGTGAAAAGTGTGGTGTGCATTTGTATTCAGACCCCCTGAGTCAATACTTTGTAGAACCACCTTTCGCTGCAATTAGAGCTGCAAGTCTTTTTGGGGATGTCTCTACCAGCTTTGCACATCTAGAGAGTGACATTTTTGCCCATTCTTCTTTGCAAAATGGCTCAAGCTCTATCAGATTGGATGGAGAACGTCTTTGAACAGCAATTTCCAAGTCTTGCTACAGATTCTCAATTGGATTTAGGTCTGGGCTTTGACTGGGCCATTCTAACACATGAATATGTTTTGATTTAAACCATTCCGTTGTAGCTCTGGCTGTATGTTTAGGGTTGTTGTCCTGCTGGTAGGTGAACCTCCACCCCAGTCTCAAGTCTTTTGCAGACTCTAACAGGTTTTCTTCTAAGATTGCCCCGTATTTGACTCCATCTATCTTCCCATTAACTCTGGCCAGCTTCCCTGTCCCTGCTGAAGAAAAGCATCCCCACAACATGATGCTGCCACCACCATGTTTCTCGGTGGGAGTGGTGTGTTCAGGATGATGTGCAGTGTTATTTTTCCGCCACACATAGCGTTTTGCTTTTAGGCCAAAAAGTTCAATTTTGCTCTCATCTGACCAGAACACCTTCTTCCACATATTTGCTGTGTCCTCCACATGGCTTCTTGCAAACTGCAAACAGGATGTCTTATGGCTCTCTTTCAACAATGGCTTTCTTTTATTGCGACTCTTCCATAAAGGCCAGATTCGTGGAGTGCACGAATAATAGTTGTCCTGTGGACAGATTCTCCCACCTAAACCGTGGATCTCTGCAGCTCCTCCAGAGTTGCCATGGGCCTCTTGGCTGCTCCTTTGAATAATGCTCTCTTTGCCCAGCCTGACAGTTTAGGTGGACGGCTATGTCTTGGAAGGTTTGCAGTTGGGCAATACGCTTTCCATTTTCAGATGGATCGAACAGTGCTCTGTAAGTTGTTCAAAGCTTGGGATATTTTTTATAACCTAACTCCACTTTAAACTTCTCCACATCTTTATCCCTGACCTGTATGGTGTGGTCAGCAGGCGGCTGACCACACCATCTAGCATCTAGCATGTGTTTTGCTTAGTCTCACATTGATGATTCTTGCTTAGGGTGTGGTCGCAACACTTCATGAGGCTGTTTGTTCACTAAGGTTCTCTAACAAACTTCTGAGGGCTTCACAGAACAGCTGTATTTATACTGAGGTTGAATTACACACAGGTGGACTAATTACATGACTTCTGAAGGCAATTGGTTCTACTCGATTTTAGTTAGGGGTATCAGAAAAAAGGGGGCTGAATACAAATGCACGCCACAGATATTTATTTGTAAAACATTTGGAAAACCATTTATAATTTTCCTTTCACTTCACAATTATGTGCCACTTTGTGTTGGTCTATAACATAAAATCCCTTTTTAAGCCTTATTATAATGACTTATTACAAGTCAGAGATGGGAGTTTACTCCCACTTTAAGGAGTTGTTGATTGGAGTACTATGGAGAGGGTGTGTAAAGACTGCTGCATTCTATGAAAGCAGTGGTTCGGCTCTCTGGTGTACTGCAGTGACGGGGCAGAGTCTAAAGCCTCATACACACGATCGGAATTCCAGCTGACTTTTCTGTGGATTTTGGTCCGAAGGGCGTTGGGCGTAAACTTGTTCTGCATACACACGGCAAAACATTTTCAGCCAACATTCACCAAACCACGTGGTTTTTCAGCTCTTTACCGCCACCCTTTGGGCAATTTCTGCTATTGTCTGATGTTTAGCATTGGTTCCGAGCATGTGTGTTTGTACTTTGGATTTTAGTCCGACAGATTTGTGTACACACGATCGGATGATCCGACGTAACACATTTGTTGTCGGGAAAATTTGAGAGCATGCACAGCCAACATTTGTTGTCGTAAATTCTGACAAATTGCATACAGACGGTCGGATTGTCTGATTAAACACGTCCGTTGGACCATTGTTGACGGAAAATCTGATCGTGTGTATGGGCCTTTACAGTTTAATCAGGAACACATTCCTTAATTGTTATGCATAACAAGTATACAAAAGCACAATTTCATCTAGCATGTGTTTTGCTTAGTCTTACATTGATGATTCTTGCTTAGGGTGTGGTCGCAACACTTCATGAAGGGGATGAGTTTGGGAATCTAGCTATAGTGAATGATTCTCCAAGGACTGCTACCATTGTTTCCCGAGAAGATAACTGCCACTTTCTGAGAGTGAGCAAGCAAGACTTCATTCGCATTCTTCGGGTCAGTAAATATTCTTTGTATGAAATGCATTTTATAGTACTATCTATCCATCTATCTATCTATCTATCTATCTATCTATCTATCTATCTATCTATCGATTTCAATGTTTTATACACTATGGGTTCAGGAGCCAAATTAGGTCATGGACATGTTTGGGATTGGTCACCATTTGATTGAAATCAGCATATATACGTGGAGAGTGAAAGCATTTCATGAATGATAGCACAGACCTGTATAGGGAGCTAGAGCCCGTGCAGGGTGAGGGGCATCTACTCAGACAAGATTGCGAGGTAAGGAGGTGAAGAAACCCAAAGTTAAATGAAAATGTCTGCTAAAAGAAAATTATTATTTTTTTTCTCTTGACCTTACTAAAGCTTGCAGAAATGGAGGACATTGGCCACAGTCAATTTGGGAAAGTCTTTAGTAATGTAAGCCTTGAATTTACAAGACTAAAACAGACATTTTCTGAATAAACACCAATGCATTTAAACAAATTCAAAGAAAGGGTTATTCATCTGAGACAGAGACAGTAGCTGTGGGTATGTAGCTATAATCATACCACTAGTTTAGGCAATGTTCTGCAGGGGTAACTTCTCATGTGCATTCCTTGCCCCCCAGTGGCGTATTATGAATAAGGATGGGCTCAGACATGTTTGGACCCTAGTCCCAGCCCACTTGAGCAATCCTGCCAGAAAGCCATCACTGCACACCGTCAATCATGAGCAGCCTAGTCAGGGCATGTGTATGTGCAGCTGCGGGCCGGGAAATGTCCCACTGCCTATGATTGATTGACGGTGTGCAGTGACGGCTTTTTGGTGGGATTGCTCAGGTGGGTTGGGACTAGTACATCCCTAGTTTGACTATAAAGCCATTGGTATTTGTCTTTGCATGGCTTTTCTTACATTTTGGTATGATACATTTTTTCTTGTTTTGGTTCTCAAATTAAAAAGTTTAAAAGCCCCGGGTCTAAATCTTCCTAATATATATACCTACAACCTGTCTTTCAGGATGTTGAAGCTAACACCGTACGTCTAAAGGAACATGGCAAGGTGGTATTGGTGCTGGAAAAAAATCCTCAATCATCCGGCAACAATTTACAAACAGCAGTACCCGGAAGTCACAAGTGAGTGCACCAGATGGCAATAGATTGGCTGAGACCATACATGGAAAGCTACAGTATAGTTAATTTACCTTCCTCTAACAATATTGGAGGGTTATTTTTTTGAGGGAGAACAGGTACTTAATTTTGTTAGGAATCTGCTCCTACTTCCGCTGGAATCGTCTAGGCAATTCCACCGGAAGCTGTCCCCTCCTCCGCGCCCGCAACCTTGGGGCGGCTGAAGGACCATTGACAAAGCACAGCGCGACTCGTGCATGTGCACGACACTAGCTTCCCACACTAGACATCCCGGCACCAGAGACCCAACGAAGAATCGGCTCAGCTGAGGATGGCGCTGGATCCCTAAGCAGGTAAGTGTCCTTTTATAAAAAATCAGCAGCTACAGTATTTGTAGCTGATGACTTTTCTTTTCTTTTTCTTTTTTCTAGATACTGAAGGACCACTTTAAAACAATAGCTATGGGTATTTTTAGTAGAAGATGGAAGAGTTAAAAAATATTCATAGGATGATCATATATCACATTATCCACCAGTTTTGTTCTAATGAAAGTAAACACCCCAACATAAAGAAATAATCAGCTTATCCCAGGGCCCATGTAGATTTTAGTACAAATGATAAGAAGATCAAATGTAATATGAGAGAAAGTTAATGTTGTAAAATCTACTTATAATTGGATGGATAAGAGATGGATTAAGATTGTTTGATATCCAGAATAATAATCTGAGAATGCTGAGCCATTTGCAGCAAAATGTTATGATTTATAAGTCCCATGTAAAAAAGTTTACCGTAGATTTAACATAGAAACCAATATATACTTCTCAAAAGATATTTTGATGTACTTTGTGGCTATATTTTTATGTAATTAATGATAAAGGTACAGTAAAAATTTATTTTTATGAGGTCCGTTAACCACTTGACCTCCAGAAGATTTTTACCCCCTTCATGACCAGAGCATTGTTTGCTATTCGGCACTGTGCTACTTTAAATGGAAATTGCATGGTCATGCAACACTGTACGCAAATTAAATATTTATAATTTTTTCAGACAAATAGAGCTTTCTTTTGGTGGTATTTGATCCCCACTTTTTTTTTTTTGTTGCATTTATTCTTTTATACTAGTAATGGCAGTGAGCAGTGATTTACAGTATAGTGGGACTTTGATAGTGGGGAGGCCAATCTGACACTATCTGATGCTGGCTGGGAGGTGCACTAACTGACCAACTGACACTGACATGAATAGTAACACTAATACAGTGATCAGTGCTGATATTATACACTGTCACTGTACTAATGATACTGGCTGGGAAGAGGTTAACATCTAGGGGCAATCAAGGGGCTAAATGTGTGCCTAACAATGTTTACTGTGTGTGTTATGTGCTGCTTTTACTAAGTGATCTTGCTGTTTTTGCAAGGAATTAAAGAAAACAGCAAGATCGCCTTTCAGTGTATGGAGCTCTGTGTTGTTTACAACACAGAGCTCCCTTTCCTGAATGACAGAGCTGATCAGCAGGTGCAGGCGATCAATCATTGGCCGGCCCCCGCTCATCGGCTTGTGCTGTAACAAATCACAGTTCGACCAGGGCAGCACGCACACACCCCCTACCTGGAAGCTCCGATTATGTATGATCGAGCATGGAGCTGCCACCCTGCCGCAGTATATCTGCGTCAGGCAGTCTGCAAATGGTTAATGAGAACTTTTTGTATGTGTTGAAGAGAAGCCCCTATTATATATACAATATTGCAGATTTGAAACTTCTGTATTTATTACTGTAATACGGTCAGGCTACATATATTGTAGTTTACAGCATATGTTATTATTTCTTGCTATTGGTACATGAAATCTTACAGTAAGGATTAAAATATCCTGCGGTGGCAGCACTGTGGGGAATGGAACCACTGCTCTCACACACAAACATTGGCTCAAGTCTCCAGCGGTCCAATGCTCCCCCTGCCCACTGCTCCAATCAGCAGCACTGAAGCTCCCTGAGAAGTGCTGCTGATTGGAGCAGTGTGCAGAGGGGAGTGTTGGACCAATAGTGACCTGAGGAAATTTTACAGTAATAAATACAGAGACTTCAACTGGGGTTAAATATCTCTTCCTGTCTGTTCTTGTGCATGACGTGCTGCAAAGCCAGGCTGGTCATTAATAACCTTTCTACCTAATGACCAAGGCTTTTGCCTTACAACATAAGATCTAGGGCAGCTAAACCTTACAGTTACCACTACACAATTTGCATAAACATGAGCATACCCCAAAGTACATTTAATACCAGTGCTGGAAGCTTCCATTCTGTTGCCTGTCAAACTAAAACAGCAGGCCTACACAGTTTTTTGGTGCAGGCGAAGTAGCATTATGCTGGAGGCTTGCCATCTTGGTTGGTCATCATGCTGCAAGATACTTTATAACTAGCCTGATTTTGCAGAAGCCCACAAAATTAAGTGAATGGATTTTTCACTTGAGTCAGTTATTATTTTTGTTTAGTTCCTGCGTACTTCTTTTCAGTACTTGCAAAAAGTCCAAAATGGCTAAACTTTGTTAGAAACTGAAAATAGAATTCCATACAAATGTAAAATCCTTCATTCTATAAAGTATGGCCATAAGAGGCTCATTGACAGATGCCTGTGTTCTCTAATGAGAATAGTGGCAATCTTTTTATTCTGCCTAATAGCCGCATAGGAGTGCTGAGAAGAGGAGATTACAAAATATCATCCAGTAGCTGTTTATACCACTGCACTGTTGATGTTGAAATTCATCTTTAGCTTTTACTACGCAGCACTGGTAAGGACTACTTTGTCTCCCATTTTGGACAATTGAAAAATAACGTATTTTCCATTATACTATAGAAAAACACTCAGTTTTCTTTTGTGATTCCTGAACTTTTCACCAGATTCCCCTAAAAAACTTATAGGATTTGGGCAATCATTGTTCTGAATAACCCCACCTTAATTATCACTACTTTAAAAATCTGGAAAATGTTGTAGTAAATAAATGAATTCAGCTATATCACTGCGCACTTGTATACTATTTTGTAATGGAGAGCATTGTACCTTCTAGGTACACAGTTATGTCTGGTACAGCTGACAAAATTCTGGAACATTTGCTGGAAACTATGAGGTTGGATTCAACACTCAATAATTCTGAAGGTAATAATCTCTATCTGGGTAATGTCATCTACTAAATAGACTTTATTATTATCAAATTTTGTGCTTAGAAAATGCTGTTGATGACCTCTACTTTTGAAAATACTAGTTGCCTGGCTATCATGCTAATCCAATGGCTTTATTACGCTGTACTTCCATGGTTGCTGAAAAGTACAAACCAGGAGTTCTGAATTCACACTGAATGGTTCCAAGTCAGTGACTTCTAAAATATGGAAATTAGCATGGCAGCTAGTGTTCTTTAAGGTGGGTCTGACTGAAAATGTGCTAGGTTTCAATGGGGCATTACTAAGTGTCACTATCTGTCAAATTTGTCCATTGACGTCAATGGGACTGCGGCACTGTATTTCCATTCAAAAATCTCAGTTTAGCAAAAAAAAAACAATTGTTCGGTAGGTGGCATTATTGTCTACTGAATGCCTGCAAGCTCTTATAAGGCATTGCTGCTCCTGATTCCTAGACTCAGGAGCTTTAGAGTTAGATTTGGTGATGTCACCACTGTGCTGCTCACTGTTCTCCTTGATGGACTGGAAGACTTTCCTGTGAACCTGCATTGCAAGGATCTGTCTGCTTCAGCTTTATTCATTTGGTAGGTCTGTGCTTCCCCCACTTCTCCTTTTACTTCTTCAATATTCCATCACCAGTGATCAGATCACCAGTTATCAGCTGGTGGAACATGGTAGGGTAAGTCAGTAATGAGAAAGAGAAAAGCTGCAGAGAGCCTATAGGCAATACTGGTGACTAGTTCTTTGCCCTCTACTTTCCTCTTTGTGTGCACACTTTCCACAGTAGAGATCATCTTTAGCTATGAGAACTGTGACGTCTATTCAGATATGGATGTTCATAATAAACTTTTCTATATTTTACAACTGGTTTAAAAATATTGAAATTTAGGATTTTTTTTTTGTATTAATATTCTATATTTTCTTTCAGATACCTTTGCTGGTGATTTCCTCCTGACTCACAGCATATTCATGCCAACTGCTCAGTTCTGCCAAGCATTGCTCCATCAGTATCCTGGCAAAATGCAAATAAGCTGCTTATTGCAAACAATCAGTTCCCTTTTTAACTTCACCTACGATTGGAAGATCTGATCTTAAAGTAGAGCTAAAGTCTCTCAAAGAATATTATATATTATACCACGATAGATTGTGTATAAATAGATAAGGGGCAACCATCTATCAGCACTAAACAAGATGAAAAGTCATAAACAATGTCTCTTCGTAGTTCAATACGGAAGTTAGAATCTCGGAGGCCTTGCTCTGAGCACCACTGAGGTATCAAGTGAAAAACATAGCCACCAGGACCAGAAAGTGCTTCAATACCTGCAATAAAAAATAATTTCAAGAGACCTGTGCAAATGTAGGGTAAAACACTTTACAAAACTATGTAACATTTCGAGCTACAAAATAGAATTTTTTGGTATGAAAGTTTAGATACACATATGGAGGGTTATTTACGAAAGGCAAATCCACTTTGCACTACTAGTACAAACTACAAGTGCAAAGTGCACTTGAAATTGCACTGAAAGTGCACTTGGAATGGCAGTCACTGTAGATCTGAGAGGGACATGCAAGGAAAAGAAAATAAGCATTTTAGCTTGCACATGATTGGATAATAAAGTCAGCAGAGCTTCCCCTCATTTTAGATCTACCCCTCAGATTTACAGAGACTGCACTTCCAAGTGCACTTTCAGTGCAATTTCAAGTGCACTTTGCACTTGTAGTGCAAAGGGGATTTGCCTTTCATAAATAACCCCCATGGTTCTTAGGTGCAGCAACTGCACCTTACACTAGCTTTCAAAAATCAACTCCAAGCGTAGGACCTAAGCTAAAGTCTAATAAAAACTCACCAAATCAAAATTCTGTTTCCATGTAATAGTGTATAAATGGGCTGACCTGATAAACTTTTAACAAAAGCCAAAAACATAAGGCTTGAACTGCCCTGTCTTCCTCTGCCAACTGGTGGAGTGGATTGCTACCTCTAAGCCATTTTCAGTGTGGTCCACAATGCTCCTGCTTGACTGCCTATGTAACTCAACTCGGTTTTCTCCTTTCATCTGCAGATCCCAATGCTTACACAGGGATAAATATCATTTAGCAAAAGGTACAAATAACAAACCTGGGAGAATATGTTTTATTTCAAGAAAGCAGGTCACATGTAATTTTTTATTATTTAAAAATTGTCAATTAGCAAAAATAAACATTAAAGTGCTTCTAAAGGCAGAAGGTGTTTTTACCTTAATGCATTCTATTGTAGTCTATAGCCCTGTAAACACGATCAGATTTCCTATGGATTCTAGTCTGATGGATTTGTCCATCGGATATCTGATGAAACTGTTTTCCATCAATCTTGCCCACACACCATCAGTCAAAAAACCGACCGTTCCAAACGCCGTGACGTAAAACACTCAGATGAGCCGAGAAAAATTAAGTTTAATGCTTCTGAGCATGCGTCGACTTGATTCTGAGCATGCGTGGGTTTTTTATCCGATGGACTTGCCCATAGACGATCGGAATTTGCTATCGGTTTTGGATCCATCGGAAAAATTTAAAACATGTTCTATTTTTTAAAACCGATGGAAAAAAGACCGATGGGTTTGTCCGATGAAAAAAATCCATCGGACGGTTTTATGGATGTGTGTACAGGGCTTCAGTATTAAAGGGGTTGTAAAGGTTTAATTTTTTTTTTTAAATAACAGACATACCATACCATACTTACCTCCACTGTGCAGTTCATTTTGCACAGAGTGGCCCCGATCCTGGTCTTCTGGGGTCCCTCGGCGGCTGTCTCGGCTCCTCCTCACAAGAGCTAACCCCCCTCTGGGAAGTGCTCTCCCAAGGGGGTTAGCTTGCGGGCGCGCTCCCGTGTGATACACTCGGCGGCCTGCCCCCGCCGCGTCATTGATTTAATTGACAGCATCGAGAGCCAATGGCTGCGCTGCTATCAATCATATCAATCATCCAATGAAGAGCCCACAGGAGCTGGGGAAAAGCAACCTGGGATCACGCCCACAGAGATTCGAGGCTCAGGTAAGTAAAACGGGGGCTCGGGGGGGATGGAGAGTGCAAGGTGTTTTTTCACACAAAGCTTTACAACCCCTTTAAGGTAAAAAAAAACCTTCTGTGTGCAGCAGCCCCACTAATGCTTAACTGAGCCCCATCATGATTCATTGATGTGCACAAGAGCCTCGGCTCTTCGGGGCCGAGCCATGGCTCTGTGTGTGAATGGACACACAGGGCAGCAGCTCGGGAGAGAGCCTGCTTGGGTGCCCCCATAGTGAGCTGCTTGTTCTGGGGCAGGAGGGAGGGGCCAGGAGCGTCGGAGGGGGACCCGAGAATAGGAGGATCCAAGCTGCTCTGTGCAAAACCACTGCACAGAGTAGGTAAATATGACACATGTTATTTAAAAAATAATAATAATATCACTTTAAGTACTGTAAATAGAATAATCCAGGATCCACTAAAACAAGCATTTTATTAAAAAAAAAAACCCCAATCTGTAAGTGTAAAGACCACTCATTATACTCAGTCTTGCCTGACTGACAATACTTTTCTTTTTACCGTAAACTGTTTTCAGTTTCAAACTCCGTAAATAAATTGTAATGAACCAGATGGCAGGTACTGCCTGCTTACCATTAGATGTGAAACTAAAAATAATCAGGTAAATATCTCATAAACAATGCCATGAACTCCTAAAATTCAGGTAAAGAGGTGTTCCTAAATAATTAAAAAAAATCTTTGCTTCCGTCCTCCAAAGTTATTAACGTCAAAAATGTTTGTCCTTTTATGATAACTTACCTTAACAAAACTTCAGATTTAACATGGAGCCATCATCAGTGAATGAACCTGAGAAGGCCACATACTCCTTTTACAAGAAGCAGAACATTGTACGGCTTGTCAACCTCTGGGTAGAGCTTTATGGTCAGTTGCTGGAGGCTGAGCCATATGCTAAAAGCTTTCTGGAGGTAAGAAACTTTAGTATGGTTCATTTTTGTCCATGCCCCTTATCCATGACCATGCCTGGGCACATTTGGAGAGGACTTTTTCTAATGTATTTTTTGGGTAACCAGATCTATTTTTGGTTATACCTAGGAAGATCTTATAGGAGACTACAAAATCTAGACATAACAAGATTTACACTAATAGAATTCCATTCTACTTTTTTCGTTGTAAGAACATTTGTTTTCCTAATCATTTGTAAAGGTCAAATATAACATTCATTTTCGAGTAGTGACAAGAACATTTTAATGAGCAGAATGGAATATTTTTCTTGAAAGTACAATTTTCTAACAGTGTATGTGGTTTTCGTTCGGTAAAGTTCATTTATTCCAAAATTGAAAAGTAAATGAAATCTTGAAGTACTTTCGAACAACATTTGAATGTACTGAGAATTTTTGCACACATTTTCCTAAAAAAAATGTTTTACTAATTTTTGTTCAAAAGTCTACTAGAATATACCCAACTAAAGTTTTAGAAATGACTTTACCTGTATCTGTTGTAGCAGGGTGACCTCGTGCTACTCGATAGATTGGTGTCTGCTGGCTTTATAATAGACCCAGAGTTAAAGCTCAGGGCCTCACCCTCCTGAGGGAGGTCAGTGTGTCTGACGGGAGCTGTGCTAGATGCTGCCTTGCATCAAGGTCAGGTTGGGACAGAGGAAGACCCAAGCCTAATGACTTGTACACACGATCGGAATTTCCGATAAAAAAAGTCAGACGGAATTTTTTCATCGGATATTCAGACCGTGTGTGGGCCCCATCGGACTTTTTTTCGTCGGAGTTTAGAAATAGAAAATTCCGATCGTCTGTGTGGAACTCCAATGGAGAAAAAAACACGCATGCTCAGAATCAAGTCGACGCATGCTCGGAAGCATTGAACTTAATTTTTCTCGGCTCGTCGTAGTGTTTTACGTCACCGCGTTTTGGACAGTTGGAATTTGGTCTGACAGTGTGTATGCAAGACAGCTTGAATGGAATTCCGACGGAAAATTCCAACGGATTTTATCCCATCGGAAATTCCGATCGTGTGTACAGGGCATAAGGGGAAGTCCAGGAGGGAAAGCGTATCTATGAAGCTGCAAGGAAAAACGCAGAGCTAAAGTTCAGCGTCTGTGCATACCACTGGGATGCGTCTGATGGTCAGGAAGACCAAAAGGTGTTTGATGGTCAGAAAGACCCTGCAGAGGTACTCAGAGCATTAAAGCTGCCACAAGAGAGCCAGGAGGCTGACTATTATGCCTTTGCAGTTATAGTGAGAACCCCCTGCATGGGAAAAGCTATCTGTATGAACTTCTACTTGCTTTTATATAAAAGTGGGCTGCCATGCCCTGAAAAATACAGTTTTGGACTGGTGCAACTCATTGTAAATGCACCTACCACTTGAGTTTAATCAGCCCAATCTTACACTGTGTTAAACTGGAATAGGAGTCCTATATATAACATTTAGCCCTAAACTGTGGCATCTTTTAGCTATACATTTATTGTATTTTTTTTTCTCATTGTGAAAACTGCAATCATATGCTGTATCCAAAAGCAACTATTTAGTTTAATGTATTGTAGTCAGAATACTGAAACCTCATCTGTGATTGGTTGCAGCACATTATTGCTCGTAATTATTTTATATTTCTATATTGTAATCAAATCCATTTTCATTCAAATTAAAAGAAACTCTCAGAACACATCAGTAGAGACCCTCGTTTACATACCTGTTTGAAGGAAAACCTCCAGGAGAGACGGAAGAACAAAACGTAAGTGTTTTTTACCTAAAGTGGAACTTTAGTCTGAAAATTAAGTCGATAGATCACTTCAGGCTGGCCTCCTTCGAAGGTATAGATATGAAAAACATTAAAAAGAAGTGTGTCTACTTTTTAAAATCCAGTAAGGCACTGTCTCATCCTGCTCTGCACAGCCTCAGCTGTCTGGTTTTCTTGGCACTGTGCCAAAAAACCAGAGCAGTGAGGGAGTCTCACTAGAGGCGGATCTGCTCCGAGCTTTAAGATTTACTGCTGCTGGGAGGAGGAGGGGGAGGGGAAGCAACAGCAATGACTCAGACTGTGCTGAGGGGGAGACAGATTAGGGATTAGGGAGAGAAAATAGAGCAGGAGAGGTAACAAAACAAATTCTGCTGCCAAGGAAACAGAGAACAGTTAAACTTACAAGGGTAGTTTCTTATCTTATCTGAAAATGCACACATTTTAATTACAGAAAGTAACAAATAGTTTTTGAGACCAATTAGAGGGGGAGAGTTCTTAGTGGGGAAGCACCTGCTATAGGCTTCAAGAAAATGGTGGCCTTGGACAAGAAGAAACAGAAGCAACGCTGAAGGCAATTTACAGCAAACACTATTTTTTTTTTTTGTAAATCTGTTTATTCAGTTTTAAAACATTCAACAGAAAAACAACATACATTGGTCATGACAAGAGTTGACTTTGGTACGTACTGAAATATGATATAGGGCAAACAGTTACATGAAACATGGTAGGGAGCTCAAGGCATCACAATGGTCTCAGCAGGCTGGCATTAATGGGTAGGAGGACAGCGCGGGGCTAAAACGTGTATCTCAGAAACATATGTTACATTCACAGTTGCAAATTCCTATTCACCGATAGAGGGTTAAGTAGGGTGTGAGTCTGAGGCTGCGGAAGAATCCGCCAGCCATTTGGACCAAACCTTATCATATTTTTGAGGGAAACTCCTATTAGCATAACAATCTTTGTAAAGAGGCAGGCTATTGTTGACCAATTGTTTCCACAGGGAGATAGAAGGAGGAGTAGGCTTACGCCAGCTAAGGGCTATGGCTTTGCGGGCGTAAAAGAGAAGTAACCCACAGGCTTGCCACAGTGGGAATTATTTGTTCTATCAGGCCCAATATACATGTTGCTATGGAGGGTTGGAGCGAAATGGTGGTGACCTGTGTGATGACCTTTAGTATCTCTTTCCAGTATTCGACAATGGCTGGGAAGGTCCAAAAAATATGGGTAACAATGGGTAAAGTCACCCGGTATTGCTCCACATTGCCAGCATCCTGGGGGGGAGACGGGGTTCATTTTGTGTAACCTGTGTGGGGTAAAATATGCGCGATGGACCATCTTAAACTGTATTAGTCGGTCTCTCAGGGAGACCAGGGATCTGAAAGGGAAGTCCCATATGTCATCCCAATCGTCATTGTCAAAGTCGGGAATGTCATGTAGCCATTTGTTTCTGAGTTTTTCCAGAGTAGGGAGGGAGGTCATTATTAAATGAGAGTACAGTCGCGAGGTGGGCTTATCTGCATATCCGGACCTGAGGAGGTCCTCTAATGTGGATTGGACGATCTGGAGGGGAGAACTGGAGAATTGGCGACTGAAGGCATGGGAAAGTTGTAGATATCTAAAAAGATAGCTCTGCGGGATGTTGAAATCAGAGATCATTTTGGGGAGTGGGGCCAGAGATTGATTGGAGATTATTTGGACCACTGTTTTAATGTTGAATTTAGTCCAAGCGTGGGGTTTGGGCAATTTGTAAATATGCTCAAGGGTGGGGTTCAACCACAATGGGGCAGCTGGAGAAAGTGCATTTTTAGGGTACCTTTCAATTTGAAGTCCTGCCCCCCATGCACAAAGTGTGGTGTGCATGGAGGGGGTCAACGGGTATGGGGCCTTTGGGCCACAGGAAAAGTAAAATTTTTAGCGCTTCCAACGATTTCACCACCGCCGCCTCAACCAAGGTGGCGGGGTTTGTCGTATTGGGAGTGAGCCACCAGGCCGCTGTAACTAGCTGGGTGGTTAGGAAATATTTATATAGGTCAGGGCACGCCAGTTCTCCCTGGGAGGACGGGCGTACTAGTGTTGACCATCTGTATCTGGGGGACTGAGTCCCCCAGATAAAGGAGGTGAAGACGGTAAAAAAGGATTTGGGAATCCATTGCATAGATTGGTGAAGTAGGTAGGTAAATTTGGGCAGGATTTTAATTTTTATTACATTTATCCGACCTAGCAATGATAAGGGTAGTGACTCCCATGCCTTCAGTCTCAACCGCGTCTCCTGAACCACTGGGGATAGATTCAGGGGCAAGAAATTTGAAGCCTGCCTTGAGACTAGCACCCCAAGGTATTTGAAGCTCTCAAGTCATTGTAGGGGTATATCGGAGGGGGCGTCTGTACGAGCTGCGGGGTCTATAGGGAACAAAAGAGACTTTGACCAGTTAACCTTGAGGCCTGTGACAGTAGAGAATGAGTTCAGTATCTGCAGTGCCACTGTGAGCGAGGAATCTGCATCGTTGAGGAAAAGAAAGAGGTCGTCCGCATACAGAGCGACCCTCTCCTCCAGCCAGCCAATGCGCAGGCCCCTGATGTGCAGGGAGGTGCGCAGGGCCTCCACCAGCGGTTCCATTGCGATGGCGAAAAGGGCTGGAGAGAGAGGGCAGCCCTGCCACCTACCCCTGGACAGAGGGAAGGGCCGTGACAGACCCCCCCCTCACTTAATAGCTGACGTGGGATGCTTGTAGAGTGTCTGTAACTACGTAATAAATATTACAGGGAACCCCATTCTACGGAGGACCTACCACAGAAACGGCCATTCTACAGTGTCGAAGGCCTTCTCTATTTATAAGGAGGCCACCACCCGGGAACCCTCATTGAGGTGTTGTGCATGTATGTTGGTAAATAAGCGTCATAGAAAAAAAAAATCCCATTAGGGGTGAGTGGGTGTCGTGGCGATATAGTTCAGTGGGCGCATAAATCCCGCTTAGAGCTCTATCATGCTCAATCCCACTGCTCTTACCGAGTTCCATGCTTATATAGTAGGCGCGGAGCAATTATGTCTCACACAAGCTTGGGTTTGTTGTTGTCGACACCTTTTCCATTTATGCATTTGCAATTGTTCATGTTCTAAAGTACATTTTCTTGTCTCTGTTATACACCTTTTTGTATGTTGCTGTTTACCTTTGTAACCTATGCTGTGATCTCTGTATACATGCAAACTCTAATAAAAATTTTGTGGAAAAAAAATAAGCGTCGTAGGTTGACATCAGTGGCTCTATTAGCCATAAAACCAGTTTGGTCAGTCTCTATTACAGACGGCAGTAGGGGTTGTAGTCTCATAGTAAGCAATTTGGTAAGAATTTTGAAGTCTGTGTTAAGTAGGGCGATAGGCCTATATGAGGCACAGGATGTGTGGTCATTAAAGGCTTTGTGGATTAGTATTATGTGTGCATGACTCATGGAGGTGGGAAGGGCGTCCTCCGTCAGACAGTGAGAATAGAGCTGGGCCAGTTTGGGGGAAAGTAGGTCCCCGTGGGTTTTGTAGAACTCGATTGAGAGACCGCCTGGGCCTGGGGATTTTCCAGCAGGAAAGGATCCGATGGCCTTCAAAACCTCCTCCGGGGTAATGGGTCTCACCAAAATTCTCTTTCGGCATCTGAAAGCCAGCCGAGTGCCAGGGGGTCAAGCCAAGACACCAAGTCCTGTGGCCTGAAATCCGAGGGCATCACGGAGGTGTAGAGGGAGCTATAGTATTGCCGAAATACATCCAATATGTCCGGGAGAGAAGAGACCGATTCACCCAAAGGAGACCCTATGTTGGGTATCACCGTCAGGGGTAGGTCATGTTGTGCTAACATTGCTAGGAGGCGACTGTTCCGGTCCCCCTGTTCGAAAAATCTTTGCTTGTTACGGTAGAGATCCAGTCTGGTAAGTTCAGTTAGATGGAGATGTAGTTCTCGTTTTGCTGCATTAAGGACTTCAAAGCTAGAGTCAGTGGGGTCGGCCGCGTGGGCCTCAGTCTGGGTATCTACCTTGTTCTGTGGCTCAGTTGTGGTAGGGGCTTGTTCTCTACGGATTCCAGCTATTGAGGAGATGTACTGACCCCTAGTGAAGACCTTGAAACGTCCCAGGTGATCTCTGGGGAGGAGGATCCTGCATTAAGTTTCCAGTATTTGGTAAGGTGAGGTGGGATAGTGTCTGTCAAGGCAGCGTGGGAGAGCCAATGGGTTCCCAGGCGCCAAAGGGCAGAGGTTCGGGAGGTGGGAGAGCGGATGTTAAGAAGGAGGGGCAGTGGTCTGACAGCCCACTAGGTAGGTATGTAGCGTCTAGCACGTCCGACATCATGGCCGGATTGACAAAAGCTAAGTCAATGCATGAGGACGTTTTGTAGGTGGCGGAAAAGCAGGAGTGAGCCCTAGTCGAGGGGTGTTTCCACCTCCAGACCTCGTCACTCCCATTGCTTGTGCCCAAGTGGATAAGTCTGAGGAGCATTGTTTAGGGTGGACTGGTCTGTCTAAGTCCGGAACTAGGATGGCAATAAAATCACCCATAAGTAGCAACCTGGCAGGGCAGTATGGGGTAACCTGTTCTAGGATAGTGTATAAGGTGGATGTTGAGAAGGGAGGAGGGATGTATATATTTACCACAATATATCTTGTGCCCCAAACTGTGAAAACCACTATCACATATTTTCCCATATTTTCCCATATTTTCCCTGGGGGCCGGTGTGAATCTGTTCCACTACGCATGGAAAGGATTTGCTGACCCCCCTGGCATAGGTGGACTAGGAGGCATGAAAGGCTTTCTGGATCCACGACTTCTTTAGTGCCAGTAGTTTGCTGCCCATAAGGTGTGTCTCCTGGAGCAATATCATGTGGGGGGAGAGCAATTTAAGATACTTAAAGCGGAGGTGCCACGGAAAAAAAAATATTAAAAGCCAGCAGCTGCAAATACAGCAGCTGTTGACTTTTAATACAGGTCCTTCTCAAAAAATTAGCATATTGTGATAAAGTTCATTATTTTCTGTAATGTACTGATAAACATTAGACTTTCATATATTTTAGATTCATTACACACAACTGAAGTAGTTCAAGCCTTTTCTTGTTTTAATATTGATGATTTTGGCATACAGCTCATGAAAACCCAAAAATCCTATCTCAAAAAATTAGCATATCATGAAAAGGTTCTCTAAACGAGCTATTAACCTAATCATCTGAATCAACTAATTAACTCTAAACACCTGCAAAAGATTCCTGAGGCTTTTAAAAACTCCCAGCCTGGTTCATTACTCAAAACCGCAATCATGGGTAAGACTGCCGACCTGACTGCTGTCTAGAAGGCCATCATTGACACCCTCAAGCAAGAGGGCAAGACACAGAAAGAAATTTCTGAACGAATAGGCTGTTCCCAGAGTGCTGTATCAAGGCACCTCAGTGGGAAGTCTGTGGGAAGGAAAAAGTGTGGCAGAAAACGCTGCACAACGAGAAGAGGTGACCGGACCCTGAAGAAGATTGTGGAGAAGGACCGATTCCAGACCTTGGAGGACCTGCGGAAGCAGTGGACTGAGTCTGGAGTAGAAACATCCAGAGCCACCGTGAACAGGCGTGTGCAGGAAATGGGCTACAGGTGCCGCATTCCCCAGGTCAAGCCACTTTTGAACCAGAAACAGCGGCAGAAGCGCCTGACCTGGGCTACAGAGAAGCAGCACTGGACTGTTGCTCAGTGGTCCAAAGTACATTCGGAAATCAAGGTGCCAGAGTCTGGAGGAAGACTGGGGAGAGGGAAATGCCAAAATGCCTGAAGTCCAGTGTCAAGTACCCACAGTCAGTGATGGTCTGGGGTGCCATGTCAGCTGCTGGTGTTGGTCCACTGTGTTTTATCAAGGGCAGGGTCAATGCAGCTAGCTATCAGGAGATTTTGGAGCACTTCATGCTTCCATCTGCTGAAAAGCTTTATGGAGATGAAGATTTCATTTTTCAGCACGACCTGGCACCTGCTCACAGTGCCAAAACCACTGGTAAATGGTTTACTGACCATGGTATTACTGTGCTCAATTGGCCTGCCAACTCTCCTGACCTGAACCCCATAGAGAATCTGTGGGATATTGGGAAGAGAAAGTTGAGAGACGCAAGACCCAACACTCTGGATGAGCTTAAGGCCGCTATCGAAGCATCCTGGGCCTCCATAACACCTCAGCAGTGCCACAGGCTGGTTGCCTCCATGCCACGCCGCATTGAAGCAGTCATTTCTGCAAAAGGATTCCCGACCAAGTATTGAGTGCATAACTGAACATAATTATTTGAAGGTTGACTTTTTTTGTATTAAAAACACTTTTCTTTTATTGGTCGGATGAAATATGCTAATTTTTTGAGATAGGATTTTGGGGTTTTCATGAGCTGTATGCCAAAATCATCAATATTAAAACAAGAAAAGGCTTGAACTACTTCAGTTGTGTGTAATGAATCTAAAATATATGAAAGTCTAATGTTTATCAGTACATTACAGAAAATAATGAACTTTATCACAATATGCTAATTTTTTGAGAAGGACCTGTATATGGACACTTACCTGTCCTGGAGTCCAGCGACGTCCGCAGCAAAGGACGAGCAATCGCTCATCACTCTGCTGCCCCCAGCGCCATCCTCGGTGAGGGAACCAGGAAGTGAAGCCTTGCGGCTTCATGCCCGGTTCCCTACGGCGCATGCGCGAGTCGCGCTGCGCCGTTCTGAATGGTCCCCTGTGTTCTGGGAGCCGAGTGTCTCCCAGAACACAACGGGGAATCTGCGGGAAGTGACGTGCTTCCCGCAGATTTCCCGCAGAGAGGACTCCCGGAAGTGGGTGCAAATACCTGTCTTAGACAGGTATCTGCACCCCCCTCCCCCCTGAAAGGTGTCAATTGTGACACCGGAGGGGGGGAGGGTTCCGATCAGCGGAAGTTCCACTTTAGGGTGGAGCTCCGCTTTAAATAGTACCGCTCTTTTAAATTTGGAATTGAGCCCCCGGACATTCCAGGATAAGATATTAAAAGTGGACATGTCACTTGTGGCCATCAGATGATTCCATTATGATATCGAGGAGACGTATAGTAACGTTCAGCAAACACTATTTTGATAGCATAATATTAATGTGGAATGTATGCATTTTTTTCTGTTAAAGAACATTAATTGTTATCAAACTGTTATGGGTAAAGTTCCACTTTAAATTACAAATCTATATTTCTTCAGACATATATGACAGAAAGCCAAGCATTTGTATTTCCTAGACAATATATTGCTTTGACAGCCACATGATCTGAAGTGTATACATTCTATTGGCTTTTTGTTTACACTGGATGTGTTCTAATTCTAATGCCTTTCTAATGAAATGAAAATGCATGTACATAAAAAATAAATAAAAAATCTTTGTTTTTAATGGAGGTGGTTAATAAGTATATTCTGATTTGCAGCACGCATGCTGCATTTTTGGTGCTTGACCCAAACCTCACCATTCAAATTGGATCTTTCAAAAACACAGTGCATCTAATGCTTGCTATACATGTTTCCATAAATGATTGATTTATTTTCTAATTGAACTCTTCCAATAGTAATAATCAATCTATATTAGGCAATCCATTCAATTGCTATGCCACACACGGGGAAGAGGATTTCAATTGATAGTTAAAATATGATTGTAACTTTTTTTCGTAAATTATGGATCGCATCTCTGTTTCTACCATGTAATCTCATAATCTGATCAATCGAAATACAATTGTTTTCATGAACAATATATCTCAGTGCTGCCGATTGATGCAAAACAAGCAATAACATCCTGCCTTGGCTGATCGACTCAGTTCGATCTAATCCAATCTAAATAAATCAAATCTAAGTTACTTGAAAGGCAAGTTATGACTGTTTGATCATTGGCGGATTTAATCGTTTTGATCAAAATCAAACAGAAAAAATTGAAGCGTGTATGGCCACTATAAGATATTTGCTGGGAGCAAGTCATAAGTTTATCTGTTTTCCATACAGTAATAATTACAACTGATCACTGTCCAATCATTTTAGGAAACTTTAAAACTTGTATAGGAGGGCTTTGTTATATGAATGGTTTCTCATTCAAATGCAAAATGCAGCAGAAGCTGCATTTAGCCTGATTTTCCGGCAACACCAGTGGATCTCAAGAGGACCTGCTGAATTCTAAGAAACACAAAGTAGGTGACATGCAGCCTCAGAATGGTCACACTACTCAATTGAAGAAAAAAAAATGGAAACCTTCAGAATTTTGTTATAAGTTTACTTTAAATGCATGTGAAACAAAGAAAATCAAAATCTGTCTACCTTTATGCACTCAATACTTATAAGTTATATAGTCAAAGTTATGACTGCTCATTATTTGGTCACTTTTGGAGATCCAGTTTGAAATCGGTTTTGTATATATTGCCATTCTTATTTAATCTAGAAAAATATATCTTTCTCTGATCTAATTCCAGACTGGAGATCAGCAATGGAAACGTCTCTCCTCAAATAAAGGTATATAATTTTCAGTAGCAGAAGCCTGTGTCAGTAGATATGAATAGTTGACTCTAATTGCAGGTCTTTTAAACATGGTACACATGAACAAATATTGTGCATTATCACAAAAGCCTACACTTTTTGCTATGTTTAGTCTCTGCTCTGTTCAAATACATACATTTTATTTTTGTCATATAAGAGGCAGATTTTAATCTGATTAGTCATCAAATGACAATAAATATTGCGTCAAACACAGCCACATCTGATTGAACAAAAGAATCTGAATATGAGTATCTAGGAACTCATTTATTAAAGTATTCAGATTCATAATACTTATTATTAATTATTAATCCAAAGGAACATTATTAAGATAAAAAGTTACATTCAAAGAAGACAACACAAAATCATAATAATGAACATTTTATGTTCATTAATATTAAGTAATCAAAGTATTTGAAAGATGTACCTGTCTTAGGCTAGGTTTGCTAGGTTTGCAATTATGTGGTGCGAGAAACGCAGCGATTTGTGCATGCAAATTGCGCTGCCCTTGCGGGTGTCAATACAAAGTTAACAACACCTCATACGCAGATCCCAAATGCAGTGCATTTGCCTGCATCAGATCACATCGGGTCAGCTTGCACAAAACAACCATGCAATCTGGTTTTGGTGAGGCTCAAAAAGGTGCATGCACTTTTTTGGTGCGATGCGGTGCCATTTGAGCCAATTTAAAGTAAATGGGTTCAAATCACATCGCACTGAATCACATGTGAATTGCGCTGGAATGCAGAGCGGTTCATGTGCAATTCATATGCGGCTCATAGTTTGAACCGAGCCTTACCACTACCAGCAAATTGTTTTCAAGCCTACCTTAAAAGCATAGAAAACAAAGGAAACACAGGAAAATTAGACAAATGTAAAATATATTGCATCTAAAAAACTGTCTCTTACGCTCGTGTCAGGGATTGGCATTAATAAATGTGTCCTGTTTTTCTCCTATTCTTCTTCTGTGCTTCATCATCTGGATGCACTGGAGTAGTGTGCATTGTCTTATAATTAACCTTGTCTCCATTTAACAGGTGTACAACTATGGGAACCTTCTTTCCACTGTAGATGACGACTACTCCAGTAACTCGTATACTATTCGAGTCCAAGACAAAGGTAGGACGACATGTTAAAGAAAAAAATCACTTTCAATGATGTTTGTGTTAATATACAATGCATTACAAAATTTACTATAGCTGCATAATATTGTGTGTTTATCCATCTAATGGGCTGAATGACATTTTCACTAGCCTGGACTATAAAGTTTAGAAGAAGACAGATTATTTGCACTTTGTATATTTTAATTTGTTTGCTGTAACCAAAAATGGTTAACTATAGTCTGGGGAATCCAGTAAAGTCTTAACAACACTTTTCTGGCAGTAGGTCTCTTTAGAGCTATCTGAGCCTAATTTTAGGCAAGCATTTGTGCCAGTTTTAACAACATGTGTGACAAATTCAGGTAGTATTTACTACCTACTCACCTTACTTACCTACTTGGCAGTGATAGATTCTTAAAGAATTACCTGGTGGTAATTAGGACCAGCTCTGAGCTGGCATACAGAGGTATACCAGTGCTCAGAATGGAGCATGCCTGTGCTGGGACGCTGTCATGTATGTGACATCTTTCCACACAGTGCTCCATCCCTTGCCCCATTCAACTGTCAGCCAAGAGAGCCAAGAAGGAGATGCCTTGAGTCACCGGGTGGGCAAAGCCTGATGGGGAACTGAGACTAGTTCTCCATCAGGCTTGCCTTATTTTTGATTGACAGTAGGCAGTTTCAAAGCCACTAGTGGACCGTCCGCTATGGATCTGCCCACTGTCATGCACTGTCAATCAACAGCAAGGCAGACCTGATGGGGGAACTAGTCTCTCAGTTTCCCATAAGGTTCTGCTCACCTCTGCTAAAAAACTCCTTGGCTCTGTGTTTGCCAGTGTGATGTTCTCAGTGGCCGGGGAGGGAGGGAGGGAGTGCACTGAAAAAGATGGACACTCCAACCTCAGTGCAAGGCAGCAACAGATTTGTGTACCTATCTCTGACATGTACATGAATTGGGAAGAAGCAATGACAATTATGGTGCTGCGCCCCAATGGAATTCTAAAGGGTGTAACTTTTTATAAATTCCTGCAATGTGTTGTGATGGTTGCTCTGACTGAGTCTATAAATCCTGCAGTAGTGTGTCAGGATTCCAAGAATTTATGTCTGGCAAGCAAACTCCAGCTCACATTAGAAGGAGTTAAGATTCGTTACTAGCAGACTACATCCTATTAAATTATTTCTCTTTGCTGGGATAGATGGGCCTGTCACGTGGGTGGATTATGTCTCTCTCTTTGCTCTTCCTCTTCTACTCCCTTTTCCTTCCTCCTATTCTTCTCTCCTTAATTTGCCCTTTGATGGATTAATGCCCTATTATGACCTAATGACAAATCGTGTCGCACCCTATTCTTTTTGTGCATGTTATCTACTGATACAAAATGGAGCAGAATCAGGCTCTGGTCCACTTGCACTGCTCCCGCAGAGTTAGCAAATATATCTCCTTGTTCCTGTTCTTGATTTTCTTTGCCATCTCCCTTTCGGGTTTACATTTCGATACTTGGGTTTACTGCACCTATCATACATGGTGTTAATGTAAGCCTTTTTTCTTTGCGTCTCGCCTGCGTTGCGAGCTCCAAATGCCTTACCATCAAGGGCTTATGGTTGTATTGTTACCTATTTGTATGTTAACCTTCAATAATAATATTGAAACAGAGGGAGTTAAGGTTCACAATTTGTGCTGAATTTATTTAGCTATCTGTGAATATGTAAACAGAGACGATTGATTATAGGTAATCTAATTGCTGTGCTGTAATATACTAATTCTCTTCCAGTGCCCTATGACATATATCTGCCAAATCATTCTTGTGTGACCACTATGTTTGCTGTAAATGCAACTGTACAGGAAGTGCTATCAACCTTGGCCACAAAGACTGGCTGTAGCAAAGAACAAGTCCTGGTGAAAGTCAACTCAACGGGAGGTGAGTTACATCATAGCTCTGAGTCAGTTCCTGAACTTCAAAGAACATTTTAGGAAATAATTTAAACAATGTTAAATTGAAACTATTTTTGGCATCTTTACACCACCACAATGAATTTGAAACTAAACAATCAAGATATGCTTTAACTACAGACTTTCAGCTTTAATTTGAGGGTATTTACATCCACATCAGGTGAATGGTGTAGGAATTACAACAGTTTGTATATGTGCCTCCCACTTTTTAAGGGACCAAAAGTAATGGGACAGCTTAACAATCATAAATCAAACTTTCACTTTTTAATACTTGGTTGCAAATCCTTTGCAGTCAATTACAGCCTGAAGTCTGGAACGCATAGACATAACCAGACGTTGGGTTTCATCCCTGGTGATTAGTGATGAGCCGAACACCCCCGGGTTCGGTTCGCACCAGAACCCGCGAACGGACCGAAAGTTCGAACGAACATTAGAACCCTATTAAATACAATGGATGCGAACGTTCGAATTCTAAAGTGCTAATTATAAAAACTATTATGCATGTTATTGTCCTAAAAAGGGTTTGGGAACCCGGGTTCTGCACCAGGGGACATGTATCAATGCAAAAATAAGTTTTAAAAACGGTCGTTTTCCGGGAGCAGTCATTTTAATGATGCATAAAGTGAAAAAAAAAAAGTCAAATATTCCTTTAAATATCGTACCTGGGGGGTGTCTAAAGTATGCCTGTGAAGTGCCACGTGTTTCCCGTGTTTAGAACTGTCCCTGCACAAAATGACACTTCTAAAGGAAAAAAAAGCCATTTAAAACTGCTTGCGGCTTTAATGTAATGTCTGGTCCCGGTAATATGGATGAAAATCTTTAAGAAAAATGGCATAGCTACCCCATGACCCCCCCCCTACCCCAGCCCATTACCAGCCCCTTTGGGTCTTGTATGGATATTAAGGGGAACCCCGCACATAAAATAAAAAAGGCCCTATATACTCAGAACAGCCGTATACAGGCGGTGCATACAAGACAGGGACTGTAGGTTTGTTCTTATGTAGAATCTGTTTGTAATTTTGAACAGGTACATTGTTGAAGTGTAGCTCCAGACCAAAAATCTATTTTTAAACTTTTTGGAAAACATAGGTAAGGGTTATCACCCCTGTAACATTTGTTTTGCTGTCTGTGCCCCTGTTCAGAACATTTCACCTCACTTTCCGTCCTAATGACAACTGTTTTTGAAATGTGGTGTTTTTCTTGAAACAAGGATTGCTGATAAAGCATCAGTACAGAGGAGACACCTTTCTCCCATATTTATTCTTACAGGAGAGAATTTTCCTTCCTAGTGGTAGATTTCCTCTCACTTCCTGTTGTCTTCTTGCGTTTGCAAGTAGGAGTCGTTTGTAAGTTGGATGTTTGAAAGTAGGGACCTGCCGTATATACTCTGCAGAAATAGGCCCCTTAGTTGTTGGTGTTGGCACAACACTGTAAGCACTCACAGTTACTCTTGGTTGGTGCTGGAACGCCCTGCTGTCAACTATTATATCAGGAATTTTAATTACATATAATTGTTGAACAGTGGTAGTAAAAATTGGGCCTTTGATGGTGGTGCTGGTGCCACAACACTGTAAGCCCTGACAGTTACTCTTGGTGGGTGCAGCAATGGGCCCTGCTGTGAATTATTAGATCAAGAATTGTAATTACATGCCCCTGTTGAACAGGGGCTGAAAAATTGGGCCTTAGGCACTGGTGGCACAACACTGCAACCCTTCACAGATACTGTACTTGGAGCACAGCAATGAGCCCTGTTGCAAAGTATTGCTTCAAAAATTGTAATGACACGCCCCTGTTAAACAGGGGCTGAAAAATTGGGCCTTAGGCACTGGTGGCACAACACTGCAACTCCTCACAGATACTGTACTTGGAGCACAGCAATGAGCCCTGTTGCAAAGTATTGCTTCAAAAATTGTAATTACACGCCCCTGTTAAACAGGGGCTGAAAAATTGGGCGTTAGGCACTGGTGGCGGCACCCATAAACAAAAATGATCTTCCAAGCTATCATCATCAATCGTATCATTGAGGACTCGGAGGAGGAGGATAGCCAGTCAACATAACAGCACAGGCACTCAGCATCAGCATCAGTCTTGAAGGGATGTGACATTTTAAAATCAATTAGTCTGTTATATCAGCATCAGGTGTGTGGTAGCTGGTGGTGATCCAAGACTGGTTCATCTTGATGAAAGTCAGTCGATCAACCGAGTCGGTGGACAGGCGCACCCTGTGATCCGTGACAAATCCTCCAGCAGCACTGAATGTGCGTTCCGAAAGAACGCTGGATGCAGGACAGGCCAGTAGCTCAATTGCATACTGTGCAAGCTCTGGCCAGTGATCCATCCTCAAGACCCAGTAAGCCAGAGGATTTTCGGTGGGGAAGGTGTCCAAGTCTGACCTTGCCCCTAGATATTCCTGCACCATGTTTATCAGACGCTGGCGATGGTTGCTGGAACCGATCATACTTTGGGGCTGCGGACTAAAGAATTGTCTGAACGCATCGGTCAGACGGCCACCTTCCCCACCGCTCCTTCTTTGACTGGCCGAAGCCTCAGCAACTCGTTGTCCAGGACCAGGAGTTTGCAACCTCCCAGTCTCTGGGAACGCGTTGCACAGACCTTTCTGCAAGGCCTCCCGGAGTTGTCTCATCCTCTGCTCCCTCTGCGACGGTAACATAAGGTCCGCAACCTTACCCTTGTACCGTGGATCAAGGAGAGTGGCCAGCCAGTAATGGTCCCTCTCCTTGATCCGAAGAATACGAGGATCCTTCCGCAGACTTTGCAGGATCAGGGAGGCCATGCAGCGTAGGTTTGCTGAGGCATTCGCTCCGGAGTCCTCTGGGTCACTAAGGACGACATGATCCGCAGCCACCTCCTCCCAGCCACGTACAAGTCCACTGGTTTCTTGGGACTGTAAATCATCCCTAAAAGACTGCTGCTGATGATGCTGAGTGCCAGCCTCCACCTCCATGCTGACACAATCCTCCTCCTCCTCCTCCTCCTCCTCCTCCTCCTCTTCCTGTGCGATGGGTGGGACAGAAGGAACACTGTCTGGGTAAAGGGGGCCTTGAGAGGCAAGGAAGTCCTCCTCTTCCTGCCTCTGTTCTGCCTCAAGTGCCCTGTCCATTATTCCACGCAGCGTGTGCTCCAACAGGTGGACAAGAGGTACAGTGTCACTGATGCATGCACTGTCACTGCTCACCATCCTCGTGGCCTCCTCAAATGGTGCCAGGACAGTGCATGCATCCCTGATCATGCCCCACTGGCGTGGAGAAAAAAAACCAAGCTCCCCTGACCCTGTCCTGGTGCCGTAGTCGCACAGGTACTCATTGATGGCCCTCTGCTGCGTGTGCAGCCGCTGCAGCATGGCCAACGTTGAGTTCCACCTGGTGGGCATGTCACATATAAGGCGGTTCTTGGGCAGGTTCAACTCCTTTTGCAGCTCAGCCAGGCGAGCACTGGCATTATAAGATCTGCGGAAATGCACACAGACTTTCCTGGCCTGCCTCAGGACATCCTGTAAGCCCGGGTACCTGCCCAAGAAGCGCTGCACCACCAGGTTAAGGACGTGAGCCACACAGGGCACATGGGTCAGTTGTCCCTGTCGGAGGGCGGAGAGGAGGTTGGTGCCATTGTCGCAAACCACCATTCCTGGCTTAAGCTGGCGTGGCGTCAACCACCTCTCGGCCTGGCCCTGCAGAGCAGACAGGACCTCTGCCCCAGTGTGGCTTCTGTCCCCCAAACACACCAGCGCAAGCACGGCATGGCATCTTTTTGCCTGCGTACTTGCGTAGCCCCGTGAACGGCTACGGAGCACCGCTGGTTCATAGGACAAACCACAGGAAGAGGCCATGGAGGAAGAAGAAGAGGAGGGGGTGGAGGAGAGAGGTGTGTCACAACCAGTAGTAGCATTTTGGAGGCGTGGCGGTGGGACAACCTCCAACACTACTGCACCTTGTCCTGAATCCTTCCCAGCTGCCAAAAGAGTGACCCAATGGGCCGTGAAAGAAAGGTAACGTCCCTGTCCATGCCTGCTGGACCATGAGTCAGCGGTAATATGCACCTTACCGCTGACCGCCCTGTCCAGCGAGGCCAAGACATTGCCTTCCACATGCCGGTAGAGAGCCGGAATAGCCTTCCGTGAGAAAAAGTGGCGTTTGGGAACCTGCCACTGAGGAACCGCACATTGCACAAACTCACGGAAGGGGGCCGAGTCTACCAACTGAAAAGGCAGCAGTTGAAGCGCTAGCAATTTAGCCAAGCTAGCATTCAACCGCTGGGCATGTGGATGGCTGGGAGTGAACTTCTTTCGACGGTCCAGCAGCTGGGGCAGGGAAATTTGCCTGCTAGAATCGGACGTCGGTGTACTGCTAGCAGAGTGGGCGCAAGTACTTGGCTGTGACACACCTAATTCTACACCTTCATTCCTCTCAGTGCATGTTTCAGAGAGGACTGAAGTTATAGTGGGGTTGGAGATCCCAGCTGATGCGGTGCAAGGAGAGGTCCGCTTGGTTCTTTGGTGTGGGTCTTTGAGGTAGGCTTGCCAACGAGCTGCATGGCAGGTCAACATATGTCTGGTCAGGCATGTGGTACCCAAGCGGCTGATGTTTTGGCCACGCGATATACGCTTGAGACATATGTTGCAAACAGCAGCTGTGCGATCTGATGCACTAGCCTCAAAAAAGGCCCACACCAAAGAACTTTTTGAATGACGGGCAGAGGCAGCGCCCTGCACAGGCGGAGCTCTGCGGTGTGATTCCGTCGGTGTACTGCCCTTACGCTGGCCACCAAAGGGCATCCTGCCTCGTTGGAGATGTGCCTCCTCCTCATCCTCCTCCTCCTCCTCTCTCCTATTAGGCACCCACGTGGAGTCATTGACCTCATCATCCCCTCCCTCCTCATCACTGGAGCCAATCTGGCAGTATGCTGCAGCTGCTGGAACATGACTGCCAGATTGGTGTCCTTCTTGAGCATCCCCTCTGTCTGCTCTCACGCTACTGCCTTCCTCTAGCTGGGTTTCATCATCAGACCCTTCGAAACGCTGGGCATCCTCCTGGAGCATGTACCCAACACTGTGCTGAAACAGTTCGGGGGACTCCTCAGGAGGAGGACATGGTGGGTCTAGGGAAGGAGTGACTGATGATTTGTCTGACATTGATACCAGGGAAGACGACGCTTTGGCAGCTGCTTTTCCAGTACCCTGAGCCTGGGTGAGAGAGGATGAGGAGGAGGAGGAGGGCTTGGTCATCCACTCTACCAAGTCTTCGGCATGATGTGGCTCAACATGTCCAGCTGCCGAAAAGAAGGACAAGCGTGTCCCATGGCCATGTGCTGATGACAATGCACCGCGTCCACGACCAGCACTGTTGCCCCCAGACACAGAGCCTGCTTGCCCTCTTTTATTGCCTCCTGACTGTCTGCCTCTCCTTGTTTGCCTTCCAGACATTCTAATAGATGGCCTGCAGGGAGATGGGAAAAAAGCAATAAGGGCTACCTTCAGGTGTCCTTCTCTGTCCCTTGAAACAAGGACTTTCACAGTGAAAGAAACTGACACTGTCCCTACCTAGAGTTTTCTGTCCCTAGAATAAATGTTTTTTTTAATCACAATATAGCACAAGGACAATTCACTCAATGTCTCTCCAGGTCCCTGGAAACAAGGACTTGCAGAGTGAAAGAAACTGACACTGTCCCTACCTAGAGTTTTCTGTCCCTAGAATAAATGTTTTTTTTAAGCACAATATAGCACAAGGACAATTAACTCACTGTCCTTACAGGTCCCTGGAAACAAGGACTTGCAGAGTGAAAAAAAAAAAACACTCTCCCTACCTACAGTTTTCTGTCCCTAGAAAAAATGTTTTTTTTAAGCACAATATAGCACAAGGACAATTAACTCACTGTCCTTACAGGTCCCTGGAAACAAGGACTTGCAGAGTGAAAGAAAAAAAACACTCTCCCTACCTACAGTTTTCTGTCCCTAGAAAAAATGTTTTTTTTAATCACAATATAGCACAAGGAAAATTAACTCACTGTCCTTACAGGTCCCTGGAAACAAGGACTTGCAGAGTGAAAGAAAAAAAACACTCTCCCTACCTACAGTTTTCTGTCCCTAGAAAAAATGTTTTTTTTAATCACAATATAGCACAAGGAAAATTAACTCACTGTCCTTACAGGTCCCTGGAAACAAGGACTTGCAGAGTGAAAGAAACTGACACTGTCCCTACCTAGAGTTTTCTGTCCCTAGAATAAATGTTTTTTTTAAGCACAATATAGCACAAGGACAATTAACTCACTGTCCTTACAGGTCCCTGGAAACAAGGACTTGCAGAGTGAAAGAAAAAAAACACTCTCCCTACCTACAGTTTTCTGTCCCTAGAAAAAATGTTTTTTTTAATCACAATATAGCACAAGGAAAATTAACTCACTGTCCTTACAGGTCCCTGGAAACAAGGACTTGCAGAGTGAAAGAAACTGACACTGTCCCTACCTAGAGTTTTCTGTCCCTAGAATAAATGTTTTTTTTAATCACAATATAGCACAAGGAAAATTAACTCACTGTCCTTACAGGTCCCTGGAAACAAGGACTTGCAGAGTGAAAGAAACTGACACTGTCCCTACCTAGAGTTTTCTGTCCCTAGAATAAATGTTTTTTTTAATCACAATATAGCACAAGGACAATTAACTCACTGTCCTTACAGGTCCCTGGAAACAAGGACTTGCAGAGTGAAAGAAACTGACACTGTCCCTACCTAGAGTTTTCTGTCCCTAGAATAAATGTTTTTTTTAATCACAATATAGCACAAGGACAATTAACTCACTGTCCTTACAGGTCCCTGGAAACAAGGACTTGCAGAGTGAAAGAAACTGACACTGTCCCTACCTAGAGTTTTCTGTCCCTAGAATAAATGTTTTTTTTAAGCACAATATAGCACAAGGACAATTAACTCACTGTCCTTACAGGTCCCTGGAAACAAGGACTTGCAGAGTGAAAGAAAAAAAACACTCTCCCTACCTACAGTTTTCTGTCCCTAGAAAAAATGTTTTTTTTAATCACAATATAGCACAAGGAAAATTAACTCACTGTCCTTACAGGTCCCTGGAAACAAGGACTTGCAGAGTGAAAGAAACTGACACTGTCCCTACCTAGAGTTTTCTGTCCCTAGAATAAATGTTTTTTTTAATCACAATATAGCACAAGGACAATTAACTCACTGTCCTTACAGGTCCCTGGAAACAAGGACTTGCAGAGTGAAAGAAACTGACACTGTCCCTACCTAGAGTTTTCTGTCCCTAGAATAAATGTTTTTTTTAAGCACAATATAGCACAAGGACAATTAACTCACTGTCCTTACAGGTCCCTGGAAACAAGGACTTGCAGAGTGAAAGAAAAAAAACACTCTCCCTACCTACAGTTTTCTGTCCCTAGAAAAAATGTTTTTTTTAATCACAATATAGCACAAGGAAAATTAACTCACTGTCCTTACAGGTCCCTGGAAACAAGGACTTGCAGAGTGAAAGAAACTGACACTGTCCCTACCTAGAGTTTTCTGTCCCTAGAATAAATGTTTTTTTTAATCACAATATAGCACAAGGACAATTAACTCACTGTCCTTACAGGTCCCTGGAAACAAGGACTTGCAGAGTGAAAGAAACTGACACTGTCCCTACCTAGAGTTTTCTGTCCCTAGAATAAATGTTTTTTTTAAGCACAATATAGCACAAGGACAATTAACTCACTGTCCTTACAGGTCCCTGGAAACAAGGACTTGCAGAGTGAAAGAAACTGACACTGTCCCTACCTAGAGTTTTCTGTCCCTAGAATAAATGTTTTTTTTAATCACAATATAGCACAAGGAAAATTAACTCACTGTCCTTACAGGTCCCTGGAAACAAGGACTTGCAGAGTGAAAGAAACTGACACTGTCCCTACCTAGAGTTTTCTGTCCCTAGAATAAATGTTTTTTTTAATCACAATATAGCACAAGGAAAATTAACTCACTGTCCTTACAGGTCCCTGGAAACAAGGACTTGCAGAGTGAAAGAAACTGACACTGTCCCTACCTAGAGTTTTCTGTCCCTATAATAAATGTTTTTTTTAAGCACAATATAGCACAAGGACAATTAACTCACTGTCCTTACAGGTCCCTGGAAACAAGGACTTGCAGAGTGAAAGAAAAAAAACACTCTCCCTACCTACAGTTTTCTGTCCCTAGAAAAAATGTTTTTTTTAATCACAATATAGCACAAGGAAAATTAACTCACTGTCCTTACAGGTCCCTGGAAACAAGGACTTGCAGAGTGAAAGAAACTGACACTGTCCCTACCTAGAGTTTTCTGTCCCTAGAATAAATGTTTTTTTTAATCACAATATAGCACAAGGACAATTAACTCACTGTCCTTACAGGTCCCTGGAAACAAGGACTTGCAGAGTGAAAGAAACTGACACTGTCCCTACCTAGAGTTTTCTGTCCCTAGAATAAATGTTTTTTTTAAGCACAATATAGCACAAGGACAATTAACTCACTGTCCTTACAGGTCCCTGGAAACAAGGACTTGCAGAGTGAAAGAAAAAAAACACTCTCCCTACCTACAGTTTTCTGTCCCTAGAAAAAAAGTTTTTTTTAATCACAATATAGCACAAGGAAAATTAACTCACTGTCCTTACAGGTCCCTGGAAACAAGGACTTGCAGAGTGAAAGAAACTGACACTGTCCCTACCTAGAGTTTTCTGTCCCTAGAATAAATGTTTTTTTTAATCACAATATAGCACAAGGACAATTAACTCACTGTCCTTACAGGTCCCTGGAAACAAGGACTTGCAGAGTGAAAGAAACTGACACTGTCCCTACCTAGAGTTTTCTGTCCCTAGAATAAATGTTTTTTTTAAGCACAATATAGCACAAGGACAATTAACTCACTGTCCTTACAGGTCCCTGGAAACAAGGACTTGCAGAGTGAAAGAAAAAAAACACTCTCCCTACCTACAGTTTTCTGTCCCTAGAAAAAATGTTTTTTTTAATCACAATATAGCACAAGGAAAATTAACTCACTGTCCTTACAGGTCCCTGGAAACAAGGACTTGCAGAGTGAAAGAAACTGACACTGTCCCTACCTAGAGTTTTCTGTCCCTAGAATAAATGTTTTTTTTAATCACAATATAGCACAAGGACAATTAACTCACTGTCCTTACAGGTCCCTGGAAACAAGGACTTGCAGAGTGAAAGAAACTGACACTGTCCCTACCTAGAGTTTTCTGTCCCTAGAATAAATGTTTTTTTTAAGCACAATATAGCACAAGGACAATTAACTCACTGTCCTTACAGGTCCCTGGAAACAAGGACTTGCAGAGTGAAAGAAACTGACACTGTCCCTACCTAGAGTTTTCTGTCCCTAGAATAAATGTTTTTTTTAAGCACACTATAGCAGAAGCACAAAACACACTGACACTCTCCCTACCTATCCTTCTCTTTCCCTAAACTAAAGGAATCCAGGTTAAGCAAGAAAGAAATAACAGTCACTGTCCCTGCCTATGCTACTCTATCCCTGCTCCGGAACACACTACACTAGGCCGCCGTGCTGGCGGCCTTTTATAGTGTGGGGCGTGTACTAAACACCCTCAGCAATAATTGGCCACAGGCATCCTGCCTGTGGCCAATCATTGCTCTCCTCGCTGCCGGCGCTGTGATTGGCCAAGCATGCGGGGTCACAGTGCATGCTTGGCCAATCACAGCGCCTGGATGACACTGCGATGGCGTAGTGCATTGTGGGCCGTTCGCGTCACTCGAATTTGGCGCGAACGGCCCAAATCGTTCGATCTTCGTCGAACGATCGAACAGCCAATGTTCGAGTCGAACGTATGTTCGACTCGAACACGAAGCTCATCCCTACTGGTGATGCTCTGCAAGGCCTCTACTGCAACTGTCCTGAGTTCCTGCTTCTTCTTGGGGCATTTTCCCTTGAGTTTTGTCTTCAGCAAGTGAAATGCATGCTCAATCGGATTCACATCAGGTGATTGACTTGGCCATTGCATAACATTCCACTTCTTTCCCTTAAAAAACTCTTTGTTTGCTTTCGCAGTATGCTTCGGGTCATTTTCCATCTGCACTGTGAAGCGCCGTCCAATGAGCTCTGAAGCATTTGGCTGAATATGAGCAGATAATATTGCCCGAAACACTTCAGAATTCATCCTGCTGCTTTTGTCAGCAGTCACATCAATAAATACAAGAGAACCAGTTCCATTGGCAGTCATACATGCCCACGCCATGACACTACCACGACCATGCTTCACTGATGAGGTGGTATGCTTTGGATCATGAGCAGTTCCTTTCCTTCTCCATACTCTTCTCTTCTCATCACTCTGGTACAAGTTGATCTTGGTCTCATCTGTCCATAGGATGTTGTTCCAGAACTGTGAAGGCTTTTTTAGATGTTGTTTGGCAAACTCTAATCTGGCGTTCCTGTTTTTGAGGCTCACCAATGGTTTACATCTTGTGGTGAGCCCACTGTATTCATTTTGGTGAAGTCTTCTCTTGCTTGTTGACTTTGACACACATACACCTACCTCCTGGAGAGTGTTCTTGATTTGGCCAACTGTTGTGAAGGCTGTTTTCTTCACCAGGGAAAGAATTCCTCAGTCATCCACAACAGTTGTTTTCCATGGTCTTCTGGGTCTTTTGGTGTTGCTGAGCTCTCCGGTGCGTTCTTTCTTTTTAAGGATGTTTTTCAAACAGTTGATTTGGTCAGCCTAATGATGGCTTGCTTGACTGATAGTGACAGCTCTTTGGATCTCATATTGAGAGTTGACAGCAACAGATTCCAAATGCAAATAGCACACTTGAAATTAACTCTGGACCTTTTATCTGCTCCTTGTAAATGGGATAATGAGGGAATAACACACACCTGGCCATGGAACAGCTGAACAGCCAATTGTCCCATTACTTTTGGTCCCTTAAAAAGTGGAAGGCACATATACAAACTGTTGTAATTCCTACACTGTTCACCTGATTTGGATGTAAATACCCTCAAATTAAAACTGAAAGTCTGTAGTTAAAGCACATCTTGTTCGTTTCATTTCAAATCCATTGTGGTGGTGTATAGAGCCAAAAAGATTAGAATTGTGTCGATGTCACAATATTTATGGACCTGACTGTATATACAAAGAACCATAGTTTCAAAATGCAAAACATTGTGTTTAATGTCATATTGTAAAATACACATTAAATTACTCCATTAGAGGGATATGAGTATTGTGTTTATTAGGCTGAGGTCCTCTCTCTCCTAAACTCCCCTACTGTATATGCATAGTATATTGAGATGCCTAACTCTAGTGAACTAGCTGGTTGTTCCACAAGCTGGCAATTTTTTTGTGTATACTTTAAACTGTATATCTGGGTGTGGAATGTGCACCCAGAATATTTGATTGTAACTCTGTTTAAACCTATAAAATTTTAATATACAGAATTAAAAAAATAAAAATAACACCATAAAAAGTAACTTTAGAAACAAAAGTTAAACTACACATGATCTTGCAGAGAGCCCCAGCCACAGTTCAAACAACATTTATAATAAATGGACACTGTTGTGGGAGATTAATAAAAGCTGCCACTACTGAACCCTCCATTCAGAATTATAATTGACTGACTTTCATTCATTACAGCATGCCTATTGCGGGACAAAATGATACCAAAGTCAGAAATAATGAGACATCTAGCATTTGCAAAAGGAGGCCTGCAATGCATACTTTTCTCATGACAGAGTTACTTTAAGGTTAAAAACTTGTCTTATCTAAGAGGACACAATAAAAATAAAAAAGTATATATATATCAAGGGAAACTAGTGATCTTACTTGAGTCCACTCATGTGAACCAATTCTTGAAAATTTTCTGGATATTTTTGATTTACATGAGTCATTCTGTAAAACAATATGTTCACCAAATGAAAATGAAAGTTGCTGCAGCAAGTTCCTTTGGACACAGTTGCATGAATGGTAAGATATTAAAGAATTGTTTTCTTAAAATTTTCCACTCTGGAAAGATATGACAATTCAATAGGGCTAAACTTCATGTTACCACACGCCGACGCACCATTTTCTGTCCATTTAGTCAATCTTTTGCCCCTCTCTGCCCACACCATCTTTTGTCTAACGCTGTCCACGCCTCCTTCTTTTCCCCTTGTCCACACAATCTCTCTATTGTGACCAGCTACTGCTCAAATCTATCTACCCCTTGTCCACTCTGCTTTTGCATGCCACTTGTATTCTTCAAAGTAAGCTGTTTATTCCACCTATCTGACCTTTTTCAGTGTAGTGATAGTCAGACATCAGCAGTTTTCCCACATGTCACATTGAATTTATTCTCCCACATGCCATGTTTTCTAGGTTTATCTGACAATGCTTCAGTTTTACATATATAAATTGTTATACTGTATTTTAATGGAATCACATTAGTATTCTTTAACTATTCAAAACTTGTTAACTTATAAATGTTATTTTCTATATGACAGAAAAAGTATGTCTAAAACATGAAGACACTGGAGTATTCGCATCTCTGGGTTTGAATGAGAGACTCTTTGTCTGTAGTGTTCAAGAGTTGACCACACTGGTAAGTAGAAAATCAGATTTTATACTTACAATCATGAAGGAAGAAATTTTTATCCAATAAAGATGATCCAATATCTGTTTTTGCAGTAGTCGTTTGAGTTGTTTTTTGGCCTTTGTAGTTTTCTAGCTAAGTATTAAAGTGATTTCAAGTGGCACAGCATTTTACCCGTTGAATGGTAAGCATTCCAAATACAGGAAGACAAAAAAAAAGAAAAATAATTTTACACTTTAGATGCAGATTGCCTGATAAAAGTCCAAACCTCATTTAAACATTAATAGGTCGACGCAAGGTAGATAAGATACACAAGCAGCTCAGATGCATTGTAGATATCAGCCATGAGTCTAAAGTTTTGTGACTGAAACTCAACTCTGGGCAAAATAAAAAGAAGAAAATAGCCTTTATGTTTTTTTTTTCAGTTTCAGTAGGTTTTTAATGATAAAGATTTCCAACACTGATATATGTAAACACAAATCGAATCAGAGGTATATAAAGCAATGTACAAAACAAAAATACTTCGTTCATAGACAACACAGTATAACTATAGTTTGAGAACCACAATAGCTAAGATCCACCCCTCTAAACTTCTTCTTACAGCCTGGCTCAGTTATTAGGTGTAAAAAAACAAATTATGGTAATACAGAAAAAAAAAAAAAGAAGAAGGGAAAGGGGAGGGGTTGGATGAAAGGGCTGGGTGGGGTTAAGGGAAAGGAATGGGCAAGGTCAGCAAGAGCGCCATCACACTTGAAACCATCTCCCCCCAAACCAAATAGATGTTATATGGTCTATAGGGAATCATCAAACTCACCAAGGAAACAATGAGTAATCCAAGACATAAAACCTTTCTATATTTCTTACCCTTGTTATGGAGTATAGCCACCAGTTTTTTATGCGCTAAATACCATGTCATTTTTTGCTTGACTTGTGCAACCATTGGGGTGCCACTCCATTAATGCTTTGGCAAATGTGGCTGCTGTAAAAATGAAAGATTCAAGTCTGAATTGATCAACAGTGCATCCTGTTAGTTTGAGGTTGAGTAGGGCTTCATATGGCATCTTAGGGAAGCTATTGCCCAATATATTATATATTAATATATTAACTGACTTTAATCCAGAAACACCTAAGGCTGGGACATTCCCACCATATATGAGCTATTGTACCTACTTCTCTGCAGCCCCTAACAAAGAGGTTTAAGGCGCCCTGTTTGAACCTAGCCAGTTGTCGAGGTACCATGTACCAGAGAATTAAAATGCTATCATTTACTTCAAAGAACATGGTATTAGGTGATATGTGGGCTATTGTGTCCCAAATCTTGATCACTGGTGTGACTTTAAAGAGCTCTTGGGATCCCATAAAGAAACATAAAATGGGGAATTTTGGGAGACACCTTCCTCGAGGGAGTTGTAGATTGTAGTAATAATGCCTTTAGATAAGTGATCGGGGAGGCATGTACATATCTGGAGTGTATAAATACTGTGTAACCAATAATGCTTTTAAGTTACTAATAAGATTGTTCTTTGTCATCGTTAACGATCACCCATCTGTCCAAATCAGCGGTATATTTTGTTTTTCTAATTATTCTTTATACTTATACCTCCGTTGGTTTGTGCTTCTTGTCTTATTAGACTCCTCTTCCTGAGCAAATGGGCCCAAACAGCAGTAGCTACGATATGTTGGATCTCATAAGTTCAAAAGACCTGGCTCAACAGATGACAGAAAATGACTGGAACCTGTTTAAGAGCATCCACCAGGTACTGTAAAGCTGAATTACAGTTTGCTGTATCTGTGGAGGTTTTGCAGCATTGGATTCAGATGTACACATGTTATCTACACTTAAAAGGACCCTGTCACTTTGCCTTGAATGGGCCCCCCACCCACATTTGCAGTGCATCCCCACCACTTCTTTCTTCATGGCAGCAGATGCAAAATACTCTGTGCAATCTCTGTGTTGGAGCTTATGGGATTGATGATGTATCTCTCTCCCCTTGTGATTAGATACTGCCCGAGCAGTGCATCAATAGAGTAGATCATGTGTTCCCCTATACCCAGATGCACTGGATATCTTTCGGTGGCTGCAATGAAAGAAAGAGAGGTGGAAAGGACCTCTGGAAGTGAGTAAAACCGAATTGGAGGAGTCGATGCAGTCTAGAACTTTGCTATGAATGGCTTTGAAAATGTATCATAACTGGAGATAGCATTTTAGCCAAAGGGGATTGGTGCTTCTAAGTCAAATAATATACTTTTTGCAGCCAGAGTGCTGTCTGCACTAACTTAATGGTGTCTAGTTGGCAGATAGAAAGAGCTAAAATACTCATACGCTAAGGATTAGCAGTAATGTGTGAGACACCTGTGTTTATATATTGATTACTGAGTTATGTTAACCTGTCCATTAGTAGACTTACATATTGTAGGTTTGCTGCCAGCATTTATATATTGTAACCCTGTTGGCGAGAAACTAACAATGAAATATAGCGTTTATTGCACAGATCAGCTGAATTTAACACAGACATGCCATGCTATTTATTTTATGTTGCAATTTAAGTGCTATAAGCAGCAGGAAGCTTTTGTTTGTAGGTGAAAAGAGCTAATGATAGAAGAACAGTGGAAATCCAGGCCAAAACATTATCCTGGTAGTGCTATAGATTATCCCAATCCTGCCAGTGTCACTTTTTGTTGGACAGCTTGTTCTGTATGTAAATGAAGAGAAAAATATACAGGCATGTGAAATAATGAGCTAATGAATATACTGAATTCTGTCATCTTCTGTATATAAAGAGCATACTTTTATCAGGATAGAAGATTTTCCTTAATAGTGGTCTTTTAAAACAAGATCTTATTTTTTTTTAACTGTACTCAAGATGTCTACAGCACTCATTATATTGGTTTGCATTTACTTTTTTTTTTGTTTACAAAAATTTTATTAGGAAGTTCAGATGTACAGTTACATAGAGTGTTGCATTTACTTTTAAGGTGGAGCTGCTGTTTAATACATATGGGAAGCAGAAGTTCCGTAACTCAACAACTGCTAATCTAGAGCGGTTCATAAGGAGGTTTAATGAAGTCCAGTTTTGGGTGGCAACTGAAGTGTGTCTGTGCCAAGATGAAGAAAGGAGGGCACTGCTTCTACGCAAGTTCATCAAGTTGGCAGCATAGTAAGCAACCTTGTTCCATCAATGGGGTTAATAGTCTCTTTTAATCTCTTTGATGATATAGTTGTTGTTTTTTTATACACATGTACTGTCTTGAGGAAGCCTAACACCTGAAATTGTCTGTGGATGCTTGCACAAAAAGCTCTTACAAGATCTGCAAACCTTCTAAAGTAAAAAACTTGTATCCAGTGGAACCATGAACATAGCTGTAATCCTTTGGGGGCCAGAAGGAAGATAGGATTTAGGGCCTTTGGCATCATCAGATTAGTAATAGAATCTACCACAGGCACAAACAGAGCGTTATTTTGATCACCAGCCATCTCAGGTGACTATTAAGGCCCGTACACACAGTCTGACTTTTTGCCAACAAACTTCAAAATGAGCAAGTTTGACAAAAAATCAGACCGTGTGTACGCTCCATCGGACAAACTTTTTGGGTTTTCATCGGACAAATGTTCGGTCTGCAAACGGACAAACTTTTCGCCAAAAAAAGTCAGATGGAGCAAAGTCCGACCGTGTGTACAGAAATCCATCGGACTTTTGTCCGATGGACAAATAAGCATGCTCAGAACCAATGTTAAAATCAACCAACAATAGCAGAAGTTGACCAAAGGGTTGCAGTAAAGAGCAGAAAAGAGCAAAAAAAACATGTGATATTGGGAAAGTTTTCGGAAAGTTTGCAGAAAAGTCCGAGCGTGTGTATTCTATGGGTGTGCCCGGTCAACTCCCTTCGGACAAAAATCCACGGAAAAGTTTGTTTGAAGTCCGACCGTGTGTACGAGGCTTTACATGAATTCACATATCAAAACAAACTCAGTCTATCCCAATTACATAGTTCAAACACCAAAATTATTTCTACATGGCAGATTTTCATTATTTACATAAGTGCAAAATTAGAAATGTTTAGGTCTGGTACTGATCTAACAAAGTATTCCTGCTTGACAATACTTGTATTTTATATTATATTTTATGCAGTGAGTGTCTGGTGGTCAGATTATTCCATCTGATTGCCATTTAATGTGCATGGCCAGTTTTAGCATGGGTGAAATTTTCCAGGGCATACGAACATGAATAGAATTCAAAAGCCTTCTAACTGGAATTCCTCATTAATTTTGCTGTTATTGTTTTGCAGCCTCAAGGAGCAGAAAAATCTGAATTCTTTCTTTGCTGTCATGTTTGGTCTCAGTAACACAGCAGTTAGCCGCTTGTCCAAGACCTGGCAGGTACGTCAGTCATAAAAACCGTATACTAACTGAAATTCACTTTACAGTTGCTAAACTACTGGCAGAGATGTAAAGCATGCACAAAGTTAGATGTCTACACATATGTTCACATAGCTGGAAGAGCACCCTGGGAGGCCCAAAGATCAGGATGATCTAATATTGGTCAGTGACAGTGTCCAACATGGTGATGGACTAAAAGTGAGACATGGGTTTGGTGAGACCAAGCATGAATTTAATTTCTGCAGTCGCTATATGTATGTTAAAGCACCGTGGACTTGGGCTCTCGGGGTGCTCTGTAAGCTTTATGGACATACATGTTGGCATCTTCTGGTACAAATATTTTTATTTAAAACATATGTAGCAATACCCCCAGTTAAGAGGGCTGCAAGTATAGTTTTGGGCCTGTAACACACTTCTGTCAACCCTCAGGAACTGGCTCTAACCTCCCTTGGCACAGCTAGCACAAATGGAAGTGTGAAACCCACTAGGCTATAGGAGTCACCACTCCGCAATAAAGCATACACAATAGTTAATATTAAATTACCTGAGCTGGCTGCTTCAGCTGGGATAAACAGTACGCCACACACTTGTCTGCTTAACCACAAATACTTTAGTGAATAGAAATATAAGATTAGACAATGGTACATTTATCTATGCAGGGCCCTGCAATATCAATAGTCAAGCAAATATCAAGTATTATATTCTAACAGTCTTATGCGCACTCAAAGTCTCTTAATGAACTACACTCGTGAGCCTTCCCCTCGTGGCCAATATGGCAGCCAGGTAAATGTCTCCCTGCTGGACAGTCAGGCCTGACTAATTCACACACAGTTAGTTCGTTGAGAAGGTTCTTCGCTAGCAATGGTGGTGCACTTTGTAGATTATTTGTAATCCAAAGGTATTAAACTGTTGGTTACCCAGCAAGCAATAAGACAACTTAACTCCGGCTGCACAACACACTGTTCCTCTGGGGTGCAGTATAACACTCCGGTAACGGTGGGCCCTGGCCAAAGGATACTGGGCCTAAAAGGTAGTCAAAGTATAATGAGCAAGTGCTCTCTCACCCGCCCGGACCAGTCCGTAAAACCGACTTCAGCAACTGATGTTCCGGAACATAGTCTCATGATACCCGTAGTCTCCGATCCTCTCGACCATCCACGGGAGATAGATAGATGAGACGACTCTGGGTTCTCCAGTGACGATTGGCAAGCTCTCCGGATCCTCTAGGCCCAGGCTCTTCGGCCTAGTCCAAACAACAGGCCCCAACGTAGGCTCCACTTGCTAGGAGGGCAGCGTCCAAAGAGACCCGCGTGTTGCCCCTCCCTCCTTAAATAGTCCTTCCCCAGCAGAACTTGCGCCGGGCAATGCACTGTGGGTGCCCCGCTGCACACTGGGTATGGTAGTCTTTGTGCTCATTTAAAGCGATACCCCGCTACACACTCCCCCCACTTAAAATCTTTGGTCCCCAAAGATAAGCAGTAAAGAGCATCATTAGCATATGTACATGAAATACAATTCACCGCTACAAAGGAGCCTGGCAGAGGAGCCTCCCACCAAGCTTTGGGAGAGAGGTTGTCCTGTCCACAGGTCACATTAGTGGAAGTGGCCTGTCTAACTGTGCCAGGGAGTGAGCTAGGGTTCCCCTCTACTAAATTCACAGCAGAGGGACCAGGCTTATCTACTGTCCTTCTTGCTGTAGCTACAGTCTCTTCCGAACACTCCCCCATTTGAGTGTAGGTTAATCTTCTCAGGGGGTGGCCCTTCTCTGTCTTTGTCCCCTTGGAGCCGGGGTCTCAACTGCAATGGGTCCTTCCAATTCTTCCTCTGTTAATTCAGGTGTATTGGGCTCCACTGGTCCGAGGGCATCCAATTCAGGTGCAGAGAGATACAAGGAATCCCTGGGGTCCTCTACTTGAAAAGTGTCCAGAGCATCCTCCCATTCTTCGGTAAGAGTATCAAGTGGTATGAACTCAGCAGCCTCAGCATTCAAAGTGTCCCCAGTAATAACTTCAGATGATGAAGGGGCCATGGTCATGGGTTCAGGTGCTTGAGGGGACCATAGCCAGTCGAGTTCCAATTTCTCATCTTCACTCAGATCTTGGGCATACATTTCTCCTAAAAGAGTTGTTTGAGACCTGGTGACGGGCCTGGGGGTGTTGGAGGCCGAAAGGGGTTCAGAAGGATCCGAGGTGGGAGGCAAACAACCTGCTTCAGAGAGTGGCAGCAGGTGGTTCCTGTGCCATGTCTTCAACGGCCCCACACTCCCTTTTGGTTTGAGTTGATACACTGGCAAACCTGGCAATTGTTTACAGATTACATAGGGCTGTGATCTCCACTGGTCAGCCAACTTATGCTTCCCTGGAATGCCTAAGTTCTGCAACAGCACCCGGTCTCCTGGCTGTAAGTCGTGAATTCGGACCTTGAGGTCATAACTCCGCTTATTCCTGGCTCCTCTTTGATTGGAAGTCACCTGGGCCTTCTCATACGCCAGTCTTAAGCTCTGTCTGAAAATAGCTAATAAATGTACTGTATATACTCGAGTATAAGCTGAGTTTTTCAGCACATTTGTGTGCTGAAAATGCCCCCCTCGGCTTATAATCGAGTCTGTGTCCATCTTCAACTTTGTGCGCCTGATCCCAGCCAGCCAAAGGTCTCCTGGACCCCAATCTTGTCACTTCCTGTACATGTGTGCAAAGTTTGTTGTCTGAGGGACCTACGGCCAGGGAGCACCGATTTTTCAAAGCCGGGCTCCCCTTCCGTAGACTCCCATGTTAAATGGTAATTTCTCTGGTGAATTTGGGGACCCAGTAATGGCCGGCCCTAGATCCTCTGGACCCCAGACTTGGCACACATGTAGCCCCACTCTTCATCTACAAGTGTGCAAAGTTTGTTGTCCAGGGGACCTACGGCGGGAAGCACCGATTTTTCAAAGCCGGGCATCCCTTCCATAGACTCCCATGTTAATTGTCAGTCTAGTCACACAGCGCCGGAGATCAGGTAGGGAGTAGGGATGAGCTTCGTGTTCGAGTCGAACATACGTTCGACTCGAACATCGGCTGTTCGATCGTTCGACGAAGATCGAACGATTTGGGCCGTTCGCGCCAAATTCGAGTGACGCGAACGGCCCACAATGCACTACGCCATCGCAGTGTCATCCAGGCGCTGTGATTGGCCAAGCATGCACTGTGACCCCGCATGCTTGGCCAATCACAGCGCCGGCAGCGAGGAGAGCAATGATTGGCCACAGGCAGGATGCCTGTGGCCAATTATTGCTGAGGGTGTTTAGTACACGCCCCACACTATAAAAGGCCGCCAGCACGGCGGCCTAGTGTAGTGTGTTCCGGAGCAGGGATAGAGCAGCATAGGCAGGGACAGTGACTTTTATTTCTTTCTTGCCTAACCTGGATTCCTTTAGTTTAGGGAAAGAGAAGGATAGGTAGGGAGAGTGTCAGTGTGTTTTGTGCTTGTGCTATATTGTGCTTAAAAAAAACATTTTTTCTAGGGACAGAAAACTGTAGGTAGGGAGAGTGTGTCAGTTTCTTTCACTGTCAAAGTCCTTGTTTCCAGGGACCTGGAAGGACAGTGAGTGAATTCTCCTTGTGCTAAATTGTGCTTAAAAAAAACATTTTTTCTAGGGACAGAAAACTGTAGGTAGGGAGAGTGTGTCAGTTTCTTTCACTGTCAAAGTCCTTGTTTCCAGGGACCTGGAAGGACAGTGAGTGAATTCTCCTTGTGCTAAATTGTGCTTAAAAAAAACATTTTTTCTAGGGACAGAAAACTGTAGGTAGGGAGAGTGTGTCAGTTTCTTTCACTGTCAAAGTCCTTGTTTCCAGGGACCTGGAAGGACAGTGAGTGAATTCTCCTTGTGCTAAATTGTGCTTAAAAAAACATTTTTTCTAGGGACAGAAAACTGTAGGTAGGGAGAGTGTGTCAGTTTCTTTCACTGTCAAAGTCCTTGTTTCCAGGGACCTGGAAGGACAGTGAGTGAATTCTCCTTGTGCTAAATTGTGCTTAAAAAAAACATTTTTTCTAGGGACAGAAAACTGTAGGTAGGGAGAGTGTGTCAGTTTCTTTCACTGTCAAAGTCCTTGTTTCCAGGGACCTGGAAGGACAGTGAGTGAATTCTCCTTGTGCTAAATTGTGCTTAAAAAAAACATTTTTTCTAGGGACAGAAAACTGTAGGTAGGGAGAGTGTGTCAGTTTCTTTCACTGTCAAAGTCCTTGTTTCCAGGGACCTGGAAGGACAGTGAGTGAATTCTCCTTGTGCTAAATTGTGCTTAAAAAAAACATTTTTTCTAGGGACAGAAAACTGTAGGTAGGGAGAGTGTGTCAGTTTCTTTCACTGTCAAAGTCCTTGTTTCCAGGGACCTGGAAGGACAGTGAGTGAATTCTCCTTGTGCTAAATTGTGCTTAAAAAAAACATTTTTTCTAGGGACAGAAAACTGTAGGTAGGGAGAGTGTGTCAGTTTCTTTCACTGTCAAAGTCCTTGTTTCCAGGGACCTGGAAGGACAGTGAGTGAATTCTCCTTGTGCTAAATTGTGCTTAAAAAAAACATTTTTTCTAGGGACAGAAAACTGTAGGTAGGGAGAGTGTGTCAGTTTCTTTCACTGTCAAAGTCCTTGTTTCCAGGGACCTGGAAGGACAGTGAGTGAATTCTCCTTGTGCTAAATTGTGCTTAAAAAAAACATTTTTTCTAGGGACAGAAAACTGTAGGTAGGGAGAGTGTGTCAGTTTCTTTCACTGTCAAAGTCCTTGTTTCCAGGGACCTGGAAGGACAGTGAGTGAATTCTCCTTGTGCTAAATTGTGCTTAAAAAAAACATTTTTTCTAGGGACAGAAAACTGTAGGTAGGGAGAGTGTGTCAGTTTCTTTCACTGTCAAAGTCCTTGTTTCCAGGGACCTGGAAGGACGGTGAGTGAATTCTCCTTGTGCTAAATTGTGCTTAAAAAAAACATTTTTTCTAGGGACAGAAAACTGTAGGTAGGGAGAGTGTGTCAGTTTCTTTCACTGTCAAAGTCCTTGTTTCCAGGGACCTGGAAGGACAGTGAGTGAATTCTCCTTGTGCTAAATTGTGCTTAAAAAAAACATTTTTTCTAGGGACAGAAAACTGTAGGTAGGGAGAGTGTGTCAGTTTCTTTCACTGTCAAAGTCCTTGTTTCCAGGGACCTGGAAGGACAGTGAGTGAATTCTCCTTGTGCTAAATTGTGCTTAAAAAAAACATTTTTTCTAGGGACAGAAAACTGTAGGTAGGGAGAGTGTGTCAGTTTCTTTCACTGTCAAAGTCCTTGTTTCAAGGGACAGAGAAGGACACCTGAAGGTAGCCCTTATTGCTTTTTTCCCATCTCCCTGCAGGCCATCTATTAGAATGTCTGGAAGGCAAACAAGGAGAGGCAGACAGTCAGGAGGCAATAAAAGAGGGCAAGCAGGCTCTGTGTCTGGGGGCAACAGTGCTGGTCGTGGACGCGGTGCATTGTCATCAGCACATGGCCATGGGACACGCTTGTCCTTCTTTTCGGCAGCTGGACATGTTGAGCCACATCATGCCGAAGACTTGGTAGAGTGGATGACCAAGCCCTCCTCCTCCTCCTCATCCTCTCTCACCCAGGCTCAGGGTACTGGAAAAGCAGCTGCCAAAGCGTCCTCTTCCCTGGTATCAATGTCAGACTCATCATCAGTCACTCCTTCCCTAGACCCACCATGTCCTCCTCCTGAGGAGTCCCCCGAACTGTTTCAGCACAGTGTTGGGTGCATGCTCCAGGAGGATGCCCACAGTTTCGAAGGGTCTGATGATGAAACCCAGCTAGAGGAAGGCAGTAGCGTGAGAGCAGACAGAGGGGATGCTCAAGAAGGACACCAATCTGGCAGTCATGTTCCAGCAGCTGCAGCATACTGCCAGATTGGCTCCAGTGATGAGGAGGGAGGTGATGATGAGGTCACTGACTCCACGTGGGTGCCTAATAGGAGAGAGGAGGAGGAGGAGGATGAGGAGGAGGCACATCTCCAACGAGGCAGGATGCCCTTTGGTGGCCAGCGTAAGGGCAGTACACCGACGGAATCACACCGCAGAGCTCCGCCTGTGCAGGGCGCTGCCTCTGCCCGTCATTCAAAAAGTTCTTTGGTGTGGGCCTTTTTTGAGGCTAGTGCATCAGATCGCACAGCTGCTGTTTGCAACATATGTCTCAAGCGTATATCGCGTGGCCAAAACATCAGCCGCTTGGGTACCACATGCCTGACCAGACATATGTTGACCTGCCATGCAGCTCGTTGGCAAGCCTACCTGAAAGACCCACACCAAAGAACAAAGCGGACCTCTCCTTGCACCGCATCAGCTGGGATCTCCAACCCCACTATAACTTCAGTCCTCTCTGAAACATGCACTGAGAGGAATGAAGGTGTAGAATTAGGTGTGTCACAGCCAAGTACTTGCGGCCACTCTGCTAGCAGTACACCGACGTCCGATTCTAGCAGGCAAATTTCCCTGCCCCAGCTGCTGGACCGTCGAAAGAAGTTCACTCCCAGCCATCCACATGCCCAGCGGTTGAATGCTAGCTTGGCTAAATTGCTAGCGCTTCAACTGCTGCCTTTTCAGTTGGTAGACTCGGCCCCCTTCCGTGAGTTTGTGCAATGTGCGGTTCCTCAGTGGCAGGTTCCCAAACGCCACTTTTTCTCACGGAAGGCTATTCCGGCTCTCTACCGGCATGTGGAAGGCAATGTCTTGGCCTCGCTGGACAGGGCGGTCAGCGGTAAGGTGCATATTACCGCTGACTCATGGTCCAGCAGGCATGGACAGGGACGTTACCTTTCTTTCACGGCCCATTGGGTCACTCTTTTGGCAGCTGGGAAGGATGCAGGACAAGGTGCAGTAGTGTTGGAGGTTGTCCCACCGCCACGCCTCCAAAATGCTACTACTGGTTGTGACACACCTCTCTCCTCCACCCCCTCCTCTTCTTCTTCCTCCATGGCCTCTTCCTGTGGTTTGTCCTATGAACCAGCGGTGCTCCGTAGCCGTTCACGGGGCTACGCAAGTACGCAGGCAAAAAGATGCCATGCCGTGCTTGCGCTGGTGTGTTTGGGGGACAGAAGCCACACTGGGGCAGAGGTCCTGTCTGCTCTGCAGGGCCAGGCCGAGAGGTGGTTGACGCCACGCCAGCTTAAGCCAGGAATGGTGGTTTGCGACAATGGCACCAACCTCCTCTCCGCCCTCCGACAGGGACAACTGACCCATGTGCCCTGTGTGGCTCACGTCCTTAACCTGGTGGTGCAGCGGTTCTTGGGCAGGTACCCGGGCTTACAGGATGTCCTGAGGCAGGCCAGGAAAGTCTGTGTGCATTTCCGCAGATCTTATAATGCCAGTGCTCGCCTGGCTGAGCTGCAAAAGGAGTTGAACCTGCCCAAGAACCGCCTTATATGTGACATGCCCACCAGGTGGAACTCAACGTTGGCCATGCTGCAGCGGCTGCACACGCAGCAGAGGGCCATCAATGAGTACCTGTGCGACTACGGCACCAGGACAGGGTCAGGGGAGCTTGTTTTTTTTCTCCACGCCAGTGGGGCATGATCAGGGATGCATGCACTGTCCTGGCACCATTTGAGGAGGCCACGAGGATGGTGAGCAGTGACAGTGCATGCATCAGTGACACTGTACCTCTTGTCCACCTGTTGGAGCACACGCTGCGTGGAATAATGGACAGGGCACTTGAGGCAGAACAGAGGCAGGAAGAGGAGGACTTCCTTGCCTCTCAAGGCCCCCTTTACCCAGACAGTGTTCCTTCTGTCCCACCCATCGCACAGGAAGAGGAGGAGGAGGAGGAGGAGGAGGAGGAGGAGGATTGTGTCAGCATGGAGGTGGAGGCTGGCACTCAGCATCATCAGCAGCAGTCTTTTAGGGATGATTTACAGTCCCAAGAAACCAGTGGACTTGTACGTGGCTGGGAGGAGGTGGCTGCGGATCATGTCGTCCTTAGTGACCCAGAGGACTCCGGAGCGAATGCCTCAGCAAACCTACGCTGCATGGCCTCCCTGATCCTGCAAAGTCTGCGGAAGGATCCTCGTATTCTTCGGATCAAGGAGAGGGACCATTACTGGCTGGCCACTCTCCTTGATCCACGGTACAAGGGTAAGGTTGCGGACCTTATGTTACCGTCGCAGAGGGAGCAGAGGATGAGACAACTCCGGGAGGCCTTGCAGAAAGGTCTGTGCAACGCGTTCCCAGAGACTGGGAGGTTACAAACTCCTGGTCCTGGACAACGAGTTGCTGAGGCTTCGGCCAGTCAAAGAAGGAGCGGTGGGGAAGGTGGCCGTCTGACCGATGCGTTCAGACAATTCTTTAGTCCGCAGCCCCAAAGTATGATCGGTTCCAGCAACCATCGCCAGCGTCTGATAAACATGGTGCAGGAATATCTAGGGGCAAGGTCAGACTTGGACACCTTCCCCACCGAAAATCCTCTGGCTTACTGGGTCTTGAGGATGGATCACTGGCCAGAGCTTGCACAGTATGCAATTGAGCTACTGGCCTGTCCTGCATCCAGCGTTCTTTCGGAACGCACATTCAGTGCTGCTGGAGGATTTGTCACGGATCACAGGGTGCGCCTGTCCACCGACTCGGTTGATCGACTGACTTTCATCAAGATGAACCAGTCTTGGATCACCACCAGCTACCACACACCTGATGCTGATATAACAGACTAATTGATTTTAACATGTCACATCCCTTCAAGACTGATGCTGATGCTGAGTGCCTGTGCTGTTATGTTGACTGGCTATCCTCCTCCTCCGAGTCCTCAATGATACGATTGATGATGATAGCTTGGAAGATCATTTTTGTTTATGGGTGCCGCCACCAGTGGCTAAGGCCCAATTTTTCAGGCCCTGTTTTACAGGGGCGTGTAATTACAATTTTTTTAGCAATAATTTGCCATAGGGCTCATTGCTGTGCTCCAAGTACAGTATCTGTGAGGGGTTGGAGTGTTGTGGCACCAGTGCCTAAGGCCCAATTTTTCAGCCCCTGTTTAACAGGGGCGTGTCATTACAATTTTTGAAGCAATACTTTGCAACAGGGCTCATTGCTGTGCTCCAAGTACAGTATCTGTGAGGGGTTGTAGTGTTGTGCCACCAGTGCCTAAGGCCCAATTTTTCAGCCCCTGTTCAACAGGGGCATGCAATTACAATTCTTGATCTAATAATTCACAGCAGGGTCCATTGCTGCACCCACCAAGAGTAACTCTGAGGGCTTACAGTCTTGTGGCAACGCCACCACCACCACCACCACGAAAGGCCCAATTTTTCAGCCCCTGTTCAAAAGGGGCATGTAATTACAATTCTTGATCTAATAATTCACAGCAGGGCCCATTGCTGCACCCACCAAGAGTAACTGTCAGGGCTTACAGTGTTGTGGCACCAGCACCACCATCAAAGCCCCAATTTTTACTACCACTGTTCAACAATTATATGTAATTAAAATTCCTGATATAATAGTTGACAGCAGGGCGTTCCAGCACCAACCAAGAGTAACTGAGTGCTTACAGTGTTGTGCCAACACCAACAACTAAGGGGCCTATTTCTGCAGAGTATATACGGCAGGTCCCTACTTTCAAACATCCAACTTACAAACGACTCCTACTTGCAAACGAAAGAAGACAACAGGAAGTGAGAGGAAATCTACCCCTAGAAAGGAAAATTCTCTCCTGTAAGAATAAATATGGGAGAAAGGGGTCTCATCTGTACTGATGCTTTATCAGCAATCCTTGTTTCAAGAAAAACACCACATTTCAAAAACAGTTGTCATTGGGACGGAAAGTGAGGTGAAATGTTCTGAACAGGGGCACAGACAGCAAAACAAATGTTACAGGGGTGATAACCCTTACCTATGTTTCCCAAAAAGTTTAAAAATAGATTTTTGGGCTGGAGCTACACTTCAACAATGTACCTGTTCAAAATTACAAACAGATTCTACATAAGAACAAACCTACAGTCCCTGTCTTGTATGCACCGCCTGTATACGGCTGTTCAGAGTATATAGGGCCTTTTTTATTTTATGTGCGGGGTTCCCCATAATATCCATACAAGACCCAAAGGGGCTGGTAATGGGCTGGGGTAGGGGGGGGGGTCATGGGGTAGCTATGCCATTTTTCTTAAAGAATTTCATCCATATTACCGGGACCAGACATTACATTAAAGCCGCAAGCAGTTTTAAATGGCTTTTTTTTCCTTTAGAAGTGTCATTTTGTGCAGGGACAGTTCTAAACACGGGAAACACGTGGCACTTCACAGGCATACTTTAGACACCCCCCAGGTACGATATTTAAAGGAATATTTGACTTTTTTTTTTTCACTTTATGCATCATTAAAATGACTGCTCCCGAAAAACGACCGTTTTTAAAACTTCTTTTTGCATTGATACATGTCCCCTGGTGCAGAACCCGGGTTCCCAAACCCTATTTATGACAATAACATGCATAATAGTTGTTATAATTAGCACTTTAGAATTCGAACGTTCGCATCCATTGTATTTAATAGGGTTCTAATGTTCGTTCGAACTTTCGGTCCGTTCGCGGGTTCTGGTGCGAACCGAACCCGGGGGTGTTCGGCTCATCACTAGTAGGGAGATTTGGCACAGTGAGGCATGGACACAGTTAGGCATGGGCACAGTGAAGCATGGGCACAGTGAGGCACAGTGAGGCATGGACAAAGTGAGGCAAAGTGAGGCACAGTGAGGCATGCAGATGGACACCCTAGGCTTATACTAGTCAATACGTTTTCCCAGTTTTTTGTGGTAAAATTAGGTGCCTCGGCTTACATTCGGGCCGGCTTATACTCAAGTATATACGGTATATGCATTGTAAATTGTATAAACTGAAAGGTAAAGTAATAGCAAACTGTGATAGAAAAAAAAAGCACCAGGTTTGTATAAAAGACACTTAAAAAAAAAACACTTTCAACTCCATAGCACAAAATATCTAAGTAATATGAAAAATGCTGAATGTGGTATTTGTTTTGTTGAATGATTAGGAAAATGGTCCTCATATCCCCTTTTTAAGTTCTTCTAAATATTATATCTTGTTTCCTATGTTAGTCTCCTGAATAAAAACACGTGCTCTGCTTCTAATTAGCAAAGTATAAATGTCACTTCACGGATGTATGCATTTTGTCTAAATGTTGACAATTGACAAGACTTTCTCTCTTGTCTGTTTTAGCGACTGCCACACAAAACACGGAAGTTATACTCCATCTTTGAAAGGTTGATGGTAAGTCTCTGCTAAAGGCAAGCACGGTCTACTCTACTTTGAAGTATATCTAAAGCCGAGGCATTTTTTTTTTCCATTTTGGATAGAGTAAGAAAGGGTTAAAATGCTTGTCATTTTTTTAATTCTTTTTGCTATCTATGTCTTGTTAGGAAGATTCCCCTTCAATTTCCTGTTATCTGTTATGTAGACGCAACAGAAAGGGAGAGAATATATTTCCAATGTGCGGGAAATTGCCAACGTAAATTTTTGGATTTACTCTCACTTTTGTTCCTGGTGACATTGATAATCAGAACAACTAGAAAAGCGAATCTCCCTTATGGGAACACAAACCACACTGCCCCCTACCACAGCCAGCAATGGAGAATTGATGCAGCGGGCAAAGCATAGCATTGTGTGTGAATTCAGCCTTAAACAAACTGGAGAAATGCATCTGAATCACACAGCTAAGCAATAATGACCAGCTTGACAGACTACACCCATGTTGATATTAACCACTTCAGCCCCGGACCATTTTGCTGGTCAAAGACCAGGCCACTTTTTGCGATTCGGCACTGCGTTGCTTTAACTGACAATTGCGCGGTCGTGCGACGTGGCTCCCAAACAAAATTGACGTCCTTTTTTTCCCACAAATAGAGCTTTCTTTTGGTGGTATTTGATCACCTCTGCGCTTTTTATTTTTTGCGCTATAAACAAAAATAGAGCGACAATTTTGAAAAAAATGCAGTATTTTTTACTTTTTGCTATAATTTAATATCCCCAAAAAAATATTTAAACTTTTTTTTTTCCACAGTTTAGGTCAATACGTATTCTTCTACATATTTTTGGTAAAATCACAATAAGCGTTTATTGATTGGTTTGCGCAAAAGTTATAGCTTCTACAAAATAGGGGACTGTTTTATGGCATTTTTATTAATAATTTTTTTTATACTAGTTATGGCGCCGATCAGCGATTTTTATCATGACTGCAACATTATGGCGGACACATCGGAAACCTTTAACACATTTTTGGGACCATTGTCATTTTTACAGCGATCAGTGCTATAAAAGTGCACTAATTACTGTGAAAATGACACTGGCAGTGAATGGGTTAACCAGTAGGTGGCGCTGTAGGGGTTAAGTGTTTCCTAGGGAGTGCTTTTTACTGTAGGGGGGATGGGCTGTGTGTGACACGACACTGATCTCCGCTCCGACTACACGGAGCAGAGATCAGTGTCATTGTCACTAGGCAGAGCGGGGAGATGCTTGTTTACACTAGCATCTCCCCGCTCTATCTCTCTGTGAGACGATTGCGGGTATCCCCGCGGCGATCGAGTCCGCGGGACCCACGGAGAAAGCGGCAGGGTTGCGAGCGCGTCCACACGGCGGCATCTTAAAGGGGACATACAGGTACATGCTTATGCCTGTCCGTGATGCTCTGCCGACGTATATGTACAGGCGGCGGTCCTTAAGTGGTTAAAGTTTTCACAGGTGACAACATATTGTCATAAAGCAGTGGACAATGCAGTCTTTTCATTATTGATGCTGTAGGTGAAATGTGATTATTATTGGCTTCAATAGCAGCAAAATAATTTTGTAAGACTTTCTCTGTTGTTGCATAAAAGCATAAGTATCAGGGATCCACTTTGGGGTAGATAAAAAAATAAAAAAAACTTATAGCACAGAAGAAACTAAAAGTATTCTTAGTAGTTTGAGATTATAATATAAAATATACTGTATATGGGACAGTATGTGCAATACTGTGCTTTAACCCAATTTTATCATCAAGATCCAGAGAAGTGTATTGCATGTCCTAGCTTTCTATCGAAGACAACAGAATGCATTTCTCTCTGCAGGATCCTTCCTGGAATCACAGATCTTATAGACTGGCTGTGGCCAAACTCAGTCCGCCTCTCATTCCATTTCTTCCACTTATCTTAAAAGGTAGGTAACCAACAATGCATTATATATAAAGCAAGAGTTGTAGCATTTTTGTTTTTTTGCAGATTCAGAAATACTTTAATTCTTTGTGTGCAGTACCCTGATATTTGAGGGCTATACGGTGCAGTAGATAAACAATTCAGCATTCAGCCATCCAGAGGTGCCTACTCTTCAGCATACGTCATAATTTCACTTTAAAGGACAACTATTATTATAGCAACCTGTACCATATGTAGAGTCCAATTCTAAAAAAAAAAAAAAAGAAAAAAAAAATGTGTCAGTTATTGTAAGTTAGTTTAAATATTGGTGCATTAAAAGGATTTAGGTACCACGGACTATTTTTTTTTAATTTTTTATGAATTGACCTTGGATGTTTATAATTGTGAAACTATTTTACTTCCAGTTTACTGTAGAAGATATGAGGGGAGATCAAATAGTTCACAGAATAACATAGAAGCAATCTAAAAAAACAAAAACAAATTGTATTAAGCCATTTTTAGACTCTGGACTTGAAAGAATTTTACAAACCAAGCTTTAGGGTTTGGATCCCATTTAGAAGACCAATTTAAAGCGGAGGTCCACACAACTTTATAAGTATAGCTCCATCGAATTGTCTTAATGTATACATTGTTAAATGGAACCTTTTTTTTTTTTTCAAGAGGGTGTACCTGTGTGTGTGTTTTCCTCTTCGTTTCTGGAATATGACCCCTGCGGGTATGTTTGGCTATTTTCGTAATGTCCTGTGCGCCGCACTGTCTCCTGGGAGCTCTGTGTCATTGTTCCCAGGAGTCAGTGCGGAGGCCCACCGTGAATTCTCGCGAGATTCGTAAAAGGTGCTGTGCCGCTCTCTCCCTGTAATGAGCTCAGGGTGTGTGTTCAGTGTTATCTTCGCTGCCATCACAACGGGGCTTCAGACGCCGCCGCCCGTTGTGATGGCAACGTGGAAGTTTACGGCGCTACACGCCGTACTAACTGGGCATGCGCGGGATCGAGCGGTGAATGCTGGTAGCTCAGCATTCACCGCATCCAGGAAGTTTATGCTTGTGGGCTTCACATGCCCACAAGCAAGTTGGAAACTTCCTGCAACTGATTTTATGAATACTATATTGATTCCAAACGGTACATCGGGGGATATCCGTTACCAAAAATGTGAGTGTAACATTGACAATATGAAAGGGTCTAAATTGATAAGAAAAAAAAAATTGTATTGTCGACAGACCTCCACTTAAAAGCTTTTATTTTGCTTCACTATAATCAGAATGTTTCATGTACTGCAGAGATATATTCAGATGTTTAAACAAGTATAGTTCATGTATGAAATGAGCCAAATGTGTTTGGAAATTTTCAGCTAGGGAATGTTCTCTGCCTGTAAACTTGCTAGAAAATGTGGCTACTCCAGAAGATTCAATTCTCTAGCACAGCTCTCTCCTCTTCTGGAAGTGTCAAAATATTCTCTGCTGGCCCAGCCCTGCCTCCCTCCCCTTCACCACCCTACATAACCTTATTTGTCAAGAAGTTTGCCAAGAAAGGAGTGACAACTCTGATTCTGCTAGGGCTGCTGATATCACGTCCAGGGTAGCAGCATCCAGCAGAAATCTCAGGGCTTTGGATGTCTACAGGTAAACAACATGCATAAAATAATTTGATGCACATATAATCTCATGGGAAGCTTCTGGTTGGAATGAAGAGGTCATTGGGTGCTAGTTCTGTAAACTTATTGGTCTCCCCTTGTAAATTATTCCATATACAGTGGGTACGGAAAGTATTCAGACCCCCTTAAATTTTTCACTCTTTGTTATATTGCAGCCATTTGCTAAAATCATTTGTAGCGGGTACTTACTTTCCCGGGGTAATTTTTAAATTTTTCAGTGACACCGGTGGTGTGTTCCCGGCGGCCCACTAGGTGGCGCTGTCACCATGGGCTGACGGACGGATACCGCTGTGTGCTGAGCCTTCTTTTTGTCCTCCCTCGGCAGCGGTATGGTGGGGCGGGGAACCCACCGTGCTTGCTTGGAGGGGGTATAAAGGGGCCGGCCATCTTGGTCACGGGGTTGGAGTCCCAGGCACCTTCAGCCTACGGACGGTGGTTCTTGTCCGTCCTCTAGGCGGCCTAGGCCTAGAGAACCACCGGAGATTGTGTTCCACCTCAGGCACCTTTAGTCCTGGGGTGAGGTACTTGGATGGAGGTCCGGAGCTCAGTGCCCAACACTGAGTTCCGCGAGGGAAGGATCCTAAGGTACTCCGGGGATGGATGCCTGAATCCGAGGTGGGCGTAATGGACCGGGAAGAGCTCCTCATCTGAAGACCCGGTGCAGCATACTGCCGGTGACGGGTGAGTCTCTTGTCGGAGACCGTCCGGAAGGAGAATTTCCCTCGTGCGGAGACCATAGCCCACTCTCAGGGAGGAGAGTGGAGGATCGAATTTGTGTCTGGGCCTATTCGCACCCACACCTCCTTTTCCGTTCTATAGCCAAGGGAGTCCATGTTATGTTCTACAATAAAAGTGTGTTGGACGTTAATGGTGTGGGGTTCAGTTTCTGGCAGACGAGGTTCGTGGAGACTCTTGGAGGGAGGATCCAGGTGCACAGCACAGACCCGAAGGTAAAAACAACAGAGACATTGCTGATACCACATCACCCCTGTGGTAGAAGCCTGGCGTAGCTCACCCTCTCCCTCCCCTATCATACCCCTAGACCAGAGACAGTGCGAGTTGAACTTTAATAGAGGAGACTGGGAGAGGGGTCCGCTACACATTTAAGTTTATTTTTTCCCTCATTAATGTACACACAGCACCCCATATTGACAGAAAAACACAGAATTGTTGAAATTTTTGCAGATTTATTAAAAAAGAAAAACTGAAATATCACGTGGTCCTAAGCATTCAGACCCTTTGCTCAGTATTTAGTAGAAGCTCCCTTTTGATCTAATACAGCCATGAGTCTTTTTGGGAAAGATGCAACAAGTTTTTCACACCTGGATTTGGGGATCCTCTGCCATTCCTCCTTGCAGATCCTCTCCGGTTCTGTCAGGTTGGATGGTAAACGTTGGTGGACAGCCATTTTTAGGTCTCTCCAGAGATGCTTAATTGGGTTTAAGTCAGGGCTCTGGCTGGGCCATTCAAGAACAGTCACAGAGTTGTTGTGAAGCCACTCCTTCGTTATTTTAGCTGTGTGCTTAGGGTCATTGTCTTGTTGGAAGGTAAACTTTCGGCCCAGTCTGAGGTCCTGAGCACTCTGGAGAAGATTTTCGTCCAGGATATCCCTGTACTTGGCTGCATTTATCTTTCCCTCATTTGCAACCAGTCGTCCTGTCCCTGCAGCTGAAAAACACCCCCACAGCATGATGCTGCCACCACCATGCTTCACTGTTGGGACTGTATTGGACAGGTGATGAGCAGTGCCTGGTTTTCTCCACACATACCGCTTAGAGTTAAGGCCAATAAGTTCTATCTCGGTCTCATCAGACCAGAGAATCTTATTTCTCACCATCTTGGAGTCCTTCAGGTGTTTTTTTAGCAAACTCCATGCAGGCTTTCATGTGTCTTGTATTGAAGAGAGGCTTCCGTCGGGCCACTCTGCCATAAAGCCCCGACTGGTGGAGGGCTGCAGTGATGGTTGACTTTCTACAACTTTCTCTCATCTTCCGACTGCATCTCTGGAGCTCAGCCACAGTGATCTTTGGGTTCTTCTTTACCTCTCTCACCAAGGCTCTTCTCCCCCGATAGCTCAGTATGACCGGACAGCCAGCTCTAGGAAGGGTTCTGGTTGTCCCAAACGTCTTCCATTTAAGGATTATGGAGGCCACTGTGCTCTTAGGAACCTGCAGTGGAAGTGCAGCAGAATTTTTTTGTAACCTTGGCCAGATCTGTGCCTTGCCACAATTTTGTCTCTGAGCTCTTCAGGCAGTTCCTTTGACCTCATGATTCTCTCCTAATCAAGTCCAATCACTATAATCAAACACATCTGGACTCAAATTAAGGTGTAGAACCATCTCAAGGATGATCAGAAGAAATGGACAGCACCAGAGTTAATTATATGAGTGTCACAGCAAAGGGTTTGAATACTTAGGACCATGTGATATTTCAGTTTTTCTTTTTTAATAAATCTGCAAAAATGTCAACAATTCTGTGTTTTTCTTTCAATATGGGGTGCTGTGTGTACAACAATGAGGAAAAAAATGAACTTAAATGATTTTAGCAAATGGCTGCAATATAACAAAGAGTGAAAAATTTAAGGGGGTCTGAATACTTTCCGTACCCACTGTATATATACACATACACAAACTTTTTCAGTACTGTCATTTATATAATCTCAACAATATTCATTGATTTACAGATCTAACCTTCATCCATGAGGGCAATAAAAATACTGTGGACAACCTTGTAAATTTTGAAAAAATGGTAAGACATACATGATTGTTCATAACATGTATCCATGTATTGTAATTGTAATTTTACTAAAGTGAGACTAAGTAATGTTTGTTTCAGACAAACATTTTGGCTATTTTCCTATAGGACTGTGTTTGGAAGTTTAGCTTTTTTTTTCTTTTTTTTTTTTTTAATGAACAGTGCAATCTATGTTAAGAGTCTAACTTTTGTTGTGATTACCTATATATAAAAGCCTTATTATTTTTGTTTCACAGTAATATATATATATATATATATATATATACACACACACACACATATACATACATACAAAATATATAAATATTTTTTTATGTTAAAGTATCTCTAATTCAATCTTTTAATTCAATTAAGTTTTATTATTTTTAACTTTTGTAGCGCATGATTTCAAAGACCATACGGATATTTCACAGTTACCGAAGCCAGAGCTACAGTAAGTACAATTGGTAATACAGTGCTGAATGTATTCAAGAAAAAGGTTTAAATGACTAAGGGTGTGGTTGACACCATTCCTGCTATTTATACCACACTTTACCTCTTTTTTTGGGACTTTGAAGGCAACCAATACAACAATACCACAGTTAAAAATAAATCATTCTTTATTATTGCTTTCCTCTACTTTTCTTTTAAAAAAAATCACATAAAAAACATTACTAATTGTATTTCTCCAACCTTATTTCAATATACAGCCACACAACATTTTGGAGCTTAAATGGACAATCCAATATAGTAGAACATATACAAAGTATACAACATGATAGCACATACACAATACAAAGTGGTATTTCCAACTGCTACCATGTTTCCCCAAAAATAAGACCTACCCCGAAAATAAGCCCTACCGTGATTTTCGGGGAGGACCACAATATAAGCCCTGCCCAGAAAATAAGCCCTAGTTTGGAAGGGTTGTGAAGTCCGAAAATGCACTGTATTACAGCGTTGTGTGGTCTAGACTGTGTATGTTTCTGCGGTCTGTTTGTGGTGAATACCTTTGTTGCAGCGCCGCTCGGCACTCAGCTGATCCCCCGCTGCTCTCCCCCTCTTCTGACAGCTGTCAGCATAAGATCTCGACCCCCCCCTCTACAGTGCTCGGAGCGGCGAAGGCCGATCAGGCGAGCAATGGAAGCGCTGAGCAGCGCTCAGCTGATCCCCAGCTGCTCTCCTTCTCTTCTGCCAGCTATCGGGGGGGGGGGTCTCGCCCCCGCCTCTGCAGTGCTCAAAGCGGTGACGAAAGATCAGGCGGGCCATGGAAGCGCAGAGCGGTGCTGTAGGAAGGTACAGTGTTTGTCACAGGTGAATTACAGAGACATGCCCAGTTTACATTGTATAGTGCTGTAATGCAGTGCATTTTAGGATTTTACAGGCTCTTTTAACTCAGTTCCACTGGCCACTGGGGATTCCTGACAGGCAGGGAGGGGGATGGGGAGAGATGACAGCACATGACAAGCCCTACTCCGAAAATAAGCTCTACTGGGTCTTTTGTTGCCAAAATTAATATAAGACATGGGCTTATTTTTGGGGAAACACGGTAGCTGTCATACCCTACAAGCATGTATCCTTGATTGTTGTAAAAAAACCATCAACAATCAAGGATACATGGTTGTGGGGTTTGACAGCTAGTAGCTGGGAATACCACTTTGTATTGTACAGTATATGTGCTGTAAACATTGAAACATGGTTGGAGAAGTACAATTACTAATGTTTTTATGTGATATTTAAAAAGAAAAAAAAAGCGGAAAACAATAATAAAGAATGATTTATTTTTAAATGTAGAATTGTTGTATTGGTTGCCTTCAAAGTCCCCAAAAAGAGAGTTATATTTAAGTGTGGTACAATGAATGAATGTATATATGGCAAAAACTTGTAAATCTGTGTTTTCATCCTATATATTATTCAAAAAGGATTACAATATACTAGTTCACTGCTGAAGGATGCATCCTTCCAGTTCGGAGTTTAGCTTAGCAAAGCATTTTCCACCATGGAAATCCCACTCCCAACAGAATAATCGTATCTCCTCTGTGTCAGGCCACGCCATGCCTCAGCTCCTGTTATCCATGCCAGACAGTTTGGCATACTGTGCATTTATTAAAAAAGAGAGGACTGCTATCTATGACAATCCTTTGCACACATTAAATTTACATGAAAATGTCAACATAAATAATTATGGTATGTTTTACATTTGGAAATCTTACCTCTTATATACTGTGAAGATACCATCCCATGTATCAGCGACAGTATGTACAAGTTAAAATCTGTGTTTCTCAATACAAAAGTAATAAAGTCAATGTTTTTATTTTCTTTACCCATATATACAGTTCCTCTGTCGCCACTTCGATCTCGGCCTCTTCATCTCCTTGAGGATGCTGCTGCAGCCCGGATGTCTGCATGTACGTTTACAGAATTTTTTTACTTTTTTATTGAATATAATCAGAACTTTTTAGAGGGATAACATGTTTTTGTATAGCAGCAAACAATGATGCACACAATCATTATGAAAGCTGTTGATGTTTGTGCTCTAAAAATTATTTTACAGTAAAAATATAATTTACCTACAATGATCTAATGGAGTTTCATTTAATGAGGTGGAGATCCTTGAGCTTTAGCTGGTCTTTTAAAGGGATTGTGACTGTTTGGGTAATTGGGTCAGGAAAACAACTACAGTACTCGTCATCTCTGAGCTGCTTCCTGAACTCAACATATGGCCTTATGGCAGAATTTATACTTTTTATATAATTGTTAGTAATGAAGTGCAAACACAAAGGGTAAATATGTAATGATTAAGTTACCGTATTTTCCGGCGTATAAGGCGACTGGGCGTATAAGACGACCCCCTAATTTTCCAGATAAAATTTGGGTTTTGGGATATACTCGTCATATAAGACGACCCCCCTTCCGACTAGCTATGCCTCACCATACCTCACTGTGCCATTGCATACCTCACTGTGCCCCATTTCATGCCTCACTGTGCCCCATTGCATACCTCACTGTGTCCCCATTGCATACCTCACTGTGCCCCCATTGCATACCTCACTGTGCCCCCAATGCATACCTCACTGTGCCCCCAATGCATACCTCACTGTGCCCCCAATGCATACCTCACTGTGCCCCCTACCTTATCCCTGGCATGTAGAATCTGAAGTCAGACCGCGGCCGTCCATTTTTCAAAAGCCGCGCCTCCTCCTCATGCTGTTCTGTGATAGGCGGAAACACTCAGCTTCCCAGCAGACACTGTGTTCAGTGTTCCGCCTATCACAGATGCCCTCTCATCCGAGGCCGAGGATGAGAGGGCATCCGTGATAGGCGAAACACTAAACAGAGGCTCTGCTGGGAAGCTGAGTGTTCCGCCTATCACGGAACAGCTTAAGGAGGCGGCGCGGCTTTTGAAAAATAGACGGCCGCGGTCTGACTTCAGATTCTACATGCCAGGTACCGGCGTATAAGACGACCCCCGACTTTGGAGAAGATTTTTATGGGGTAAAAAGTCGTCTTATACGCCGGAAAATACGGTATTACAATTAGAGGCATATGTCTAAGCACTGGAAAAAAATCCAGACTGCATTAAAACATTCTTTATGTATAAATCACTTTTAACTCTGGTTTCAAGCTGAACCCCAGGCATACTGTATATGAAAACCACCGGTTAATGCAGTTATATATTCATTAAATATTAAACATAATATGGTTTTTACATCCAGTTTACTGTAGAAAATTTGAGAATAGATCAAATAGCTCACAGAATAACATAGAAGCAATATAAAAACAAATTACTGTATATACTCGATAATAAGCTCACCCGAGTATAAGCCGAGGCACCAAATTTTACCACAAAAAACTGGGAAAACGTATTGAGTATAAGCCTAGGGTAAAAATGCAGCAGCTACTGCAAGCGGAAAAGAGGGTCAACAATTCCCATTTGCACACCTCACTGTGCCCAACCTCACTGTGCCCATTGCAGCCTCACTGTGCCCATCCTCACTGTGCCCATTGCAACCTCACTGTGCCAATTGCAACATCACTGTGCCCATTGCAGCGTACCTGGAATTATTGACAGGCTGCGGGCGTCCATTGTTTAAAACTCGCGGCTTCCTCCTGGTTCCGTCCCGTTCCGTGATAGGCGTTTGACACTGTGTTCAGTGTTCCGCCTATCACAGACGTCTTCTCATCCTCGGACTCAGTTTCCCAGCAGACACTGTGTTCAAGAGAAGGTCCGTGATAGGCGGAACACTGAACACAGTGTCTGCTGGGAAACTGAGTCCGAGGATGACAAGACGTCCGTGATAGGCGGAACACTGAACACAGTGTCAAACGTCTATCACGGAACGGGACGGGACCAGGGGGAAGCCGCGAGTTTTAAACAATGGACGCCCGCAGCCCTTCAGGTACACACAGACTCGAGTATAAGCCAAGGGGGGTATTTTCAGCCCTTAAAAAAAGGGCTGGAAAAACTTGGCTTATACTCGAGTATATACAGTATATTAACTAATTTTTAAGACTTGAAAGCATTTTTTAAACAGACCTTAAAGGGTTCATATACACTAGGCTTTAAAAAATGCTGCTTCTACAGAGGTTTTTTTCTCCCATCTGTAGAAGCAGTTGAATGTTATCCTAGGTGTCCATGCACATTAGGGAGTTTAGAGGCGTATTTCAAGAGGAAACCCACCACTAGTGGATTTTTGAGAGTTTTCAGGCAGAAAAAACACTAAACGTGGCGTTTAGGAGCGTTCAGCATTTTCAAGTGTACATTGATTATATTGAAAGATAAGCAGAGGAGAATGTTTAAAAAAAAAAAAATGCTTATAAAAGCTAATGCCAATAAACTCTCCTAAACACTAGTAAAATATGAGCTACTATGATCATTTCTTATGCTGCCTTTTCTGCCAGTGGTTCTGGCATTTTATTTCTGCTGCTCCTAGTGTGCATGGACCCCTGGTTCACACCAGTGTGATTTATCATGCAATTTGACAGTTCAAAATCGCATGCCCAGTAGCATCCCATGGCCGGCAATGGAATCATTCAAATCTTTGCGACTCTTTTTGCTATTTAATACAATTTTTGTTAGATTAATTTAAAGCGGAGGTCCGCTGATTTTTTATTTTTTTTAAAGTCAGCAGCTACAAATACTGCAGCTGCTGACTTTTAAAATAAGGACACTTACCAGTCCAGGGACCCCGCGATGTCGGCACCCGAAGCTGATCTGTCCCTCGGCTCTTGGATGCTGCTGCCGCCGCCATCTTCGGTAAGGGAATCAGGAAGTGAAGCCTTGTGGCTTCACTTCCTGGTTCCCTACTGCGCATGTGCGACTCGTTCCCACTGGTCCCTGCTGTCTTCTGGGACCTGTGTGTCTCCCAGAAGACAGCAGGGGGGTGGAGAAGGGGCCGGAAGTGGCGTAGATACCCGTGGGTGGCTCGGGTATATATGCCCGGACATGGGAGCAAAATACCTGTATTAGACAGGTGTCTGCTCCCCTCTGAAAGGTGCCAAATGTGACACCGGAGGGGGGGAGGAACCGGAAAAGCGGAAGTTCCATTTTTGGGTGGAACTCCGCTTTAACCACTTCAGCCCCGGAAGAATTGGCTGCTCAATGACCAGGCCATTTTTTCTATACGGCACTGCTTCGCTTTAACTGACAATTGCGCGGTCGTGCGACGCTGTACCCAAACAAAATTGACGTCCTTTTTTTCCCACAAATAGAGCTTTCTTTTGGTGGTATTTGATAACCTCTGCGGTTTTTATTTTTTGCGCTATAAACAAAAGGAGAGCGACAATTTTGAAAAAAAACACTATCTTTTACTTTTTGCTATAATAAATATCCCACATTTAAAAAATAATAATAATAATTTTTTCCTCAGTTTAGACCGATATGTATTCTGCTACATATTTTTGGTAAAAAGCGTATATTGATTGGTTTGCGCATAAGTTATAGCCCCTTTTACTCTGATACCCCTAACTAAAATCTAGTGGAACCAATTGCCTTCAGAAGTCACCTAAATACTAAATAGAGTCCATCTGTGTGTAATTTAATCTCAGTATAAATACAGCTGTTCTGTGAAGCCTTTAGAGGTTTGTTAGAGACCCTTAGTGAACAAACAGCATCATGAAGGCCAAGTAACACACCAGACAGGTCAGGGATAACAATGTGGAGACATTTAAAGCAGGGTTAGGTTATAAAAAAATATCCCCAGCTCTTTGAACATTTTACAGAGCAGTGTTCAATCCATCACCTGAAAATGGAAAGAGTATGGCACAACTGCAAACCTACCAAGACACAGTCGTCCACCTGAACTGACAGGCAAGGAGAGCATTAATCAGAGAAGCAGCCAGGAGGCCCATGGTATCTCTGGAGAAGCTGCAGAGTTCCACAGCTCAGGTGGGAGAATCTGTCCACAGGACAACTATTAGTCGTGCACTCCACAAATCTGGCCTTTATGAGTGGCCAGAAGAAAGCCATTGTTGGAAGAAAGCCATAAGAAGTCCCATTTGCAGTTTGCGAGAAGCCATGGCAAACGTGTGGAAGAAGGTGCTCTGGTCAGATGAGACCAAAATTTAACTTTTTGGCCTAAAAATAAAACACTATGTATGACGGAAAACACCCTGACACTGCACATCACCCTTAAACACACCATCCCCACCGTGAAACATGGTGGTGGCAGCATCATGTTGAAAGGATGCTTTTCATCAGCAGGGACAGGGAAGCTGGTCAGAGTTGATGGGAAGATGGATGGAGCCAAATACAGGGAAATCTTAGAAGAAAATCTGTTAAGAGTCTGCAAAAGACTTGAGACTGGGGCGAAGGTTCACCTTCCAGCAGGGCAATGACCCTAAACATACAGCCAGAGCTACAATGGAATGGTTTAGATCAAAGAATATTTACATGTTAGAATGGCCCAGTCAAAGTCTAGACCTAAATCCAATTGAGAATCTGTGGTAAGACTTGAAAATTGATGTTCACAGACGCTCTCCATCCAATCTGACAGAGCTTGAGCTATTTTGCAAAGAAGAATGGGCAAAAATTTCACTCTCTAGATGTGCAAAGCTGGTAGAGACATCCCCAAAAAGACTTGCAGCTGTAATTGCAGAGAAAGGGGGTTCTACAAAATATTGACTCAGGGGGGCTGAATACAAATGCACACCAGACTTTTCACATATTTATTTGTAAAAACATTTGAAAACTATTTATCATTTTTCTTCCACTTCACAATTATGTGCCACTTTATGTTGGTCTATCACATTAAATTCCAATAAAATACATTTAAGTTATTGGTTGTAACATGACAAAATATGAAAACATTCAAGAGCTACGAATACTTTTTCAAGGCACTGTATGTCTCTGTTGGGGAAAATTCCCCTTACTTACTCTTACACGTTGCAACAGCCACCAAAACAGGAAGTGAAGGGAAATCTTTTAGAGAAGCAGTTACACATCAACAGAATTTCTAACAGTGCCCACTCTATCCAAAACTGAAAATAAAGTTGGAAATGTCTCATAATGGGATACATCTGCTGGGGTATGGCTAGTCAAAGCCTAGTTGCAAAAAATTGTGGACTCATTTATGAGCCATGTTTGGGTAATGGGAGAAAGGGTAAATTATTAACACTTGTGTAATAGTCCATAACGTTTGCAGCTTCTCTCTTAAAAGTTAAAATCTGCAGTATAAAATAAAGCAAAACAGTGTCAAAGCCCTTACAAGAATTTTAAACTTTTTTTTTTTTTTTTTATCTTTTCAAAATAGTTTGGTGTATTAAAAACTATTTTGTTGTGTTCTTTCTTACAGGTTCAGAATATTCAGTGAACTTTAGAAGTCCAGCAGCTACATGGGCTTATATCCAGCGCATGAAGGTCATTGACAATCAGAAGCGGTTATTGGAGCTGTCCCGCAGCCTTGAACCATCCTGAAATATTGGAAGTGTTCTGTGGAGTCTGTAGAGATGCACTTGGATACAGGCTTCCTCCAATCAGTTCTTTGTAATCCCTGTATCAGGGGCTCAGGTCATTGGTGGCCTATAGCCAGTCCAACATTTGGACTCTATGCTTTTGGAACAAGCATACTGAATAATATCCATATTTAAGCTGATGCTCTATCTCATCTTCTAATGATGGATGTTACAAGCTTATTGACATTGTGACTTACCTTCACATTACTGTGGGACCTATAGTGTCAAGTCAAATATTGGACGGCTTTCTTGCTCATGTAAAATGTTTTGTAGTGGACATAAAAATATATAGAGACTTTATTACATGCCATCTAATACTGTGCCAAAGGATCTCCTGGATCAATATAGAAAATACTTAAATGGATAATGAGAAAATGAACAGATATTTTAATAGACTGTGGGATACCTATGAACACTGGATATTGGTAGGAGTGATCGGTCAGTACAGCTATTGGTCCTAAACAAAAATAAAATTTATAAAAATAAATCTTGTTCAACCGTTCCAATTTGTTAAACTGGAAAGGCTTGTTATATGAACAGGCATGAAAAAGTAGCAACTAATAAATAAAGTGCTATTAATATAAACAGCAAACATTCATTATATTGCAGCTTAACAATTCATGGATGTTCAGTTGGGTTTTCTTTTTTAGGCTATTTTCATCTGGAAAGTTTGCTTTTAAAAAGAAAAAGGTCTCTTGCAAATGTATCAATTACAGGGATGAGACAAACCATTCAACGGTGGCAGGGGTGCTTACAATGATCATCGCAAACAGAAGATTTCCCAGCACACTTACCAGCCAGCCTACAAAACAACCAATTAGCAATGTCTAAATGTTGGCGTTTTAAAACAGAGGGTTTTGTTTTTTACACATTTGCAAATACATGCGAAAGCCGTGGTGGCCACATCAAGGGACCTCTGTATATACTGTGGTCCCAACTCTAAAATGTACAGAGCCTCCACAGTTAGAGCACATAGATCAATGGATTGGTTAAGGGCAGGTGTGCCTGGAGAGAGCCAGGGCCGGTATAGGCTGCCTGCCCCGGGGCCACTTTGAGCTCCTCCTCCACCTTTTTACATGTCATGCTCAGCGGGAGATGTTGGGTCACGGAGCTCAGTCCCAAATGTTCGGCCGTACTGTGACAAAAGTCCCGCCCTCCTCCTAGACCAACTCGTGTGATAGACGCAGTGTTCTGTCTATCACACGAGCTGTTCTAGGAGGAGGGTGGGACTTTTGTCACATTGCGGCCAAACATTTCACACTCAGCTCTGTGACACAGCGGGAGATGCCTGCTCTGTGTAATCCAGACACTGACTAGTGAGGCTGCATGGATGGGCATGAGGCTGGTATGATGGGCACAGTGAGGCTGCAATGATGAGCACGGTGAGGCTGAAATGATGAGCACGGTGAGGCTGTAATAATGGGCACGGTAAGGCTACATTGATGAGCACAATGAGGCTGCATTGATGGACACAGCAAGACTGAAATGATGGGCACGGTGAGGCTGCAATGATGGGCACGGTGAGGCTGCATTGATGGGCACGGTGAGCCTGCAACAATGGGCATGGGAATTCTGCATTGATGGACACAGTGAGGCTGCATGGACGGGCACAGTGAGGCTGCATTTGATGGGCACTGGTGAGGCTGCATTTAATCTCTTGTCCGCAGTCTCTGACCATCTCCTATGTCTGCAACCTCTGACGATATCTGGTCTTCTATCATGTCTGCAGTCTGGAGAGGAGTCAAGAGAGAGCGCCGCTAGGATGGGGGTCATGGGAGAAGTCAGATGTGTGTGGACTGTGGAGAGGAGACTATAGTAGGGTGACCAGACGTTTCCGGGGACAGTCCCCGGATTAGATTTGAACAGGGGCTGGGGCAATTTCAAAGACAGTCAGTGCAGAATTAAAAAAAAACTAATTCTGAATTACACACCCCTCCTACTAGCTTAGGGAGGTCTATTTTTTTCCATTATCTGTGCCCCTTTGTGATGATCATGTGCTGGTCGGAGCGGAGGGAATATTTCTTCAGTTTCGGGTGCATGCCCATTCAGCTCCGCTCACATGTTCTTCTGCCTTGGCTCAAGTCCCGGCCAGCCGCCTGCCTGCTTATCTCCTTGCCTTCCCTGGCGGAGTGATCTTCCTCCGCTCCCCACCCAGTAGTAGCCGGGGCCCGGAGAGTAAGACCTGACAGGCTGTGAGGCAGGCAGCGGCGATGGGCATTGAGTCGCTGATTGCCGCCATTACTAGTAAAAAAATAAATATTTACCTCGGATTTCATTTTAAAAATCTGGTCACCTTAGACTATAGGAAAACCAGAGCCACCCAAGCTGGAGTCGACTGACTGATCCCTGCAAGGTGCACCTGAGAGGAGGTCAGTGAAAGCACCGCCAGGCCAGTCTGAGAGGGAGGGGGGGGGGGTCACTGATCTAAGAGGGGAGTGAATACAGTAAAGTAAGGGGGCAGTGATATAAAAGGTTTCCCCCTTAAATCAGTAACCCCATCCCCTTAGTGTATTCTTTCTGCAGGAGTCCCTACCACATTCCCAGGTGTCCCCCATGATGATTACTCCACTTTTAACTAGAATTGGCTAATAAATATAATATATATATTCTATATCCCTAGCCCTATGTTCTTTCATATCTGTTATATATATATATATATATATATATATATATATATAAATTTTATATATTACGCTCTTCAAATGTGCTTTAAAATGCATGGTTTTCCTTTTTATGAAAAAGAAAATAATGATGTTAAGCTGTTGTGCTTGTATAATAATGCGATGGGGCTGGTATGAAATTATTTCCAGGGCTGGTTTTTATTCCCAGTCCATCCCTGGAGGGAGCCAACCCCCTCCTTAAAAAAGGCACAGTAACACCCAGCAATAGCACAATGGCAGTGAAGGCATCCAGTGCGTCCCTACACCCTAATGGGCCAGCTGTACAAAGAAATGGCAACCACCCAAACCTATAACTAGCCTTTGCAGCAAGGTGAAAATGGAAGGGCAACACACATCGCAAACAAAACGATTTGTGATGTGCATTGCCTTTCCATGTGCACCTAGGTGGTTGGCATTTTTTGTACTTACAATGATCAGATTATATATAAATATATTTTTTTTAATGTATATCCTTTATTCCAAAATAAAATAAAAAAAAAAACCTTGCTGTAACCACTTAAAAAATGTTAGCTGGAGCTCAGCTCCAATTTGTTAATGTGTTTACATCTGCTAGTATATTGAACGCTAACCTTCCCCCAGACTGACTATGCTGTCCAAAAGGTGCCCCATCATCTAGAGTGGGGGCACGCCAATATGCGAAGTGCGTTAGTGGCTGGATCACCAGGTAAAAACTGCCTAAAAAAATAAAACAAATGCAGCCACCACATCTAATAAATTGGTAAGCTACAATATATTTTTGATTTATACAGCTTTAATCAGTTGATCTCTGATAGCACAGGCTGCTTAAAGCATGTGTTTATCCTTATGTAAGGCTGGGCTCACACCATTATAAATTGGATGCGGGTTCGCATGACAGGAGAGTGTGCCCGGCTCTCTATGGAGCGAATCGCACAGTGCGTCTTTTGGTCAGTTTCAGGTCTAAATTCAGCCAAAAATTCAGGCTGGAAAAATTTTTTTTTTTATATATATATATATATATATATATATATATATATATATATATATATATATATATATACACACACACACACACACACCTGAAACTGAACGGGGGCACACTGGATTACAATAGTAAACCCAACTGATGCAATACATGTAACCCCAAACATCTTGCAATGTTACCTTATGCCAACAGAATATACAGTATACATCTTCAGCCCATCTATGTGATCATCCCTACCACAATATACCTATGCAAGTTGCAGTGTCTTTTTCAGCATGGAAGAACCCTTGAAATAACTTTCCATTCTCAGGGAGCCCCTAATAGACTCTACTATTTTCCTTATACCTCTATATTCATTTTAAACAATACTAACCTTTGCCGACACCTTTTTACACCACCACTCCCCACAGCCAGACACACACACACACACACACACGGGAGCAAGGCAAGTCAAACACAAAATTACGCATTACTCCCACATGGCTGTGTGTGTGGACATGGGGAACGGAAAGGTGCCGGCAAAGGTCAGTATTGTATATAAAAAATATAGGAGGTATAATTAGAATAAGGAAAATAGTAGATTTGATTATGTGGTGTCAGAAGTGGGATTATTGCATAAACTAAAGTTAGTTATTTTCCTATAGAAGCATTCTAGGCTTATTGCCAGCATATTGTAGTTACACTTTTTAAAGCATAAATTCTGGGCGTATTGCCAGATTATTGCAAGTTCCTCTTTTTCTACAGAACATTGTTGCTACAAATCAAAACATAAAGCTAAAATCATTATTAAGGGGAACTCTGAAATAAGTCACAGCAAAAGGACAAGCTAAAGCTGATGTTAAGAGGAGGAAGAAGAGGAAGAGGAAGAGGGGGTCATCCTTACAACCCCTACTAATAATCACTATATCTACAGCTCACAGTACATTAGCAAGTGGTCAAGGGGAACAATGCTCCTTACATTTATGGTCACGGGGGAAGGATCCCCCTCCCTTCCTTACAGATAGCATAAAAGATCTTTGGTTTCCAAGTTTTATGGAAGGCAGAAAATTGTTCAAGGAGCAACCTCTGGAAGAACATAAGGGTTCCACTAAACCCTGGTTGACAAAGGCTGCTAAAAAGGTCATTCATGTATGTATACATCTTTAACAAGCTATAAATAAAAGCCTCAAAGTTCATAGCAGAAGCACCGAAGTGGTTTATGTCATTCTCTCAGCAGCTGAGCTCCACTCTTCTAGCAGAGTCTTCTAAAAATGTTAATACAGATCATTTGTTCTGAGGTGGGAAATCAGAGCTAACAGAATGATATGAGCCTACATATACCCTCTGTCCAGTTTCTAGTGATTAAGGCTTGGTTCACACTGGAACCGGCTGCGGATCGCACAGGAACGCTGTGCGTCCCTGTTCTCAGCTTCAGGGATGACTCAAGGCCTAATGTTTGCCTGAATTTGGCCCTGAAAACTGACCCAAAAACCGCACAATGTTTGTGCAGTGCGCTTCGCAGCCGCCCCAAATATAGGTGAACCAGCTCCATAGAGAGCCGCTCACATTCTCTTGCTATGCAATTGGATGCAGGAAACCCTGCATTAGGTGTAAACCAAGTCGGAAGGTAATTTTAAAACATTGAACATACAATTTTTTACCACCAAGTTACAACCATTTTAGGAATTAAAATTTATTGAAAATATCACAAAGACAGACAAAAAGCATACCATTTAAGTATTTGTATATAAAAACAAACATGTTTTAAAGCAACAAAGTTAACACATTAAATATTTGATTCTAAAGCAGATGATGGCATCCAGGCAAAGTTGCAAATGAAAAAGGCATCCGTTACCAATACAGCATTTTTGCTTGCATCCTACGACAGGGAGGAGTCAAGATGATGGCCCTTCGTGTACTCTTATTTCACAGAAATAACTTGCAGAATCGTCATAAAATTAAACATTATGTATTTGTCAAGACCAAATGTGACCGATTTCCAACATCCTTCTAAAAATCCTAGGTGACTGGCTGTTGTCCTGACCCTCTAGCTTCACTGCTTTGAGTCGCTCAGCCAGATCAAGTATGCAGACCAGGCAAGGCTGAGAAAAGTCTGCACATACATCTTCATGGTCAGTGATTGACTCTTTTTGCTTTGCATTAATAAGTTCAAAATACTAGCCAGGCAGCTAGCAATTTCAAAGGAGAACTCAGGAACAGCAATCCCTGTGTTTCTCTCAGGACAAGTGTCTTGAGTGTTTTAATCAAAATATCATAAAATGATTGATCTGGTAGAATAAAAATACAGCAGCTGATGTGCATTGTTTAGCTTGAAATTTACGAAATGCATGAAAGTGTATGTAAAACCATTTTTTAGTAGCGCAAGGTAGGATTAGCAACCCAGTCAGGTGTTTAATCTACTCTATTTTCTCCGGTGATCAATGTCACAATGTTACTTTCAATGAACAGAAAGTAATAAAATCAAATTTTTTGGGTGGTCTCTGGGAGGAACATTAGGGTTTTATTGAACCCTGGTTAAGAAAGGCTGCCAAGGTCAGTCAAGTATTTATCTTTAACAAGCCAAAAAATTACCCATCAGCCTCAAAGTTAACAGCATTTCTAATGGTGACCATTATCACTGGAACAGAAAGTTAAGGAAATTTCTTTGTCTTCCATTGGTCAAATGTTTGGGGGGGGGGAATAGGGAGGCACAGGGTTTTAACCCTTTCCAACTCTATAATCGTTAAAAAGATTTGTCTTTAGATATATTTGATACAGCAGAAACTATTTTTTATACTTACAGGCAAACTACAGTTTTAGAGAAGTCTACACTTGCCCCATTGCTAATTAGCGCCAATCAATGGACGTTCTTCTCTTTTCTCCCACAAACTTCTACTGTAATGTCTGGGATTTAGGTTTCTAGCGGCTTCCTGGTGCGTGATGTGCAATTCCGGGCACTCATCTTGCTTTTCATCATCGCCATTATTTTCTTCCGGATTTTCATTTGATCTTCTACTTGGGTTATGGCATTGAGCATCTTGAGTAAAAATTGGCATCTGTGCAACTTTGAAGCCACCAGATCCATATCTCACTGCTGGCTCTATAACATCAACCCCAGAGTCCAAGCTTGTTACATTATTAAGCTCATTTTCAAGCTGGGCTCCTTCCGAGACCGGCCTGTTTCCTATAAATATAAACCAGGCTTTTGGCTGCAAGAAATCATTTTTTCCTAGTTGTGTGTTCTGTTTGCTAGAATCTTCTTCAGTTTTTCTTTCTAAAGTGTTGGGAAGTGAAAAGGATTCTTTTTTCCTCACGTGTCTGCTTAGAACAGACAAGCCAGCAGTGTCCCAAGTGAACTGCTGGTCACTAGAATTTTCACATAGTATAGTACTGCTTTGACTGAGGTCTCTCTGGGAACCCGCGGGCTGGAACTGGTCACCATTCTTGGAGGACACATGCACTGGAGACTCCAGGGGAATCATGGAGATATCTGCATCTACTCCACTTTTCAGGGAAGAGCTACGTCTCTTGGCCTTGAGACTGAACATTGAACTTTTCTCTAATACTCCGCCAAAGATAGAAGCCCCAGACAACATACGCTGCAGTGTTGAATAATGTTCAGAGGCCTTACTTTTTTTTCGTACAGGTTTGTCAACTATTGAAGTGCGTAATCCTTCCTCTTCATCACCGATGCTCATTATATGACTGTCCCGAGAAAGGTGAGAAGTCACACTTGTGCTTTTTTGGCTACTTTGATCCACAGTAATCGGCAATGAAAATGCCTGGGACTCTTTAGGATCGTTCTGTAGGTGAAGTTTCGGGTTGATTACATTCAAAGTAAAACTGGTCATAGATGTTGCCTGATCTCTCGCCAGTCTTCCGAATCTCATGGATGATGCTCGATTTGTCATTTTGAAGCCATTTCTCCTGGAAATTATAGAAATGGTCTGTACATTAAAAATGGGAAAGATACTGAATATGGCTTAATAAATTCAAGACTGTATTGCTCCATAGACACATGTAAAATGATTACGTCCTTTGTGCAAGCACTCAAAACAAAACCAAAGAAATTCCCAGCTTAACTTACCGACCAGCCTGCTAACCAACCAAATTGTCCTTTCTAACAGTATGCGTTAAACAGGAGGAGTTTAGTTTGCATACAGTTGAAAATGCATGCATAATATTTGTGAGGGGACGTACTGGACACTTTTGCTGCCATGGTGCTGTATGCTGGGTGTCCAGTGCATCCCTGTGCCTTTAAAAAGGGGTGGGCTCCCTCCAGGCACACCTGCCCTCTGCCTATCCATTATAATGCATGTGCTTCCACTGTGGAGGCTCTCAAAATTTAGAGTTAGGACTACAGAAAATACTGGGGTGCCTTGACAGGGCTCTGTAGCTTACGCATGTAAATGTGTGCAAACGAAACCCATGTTTTTAACACATACTGTTAGCCAGGACAATTCAGTTGGTTAGCAGGCTGGTCAGTAAGTTGAGCTGGGAGTTTTGTTTTGCATGCGTTGCCCTTCCATGTGCCCCTTGCTGCAAAGGCCAGTTGTAGGTGAGGGGAGTAGCCATTCGTTTGTATTTGTGCAAGCACTACCCTCTATTACAAAACTATGCTACATGGTTTCTAGAAAATAAAAATAAATGTATGCTTACCTGGAATTCAAGGGTCCCTAGTGCTCAGCTATGGGATAGCACAAAGCGGCATACTTTCCTCCCCACCTTTACTTTGCAGGTTACTATTGGTGATCGCAGCAAGATTCATCCAATAGCAACAGGCTGCCATTGGTTTAAATTGGCAGGTGCTCTCAGCCTGTGCTTGCAGAGCCTGCCTCGCGCTCTGCCTCAGTTCGTGTGGACTGGATTGCGGCTCCCACTCACCCTCCCATCTTATTTTGTTAAGCCCTCGTCATGGCGTTTGTTTAGTGGGGGTTTAGTTATCCAGTATATTTGGATGGACAATGACTGTATATTTCTGGTTAATATTTTAGTTTTAGCCAGGATGGGCTATATCTATCATTTAATATGATGTTATTTATGCAAGGTTACCTTTTAAAAAAAAAAAGACACCATGGCCTTTAAAACATTCCAATAAATATTTAATCAATATCATTATTGTGTGTTTATTATTGTTAAAGCAGAGTTCCGAGGGGGGGGGGGGGGGGGGGGAATAAAAATAAAAGTCAGCAGCTACAAAAAGTGTAGCTGCTGACTTAATAAATCAGACAGACACTCACCTGTCTCACGGTCTAGAGATGTAGGCGTACGAAGCCCGGCTCCTTTCCACAGCACCGGCATTCTTACTGTAGGCACTGCACATGTGCAAGCCACGTTGTTAATGGCTGGGCAATCTTCTGTGATGCGTCACAGAAGATGTCGGGGGAGAGGGGAACTTCCTTCCGGCGCTGCACTCCCACAGAAGAGAGGCACCCACACAAAAAAAAAGAAAAAAAAAAAAAGAAGAGGGGGTTCCATTTTGGGTGGAACTCCGCTTTAATCATCTTTAATCACTGTGAGTTGTTGTTGGTCATCGGATTATACTGCGTCACGTTTACCATTTAGGGCAAAGTGACAGTAAAGGATCCCTCTGCCTAATCCACTCATGGGGTCTTCTCCAGTAATCCCCTGCCGATGCTCCTTTTACTTTCACAGCCATCACTAACACACCTGGTATCCTAGATGGACCACAGATTGTGTGACAGTGATCGAACCCTGGCCTGGTGGCCCTTCACACTGCATCTTGGGAGGTGATCACATGCTGCCCCATAACAGGAGCATTATATGTTTTGTGCTAGCTGCATCTGAGAAGGAGTGGTAAGAATCACTGGAGAGGTGAGTATCAGTGGGCAGAGGTGGGTTTGCTCTTACTGCTCTAGACACAGACCCACAAGTCCAAAACTGATAAAACCAGTAAATTTAATAAATGCTTTGAAACTCAAATAGCATCCGACAGTAAGAACTAGTACCATAGTAAAACTCTTGTTCCATTGTACCACAATGTTATATATGGATGTACAAAGAATGATACTCCTCTGCTCCTGGAACAGTCTAGTTTTCAGTTAGAGAACATTAACTGCACAACTGCTGACATCAAAGATTAGCAAATATAATTCTATGTTACCTCCAGTAGCACATCAGCAGGGCAGACACAGCCAGGAGAAGCAGGAGGATGCAAATGAGAATGGCCAGTAAGAATGCAGTGTGATGTCCAGGATCCATAGTTCCTCCTCTAAGGGATAATGGGCTGTGGAAAGAGTGACATTTTAGTTATTTACATTGAAGCAGCATATTCACGCATTTTCTCTGTAAGGGCCCCTTAGACATTGGTGTTGTATGTTAGCACAATGCATGGCACTGTGGGTGGTGTATAGCAGTGCCATTCATTTAGAAAAAGCACCTCAATACATAAATAGTAGGTGCCAACAGACCCACACTGCCAGGCATCACATTGAACTTGGCATGCAATATGGTGCGCTGCTTAGAAAAATCTAAAATGCAGGTCCAGTTACTATGGATTGGCAGGTCATTCAAAAATGAAAGAAAAAAATTGCAAAAGAATACACTTTATACCTACCTCTCTTGCAAGCAGCATGCCCTCACTTTGTGGTCTTTTAGAGTTAAGGCTACTAGAGGGATCGTCGGCATCTGGGAGCATCAGATTCCTGGCCCTCCTAACGTACTGGTGGCCACAGCACAGGACCCAGGTATCTGACACACCGGAGTGCATCGGATGTGAATGTCCTGCTCAAGGCTGTAGGTCTTGAAAAGAGCAAAGTGAAGAAGAGGACTCTCCAACATCCATAGAGGCAAGTGTAGCGGACCCCTAAATTTAGGGGGTCACTATGCCCAAATTTAGGGGATGGCCTGAGCAATAGTTTGGCTCAGACTTTCTAATTTAATATTGGACTCTGCTCTGCTGAGGTGTTGTCTAGTGTGCAGTGCCCCTTTGGCCTGTGGGTGGCGCTGTTGCCCAGGTCTAGGTTCGAACCATAGGTGATACAGTGGCGGTATTGGGTGTCCTCTCTCGGCGGCCGTGCAGTGGGCGTGGTATACCCACTGTGCATGCCGGGAGAGGGTACAAAAGTGGCAGACACCATGTTCACAGGGGGAGAGGAGTTGGAGGGGAGTAAGTCCCGGGGGAGTGTGCCCCACGGGGGTGTGATGACTGGCCGAGGAGTCTCGGGCACCTTTGGCCCGAGGCTGCAACGTTCCAGGTAGGCCCAGTACCTTTAACTGGGTCTACAATCAGCCCATTGGAGTCCCAGGGTGCCCAGGTGAGGGTACCCACTCTGACCGAGAGGAAGCCAGGGGAGGATCGGTCCCACAGAGGAGATGAGTGATGGAAGATTGCTGTCTTGGGAAAGGCCTGGTGACCTGTCAGAGGGAAGGATTCTTTACTCCGCAAAGCTAACCCTGTAGAGTGCCCATTGGCATCGTTCTGTTGTCTAAATTCTACAGGAGGTTAAAGGATTTCCTGAACCCGTCCCTGGAGGGGATAGGGTGACAGAACTGTTCGAGCTCCACACCGGCTGCTAGGGCCGCTTTCATAGGGGCTATCCGGGTGAGCTAAACCCACTCGGATCGAGTGGTGATGAGTGACTAAGGTGTGTGTGCCTAAATCTGCCTTCTGACTCTGCTAACTTCTTTCTCTCTTCAATTTCCCGTTTACTGGAGCAAAGGAAAAATAAAGTCTGTTGGAGTTAAAGTGTTTCTGGACATTGGCCTTCTTGGGGGAAGAAATATAGACTTGTCCCCATACACTGGGGATGAGAACCAGTGGAAGGAGGTAACTCGCTGCAGGACCCAAAATTTGTGAACACCGCTTAACCTCTTCAAACAGGAGGGTACGGGGTAATATAGCACGGTGTGCCTTGACTTGCAAGTGAGCCAGGCAGGAAAAAGATCCGTGTGCTACACAAGTATAAAGAATCTTCTATAACAAGCTGCTTAGCAAGTGTCCAAGTAACAGTCACTTTGACCATCTCATTAGTATACATTACCCCTTGCTAAAACAAAATAGTATGATGGATCTAAAGTTTGTTTGAATTGCAGACCTCGGATGCCTCCACAAAGAGCATCGGTTACTGCCTATGAACTAGGACATTGGGGGCCCCCTTGTGATGATAGAGAGAGAAAAAGAAAAAAAAAAAAACCCACACAGCAAGACAAAAAGGATAGACTCCCATACAAAATACATGCATCGTATGAAATGGCTTGTCCCATTAAGGAGCTGTCCCTTTACTATCTGTTCTGTAGACACAACAGGACAGAAGAGGAAGTTTCCCCAAAGCGAGGTGAAAACACCGCCCTGAATCACGACAGGAAAAACGAGGGAACGGCTTGTTCCCCCACACACGGCCGTTTTTCCCGTCATTTTTTCTCTTGGCAAGAAAAACGACCGTGTGTAGGCTCCGCGGCAGTGTTTCCCTATGGGAAAACTGCCGCGGAAAAAAATGACAGGAATCACGACGAGAAAAATTCGAGCACGTCCTAATTTTTCTCGTCGTGATTAATGCCGTTTTTCCCGTCGGGAAAAACGGCAAAAAGCCCACAGACGATCGTTTTTCTCGTCCAAAAAGAAAAAATGTAATTTTTCCAGATGGGAAAAATGATCGTGTGTACGTGGCATTAGATCCCCATCAGAGTCCCCCCTTGCATCAGGGGTCAGATAAAAGCTTGCAGCAGGCTGGATTTGGCCCAGGTGCTGTAGTTCGGAGGCCTGTCTTAAACCTGGTACACACGGGCCGAATATCGGCCGGTTCAAAAGATCATCAGCCTGTCTGACAGAAGCTGGCCGAATGGCTGGCTTCTGTCAGACAGGCACACTGGAAAACCAGCAGCCGATTAGCATTCGACCAGCACTGGCAGCAAACGGCTGCGAGCACTGACCAGTTTTGCCCTGTCAATACACAATGGGGGGCAGCCCCCCCTTTTTAGAACACAGCTCAGTGGGGAGATCGCTGTACTAACGTTGCATAGTTAGTACATTGAGCTCCTTTGTTTTAGCCCAAAAAATAAATAAAAAAGTGTGTACCCCGCGTTAGATAATTGTCAGGAACAAGTGTATCCCTTGGAAGATTTCACTTCTAATCCTGCTCTGGGGACAAACTCAAAAGTTGGGATTTTCCATAACTTTTACTCCTGTGAAAGTTGCCACCAAGATCAATAGAAAGTAAATCTTCCTAATGGGGACGCCAATTGATAACAGTAAACTGAACTTTGGCCGCTATAGATTTCCTGGTCTTAGCACCTAAAAATACATCAAGGAGGTGAATAAGGTTCAGGAGGGCAGTACATGACCTCAAACTAGCTGGAGGAGAATTCAAAACTAACCTTAGAGGGTATTTTACTGAAAGGGTAGTTAATGTTTGGAACAAACTTCCAGTAGGGGTAACGAGCCAGTCAACAGTAAATGGCTTCAGACATGCTTGGGATTAGGGTTGCCACCTCATCCCTTTAGAACTGAACACATATTACACAGGTTCTGTGGCTGATTAGTGACGTAATTAAACTCACTTGGTGCCTTAAATTAGCCTCAGAACCTGTGTAATTCATATGTGTTCGGGTTTAAAAAGGGATGGAGGTGGCAACCCTACTTGGGATAAACATATCTATACTCAGACAGAAAAAAATAAAATAAAACCCACACGGCCAGACTTGGACCACTCAGTCTTTTTTTTCTGTTGTCTCTTTTCTAGGTTTCACTATTAAGTAAGGTGACCAGATTTTTTAAATGAAATCCGGGGACATATATATTTTTTTTTTTACTAGTAATGGCGGCAATCAGCGACACTCTGCCCATCACCGCCCGCCTCACAACCTGTCAAGTCTCACTCTCCAGGCCCCCGGCTACTACTGGGTGGGGTACGGAGGACGATCCCTCTGCCAGGGAAGGCAAGGAGATAAGCAGGCAGGTGACTGGCCGGGACTTGAGCCAAGGCAGAAGAACATGCGAGCGGAGCTGAATGGGCATGCGCCCAAAACTGAAGAAATGGTCCCTCCACTCTGACCAGCACATGATCATCAGAAAGGGGCGCAGATAATGGAAAAAAAATACACCCCCCTAAGATAGTAGAAGCGGGGGATGTAATTCAGGATTTTAATTTTTTTTATTCTGCACTGACAGTCTTTGAAATTGCCCCAGCCCCTGTTCAAATCCAATCCGGGGACAAACTTGGTCCGGGGACAGTGTCCTCAATCCGGGGACTGTCCCCTGAAACCGGGGATGTCTGGTCACCCTACTATTAAGCCTACCTCCATAGGTGCGTGCACAGGGTGTGCCAGGTGAGCCCAGGCACACCCTAATCATCCTGTGCAGCACAGATTCCCCCTACTGCCCTCCTCTCCCACCGCGCATCCGACTTCCCTCCTCTCCCGTCGGCTGTTGCTGCAGGAGGTTTTAGGATGAGTGGGGGAAGGGGCCAGTAAATATGTAATTTACCGGCCCCTTCCCTTTCTGAATGAACATTGCAAGTTATCGGTAACGTGTGTTTGAGCTTTGGGGTGCACACCCTAATGCAATAGGCTGTGCACACCTATGGTTACCTCAATAGATAAATGGGGTGACCACACAGTAATTTTGCATGCAAATGGCAATTATCACTTCAACTTCACAAAATTCCTGAACTGAATCACTGCATTAAAAACGGATGAGCCTCTTGTTGACTCTGCAGAAAAAGCTTCCATGCTACATTATTTCAAAACAAATTTGTGCTTTCTCCATAAGGATGGAGGGAATATTTCATGGATCACAGGGATTCATCCCAGCATCTTCTAAGTAAAGCTCCCAACATTCATACCTTCCTTATACCTACAAGGGTGCCCCTGTACTACCCACTTATCATAAGCAATACTCAAATCCATTGCATGGTCTGCAAACATTGGTCATTTGTGATTGGCAAAAACCAATTCTTACACACACTCCACATATATTGTTTTACTTACTGATGCAAGCGTTTAATATCCCAGCCAAATGGTCTTTTTTCCAGCTGCACGCGGGGTTCTGAAAGGACTTGTTTTGGGTACAGCTAGGCACTTAAATAAGACATTACTGATTTTTTTTTTTCTTTAACAATCCACCAACTGTAGCCTGTTGCTTTGGAAGGTAAAATTGTAGAGCAGAGCTAAATGGAAAGCTGATGTTACCTGCTAGTTAACACATGCAGCATGCAATCATTGCCCTCTGCAGGCTCTTGTCTTCCCACTGATTGCTTGTGTGTATGCTGCACCTGAGTCTGTGCTGCAACAAGAAGCCTTTTATTGGAGGAGACAAAAATGCGAGTAGGACTGGAGTTTTCTGCCTGGCAACTAATTCAGAATATTTTTTCCAGGAAATGAAAAATTAAGATTGATTTGTATAGGAAATCGCTATCAGTGCTAAAGAAAAAAAAAAAAAAAAAAAAAAAAAAAAAAAAAAAGCTTTAAGGCTCGGGTCACACTAGCCAACTCCAAAGTTGTGTGATTTTCAGTGCAACTTTGGAGTCTGACTTTGATATGACTTTGAGGCTCCATTCACACTTGTCATGCAACTTTGGACATCAAAGTCACAAGACAAGTCTTTCCCTCTGTTTTCCAATGATAACCATTCATATAAGTGCGACTTAAAGTTGCAGAGACTTCAAAGTAGTTCATGCAATACTTTGGTCCGACTTTCAGGCTCACTTTCCACTAGTGCGACGTCCGATGCGACTTGGGACTGCAAAGTTGCATGACAAGTCGTACTCCATGATTTCCAATGAGTACTGTTGATATCTATGCTAGGGTGACCAGACATCCCCGGTTTCCAGGGACAGTCCCCGGATTGAGGACACTGTCCCCGGACCAAGTCTGTCCCCGGTTTTGTCCCCGGATTGGATTTGAACAGGGGCTGGGGCAATTTCAAAGACAGTCAGTGCAGAATAAAAAATCAAAAAAATCTGAATTACACACCCCCGGTCTGGAGGGAATATTTCTTCAGTTTCGGGCGCATGCCCATTCAGCTCCGCTCGCATGTTCTTCTGCCTTGGCTCAAGTCCTGGCCAGCTGCCTGCCTGCTTATCTCGTTGCCTTCCCTGGTGGAGTGATCTTCCTCCGCTCCCCACACAGTAGTATGCTATGATTAAACACTAAGAAAGTGTCAGCTCTAACCAGAATTTTGTGACTTGCTGTGCTGTATTTGGATTTTTGAAGATTTTACATATTAAAGGCTTTTTATTGGAGTGCTGCTGTCCAGAAGACTTGATCTTTTGTTTTGCCTGAAATTGCATTGCCTGCACCCTTGGCTGTTGGGAGGAGATAGTCACCTGGAGGACGTCTACACCTGAGCGGTTTCTGTTTTTGTTTGTCCCCACACAGTAGTAGCCGGGGCCTGGAGAGTAAGACTTGACAGGCTGTGAGGTGGGTGGCGGCGGCGACGAGCAGAGAGTCGCTGATTGACGCCATTACCAGTAAAAAAAAAAATGTCCCCAGATTTCATTTTAAAAATCTGGTCACCTTAATCTATGCGACTTCAAATCGCAGCGACTTCAAAGTAGTCCCTGCACTACATTGGTCCCATTTTGATGCGACTTGAGGTTCATAGACCTCAAGAATACACAGGCATTGTTTCAAGCCACATCAAAATCGCGGCAAAAATTGCAGCAAAATCGCGTTACTTTTAGGTCGCAATAGTGGAAACCTAGCCTCATGCATAGACTTCAATATTAACCCTCAAAAGTTACATGAAATTCGTACCTGAATGTCATACAATGCAACTGTAGCAGACCCCTAAATTTAGGGGGTCGCTTTGCCCAAATTTAAGGGACAGCCTGGGCTATAGTTTGGCCCAGGCTTTCTAATTTAATACTGGACTCTGCTCTGCTGTGGTGTTGTCTGGTGTACAATTCCCCTTTGGGAACAGTGCCTGTGGGTGGCACTGTTGCCCAGGCCTAGGGTCGAATCTCAGGTGACACAGTAGCGTGATTGGATGTCCTCTCTCGGCTGCCGTGTGGTGGGTGGGGTTTTGCCTGCTGTGCATGCCGGGAGAGGGTATATAAGGGGCAGACACCATGTTTAGAGGGGAGTGCCGGGGAGTACCCGGGGGAGTGTGCCCCTTTGGGGGTGCGTGGACTGGCCGAGGAGTTTCGAGCACCTTTAGCCCGAGGCTACAACGTTCCAGGTAGGCCCAGTACCTTTAACTGGGTCTACAATCAGCACATTGGAGTCCCAGGGTTCCCAGGTGAGGGTACCCGCTCTGACCAAGAGGAAGCCAGGGGAGGATCAGTCCCACAGAGGAGACGAGTGATAGTAGGTCGCTGTCTCAGGAGAGGCCTGGTGACCTGTCAGAGGGAAGGATTCCTTACTCAACACAGTTAACCCTGTAGAGTGCCCATTGGCATCGTCTGTTCTCTGAATTCTACAGCGGGTTAAGGGAAGTTCTGGATTCAGGAATAACAGGATTCTGCTGCTATAGAGGATCTCCTGAACCCGTCCCTGGAGGGGACAAAGTGATAGTACTGTTCGAGCTCCACTACGGCTGCTAGACTGTGAGAGGGATCGAGTGGCGACGAGTGAGTCGGGTGTTGTGTGCCTGAATCTACCTTCTATCTTCGCTAGCTTCTTTCTCTCTTTAATTTCCCATTAACTGAAGGAAAGGAAAATAAACTCTTTGTTGGAGTTAAAGTGTTGTAAACATTGTCCTTCTTGGGGAAGAATATAGACTTTTCCCCATAATCTGGGGACGAGAACCAGTGGAAAGAGATAACTTGCTGCAGGATCCAAATCTGTGAACACCGCCTGACCTCTGATAAGGAGGACACGGGCCTGACCTCTGATAAGGAGGACACGGGCCTGACCTCTGATAAGGAGGACACGGGCCTGACCTCTGATAAGGAGGACACGGGCCTGACCTATGATAAGGAGGACACGGGCTTGTGGCATGGTGTGTCCTAACCCCCGCAAGTGAAGGTAAGCGGGGGCAAAAGGATTGGTGTGCTACACAACAGTTGTCCATTATCACTGGTCAAAGCCAAAGTCCTATATCCAAGTTGCACCCATTCAAAGTTGCATCAAAGTTGAACCAAAGTTGCACTCTAAGGTCGGTGCAACTTTGGAGATGTAAGACACTATACACACTATTAGATTTTCTGCAGATTTTTGTCTTCAGATTTACCAAAACCATGTAGTGCAAGGGCCTGCCTGATTGCATACAAATTGAAACTCTAAGGCCCCTTTCACACTGGGGCGTATTTCGGGCATTTTAGCGCTAAAAATAGCGCATAAATAACGCCTGAAATAATCCTGCCCCAGCATTCTCAATGTGAAAGCCCGAGGGCTTTCACACTGAGGCGATGCGCTGGCAGGAGGAAAAAAAATCTCCTGCAAGCCGCATCTTTAGAGCGGTGAAGGAGCGGTGTGTATACCGCTCCTTTACCGCTCCTTCCCATTGATATCAATGGGACACCGCGGCTATACCACCCGCAAACCGCTGCTGTAGCAGCGGTTTGTGGGCGGTATTAACCCTTTTTCGGCCGCTAGCGGGGGTTAAAACCTCACCGCTAGCGGCCGAATATTGCGGTAAAAACAACGGTATAGCGGCGCTAAAAATAGCGCCGCTATACCGCCAGCGCACCTGCCCGCCCCAGTGTGAAAGGGGCCTTAAGGTTTGACCTCATATTATATGGTTTTGGTAAACCTGCAGAAAATCTAATAGTGTGTATAGTGTCTTACATCTCCAAAGTTGCACCGACCTTAGAGTGCAACTTTGATGCAACTTTGAATGGGTGCAACTTGGATATAGGACTTTGGCTTTGACCAGTGATAATGGACAACTGTTGAGTTGTATGACATTCAGGTACGACTTTCATGTAACCTCTGAGGGTTAACATTGAAGTCTATGGCCCTCAAGTTAGCAGAGTAAAAAGAGAAACACATATACCGCGCTGTCCCCTTAAACAAACAATAGCAGCCAGCACAGCAGAGGATCGACTTGCAAAGTGTAACAAAAAATATAAAAACGTGCATTGGCAACTGTATGAGGTCTAAAACTTTTAGGCTGTATTAACAAATGATCGTAGGCAGCATAGCCGCGATTCCGCCCTGCGATTTCAAATGGTTACAAAACACGGGGCGTGTTTGCGATGTCATCATGGCACCACGATCGCGCCCCGATTTTGACGCAATTATTGCTTGGTATATCGCGCTGTGTTTGCGGCAAACCTCAATGCGCGACACTGATGCCCAAAAGAAGCCTCTGTTTTTTTTTCGAGCAACAAGCGGTGCACATTGCGATCTGGCATGATTGCAGAGCGATTTACAGCCCGACAATTGCGGCAAATACGCGCAATTGGGGTGCCTTTCGAAGTAATGGCATTGCAAACGTGTCCCGCATTTTGCAGCCATTTGAAGTCGCGAGGGCAGAATTGCGGCGATTCCGCCTGTGATCATGTGTGAATGCAGCTTTACACTCTCTGGCATTGAAGTCATGTCAAAGTCAGATAAAAGTAGTGTAGGAAACTTTTCTGAAGTCACAGTGTCAATTGGAACGGCTCTCATAGAGATACATGGCATTTCACATGTCCTGCGACTTTGAGTCTCAAAGTCGAATCAGGCGGTGATGCTTACTGCTCTCTGAAAAGCGATCCATGGTGGATCGCTTTTCAGAAGGTGGTATAGCAGTGGTTGGCAGGCATTTGGGAGGCCTGTTTTTCTTTCCAATTCCAAGGGGGATCTTGTAGTAAAAAAGAAAATTCAAAATGCAACTGCAGGCCCAGCCTTTGGCTCGTGGTTACAGTGCACATCCATTGAAATGAATGGGTCACTTTGACAGGCGATGCCACCTGTCAAACTCTGCAGCCCAAGTTAAAAATGCTGAAGCAAAGCAGCATATGTACAGCCCTGTAAGGTTGTATTGTTAACGTTCAGGTGGGTGGTCAAACATCATTTGAGCCCATTTATTTGGTATGGGCTACATTCGCACCGCAAAAACGGTTCTGGCATCTTTTTTTTTTACCGCACTGTAATTTGGACCGGCATGCGATCCAATTCTTGCACTAGCGCTGTGTTTTGCAATCTGTTTAGCGGTGTCATTAATTTAACATTGACACTGGTGGCAGATCGCATGAACGGAGTGGGACTTCAGTGCGGTGCGGGAAACGCGCAGGATTCGCTGCGTTTCCCACACCGCATATATGTAAACCAAGACTAAGTATTTTAACATTTCTGGACTAGATTGCACCCTGGTTCACACCAATGCGGCTTTAAAATCGCGCGCTTCAGCGCAATTTCAAAACCGCCGATCAGTGCGATTTCATGTGCGGCTTGCTGACATCTGTGTGGCTTCATTTACACAGATGTCAATGCAAGTCGCACATGAAATCACACAGAAAAAGTGCAGGAACCTTTTTCAAAGTCGCTGCAACATGAGTCACAGCGGTTTGAATGGTTCCATTGCCGAAAATGGGGTGCGGCTTGTCATGCGACTTTGAACTGTCAAGTCGCATGACAAGTGGCACTATTAAGCATACATGTTGGGAGCTCTGACTTCAGATGTGCGTACTTGTCCAAGGTCAGCATCTCATAGTAGTGAGGCCAGAAACAGTGAGGCTACCAGCATTTTCAGAACATCAGCAACAGCAGCCCCATTATTTCAGTGGGCATTTGACAGGCAGTGAGGAATCAATATGTTGCCTCCTCGCCATATTTTTAACCCTGAAAATGCTGATCCCACCTCGCTGCGACCGCATGCGGTTGCAGGCTGGTTGCAGCATGGCCCTATTTATTTGAATGGGTCATGTTTGGCAGGGGTACCACCTGCTGAATGTAACATGTTTCATTTTTGCAGCGACCACGGCATGAGTACAGATCTGTGCGATTGCATTTCTGGGTTTGGGTGGGAGGTTGGGGGTGGTAAAAGCATGGTTCATGAGTTTCCTTTAAATTGGTCAGTTTCCTACTTATTAACCACTCCAATACCGGGCACTTTCCCCCTTTCCTGCCCAGTACAGCTTTCAGCGCTGTCGCACTTTGAATGACAGTTGCGCGGTCATACAACACTGTACCCAAATGAAATTTGTATCATTTTCTTCCCAAAAATAGAGCTTTCATTTGGTGGTATTTGATTACCAAACTAAAAAAGTTTCTTCTTTGTTTCTGTTATAAAATTTAGTTTTCTCCTTCACTGATGAAGCAGCACTGATGGGCACTGATGAGGCAGCACTGATAAGGTGGCACTGATGAGGAGGCATTAATATGTAGAATTGATGGGCACTGATAGGTGGCACTGGTATGCAGCACTGATGGGCACAGATAGGCGGCACTGATGGGCACTGATAGGTGGCACTGATGCGCACTGATAGGTGGCACTGATGCGCACTGATAGGCAGCACTAATTGGCATTGATGGGTGGCACTGATGGGCACTAATAAATGTCACTGATGGGCACTAATAGATTGCACTGATAGGCAGCACTTATGAGGAGGTACTGACAGTCATTACTGATTGGCACTGATTGGCATCTATGAAGGGCACTGACAGGTGTTAATGATGGGCACTGATTGGCACTTTGGTGGGCACTGACTGGCATCTGATTGGCACTGATTGGCAGCTATGATGGGCACCTCTGATGGCGGCTGCGCTGGTCAAAGCGCTGAACAAACGGCTCTCCCTGTCAGCGCGAACCGAGCAAAGACGATTACCGGCACTTCCTGGTTACCACTGTGATTGGTCACAGCTGATCACGTGGTAAAGAACCTACGTCATAGGCTCTTTACCACGATTGGAGATATTGGCTTATCCTGCTGGACATCATATGACGCCCAGTCAGGATAACGGAGCCACATTGCGGACGTCATTCCACAATAGGGCGGACAGGAAGTGGTTAAAGTGGTATTAAACCCAAAAATGTATTATATTGCAGCTTACCAAACATTAGATGTGGTGACTGCATTCATTTTCTTTTTTTCCTTCTGTTTTCACCTGCTGATCTGGCCACTGATAAGTGGTTTGTATCATTTGTGTAAACTGCTACATTCTGCTGGAGAGCTTGGGCTGGTGAAAAACAACAGACTTGCTGGCTGAGTTACCAAATAAAATAGAAGAAAGAAAGCCTAAAAAAGAAAACTAATGCAGCCATCACATGTAAGTATTGGTAAGCTGCAATATAATAAATGTTTGCTTTTGGGTTTAATACTATTTTAAAGCATTCCCAGTGGTTTAACTTGAGCATGTTTTAACACGCATGTGTAGGTGGTGAAAAACATGGTCAGCATTGGTATAGCACTGCATCTAAATTGCAGAGATTCAAAAAAATGTATGAATCATCTTCATTGATGTAAATCTCTCCTATTATGGGATTTCGGGATCTAAAGCATGCAAAAACTCAGGTGGGAATTCCTATTGCAGGAACAGTGTGAATCCCATACCTTTCTATAGGTGACATCTAATAAATGTTTGTTACTGCTGTAACATGGCCTGACCTGAAGGGTTGCAAAACTTTCTAGAATATTTGAAATCAATGTACATCTAGTACACTTTCTCTTGCCAAACAGGTGTGCTTTTAGACTTGCAGTGCTACTTCTGGCCACAAGAGGGAGACATGCTCTACTGAAGATGCAAGCTGTTTGTAAGACCTGGTTCACACCTATGCATACCTCCCAACTGTTTGACATGGGAATGAGGGACACCTATTAGCAAAAGTATGTAGGCATAGGACACACCTCCTTAAAGGAGAATTGTACAAAAAAATTATAAGTAAAACCCACAAGTGCTTCTTTTTTTTTTTTTTTTTTACCCCTACTAATCCTTTATATTGGCTTGTGAAATGTACACATGTAGTAATTCAGAAATTGGATGCAAGGTTTAGCACTGGGAAACACCTTTTGAAAGATAAAAAGTGTATTTTATATACAAGCATATATGGAAATTAGGAGGAACGAGGGACTTTGTTCAAAATCAGGGGCAGTCCCTCGAAATCAGGGACAGTTTGGAGCTATGATATAATCATTGCAGGTGTCCCTACCAGTCAGATGATGTCAGGACAATGATGGCAGTGGTTGCTATGGGTTACTGCTTACTAACATTACTATAAAATACGACATAAGAAGTACATACCATTTTGTTACGTCCCACTTGTTCAGGGATTGCAGCAGCTGAGCCCCATAGCCCGGCTCTCTTTAGATTTCCACCACCGGGTGACTCTTGGTCAAGGGATATCTTTTGTAAAATACAGGATAACGTAGGAAAAAAAGAATTCTTCTTCATCGGGGACAGCACTGCAGGGAGAGACTGGGACTCAGCGACTTATTGTCACATAGTGCTACAAAGTACACTGTTAGATCATTTAGCAGTAAAGGGCTATGAGTGACCACATAGGATCATCAGTATAGGAGGTACAGAATGTCATTAGGCCGGGGGGCCTTTCAGAGCAGCAGATGGTCCATTTAGGTGCAGCCACTTCTTAGACATATATCATATTACTAGTAATGACCTGCTGCCTTATATTCTGCATAGTGCATAGAGCTGTGATACACCCCTGTGTTCTCTTTCTGGCCTTTCCTTCATAAGTGATCCTAGGCTGAACTATAATATATTGACTTTTCATAAGTCAGACATATATGGTGGAGAGAAGAATGGCACAAGGTCTGTAGTCTGCTACTTATTAGTGGTAATCACCACTGGTGTATAGTTTAAGGTGACCAGATTTTTAAAATGAAATCCGGGGACATATTTTTTTTTTTTACTAGTAATGGCGGCAATCAGCGACTCTTTGCCCATCGCTGCCCGCCTCGCAGCCTGTCAAATCTTAAGCCCTGTACACACGATCGGATTTCCTATGGATTTTTCCATCGGAAATCTGATGAAGCTGACTTCCATCAGTCTTGCCGAGCGTCCCAAACGCCGTGACGTAAAACACTAGAGAAAAATTAAGTTCAATGCTTCTGAGCATGCGTCGACTTGATTCTGAGGATGCGTGGGTTTTTTGTCCGATGGAGTTCCACACAGACGATCAGAATTTGCTATCTGTTTATTTTCCATTGGATACATTTAAAACATGTTCTATTTTTTCTCACCGATGGAAAAAAGACCGATGGGGCCCATACACGTTCGGTTTGTCCGATGAGAAAAGTCCATCGGACTGTTTTCATCGGTAAAACCGATCGTGTGTACACGGCATGACTCTCCGGGCCCCGGCTACTACTGGGAAGCTCACTCCGCCAGGGAAGGCAAGGAGATAGGCAGGCGGCTGGCCGGGACTTGAGCCAAGGCAGAAGAACATGCGAGCGGAGCTAAATGGGAATGCGCCCAAAACTGAAGAAATATTCCCTCCGCTCCGACCAGCACATGATCACCAGAAAGGGGCACAGATAATGGGAAAAAATACACCTCCCTAAAGCTAGTAGGAGCGGCGGAGCAGGGGGGTGTAATTCAGATTTGTCTTTTTACTCTGCACTGACTGTCTTTGAAATTGCCCCAGCCCCTGTTCAAATCCAATCCAGGGACAAAACCGGGGACAGACTTGGTCCGGGGACAGTGTCCTCAATCCGGGGACTGTCCCCTGAAACCGGGGATGTCTGGTCACCCTAGTATAGTTACATGCTCCTCTCACTCAGCTTCCTATAGATTCTAATAGAACGGAGACAAATACCTAGATTACTCATTCTTCAATATGTTCATCTGGCAGCAGGTATAGTAAAAAAAACTCATGCAATATGTAAGCAATGATTGTTACATGGGTAAATAATTGAGACATGGAAAAACATTGTACTTATTTACTAAAGTGAACTGAAGTTGTGCTCACAACCGGGGCCCTTTCCTCTGAGCCTGGGGCCCTTCTCTCCGGGCCTGGGGGCCGTTCCCACTGATCCCAGGGCCCTTTTCTCCCGTTGCGGAGCCTTTTATTGCAGTCCCGCAGTGGGACCCTTTTGCATGTTTTGCAGCAGGCCGCCTTTTTGACTTCTTGGGCCCCCCCACGGTGGTGGAACGCCAGGGCCTGGTCGCAAGTGTGACATTTGCGACCCGACTAGTTCTGCCACTGGTGCCATTCATTTTTTTTTTGTTTGTTTTTTAAAGTGGTTGTAAACCCACTTTTGCAACTTGCACCTACAGGTAAGCCTAGATTAAGGCTTACCTGTAGGTGCAAGAAATATCTCCTAAACCTACACGGTTTAGGAGATATTTGCTAAAAATGACATGCGTAGGTGTCTACGACGCATGCGCGCAGTAGACAACGGTGCATTCATAGGGTTAATCCCATTCACAAATCCGGCTTAGCTGGATTTGACGGCTCCCGTGCGCATGCGTGGAGTCACGTCTTCGCTGCTCCAGCCAATCACAGCGCTTTGATTGGCTGGAGCGGCGATACCCGGAAGTAACCTTCCGACTATCGCAACGGCGATGGATGCGGCTGAAGAGGGAGACGAGGACGGCTTCGGGGGCCCCGATCTAAGGTAAGTGATGCATAATGAGCTAGTATGCTAGTCATACTAGCTCATTATGCCTTTGTCTTGCAGGTTAGTTTTAAAAAAAAAAATTATAACAGGGTTTATAACCACTTTAATGCGGCGTACACACAATCGTTTTTCATGCCATTTTTTAAACCAACATTTTTCTCGTCGTTTTTTTTCTTGTTTCCTCTCAAGCCTGTCTTGCATCCACACGATCATTAAAAAAAACGCTCAAGCAAAGCGCAATGACGTACAACACGTACGACGGCACTATAAAGGGGAAGTTCCATTCGAATGGCACCACCCTTCATGTTAGTAAAGTTTGTTGAGCGACGATTCGCGCTTTTCAGCCTCGTGCTTTTCAGTCCATTACAGCGTGACAAATGTGCTATCTCCATTACGAATGCTAGTTTTACCAGAACGAGCGCTCCCGTCTCATACTTGATTCTGAGCATGCGTGTTTTTTTTCACTCGTAAAAGCCTACACACTATCGTTTTTCACGTCGTTAAAAAAAAACGACATGAAAAACAACGTGAAAAAATAGAGCATGTTCGAAATTTTTAATGGCCGTTTTTCACGCCGTTAAAAATGCTCTGGAGCATACACATGATCGGTTTTAATGGCCATTTTTAAAAATGGCATTTTTAACGGCATGAAAAACGATCGTGTGTACGCCGCATACCATTCAACTTTTATTGAAAAAAGGAGCGGTAAAAATACCACTTCTATAGCACCGCTGCCCATTGAAATCAATGGGGTAGCGCCTCCAAAACGCCGCAAAGAGGCGTTTTTGCAGGCGTTTTTAACCCTTCTTCGGCCGCTAGCGCGGGTTAAAATCACCCCGCTAGCGCCCGCAAATCGCGGCAAAAAACAACGGTATAACGGCGCTAAAAATAGCACCGCTATACCGCCAGCGCATCCAGCGCTTCAGTGTGAAAGTAGCCTTAAAGTAAGGAGAGTGAAGTAAGAAAAGTGTAAAGAAGGGAGTTTAGGTGCAGTGATAGCTTTTAGTTCCATTTAAACAGCTTGGTTCCCAGATACAGATATGATCCTGTGGGATCATGTTTCGTTTTTGAAATTTTTGTTATTTTATTTATTTATTACTTACCATTTTATTTATTTTTTACAATTTTATTTTTGTTATTTTTTTTACAATTTTATTTTTCTTATTTTTTTACAACTTTTTTTTCTTATTTTTTTACAATTTAATTTTTCTTTTTTTTTTTACAATTTTTTTTTTTTTTTTGCAATTTTTAAGGAACCCCATTGGGGGGCTTTGGTAAAATATTAGGGGTCTAAACAGATATCTGATGTTTCACCTTTCAGATAAAAGAGATTTAGGACACAGCCCTCAATCTCTATCTCTGCAGCCTCAGCTGCACAGAATGAATAGCCTGAAATAGCTCTCTACAGAGCTTCCCATTGATTTGTAAACTGAAGTATAGTAAACACAGTTTACTATGTTTTACTTATGAATGGACAGAGTCAGTGATCGGTACCAATCACTCGCTGTGTCCATCCAGAAAAGGAAGGGGCCAGTAAATGACATATTTACCAGACCTTTCCCTGTTTTCCATCCTCACACATCCCCCGTAGTAGTCAGAGGAAGAGGGGAAACTGGCATGGCTGCGGAAGGGGGGGTGTACCAGGGGAGCACACAAGGGCCATGGGGTAGCAGGAGAAAAGTAACTTGGATAGGAGGGGTGTTGGGGGAGGCATATTAGGTAACCAATACCCTTCATTATCCTCTTGCACTCGGGTGGGAGAGGAGGAGAAGCAGGCTTTCAGTGGCTGCCGAAGGAAAATGGAGGGCATCTGTTGCTTCAAATGCTGCCCCTCCTGTCCAGATGTAGAACAGGGGAGCTGCTGGGGCCCCCTGGAGTATGGGGCCTGGGTCACAACTGCGACCCCTATAATTTCACCCCCTGATGCAGTAAGTTACTGCAGGTAAACACACAAAACTTAAATTGGACACTAAGCAAGCAGACCAGTTCACACCTTTAGGCTGCAGTACAGTACAATGCATTACTGAAAGCATAGTGGTTTAGTGGTCAGCACTTCTGCCTTGTAACACTAGGGACCCCAGCATGAATCTCAACCAAGTCACTACCTGCATGGAGTTTGTACTGTAAATTCTTCCTGTGCTTGTGGAGGTCTCCTCCTGCACTCCAAAGACATGCTGCTTGGTTTATTAGGTCCTGACTAAATTGGCCCTGTATACATATGAGGTAGGGCCCTTAGAGTGTAAGCTTCTTGAGACAGGGACTGATCTATAGTATGTATAGCACTGTTCTTTACATACTGTAGATCAGATATAGAAATATCTGTAAAATAAACTTGCATTATTGCGCCAACATGCATTTGGGATTCACAAAAGGACTGATAATTCATTCTGTATGTCCTTGCCTTATAAAAAAAAATACCTGTCTGCGGTCTATATGGTATGTTGCAATACATCCCAGTAAAGCGCACATGTGCATTTTATAGTGTTATTATTATTTTATATATTCACAGTAAAATTCATGTAGGCTGCATTTTTCTAATACTCACTTTACTGTATCTATGGAGGAACACGGTTGTTCCCTTGCGACAGCAAATTTGTTAGACAGGACTACAGAACACCTACCTCTCACCTCATCTCCATCACATAAAGACTTGGTGTTCTGTAGTCCAGTGTTTCTCAACTCCAGTCCTCAGGGCGCCCCAACAGGTCATGTTTTCAGGCTCTCCATTGTTTTGCACAGGTTATTTGATCAGTTTAACTGCTTTAGTAATTCCCACAGCTGTTTCATCTGAGGGAAATCCTGAAAACATGACCTGTTGGTGCGCCTTGAGGACTGGAGTTGAGAAACACTGCTGTAGTCAACATTAGGGATGAGCTCCGGCGTGTTCGCACACACCATGCGCAGAGCCCGCCGGGATTTTGGCACGGCGCTGCGCTAATCACAGGCACGGAGACATGTCCCGATGCGCGGCTGCAGAGATCCGGACATGTCCCCCTGCCTGTGATTAGAGCAGAGCCGTGCCGACTTCCTGGCGGGCTCTGCACGTGGAGTGTGGCTGCTAAAATTATTTTGTAGCCCAGCTGCAGTTTTATCGCCCCCCACTTGAACTGTAACAATATAGCTGGACAGGGCTGTGCACATGCAGCACTACCTGCCCAATTCACACATTAAGTTTAAAAGGTCTGCACTGCATCTGCAAAGCAAATGCTCAACTTGCAGTTACCACGCAGTCCTACAATGTAAAATTGCCATTCAAAAATGTAAAAAAAAATTGGTGATTGTGAAGCAGCAGTAGCACCTCCTGAAAGCCTGACAGCCACCGATATACCACCCCCTAAAAAGCAATCCACAGCAAATCGCTTTTTAGAGGGCAGTAAGCATTTCCATAATGTGAAAGAAGAATAATAGTTCCCTATTTCTCCTCATCTTCGGTTCTGAGGAATTTTGGATTTCCCATCACTTTCTACCCCAACCACAATGATTACAAGGACAACGAGAAGGGAAAATTCCTCTCTGTAAGGGCACAGACAGCAAAAAAAAAAAGAAAGGCTGATAAGGATTTATCCATTTCCCCCCACTATGCAAAACGTAAAAAAGGGCTTATAGAATTATTGCCGTCTAATCTGTCAATGACTTTTCTTTGGGTGGTCGTAACTAGGGTGCCCACGTGTCCCGGATTGCCCGGGACTGTCCCGCAATTGACATGTCTGTCCCGGGTCCCGGGCACCTTCATTCCGGGACAATACAATGTCCCGGAATGAAATAGAGGACACAGCCACCCCCTACTAACTAATAACTAAATTTCCAGAACTGGTTGTTAGGACCAGCGCTGCCTGGCATCTTGCAACCAGTGACAATTTACTCTCAGACAGTGAGACCGGGAGCGAGGCCTGCGCCTAGTACAGCACTGCTGTCCCCACCCACCTCGGCACCTCCTCCATCTCCGACACCCAGTGGCAAGCAGCAGAAACTGGTGTGATCTTCACTCTCCAGATAGTGAAGCCACTCCTTTCCTTCTACGCACGTTGCTCATGCAGAGGGAGTGACAGCAGCACTGCATCTGGTGGCAGGCTATGGATGGCAAGTGGCACTGCATCTGGTGGCAGGTGGCACATTCACCTGACAAATAACCCACCTCCAAATTCCCCATCAACCCCGAGACTACATTGCCCCCCGCCCCCCCCAATCTTTTTTTGGGGGAAGGTGAGAGAGGGGGTGTGTCCCTGAATGGCAGTTTGGAAATGTGGTCACCTTAGTCGTAACTAGGGATGAGCTCAGGCGTGTTCGCATTGAACACGTGCAGAGCCCGCCAGGAAGTCGGCACCGTCGGAACCGCACTGCGCTAATCACAGGCAGGGAGACATTTTCCGATTTCTGCAGCTACGCATCGGGACAATGTCTCCCTGCCTGTGATTAGCGCAGCGCGGTTCCGACGGTGCCGACTTCCTTGGCGGGCTCTGCACGTGTTCAATGCGAACATGCCTGAGCTCATCCCTAGTCGTAATGATTAAAGTCATGATCATTAAAGCCCATAATCGGTGATCAGTGGGTTCTCCTCAGGGTTAATCCTCAGCTGGTCATTAGAAGGTGTGGCCTCATTACCTGAGAACATATAGATGTGTGGGGAGGAGGTTTGTAGTAGTTTTGGACTAGAATCATGCATGTGGCCAACAACAGAGTCAGTGCAACTGTGCAATGTCTGCAGAGCTTTAGGACTATGTATTCTTATAAGAAAAGACTTGACACGTTTGCTGATTGGCCCTTTACTGAAAACTGCAAGTGCACACCTGAATATGTGAGTATTTAGTCCAATCGTATGGGGTGGGGAAAGCTTTTGTTTGCCCCATGAATAGATGACTGAAATCTACACGGCTTTGTCTTAGGCTGGCCATAGATGGTTTGAATCTTGGCTAGTTCAGTAGGAACTGGCTGACATTTCAACTGTGTATTGGGCCTGCTGCATGTACCAAGTTGTTCGCTCAACTTGGGTGTAACCAGCCTGCCAGATTCACTTGCAATTATTGCTAATGGCTGCTATAGCCTCTAGCGACAATCACGGTCTTCTCCTGGTAGGGATGGATTCTATTTATTTTATTACGTGGGGTGTGTTTTTTTTTTTTTTCTGTTTGAGATTATTTTACTTGGTTAAATCTGGGAACTTTAGTAAATTGGCCTTCTAAGTCCTCCCCTGAAGCTAACCTTTCTAGGAGAAGTCCTCCATTTTATGCTATACAGGCAGTCCCTGAATCCCAAACAAGATGGGGTCTGTAGGTTTGTTCTTAAAGTGGAACTTTTCATCTAAATCTTCTGCCCTTGCTGTTTTAACTTTGGATAATATGATTTTATTTTTTTATTTTTTTTCTGCCAGTAAATACCTTATACAGCCCACTTCCTTTTTCTTGTCGGCTAAAAAGCCTAGGCTTATGACATCATGCATCCCTCTCCCTCAAGAGTTTGCCAGGAAGAGGGGGATGAGTCATAAGAGGGCCAATGAGAGCTGTAGGTGTGTCTGTATAAATCCACGAAGTGAACAGGCAGCAGCTTAAGCTGCCCACAGTTAAAATGGTTGCAGCCAAACTTGGAGGGAGATTTCTGCAGCATACTTGGCAAGTACAGAATCACAGTATATATATAAAATATGCAAAGTGGTTGGAGGGAAGCTTCAGAATGGCAAAGCTGTTTTTATTACAAGTTATGTGAGCAGACTGCAGTTCCTCTTCAAGTTGCATTTTTGTATGCAAGTCGGAACAGGTAAATGTTTCTAAGTGTAGCTCCAGCCCAAAACTTTTACACTTTATTTTTTATTTTTTGGTAGGGAAGGGCTAACACCCCTGTAATGTACGTTATGTGGGCCCCCCTGTTTGTGCATTAAACTGCATCCAATTCGCACGACCTATGAAAGAACATGGCTTTTTATTGTTCCTGTTCAGAGTGCGGATTCAGTGTGAAAAAGAGTCCTGTCAGTTTTCTGAGCAGTGCGGTCGGCTCAAGTGCAAATTCAGGCCCATTGACTTCTATAGGAAAGCTTCTGAATCGCACATGTCATTCAGTTGTGAACAGAATATAATTCTGTCTTGAAACGCTGAACTACTTTGTCAATTAGCTTTGAAAACCTGAGTTTCAAGTCGCACCGCATGTGCGAATCCAGCCTTAACCGCTTGCCAAACAGCCGCCGCAGTTATAATCGCCGTAGGTCGGGCGCGTACACGGTGTTCTGTGGGCCCATTGGCCAGCGGGGGAGCCAATCGCTGGATCTGGCAGACTCAATGACCGCCTGCGATCATTCCTCGCAGAGACAGAACGGGGATCTGCCTGTGTAAACAGGGGAGATCCCTCAGATCCTGTCTTTCTGGAATGCAGGAAAACAGATCTGTGTTGTCCCAAGCAACGCACACACGGAACAGTTAACCCATCCCCTGCCAGTACAATGTCAGTGCATATTTTTAGCACTGATCACTGTAAAAAATTTCACTGGTTCCCAAAAGTATGAAATATCAGTTGGGTGTCCAATCTGTCCGCCGCAATGTCGCAGTCCCACTAAAAATTGCTGATCACTAGTATAAATAAAAATGCCATAAATCTATCCCTTATTTTCTAGACACTATAAATTTTGTGCAAACCAATCAATATACCCTATTTTATTGGGTGTTTTTTATAGCAGAAAGTAAAAATATTGGTCTTTTTTTCAATTTTTTTTTTTTTTTTTTTTTTAGTGGGAGGGGGGGGGGGGGGGAATAAAAAATGCAGAGGTGATCAAATACCACCAAAAAGCTCTATTTGTGAGGGGGGAAAAAAAAGGCCATGCATTTTATTTGGGTACAGCTTGGCATATGCAATTGTCAAAGCAACGCAGTAATAAAAAAAAGTTGCTAGCTTTGGAACGGCAGCTTGGCATTGCATGCTATTAAAGTAAAACCTTGGACTGCCAGCATAATTTGTTCTAGAAACAAGCTTGTAATCCAAAGCACTTGTATATCAAAGCAAATTTCTCCATAAGAAATAATGGAAACTCAAATGATTCGTTCCACAACCATTTATTCATAGGTCCTTCAGTTTATAGCAATGTGAAGCCTCCAAGGGGATTAGAAGCAAAATCCAGCAGGAGCTACAGAGTATAAAAGAGAGGCAGCTCTAAGTGTAGCAATATGTTGCTAAATGTTGTACCTTCCTTAAATGTAACCATATTGCTACACTTGGAGGCATCTCTTCTTTTTATAATCAGTTGTGACATGATGCTACTCTTATATCAAGTCAACATTTTATAAAAAAAAGTTTGCTTGTCTTGCAAAACGCTCTCAAACCAAGGTTTTACTGTACATGTATGACCTACCAGTCTACCCAAATCCTTAACTATTGCTTCCCCCAGTTGTATGCCTCATAGAATATACTAATACATGTGTGCTTTTAGCCCCCAAGTACATAACTTTACATTTATCCATGGTAAATCTGATTTGCCACATAGTTGGCCAATCAGTGCATTGAGGTCGGCCTGGAAGTTGGACTCCTTTAAGGGCGTTTATTCTACTGCATAGCTTGGTGTCATCTGTAAAGAGTTGAAGTGGGCCTTTTTAATCCCAGACCCTATATCCTTTACATCTCTTTAAAAGTGGGGGTCCAATACTGAATCTTGGGGTACACCACTGACCTTGGACCGGAGTATGAATTTACGCATTTGTATGTATTTGTGCCAAACTCTTTTTCAAAATCAAAGTATACTATATTTTGTGTTTTTTGCTCGCCACATCAAATCAGATTTGATGACTTCAAACTTAATTCTTGGCGAAAACTCTGGTCTTTTAACCACTTAAATTCAGGGCACGTTCACCCCCTTTCTGCCCAGACCAATTTTCAGCTTTCTGCCATGTCATGCAACAATTGTCACTAGGTGCGTGGTCATGCAACACTGTACCCATATGAAATTTTTATTTTTCACACAAATACAGCCTGAGAGTGCGGAGCGCCCCCCCCCCCCATTGCCTCCCGCATTGCAGGACAGTGGTGTAAGGCTGAGCAGCCGCCATTGTCCAGTGCAGTCCACAGGAAGAAGTGGCACTTCCGGGTCGGGGCGCTCGGTATTTCCGGCTGCAAAGTGCAGGGGGAGAGGGCAAGGTCACCTATTGCCATTATTTCTGGGTTGGCGTTTTTTGAATTCTGGAACTAGCTTTCTTTCAGCCACGCAACCACAGTGCGCTCTGCAATGGAGGCAAGTGTGGCGGATAAGTAGGCAAAGTACTTTTTGTTTGTTTTCTTCCCCCCCCCTCTGTGGGCTCTGTTTTCTCCTCTGGGTTATTACCCCCCTCCTCCACCTTTTTAAGCAAAGGGATTTGTTGTGAGGCTTGCTTGGGCACAGGGAAGTAAGGTCCATTCCTATAATAGTACACCTGGATGTTTTTACATTTGTAGCTTTCTGTTTTCAGCATGGTTCCATTTTTTTTCCTACTGTTTGTCCAGGCTAAGAGCTCTGTTCAACCGGTAAAGAAAGTGTCCTGCTTGTATCACGGATTAAGTCAACAAGGAGTCTCCATCCCATTTGTGGCGATCGTGTTGCAACCATTAGGGATGAGCTCCACACTACTTTTCGAGCTTTCAGGTCAAATCTGAGAGAAGAGCCAGGGTCCTCAGGGGAATTCAGTGCCCTGCAGCTGACCCCCCCCCCCCCCAACGTCTCGGGTTGCTTCTCTGATACAGCCGAAAGGTCCGGCTTCCCAAGAACCTGTTTCCCCTTCTCAGGGTATGATGGATTCAGATGAGGCAGATGCTGCCTCTAAGTACAAAATGTCCCTTGAAGAGGTGGATGGGATTCAAAGTGATCTATGCTACCTTGGACAGAGGAAGAGGGGTGGGTGGGTGGGGGGAGCTCTTGCAGGGCTGGCCCTACCGTGGGACCCAATGGGCCCATGGTCCCAGGCGGCATTTACAGAGGGGCGGCAGCCGGTGACCTGCCGAGAATTGCCCCTCAGCGGATTCTGCCATCTCTGTCCTGCGCAACACTCGCCCGCTCTGTCCTGCGCATGCGCAACACTTGCGTGTGCCGCTCGGGGCAGACCTCCGAAAATAGCCGAATGGATGCATGCTCCCGATGCTCGCTCCACTCTGCAAGGGGGGCGGGTGTAATACTATTATAATGAGCGGATGCATGTTTAAAGAAATGAATTGATGGACAGAGATAAGGGCGGGCCGATTTGAATACTTGTCAGAGAATTGTTAAAAAAAAACATAAGATTTCTTTAAACAATTCTCTGACAAGTATTCAAATCGGCCTGCCCTTATCTCTGTCCATCAATTCATTTCTTTAAACATGTATCCGCTCGTTATAATAGTAATACACCCGCCCCCCTTGCAGACTGGAGCGAGCATCGGGAGCGTGCGGCAACGACTGTCACTATACCCTGTTGATTGCGCAGTCTACAGCTCTTAATGTTCGGCAATTCTCGGAGCTAGAGCGCTGCGCCTGCGCAGTCCAGGGCTGGCAGAATCCGCAGGGGGGGCAGATCTCAGCAGATCACCGGCAGTGACAAGTGGGCAGCGTGAAGGGATACAGCTGCGGAGTTGCCATAGCGACCCGGCCCCTGCTTCAGGGAGGGTGGTGCGGGCTCCCTCTCACACTAGATTCGATGTCAATGCGTCTGTGTGGGCGGCGGCATCACCTCGGATACCAGTATGTGACAGGCATACCACTCCCCTTCACACAGGTGAGATGGGGCTGCTGAGTGGAGGAGGCGGGTCATGTACTGCATGGAATGACAGGCAGTACTGCAACAACAGATCTCCTGAACGTTCTGCCTGGTGCACAGACCCGCCTTCTCCGCACTGCCTCCGAACTCAGTGTCCTCCCTGTTTCTGCGCCTCTGGCTCAGAAACAGGTTGGTCCCACCCCCTCCTCCCCTGTATCCTCCCCTCACCTCTCCATTCGAGTCAGATGCCGCTTGTGTCTTTTCACCTCCCTCTTCGCTTACAACCTCCTCTCCCACCAACTGTCCTCAGTCATGGCGGGGCCCGCTGGGGGATAAACATGCTCTCTAGCTGGAGCCAAAGAAGTGGGACTTGGTAAGACTGTAGCGGGGGGCGGGCGGATGCGGGAATTTACGAACATTCTGCAGTGCAGGACACAGGGCTGGTTGGTCTTCTACACACTGAGGGAAACTGAAACTGCTCCTGACTCCCCCTGTACTGGGAACATCCTATATTTGGGGTTGTGACAGGAGCCAGCATGGGGGAGGGGTGAGTCCTGGACATGCTGTGTCTTGTAGTGTACAGGCAGTAGGGGGACCCCTGTGGTCATTCAGAGACCTAAAACCAAAGCCCCCCTAACATGGCTAATAAAAACAAAATATGGTAAAAAAAAACACTGACGCTGTCCACTGCTCTACTGACACATCCACTGCCCCACTCTGCGTTTTTTTTTTTTTGTGCTATAAACAAGAAAAAAACAAATTTTTTTAAAAAAAAACTATTTTTGACTTTTTGCTATAATAAATATCCTCCAAAAAACTGTCTTCATCAGTTTAGGCCAATATGTATTCTACTTCATATTCTTGGTTAAAAAAAAAAAAAAATGCAAAAAACGCGATTGGTCCACAAAATAGAGAATAGATTTTGGTGGGCGTGATTATTTTTTTTTTGGGGGGGGGGGGGGGGGGCAGCATTTCATTCTTGGGCCCGGCAGCACAATGTCTTGGGCCGGCCCTGAGCTCTTGCTGCACAACCGTATGTACACAGGTCTAGTAGACTCCATAGGCTGCACTTTTCCAGTCTATTTGATCACCGGACATGATTTAAAGAGTGGCTGGAGAAGAAACCATTCTTTTCATGGACCCATAAAAGAAAATTCCCAATTGAGGAAAATCCTGACTCCATCTGGAACAAAGTTCTAAAACTAGATCCTGCCTTCTCACAGATTTCAAAGTCGACTGACCTTGCCTTTGAATATATGGGCAATAAGGGAGCCCATGGATAAGAGGATCAATCTACTTAAGAGACTGGCAATCAATTATGAACATTCTGAAGCCGGCGATGGCAGTTTGTGAATTTCGATTCACATGCGTTGCATGTTGGCGCTGGACTCGCTTGTGAATTTGGATCACTCGGTTAACCACTTCAGCCCCGGAAGAATTTACCCCCTTCCTTACCAGAGCACTTTTTTGCGATTCGGCACTGCGTCGCTTTAACTGACAATTGCGCGGTCATGCGACGTTCTACACAAACAAAATTGACGTCCGTTTTTTTTTTTTTTTTTTCCCCCCACAAATAGAGCTTTCTTTTGGTGGTATTTGATCACTTCTGCGGTTTATTTTTTGCGCTATAAGCAAAAATAGAGCGACAATTTTGAAAAAATTCAATATTTTACTTTTTGCTATAATAAATATCCCCCAAAAATCTATAAAAAACTAAATTTTTCCAGTTTAGGCCGATGCGTATTCTTTTTGGTAAAAAACGCAATAAGCGTATATTGGTTTGCGCAAAAGTTATAGCGTCTACAAAATAGGGGATAGATTTATTGCTTTTTTTTTTTTTTTTTTTTTTATTAAACCATGACATTGCGGCGGACATATCAGACACATGACACATTTTTGGGACCATTCACATTTATACAGCAATTGGTGCTATAAAACTGCACTGATTACTGTGTAAATGTGACTGGCAGGGAAGGGGTTAACACTAGGGGGCGCTGAAGGGGTTAAATATGTTCCCTAGTGAGTGATTCTAACTGTAGGGGACTCACAAGGGGAGGAGACCAATGTGTGTTCCTCTGTACTGGGAACACGCATCTATCTCCTCACCTGACAGGACCGTGGATCTGTGGGTTTACACCCACAGATCCATGGTCCTCAAGTGATTGCGGGCAATCGCGGGTGCCTGGCGGACATCGCGGCCGCCGGGGACGCGCACTGGGTCCCGAGCAATGCCGCGTGTGCCCCAGGTGGTCGGGAAGCCCAGGATGTCATATGACGTCCACCCAGGATGGGAGATCCCATCTGTTGACATCATATGACTATATGGGCAGGTAGGGAAGTGGTTAATCAGCTGAGATCTCGTATAACAGCGGTTCTCCTAAACAGATTCTAGATTCCTTTGCAACCTTATCTGCAGCAGTGGCATACATTGCTGATGCGTCAGCGGAGCCCATACGTATGTCGACTAGGTCTGCGGAACTAACCAACTCTGCTAGGAGGGCCCCATGGCTAAAGACCTGGCCTAGAGATGCAGCATCAAAAACAGGTTGTGTGGCATCCCTTTTGTTGAGGATTTGCTGTTTGGATCAGAACTAGAATCCATTCTTGACCGTACAGCCAATAAGACAGTTTCCGGTCAAAAGGTTCAGACATGCAAGTATTTTCATCCTCTGGTGTCAGCAAGAAGATGAAATGCAGGAGAAAAGGAAGCCATGGTCCTTCCAAAAGCCCAAAGGTAGCACTGGAGTGCTCTTCAATCCTCCGATTTCCTGAAAGTTGCAGCGACTCTATCCTCCCAGTCGGAGGAAGGCTCCAGGAGTTTCTTCCGCAGTGGAGAAGCAATACACCTGTAGTGATGTGATTTCTTTGCCCATTTACAGGGCCGTTTGAAGGAATTTGGGGACCCCAAGCAACAATTTTAAAGTTTGGGGGGGGGGTGCTGCTGCGGGACATCGACATTTTTTTTTTTTACGGACACCAGGACATCAACTTGCAGTGGATATGCAGGAGGGGAATGTCTTACCACCTCCACCCGTGCTGCCTCCTCGAGTGAGTCCTCTGGCTGTGCTGCCCTCTGCTTGGGCCCCAGGACAAGTCGGGGCCCCAAGCAGCTGCTTGGTTTGCCTGTCCTGTTCCGACGGCCCTGTTACCAAGTGTATACTTTTTGTTATGCGGGGTTTGCCCTTTTCCAATATGGTTGCTACAGTATGCTCTCACCAAGGATGAAGTCATCAAAAAGTGCAGAGGATGGCAAGGGGTGTTGGTGGGTAAGTGGGTGGAGAGAGACATGTGGAGAGAACAGTGAATGCCTACTAAGGGAGAAACTAAGTGTGCTGCAACTTCATCTAAGAGACATACAGAGACTGTTAATGATTTCATGTTCCGGTTTGGAAAATACTTTGTTGGATGGTTCTCAGAATGTGGTTTCTTCTATACATGGACTTTCAAATACACTGCTGTGTGGATTACTGTCTATGTGAAGATATATTTCTCAATTGGGATTTCACTTGCCATTCACAAGCCCCAATTGAGTGGAGGCACTGTGCTTGTTAGAAATCCTGTCCTGATCACAGATTATGAAGACTCTGCTCCTCATACTATACAGGTGACGCCATCATACCTAAGTAGCCGCGGAGAGCGAAAAATAGGGCTACACACCAAACCAGTTTATTTTAAACATGCTCTCCCAGGGTTATGTGATCAAATTCATGGAAGATCCTCCAAGAAGATTTATGGTGACAAGTGCTCCAAGGGATCCAACCAAGGCTCTCGCCATAAAGTCCCTAATTCAGTAACTGAGATCTGTCATTGTTCTGGTCCCTCCAAAGGAGTTTTTCCAGGGTTTCTATTTGCATGTGTTCCTCGTTTGGAAACCCTCAGGAAAGTTCCGTCTCATTCTAAATCTCAAAGTGCTAAATTGCTTGGTAGAGTACAGAAGATTTCAAATGGATTCCATCTTGGTCAAAAACCTCCTGAACCAGGGGTGCCACATGGCATCAACCGACTTACAGAATGCTTGCCTCCGCATGCCTATTGCTGCCAGGTCCCAAAAATATCTGAGGTTGGCATTGAATGTAGCAAAGAAAGTGCTACACCTGCACTCCCATTTGGCCTGTCATTGGCCGCAAGGGTGTTCACGATGGCCGAAGCATTGCCACCTTTGCATCTAGAAGGAATCTGATTCCTTATCTAGACTATCTCCTTCATCAGAACTTGGCCAGAGCTCGTGCTAGCCTAGAGTCCATAGGATGGATCTTAAACCTTCAGAAGTCAAATCCTGATTCACTCACAGGAGGTGGTGGTCTTGGGATACCATATCCACTAAGTGGAGCAAATCTTTCTTCCAGAAGAAAAAAGCTGGAAGTAGTATGTTGCAGTCCAGTCAGCTCCTGCCCACCTGGAAGGTCGAGTCAGCCTCAGGAACCCTGACCTCTTCCATACCTGCAAGACTTCACTTCAGACCGCTGCAGAGTTAGTTATTGAGAGCTTGGGACCACCAGCAGAATTCGCTGGACTCGCTTGTGAAGATCCCCACCTCAGTAAAAAGGAGTCTTTGGAGGAGGAACCAGACAAGGTTTTCAGCAGGTCTGTTATGGTCCTTCCCGGTCCAAGTAAGGAAACGGATGCCAGCTCTTTGGCCTGGGGGGCTCGCATGAGTGCTTAATGGGCTCATGGTCTGTAGAAGTTGTAAGATCCTCAAATTGGAGGGAACTGACAGCAATAGAGATGGCCCTGCTAACATTTGCCAAAGTTCAGGGATTTCATGTACAGAGCCTGTCAGACAATGCCACAGCGGTGGCTTGGATAAACAGAGGCACCAGAAACAGTTCTTCAGGGTCTACTAGGAAGTATTCTGAAATGGTCCATCTAAGAGGGACTCTAAACAAGGTAGTGGATTTCCTGAGCAGAAACAAAGTATAAGAAGCAGACTGGTGATTCAACCCAGAAATCTTTCATTTGATCAAGTAATGGGGGCAGCCACAGGTGGATCTTTGTGTCTTGAGTAGGGATGAGCTTCGAGTCGAATGTAAGTTTGACTCTAACATCGGCCGTTCGATCGGTCGTCGCATTACGAACTTTATGGGCCATTCGCGCCAAATTCGAGTGGCGTGTCACGGCCCATAATTCACTGCGGCATTGCTGGCTGGCCAAGCATGCACTATGACCTGCATGCTTTGGCCAATCACAGCGCTGTCTGAACAGAGAGCCGTAATTGGCCATTTCGTTTAAGTTAGTGTGTGTTCTCTCTCCCCTCTTTTCTATCAGCTCGTCTGTCTCTTGTCTAGGGGTACTTTTAGAGGAGAGAGAGAGAGAGAGAGGGGTCACCACGCCAAGCTCTCACCGCAGATGTTTGTGTAGTGGAAGCAAAGTTCTTCTTTTACCTTTGGGTCAGTGTTCTGCACCTGGAACCTCCAAAGAGTTACCTTGAACAATGTCTGCCAGAAAATGAGCCCCACACCATTAAAGTCCAACACTCCTTTATTCTTCATGCAAAGTGAACACAGTCATTTGGACTCCCTTTAGAGAACAGAACAGACAAGGTGTGGATGCGAGTAGGCCCAGACACAATGAACTCTCCACTTTCCTTCCTGAAAGTGGGTTGCGGTCTCCGAGCGAGGGGGGAATTTCCTTCCAGGTGGTCTCCAATGGGAGGCTCACCTGTCACTGGCAATATGCTGCACCGGGTCTTCAAGCAAGTATCTCCCACCGGTCCATTACGCCTTCCGGATTCCGGTACCCACTCCCGGGGTTCCCTAGGACCTCATTCCCTCGCGGAACTCAGTGGTGGGCACTGAGCTCCAGTCCTCCTCCCGAGTACCTCACCCCAGGCTAAAGGTGCCTGGGATGGAACACGACCTCCGAACGTCACCTAGGCCGCCTAGGGGACCGACACGAACCACCGCCCTCAGGCTGAAGGTGCCCGGGACTCGACTGCCGCCACCGAAAATGGCCACCCCTTTATACCCCCTCCCAGCAAGCACGGCAGGTTACCCGCCCCACCATACAACCGCTGAGAGGCCAAAAGAGGTACGCCACCGCAACGATGGCTCAACCCCGGGCCCAAAGTGAGTGCCACCTGGTGGGCCCCAGGGAACCATACATCTGTTTCCCCATCAGATTCAAAAAATAGAAAGCATATACCCGCTACACTAATATACTGGCAGGCAGTTGATTGTGGTAGCTGCAGTATTTTCAGTCGTTGTACTGTATCCTGTGCAACTGCAGACAATTGCTGGTGTTCTCTTCCTAATACCAATCCTTGTTTCCCCCCAAAAAATCAAAAATCAAAATACAATTGTCATTGGGACAGAAGCACAGACAGCAAAACAAATGTTACAGGGGTGAATGACCCTTCCCTATGTTTTCCAAAAAGCTTAAATTTTTTAATTTTTTTTGGCTGGAGCTACACTTAAAATGTACCTATTACAAACATTCTACTTAAGAACAAACCTACAGTCCCTGTCTTGTTTGCACTGCCTGTATACTGCTGTTCAGAGTATATAGGGCCTGGGGGGCCCACGCCTTTCTGTTTTTATTTGGGTGCAGGGTTCCCCTTAATATCCATACAAGACCCAAAGGGGCTGGGGGGGGGTACCCATGCCCTTAATGATTTTCATCCATATTGCCGGGACCAGACATGACATTAAAGCTGCATGCAGATTTTAAAATGTTTTATTATTTTTTCTTCAGAAATGTCATTTTGTGCAGGGACCGTTCTAACCATGGGAAACATGTCCCACTTTACAGGCATACATACTATAGACACCCCCCCCCCCCAGGCACGATATTTAAAGGAATATTTCACTTTTTCTTTTCACTTCAAGCATCATTAAAATCGCTGCTCCTGAAAAAACTGCAGTTTTTTTTTTAAAACTTTTTTTTTTTTTTTTTTTTTTTGCATTGATACATGTCCCCTGGGGCAGGACCCGGGTCCCCAAACCCTTTTTAGGACAACTTGCATATTGGCCTTTAAAATTCGCACTTTTGATTTCTGACGTTCGAGTCCCATAGCCTTTAATCAATGGGGTTCGAAAGTTTGTGCAAACTTTCGGTCCGTTCGAATGTTCTGATGTGAACTGAACCGGGGGGGTGTTCGGCTTATGCCTACTCAGGAGAATGCACAGGTGCCTCTTCTCCAGAACAGAGCCATCCCTGGGGTCAGATGTTCTGGTGCACAGTTGGAACTTTCACCTCTGTTACGCGCTGCCCCCTTTCTAATGGCACCTTCTGTTGAGACAGGACCTGCTGCTACAGGGCCCTCTATTTTACCACAAAGTTAATGCTCACAGCCTAGTTTCTGAAGAGCAGCTTTTGAGGAAGAAGGGATTCTCGGATAAATTGGTTGCTACTCTTCTATCTAGCAGAATGTGTTACCAGAGCAATTTATTCCAGAGTCTGGAAAGGGTGCACCAGAAGTTGAAAAATGTCAGGCTGGTCCTTAACCACTTCCATACCGGGCCTATTCTGGCACTTCTCTCCTACATGTACAAATCATTGTTTTGCTAGAAAATTACTCAGAACCCCCAAACATTTATATTTTTTTTTTAGCAGACACCCTAGGGAATAAAAATGACAGTCGTTGCAATTTTTTATCTTGCACGGTATTTGCGCAATAATTTTTCAAACGCGCCATTCTTTATGGCGCGCATGCACCGTAGACACCATCTTAATTGCAAATATCTCCTTAACCATGTAGGTTAAGGAGATGCAGTGGGTACGGAAAGTATTCAGACCCCCTTAAATTTTTCAGGTTGTTATAGTGCAGCCATTTGCTAAAATCATTTAAGTTCATTTTTTTTTCCTCAATGTACACACAGCGCCCCATATTGACAAACACAGAATTGTTGAAATTTTTGCAGATTTATTAAAGAAACTGAAATATCACATGGTAAAAGTATTTAGACCCTTTGCTCAGTATTTAGTAGAAGCACCCTTTTTATCTAATACAGCCATGAGTCTTTTTGGGAAATATGCAACAAGTTTTTCACACCTGGATTTGGGGATCCTCTGCCATTCCTCCTTGCAGATCCTCTCCAGTTCTGTCATGTTGGATGGTAAACGTTGGTGGACGGCAATTTTTAGGTCTCTCCAGAGTTGCTCAATTGGGTTTAAGTCAGGGCTCTGGCTGGGCTATTCAAGAACAGTCAGAGTTGTTAAGCCACTCCATTATTTTAGCTGTGTGCTTAGGGTCATTGTCTTGTTGGTCCTGAGCACTCTGGAGAAGGTTTTCGGCCAGGATATCCCTGTACTTGGCCGCATTCATCTTTCCCTTGATTGCAACCAGTCGTCCTGTCCCTGCAGCTGAAAAACGCCCCCACAGCATGATGCTGCCACCACCATGCTTCACTGTTGGGACTGTATTGGACAGGTGATGAGCAGTACCTGGTTTCCTCCACACATACTGCTTAGAATTAAGGCCAAAAAGTTCTATCTTGGTCTCATCAGACCAGAGAATCTTATTTCTCACCATCTTGGAGCCCTTCAGGTGTTTGTTTTTTGTTTGTTTTTTTAGCAAACTCCATGTGGGCTTTTATGTGTCTTGTACTGAGGAGAGGCTTCCGTTGGGCCACTCGGCCATAAAGCCCTGACTGGTGGAGGGCTGCAGTGATGGTTGACTTTCTACAACTTTCTCCCGACTGCATCTCTGGAGCTCAGCCACAATGATCTTTGGGTTTTTCTTTACCTATCACCAAGGCTCTTCTCCCTCGATAGCTGTTTGGCTGCACGGCCAGCTCTAGGAAGGGTTCTGGTCATCCCAAATGTCTTCCATTTAAGGATTATGGAGGCCACTGTGCTCCTAGGAACCTTTAAAGGGGTTGTAAAGGTTTGTTTTTTATTTTCTAAATGGGTTCCTTTAAGCTAGTGCATTGTTGGTTCACTTACCTTTTTTTTTTTTCCTTTGATTTACCTTCTAAATGTTGTTTTTTTTTTCTTTTGTCTGAATTTCTCACATCCTGTTTCTCCTCACTAAACTTCACACCATCATCCGAGTGGTGTGGAGTCAGCCAGAACAGCTTACTGAGGAGGAACAGGAAGTGAGAAATTCAGACAAAGAAAACAAAGAAAAAATATTTAGAAGGGAAATCTAAGGAAAAGGGGAGTGAACCAACAATGCACTAGCTTAAAGTAACCTATTTAGAAAACAAAAAATGAACCTTTACAACCCCTTAAGTGCAGCAGAATTTTTTTATTTTTTTTGGAAAGCTTGGCCAGATCTGTGCCTTGCCACAATTGTCTCTGAGCTCTTCAGGCAGTTCCTTTGACCTCCATGATTCTCATTTGCTCTGACATGCACTGTGAGCTGTAAGGGCTTATATAGACAGGTGTGTGGCTGGACTTTATTAGGAAAGCCAATCAGTATAATCAAACACAGCTGGACTCGAAGGTGTAGAACCATCTCAAGGATGATCAGAAGAAATGAACAGCACCTGAGTAAAACATGAGTGTCACAGCAAAGGGTCTGAAAAGTTAGGACCATGTGATATTTCAGTTTCTTTTTTAATAAATCTGCAAAAATTTCAACAATTCTGTATTTCTGTCCAATATGGGGTGCTGTGTGTACATTAATGAGGAAGAAAATTAACCTAAAATTCTTTCCGTACCCACTATTTCTTGCACCTACAGGTAAGCCTTAATCTAGACTTAGCTGTAGGTCTAAGTGGTCTGTAAGGGTTTACAACCACTTTAAGTTACCTTGAAGCCACTAAGGACTTTAGGTGTTCAGAAGAATTTGTTTTATATGCTGGTAGTAAGAAAGGAAGACCAGCTACCAGGGGAACCATAGCCACTTGACCATCTGTCAATCACAGAAGCCTATTCCTTTTTAGGTCAAGATGGTCCACTTGGTATTCATGCTCATTCTACAAGCGCTTTGGCGGTAAGTTGGGCAGAGAAAGCTGGTGCCACTCCTAATGGGGATAAGTCTTAATTCGCCTCTCGGGGGGGCTGTCTTGAGTAGGTAAAGAGTAAATGGTAAAGACGGTTGATTGCGATTGGTCCTGTCTGTGCCATTTGATCACTGTGACAATCACAGCAACACAATTGGCATGAAAGGAAGCCATCCATTGTTCACATGACAATTGTAATCTGCTGTGATTGGACACAGCAATTGCATGGTACCGGCAGCAATCTGGTAAGCAAATCTGTCATTGGCTGGCTGTGTCTGCAGAAGTCTTGAGCACACTTAAAATACGGTAATAGTGGGTTGGCATGCATAAATGTCTATCTTAGATTGTAAGCTAATGAGCAGGGCCCTGTTTCCTTTTGTAACAAAGTGTATTTTCTGCCTACATTTTGTAAAGCCCTGCACAAACTGTTGTATATAAATCCTGTATAACTGCAGTTAATAAAATTGCCCTTGGTACAGAACATAATTGTAATTGACGTTTTTAAGGTCAAATATTTGGAGAGGTTCCCCTCTTATCTGGATGTCAGAAAACAAATGGAAATCTCCTTAACAGGACTTGGGGAAACAATAAAAGAAGGTTCTAAGTTTATTTTTATGCAAGCCAAAAGTTTTAGCTAGTGCTGGACTTTAATGTGGCAAAACACTCAGCACATAGTGCAAGACTAATTGCTAGTTAAAAACTATTGCCTATATTCATATAGATGACTAGTTGCTCTTTTTGTTCCAATAGATGGCAAAAGCAGGCTTTATACATTGTCCCACGGAGAACGAGCCAGATGTCGCCTGCTGTTTTTTCTGTCTCAAAGAGTTGGAAGGCTGGGAGCCAGATGATGACCCTTGGTGAGGTTATTTTAAAGCATATATTTTTGGGCTTAGTGTATATAAAGCATTATTGGAGCAGAGGCATAAACAGTTGTCTAGTGCTGCTCAGTACAACCTGTCAGGGGTTGACTTTCATTTTCCTAACCTATAAAAGGCTTGAAGGTTGATTATGGTCACCCTAGCCTTGTCACCTTTTACAGAAAAGGCAATAACTTGTCAAATCCTCAGTGCAATCACTATAATGTGAGTAATTGGTGACAACTTGAGAGAGACTACCTCACATAGTCAGTGACTATTTACCACTGGTGATACCACAGTGGTTAGCAACAGAAGGGAAAGGATTGTGCCTCGATCTATCCCCATCATTACTCAGTAAAGAAACTGTTTGTACACCAAGAAGAATAAAACTGAGTTGGACCTATTCACTGTGTGGAACTCTGGTTACTAGGAGCAAAGGAGTCAGGGACGAAGTACTGGACTTGACTCTAGGACACCTACACAAGGCCCAATCTTTCTGGCCTTCACCTCTCAGCTATGGAGGACATGGGCTGTGGTGTATCTCATCCCTCTCCCCAGCACTGCGACCCCTAGACGAAGAAAGACAAGCCGAGTATGAGAAAGGGGGAGGGAGTGGTGAGGCCGCTAGATATATATCTCTATATCTCTATCTATCTCTCTCAAAGTGCAAGTAATTGTATGCCCAAATACTGTTGCATATGTTCCCACATGTGACAAACAAAATCCTATATTAGTGCTGCGCAGTACTATGTATTATAAAATAAGCACATATTCTACCACAAATCCTATTTCGATTAGAAAATTTTCCCAATTGACACTGCATAGCATAATTATCAAAACGTCTTCAATTATCAGTGTAAGTGTAATTTTTCTCCCACTCGTGCCATAAACATTTTTTTTTATGCCGTGTTGTGAATCGCTGTAAAATCCTTCATGTGGTGTGCAAAACTCATCAGCAACATTCCAGTACACGCACACCTTATGGTTTGATGCGTCTCATGCGCTTTCTCAAACAGGGTGTTAATTGCCATGTGTTATTCCCCCTTCTGCTCAGTATGAATGTCAATGCACATCCATCCACAGGAATTCCTCAGTGGTTATACAGTATCTCACAAAGGTGAGTACACCCCCTCACAATTTTGTAAATTTTTATATCTTTTAATGTGACAACACTGAAGAAATTACACTTTGCTACAATGTAAAGTAGTGAGTGTACAGCTTGTATAACAGTGTAAATTTGCTGTCCCCTCAAAATGACAACACACAGCCATTACTGTCTAAACTGCTGGCAACAAGTCAGTATACCCCAAGTGAAAATGTCCAAATTGGGCCCAAAGTGTCAATATTTTGTGTGGCCACCATTATTTTCCAGCAGTCTTAACCCTCTTGGGCATGGAGTTAACCAGAGCTTCACAGGTTGCCACTGAAGTCCTTTTCCCCTCCATGATGACATCACAGAGCTGGTGGATGTTGGAGACCTTGTGCTCCTCCACCTTCTGTTTTGAGGATGCCCCACAGATGCTCAATATGGTTTAGGAGACATGCTTGGCCAGTCAATCGCCTTTACCCTCAGCTTCTTTAGCAAGGCAGTGGTCATCTTGGAGGTGTTTGGGGTCGTTATGTTGGCATACTGCCCTGCAGCCCAGTCTCCAAAGGGAGGGAATCGTGCTCTGCTTCAGTATGTCACATTACATGTTGGCATTCATGGTTCCCTGAATGAACTGTAGCTTCCCAGTGTCGGCAGCACTCATGCAGCCCCAGACATGACACTCTCACCACAATGCTTAACTGTAGGCAGGACACTTGTCTTTGTACTCCTCACCTGGTTGCCACCACACATGTGACACCATCTGAACCAAATAAGTTTATCTTGGTCTCATCAGACCACAGGAAATTCATTTCCTTGGTCTGCTTGTCTTCAGCAAACTGTGGGCTTTCTTGTGCATCTTTAGGAGGCTTCCTTCTGGGACAACAGCCATGAAGACCAATTTGATGCAGTGTGCAGCATATTTTCTGAGCACTGACCCCCCCCCCCAAAATCTGCGGCAACGTACTGGCAGCACTCGTATGTATATTTCCCAAAGACAACCTCTGGATATGATGCTGAGCACATACACGCAACTTTGGTCGACCATGGCGAAGCCTGTTCTGAGTGGAACCTGTCTTGTTAAACTGCTGTACGGTATTGGCCACCGTGCTGCAGCTCACTTTCAGGGCAATCTTCTTGCAGCATAGGCCATCTTTGTGTAGAACATGAGATGATAGGCTCCACCCAACAGGAAACACAATCAGTTCACAAATGTTTAGAAGGTCCCACCTTATCCCTTAACCCCTTAGTATTGATTGTGTTTCCCACAGCGAAACTATATATATATATATATATATATATATATATATATATATATATATATATAATTTTTTTTTCTCTGAACCAGAAGACTACAGTTGCTCTGATTGGTACCCCTGTGAGCCAGGTGTAGGAATGCTGACAAGGCTGCACTTACCTGCCGCCTCAGAGCTTCTCACAGGTCGCCCCAAAGAAACGGCATTTGTGCAGGCGGTTTGGCATTTTGAAATTCCCCGCTGTTGCACGCCGCTCAGACAGCTTGGGTCTCCTCCCTGGTCTTCCCGGATACAGTGACGCCATCTGGCCAACTGAGGCAGGGGAGGACTCGGCACGCTTCAAGCCTCATTCTCAGGCTGAACTTCCTGTCACAGCAGGAAGAGAAGGAGCAGCCCACAACATGCATGAAAGCATGGAGGAGACGCTGGACCCGCGTGGCTGCGGAGACTGACATTCCTGTGCAAACAGGACTCAGTGAGCTGTGAAGAGCCAACACTCTGTCTGAGCCCACCTCATGGACAAGGAGGTTGGAAAGACAGCACAGGTGGCTGCAGGCAAAAGCAAACCAGGATGGGGTAAGTGCCGTTTTTTTTTTTTTTTTTCATACCAGATTAGATAGTCCCTGGTAATCCCCCATGCTTTCTCCTTTTGAAGAAGGGGCCTGCAACCATGATACAGGAGGCAGGAAGAGTGACTATGGTTTGTTTCCCTCTTTTCTTAATTCCTCCAGCGAAGCACAGGAGGTTTTTTGAAAAACCTTTCTGCATTCGCTAGCACTGATGCCAGTAGAAAGTGCATTAAACTACGGGGAAAGATTGTCTAAACCAAGCCATTTTGTTATTGGTGAATTATCAGACTGGCTGGGAAAGAGGCCTCAGGATTAATGAAAGATTTTCTTAAATCTGTTCAAGGAGGGGTTGGCCCCTTTTTTTAATCTTTCTACACCCACACCTTAGGGGGTAGAGTCAGAGCAACTCACCCCTAAAGAGGATAATGGCCCTGGCCTCCTCTTCTCCCCCCCCCCTTCCTTTGGAAGAAGTTTGGATCCCAGAAGAGGTGTGTGGGCTTACTACTGTTGCAGTGCACACAGCCTAACTTGGCAGCTTCCTAGTTGGGACAGCAACTTGGAATGGGGGTGAATTTTTGGCCGCTATCCCCTTCTCATGTGCCTTGAGAGAAAAGCAAGCCCTGTGGCAAAAGGAAAAACAGGGATGAGTACTTCCCTTTTTTGTCTTGGAAGATTTACAACAGAATCCCTACTAACAGCCATGGGGTGTATGGACATTAGGGTAGGACTCCCTCCCTCAATTCAGGGTGCTACTATCCTTGCCCTGGGGTCTGGGAACAAATGGGCCAGAAGCTTTAGCTAGACAATTGTCCATAGCTCCCTTTTTCCTCAGGGAATGCTGTGTCTATTACAACATTTAGTTGCTAGCCTCTCATTATCAATCAATTAATAAGGATAAATATAGTGAGGAGTTGTTGGACACAAATGACCCCTTACAGGCTATTTCTGCCACTAAACAACTTGCACATTCCAAAAGGGTTAATTGGAAGGTATGTGAAGTGGGTCTGCAAGTACCTGGTGATTCCAGGAGCATTGGCACAGTTTCCCTGGTCAGCCAGCACACCAGGTAATCTAAGTACATTAGACCAGCTGCCATGAACCTGGCATGTAGCTCGAAGAGGGATTATTTAGAATTTGTTGGCTTTAATAAAGTGCCTCCTAGCTTTTTTCCCAAATGTGGGGGGAGGCACGGCAAGAGGTACCCTTGTGAACATATTCCCTTTGGGGGAGTTAGCTTGGTATGTGTAACACTTTAACAAACTCCAACCTATTTTTTCCGGCTTACACTGTTATACTGTGGTGTGAGAGTTAATTGGGACCTCTTGTGGTTTGGGCTACAGCCCACCTTTTGGATGAATTGGAACCATAAAATGTTATCCTGCAACCCTCAACTGACAGATTCCTGGTGCAAACCTCTATGCAAGAGCTACATATACTAACCTGTTTCTAATGATTGCTTAAGTCCTACAAGTGTCTGATTGCCTCTAGGCTAGGATTGTAACCACCTCTTCTGGAGGCTTTCTTAATTGTTTGCTAGGTCTGTGCTCGTTAAAGAGCTTAGACGGGTTGGACTCACTCACCCTGTGATGTGGGTGTGTGTCTAACTACTCCAACTCACACTTTTGTCAGTGGTGAGGCAACAGCTATTATGGTGGAGTAACTCACTCACCTTTTTTTTTAAACTTCCATTTGAAACTATCCTGATCTTCCTCTGGTGGATGAAGATTAGTATTTTAGGTCCAGGCTTTTGCCTTGGTAGATTTTGCCCTTGGTGGGGCAGTGGAAATTACCAGGACTCTGACTTTATGCCTTACCTGGTTGCACATCAGAAACAATGTGGAAGTAATTTGTCCTTCTGGTTGTCTTGCTGCTCATCAGAATACACAGTAAATGATACTGTTCCCTGTTACTAATCAGAAAATGCAGAGCATTAAGGTTGTTAGCGACTTTTCTGTCGCTCATCAAAATGTAACCTGTTGCTAATCAGAAATGCACAGCATTAATATAGCTAGTGAATTTTCCATTCTAGGATTATACGCTGTTATTAAAGGGTGGTTAGCAGCATTCTGTTGGTTTTAGGACTTTACCTTGTTGCTAAAAAAGTGCAAAGCATTTAAGTTGATAGCGACTTTCTGTCAGTCTTAGGACTGTACACTATTACTAAACAGAAAATGCACAGCATTTAAGATGTTGGCGACTTTCTGTCGGTGTTAGGACTGTACCCGGTTGCTAATCAGAAATACACTGCAGTTTAAGTTGCTAGTGACATTTCTGCTGGTCATATGGCGATACGCTGTTACTAACCAAAATGCACAACATTCAAAGTCTGCTAGCGACATATCTGTTCTTAAAACTGTTGCTATTGAAAAATGGACAGCCTGAAGTAGCTAGTGTCATTTCTGCTGGTTTTAGGACTGTACGAGGTTGCTATTGAAAAATGCACAGCATTTAAAGTTTGTCCATCATAACACGGCACCCAGTTTCTGCCAGAAATGCACAGCATTAGCCTTGCTGGTGACATTTCTGCTACATGACTATGCTGTTGCTAATCAGAAGGTACAGCAGTGGAATTGCGGGCGACATTTCTGATTGGCAACAGCGTATAGCCATCTAACCAATCAAACGCGCAGCATTAAAATTTGTCTGTTTTCTGTTATAACTACACCTTGTTACTATTCAGAAGGACACAACGTTGAACCTTTTGTCTGTTTCGTATTGGTTATACGCCTGTACCTTGAGCACCAGCAGTACACAGCTCTGAAGTCCGTGTCCTTTATATTGCTTTTTTGCCACACTTCAGAAATACACAACACTGCAAGTTTCGGTGTCATTTCTGTGATGGTCTATCCAGCGGCACTTCAGAAATACACAACATTGTTGTCTGTCTTTATATTTTATAATATTATTCATACATGTATCACTTTTAGTTCAGACCCTATTTTCCCGTGGACAGGAAAGGGCCAGGAACTCAGTCCCTTACATTCAGGCATACCTGAGGCACTCCCTGTGCTTGTAACCCAGTAGGGTTAGATGACACTGAAAGAAGGTTATAAAATCACCTTCAGTAACAATTTCGTTTCATATGAGTATTACCTGAATATATAGTAGCAGAAGTTATCTGTCCCATACACCTAACTCATTAGGTTTACAGTATTATATGTATTCTTACTTTTTTTAAGCAGAACGGGTCATAGTAAACAGGCGTGAGTGTTCTGCTCCTGCTATATAGACTTAACCTACCGTAGTAGGGGTCTGTTTTCAGACAACAGGGAGGACACCTGATGTTAACCTAATTGGTACAAATCAGGTGTTTACCAAGCTCTTTTTTTAAAATGTATTTTATTGCATTTGCATGCAGGTGTATAGGGGGCTTGGAATGTAGAACACATTCACAGCTGACATGCAAGCATTCAGATGTGAGGGAAGTCTTAGATTTGGTGTGCATTAAACACATACCTGTCCAGGCTTCTGAACCCAGGGAACTACCTTCCCTTGTTTGTTTTTGTTTTTGTTTTTTTGCTTAGATGAGCTTCCCTTTACCCATCACTAGGAATACATAATAAATTAAAGGGGACCTGCAAGGTCTGTCTGAGTCCTTTTTGAAATAATTTGCTTGAACAGAGTAGTGCTTAGGACAGATCCTCTTTGACCAAGTAGTATCCCCGTGTCACAAAAGCACGTCTTTGAGTCTATTTTAGTGGCCCTAAAGATTGTTACAGGTATGTTAGGCCACAACTGCTAGATGATTGAGGCAGTCAAACCATGCTAATTTGCTAATTTCACAGATTTCTATGATTCCATCTTTAAAAGCACTCCACATAGATCCTGCATCCGAAGCAGAGAAGGCAGGGACATCGGTGGAGCAAACCGCTGATCAGCCTCCTGATCCAGCTAATATACCTTCATCAGTCGTAATGAAGTGGAGTTAAACGTGCTGCAGAACCTGGCATATGGCAGAAAAATCATGCAGCCAGTGGTCCCACCCTAAGGTAGGCCTGGAAATTTCTTTATCTCCTCGTGTTGCCGTCCTGGAAGGTGAGGTGAGAAAACCGACTGTTTACCGGTAACAGTGTTTCTACGAAACCTTCCAGGATGGCAGGCCTACTTCCCGCCCTGTTATGGGTGGAGGAGTATGTACACACTATGTGGTAAGTATTTAAGATGTGGATAGCCCTTGTGGTCTAGTGGGAATATTACTTTACAACTACTGAGGGACAAGGTGGGGCCTTATAAACATTTGTGAACTGATTGTGTTTCCTGTTGGGTGGAGCCTATCATCTCTCATGTGTTGCCATCCTGGAAGGTTTTGTAGAAACACCGTTATCGGTAAATAACCGTCGTTTTTTTCAGATCCTCAGTTCTTTGCCATGAGGTGTTGAACTTTCACTGACTAGTATGAGAGTGAAACCGCCAAATTTAACACGCCTGCTCCCCATTCACATCTGAGACCTTGTAACTCTAATTCACATGACACCAGGGAGGAAAAATGGGCTATTTGGACATTTTCACTTGGTGTATTTAATTTTGTTAACAGTTTAGACATTAATGGATGTTTTTTGGGGACAGCAGTGTTGTCACATGAAAAGATAGAAAATATATTTACAAAAATGTAGGAGGTGTACTCTTGTGATACTGTATATAGGAAGCTCAAAAAAGATGTGGTGGTTTTTCTGTGTATTCAATATTTTTATAAAAAATAAAGCCCAAAATGTATAACTCTTAAAAGTGCACATCGGTATATAAAAGATCTCGTGCAAGATAGCAGCCCTGTCTGCGGTGTGACCTCACTCTTAAAGTGTTTATGGCACAAGTAAGAGAAAAGAACGGACACTTTGATTAACTTTTCCTGATTATTATGGCTATGCAGTTTGTTTTTGGAAATAAAAAACAGTCTGTATTAGACCAAATTATATCTTGCATAGTACTGCTTGGCACTATTATGATATTAAGATAGAACTGTTAATGTAATTTGCCTCTAATATATACACTGCTCAAAAAAGAACACTTTGAAAACACATCAGATCTCAACGGGGCAAAATCTCATGCTGGATATCCTATACTGATATGGACTGGGTAATGTGTTAGGAATGAGAGGATGGCACATCATTTGATGGAAATGAAAATTATCCACCTACAGAGGGCTGAATTCAAAGACACCCCGAAAATCAAAGTAAAAAAATTATGCAGCAAGCTAGTCCGTTTTGCTGAAATTTCATTGCAACTACTCAAAATGGTCCTCAGTAGTTTGTATGGGCCCCAAGTGCTTGTATGCATGCCTGACAACATGGCATGCTCCTAATGAGACGGATGGTGTCCTGGGGTATTTCCTCCCAGATCTGGACCAGAGCATCACTGAGCTCCTGAACAGACTGAGGTGCAACCTGGTGGCACCGGATGGACCGAAACTATGTCCCAGAGGTCTTCTTTTGGATTTAGGTCAGGTGAGTGTGGGGGCCATTCAATGGTATCAATTTCTTGATCCTCCAGGAACTGCCTGCATGCTCTCGCCACACGAGGCCGGGGCATTGTCGTTGCACCAGGAGGAACCCAGGACCCACTACACCAGCGTAGGGTCTGACAATGGGTCGAAGGATTTAATAACGATGCCTAATGGCAGTCAGGGTGCCATTGTGTAGCCTGTAGAGGTCTGTGTGTCCCATGGATATGCCTCCCCAGACCATCACTGACCCACCACCAAACCGGTTATGCTGAACGATGATGCAGGCAGCAAAGTTCTCTGCGGCTTCTCCAGACCCTTTCACATATGCTCAGGGTGAACCTGCTCTCATCTGTGAAAAGCATGGGGCACCAGTGGCGGATCTGCCAATTCTGGTGTTCAATGAAAAATGACAATTGCGCTCCAGTGTCCAGCAGTGATCACACTAGAGGATGTCTGGCCCTCAGGCCACCCCCATGAAGTCTGTTTCTGATTTGTTAGACATTCACATCAGTGGCCTGCTGGAGGTAACTTTGTAGGGCTCTGGCAGTGCTCATCCTGTTCCTCCTTGCACAAAGGAGCAGATACTGGTCCTGCTGATGTGTTAAGGACCTTCTACGGCTCTGTCCAGCTCTCCTAGAGTAACTGCCTGTCTCCTGGAATCTCCTCCATGCTCTTGAGACTGCTGGGAGTCACGGCAAACATTCTGGCAATGACCCGTATTGATGTGCCATCCTGGAGGAGTTGGCCTGCCTGTGCAACCTTTATAGGGTCCAAGTATCGCCTCGTGCTACCAGTAGTGACTGACCCTAGCCAAATGCAAAACTAGTAAAAAGCAGTTAGAAAAGATGAATAGGGGAAAAAATGTCACACCTCCACCTGAAAAACCATTCGTTTTGGAGGTTGTCTCATTGTTGCCCATCTAGTGCACCTGTTAATCAGTTTCAGCTGCTTTGCTGTTAATTGAAATTAACAATGCCCTCTGCGGCCGGGTTCACACTTGTGCGACACGACAGCCGTCCTTCTTTGGATCCAACTTTTCCCTGCGACATGAAGCCGACATATGTCCGACTTTCAATGAACGGGGATCCGACTTGGATCCCCGCCAATACCAGGCACTGTTTGGTATGAATCTTGAGGGGGAACTCCACACCAAATTTTAAATAAAACCGGCATGGGTTCCCCCTCCAGGAGCAAACCAGGCCCTTGGGTCTGGTATGGATTTTAAGGGGGAAGCCCTACGCCGAAAAACGGCGTGGGGGTTCCCCCAAAATCCAAACCAGACCCTAATCCGAGCACGCAACCTGGCAGGCCGAAGGGGAAGAGGGGGGGCGAGAGCAGCCCCCCTCCCTCCTGAACCGTACCAGGCCGCATGCCCTCAACATGGGGGGTTTGGTGCTTTGGGGCAGGGGGGCGACCTGCGGCCCCCCCACCCCAAAGCACCCTGCCCCATGTTGAGGACAGGGCCTCTTCCCGACAACCCTGGCCATTGGTTGTCGGGTCTGCGGGCGGAGGGCTTATCGGAATCCCGCTGTAATTCTGGCTGTTCGCTCCGCAGCGATTTTTGTATAGGCTTCTCATGACGTCAGTCACATGCCCCGGGTGGCCCCGGAGCATGTGACTGTGACGTCAGGGGAGCATGTGACTGTGACGTCAGGGGAGCATGTGACTGTGACGTCAGGGGAGCATGTGACTGTGACGTCATGAGAAGCCTATATAAATCGCGGAGCGAACAGCCAGAATTACAGCAGGAGGAAGCGACGTGTCAACATCGAGGAGAAGAGGGAAGAAGACGGCGACGGGAAGACCGGCCCCTCCACTAGCAAAAAAGCTGGAAGAAGATAGTGGAGGGTCCAGCAGAAGGAAGGAAGAAAGAACCGGAGAGTGAGTGAAGAAGGCAACGGAGAAAACCGGGCCCTGCTAGCAAAAGAGCTGGCAGGTAGAACCAGAGACCCCCCAAAGACGGAAGAAGACCCCCGGAGCTGTGTAATTACTTTAAAAACCTGTTTTTTTTTGTTTATTGCCATTTTTTTTCCACCAGGTGAATGGATAGGGGTACGATGTACCCCATACTCATTCACATGGGGTGGGGGGTTGGGATCTGGGGGTCCCCTTAAAGGGGGGCTCCTGGATTCCGATAAGCCCCCGCCCGCAGACCCCGACAACCAACGGCCAGGGTTGTTGGGAAGAGGCCCTGTCCTCCAACATGGGGGCAGGGTGCTTTGGGGTGGGGGGCCACAGGTCGCCCCCTGCCCCAAAGCACCAAACCCCCCCATGTTGAGGGCATGTTGCCTGGTACGGTTCAGGAGGGAGGGGGCGCTCTCTCGCCCCCCTCTTCCCCTGCGGCCTGCCAGGTTGTGTGCTCGGCATGCGACTTGTGCTCTGCTGCTCGAGGGGGAACTCCAGGCCAAATTTTAAATAAAAAAACTGGCATGGGTTCCCCTCCAAAAGCATACCAGGCCCTTGGGTCTGGTTTGGATTTTGGGGGAACCCCCACGCCGTTTTTTCGGCGTGGGGGTTCCCCTTAAAATCCATACCAGACCCAAGGGCCTGGTATGCTTTTGGAGGGGAACCCATGCCGGTTTTTTTATTTAAAATTTGGCCTGGAGTTCCCCCTCGAGCAGCAGAGCACAAGTCGCATGCCAAAGTCGGATCATGCAAGACTGCGGTCTGACTTTGATCCGACTTCAATGATAGTCAATGGGATGAAGTCAGACCAAAGTAGTACAAGGAGCATTTTCAAAGTCGGACCAACATGTGTCGGACCAGTTAAGACGGCTCCCATAGGGAAACATTGATTTTCACGCGACATAAGCTCCCAATGTCTGAGCGTTTGTCGCCCCAGTGTGAACCCGGCCTGCTACTTAACTGACCAGATCAATATCCCAGGAGTTCTGATTCAAGTGTTCCTTTTAATTTTTTTGAGCAGTGTACTTTGGCATAAGACTAGAGGAGCATGTTACTTTATAGAAGTCCATAACAAATCATATTTTGTACATGACATGTGGGCTGTCCATGTGCCTGTTAAGATCTTGGTGGCTTCTGACTTTTTTTTTTTTTTTTTATTATTATATACCATCTATTACAGGGTTGAACATTCAAAAAGATCTACTAATTGTGGCTTTCTCTCACTCACAAAAAGCACTGATGAGATGACCATGGAAGAGCTGCTTCGACTGGAGGTTTTTCGGATTAAGACTTTTTATGTAAGACTTTGAGGTTTTCTATAGTACATCACAGAATCAATTCTTTACCAGACTTTGGTAAGGGTTGACGCCACAATTCACACTAATACAATTGTGTCAATTGACTCTATCACTTTTGTAGTGAGAACTGTTATGGCTTACTTTTGTATCGGAATAGAGGTTTATTGGCACAAGTAGCATGTGCTACTTATTTGCAAACTTCATGACAACTGGTTTGATGGGTGGATGTCTCATTGCAATCCTTGGTAAGCATGGTCTATATATGGCCAGTCTTGAGGTTCATACCATTGAGCCAGCAGTTCATAATGCACTGCTTGGTGTATCTAAATATCCATTCTTGGATCCAAGAATGACCCACTATTCCACTCTTGCCAGCAGACCATAATGTTAACTCCAACGAAAGTGTATTTAGTTTTTGATGGGCCAGAACCACTATAAATTCTCGCAGAGACTTTCCGTAGTTTTTCCACCTCTTTCACAAGGCTATAATGCGGGTGTTGCCATGCCATCATTTCTCTAATGGCTGCAGCAGTTGGGTGGTACAATGAGTTGGGACACTAGCAAGTGGGCGTTTCTGAGGAAAGCAAGTCAGCTTGAGATTCAATTTTGAAGACCTCAATGTTTTTTGGAATTTGGCATTGGTGTCAACTAAAGCAAAATACCTGCATCAGACTGAAAATGATTAGGGGTAAAAATAAAGTTTGCAAATATGTGATCAGGATACTAAATATTGGATACATCAGTGAATCCTTAACTATATAAAGTAACTAACTAAATCTAGCTGGCCAATTTTATCCATATCAGCAGTGTGCTTTCATGCACATGTTGGTATAATATCTATGAATAGTGTGTGTACTTATAACCTGATGTATGCAGAATGCCATTGCTGGTTTCTGGCCTCAACACTTTGAAGTTACAGGCCCTAAATTAGTGTCAGAATTCCTTCTATACTTGTTCCAAGTCAGACTTGGATGGCACAGAGGCCACGGGATCAGCAGGAGTCTACCAACTAGTCCTCCTAAAAGAGGGGTCATCCATACTTTTCTTCTGGAGGCACTTTAAAATCAAAGCCAGAGATTTGTAGAATATTTACACGTGAGCTTGCTGGGGTGTTTTTTTTTTTTTTTTTTTTTTTTTTTTCAGATGCACCAATTCTGGGTCAAACTTGAGATCAGCACAGGGGGACCATGTGGAAACTGGAGGGCTCAATACTGGGATCTATAGTAGTTTTCTTGTGCAGAGTAGCTCAGGAAAGCTGCTAAATCTTATGCGCTGATTCCCACCTGCCTTCCTCTCCCGTCCTTTCCAAGTGATGTCAAACACAGGCACCTGGGATGACCATGAGAGGAGGGCCAGCTAGGTTCAGTGCATGACAGTGATGCAAGGTGCGTGTGTGGTGTGTGTTTTTTTTTTTTTTCCTCCCACCCCAACTTTGGGATGTAATTGACTGTTCATCTGCTTGTGATAAGTAGATTGTGCTGGAAACCTAGGGTTCTTTGGAACTCTGAGAAACCCTGCTCTAGAATACTCCAGCAATTTTTAACCTTGTTGCTACTGTAGTTGAGGGTGCTACATGTTGTGTATTGCATTGCTCTACCCTTCTGCTGAAATATCCAATAAAGTTGTTAAGCTGGTTCTTGAATAATCAAACGTCTGCTAGGTGGATGTGTTAAATTTTGGTGGTAGAGGGAAAGTTGAGTGAAACCTCTACCCATTCAGGATCATCGGGTTCACTTAACTGCTTTCCTGTCCACCTTTTGCCCACCCATCCATGTTCCGTTCTTTTGCTCACAAGAGCTTATCGGAACACAATGGCGTCCCTAGAGGGGGCCCTGGCCCCCCAACATTATGCTGTGCCACACCATGTGCCCCCCCCCCAAAAAAATTATATATTTTTTTTTTTATTTTGCTCGGGCTGCTGGGGTAACATAGTCTCTCCTGAGAGGGAGAGCGTTCCCAGTCAGCTCCTGCGGGGGATTCCTCCCCCCCTCCCTCTGCTCGCTGACACTGCAAAATGTGAGCACTCACACAACCACAGCCGCCCGATCTGCTCCTTCCCCTGCATCCTCATTAGCATGGAGAAGAGCGAGTTGCAGGAAGGACTCCAAGCACTGTGGGAGGGAGGGGGCCCAAGCCTTCATCTCAGTTACTGAAAAAACAGACTGATTTCTCCCGTCCTTAGGACAGAAAAACCAGCCTGTAAATTCTGAGTGGTGACTGCAAGCTGAGCCGAGTGTCAGTCTATGACACTCTTTCACAACGCAGGGAGTCCAGCCACCCCCTCACTCTCCTCACATTACGAGCAGGGAGGAATACAGCTCCTCCTCCTCCCAGTCCCGCCCACACTATCCCGGCGTGCTGTATCTGAAGAGAGGGGATGTGTGGGCGGGAAATATGAAAATCAGCAGCATTCCTGGCTGTGTGTGAATGATGCCTCAGATTTTAGCCTGGACCGTGGGTAAGTGTGTGCACTGCAGACTGCAGTACACTGTAAATCACTGAACTGCATGATCTCCATCCCTTCTCTCCCCCATCTTTCTCCCTCCCCCTCTCCTGTTCTTTCAAGACATTCACAATTTACTTTCACTTTCAGTTAGGCAGGTAATATACGGTGCAAATTTCTTTCCTGTGTCCACAGATTGCAGGAAAGAAACTTGCATAATTCCCCCATCAACACAGACAGTGCTGACAGGGGACTATCCCTCCTGCCCAGCAATTGTATTCTCCCGACAAACAGTGATTATCACTAGTGGCTATAGCAACCACTAGTGATAATCATAAGAGAATCTGCTCATTAATGGTTCAAATCTCAGCCAGTTCCTGCTGAACCAGCTGAGATTTAAACTGTCTATGGCTGGTCTTAGCTCTTAGGCAGCCCATACATTGATCAATTCAACTATTCAACTAAAAAATGATCCAATTCCCCCATCTACACATTATAGGTGGATAGGGGAATCCTCCCAGTGCTGGAACAACCAGAGTTGCTGTCCTGTCCTGGCTATTCACAGCGCTGGTCTCTGTCTCCATGGCAGCGGCGGCAGCACATTGGAACCCAGTGCTGGTTACTTTATGGGGCTGATGTACAGTAAGGTGACAAGATTTTTAAAATGAAATCCGGGGACATATATTTTTTTTTTTATTGGCTAATGGAAAACTATTTTATAGGCATATTTTCCTCAAATGATATATGCAGTGTATGTGGTGTTTATGGAATGATTGTATGATATATATGTTCTTTGCCACATTTTGTCCATGAGATGGAGGGGAAAAAAAAACAAACACTTCATAACATTTGGTAGTCATATCCCAAAAATTATAAGAAGTGAAGAGAGAAAAACTTGGGAGGGATGGAGTCCCAAAATTTAAATCCAATCCAGGCAGGGGTGGCTCCAGACAATGTATTTTTGGGGTGCTATGGTGGTGCTTGAAGTAAAAATGAGGGTGCTAATGCGGTGCGCTACCACACACCTGTGGGAGTGGCCAGCAAGTGGCGGTTTCATCATGGCGTCCAATGATGATCAGTAGGTCCTGGCCTCTGTATACCAATAAAAAGCCAAAAAATGCAGCACAACCCTACACTTCATTTATACATTTCTACAAATGGACTTATAAGTGAAATGGTAAAACCTATAAATGAATATCCAATGCAAATCAATGTATTGCAAGTTAGTAGTGATGTCACCTCCTCTGCAAAAATATTTTGAGAATTTGCAGAGCAAATGGTGAAACCCCCTACAAACAAAAAATAACAGACGCAAATCAACCCATGTATTAGAATATAGTGATGGTGTCACCCTCTCTGCAAAAGGTAAGAAATATTGCAGAGCTGCAATGTGCAAATAGTGGTAAAGCCACCTATATATAATCATAATAATAAAATGTACACTTGATGTATATATTTTACATTTTATCATGATTATATATAGGTGGTTTCACCACTATTTGCACATTGCAGCTCTGAAAAATGTATTACCTCTTGCAGAGAGGGTGACATCACTACTAAGTTCTAATACATGGGTTGATTTGTGTCTTTGTTATTATTATTATTATTGTATGTAGGGGATGTCACCGCTATTTGCACATTGAAGCTCTGCAATTTCTCAAAATATTTTTGCAGAGGGGGTGACACTATCACTACTATATTGCAATACATTGGTTGATTTTCACTGGATATTCATTTATAGGTGTTACTATATCACTTATAAGTTCATTTGTACAATTTTATAGATGAAGTATAGGGCAGCGCTGCATTTTTTGCTTTTTATTGATTCGCGTTAGATGAGGGAACCAGCTAAAAAGATTCTCTTATTGCTTTTGAGATTTTTAGTTGCATGGTAATTGATTTACCTGATTTGTTATGTCCTCTGTATACTGGTAACCACTGGCCATGCATATTGGTGGTCAGTGTGCCCCCTGTATGCTGGTGCTACATGCAGAGTGCAGGTGGGTGCTGGATGCAGGGCTCAAGAGGATGCTATGTAGAGAGTGCAAGGTTCAGGAGTGCGTTTTGGAAAGAGTGATGGTCAGAGACTGCAGACATACTACAGGAGATGTTCAGAGACTGCGGATATTATACAGGAGAGAGACTGCGGATATTATACAGGAGGGCCAGCACAATTTGTTAGCGATGGTCTGGGCATGTTCAAAATTCCACATGCCAGAGCCTGCCAGTAGTGATGAGCCGAACACCCCCGGGTTCAGTTCGCACCAGAACCCGCGAACGGACCGAAAGTTCGTACGAACATTAGAACCCTATTAAATACAATGGATGCGAACGTTCGAATTCTAAAGTGCTAATTATAACAACTATTATGCATGTTATTGTCCTAAAAAGGGTTTGGGAACCCGGGTTGTGCACCAGGGGACATGTATCAATGCAAAAAGAAGTTTTAAAAACGGTCGTTTTTCGGGAGCAGTCATTTTAATGATGCATAAAGTGAAAAAAAAAAGTCAAATCTTCCTTTAAATATCGTACCTGGGGGGTGTCTAAAGTATGCCTGTGAAGTGCCACGTGTTTCCCGTGTTTAGAACTGTCCCTGCACAAAATGACACTTCTAAAGGAAAAAAAAGCCATTTAAAACTGCTTGCGGCTTTAATGTAATGTCTGGTCCCAGTAATATGGATGAAAATCTTTAAGAAAAATGGCATAGCTACCCCATGGCCCCCCCCCCCCCCCCCCTACCCCAGCCCATTACCAGCCCCTTTGGGTCTTGTATGGATATTAAGGGGAACCCCGCACATAAAATAAAAAAGGCCCTATATACTCTGAACAGCCGTATACAGGCGGTGCATACAAGACAGGGACTGTAGGTTTGTTCTTATGTAGAATCTGTTTGTAATTTTGAACAGGTACATTGTTGAAGTGTAGCTCCAGCCCAAAAATCTATTAAACTTTTTGGAAACATAGGTAAGGGTTATCACCCCTGTAACATTTGTTTTGCTGTTTGTGCCCCTGTTCAGAACATTTCACCTCACTTTCCGTCCCAATGACAACTGTTTTTGAAATGTGGTGTTTTTCTTGAAACAAGGATTGGTGATAAAGCATCAGTACAGAGGAGACACCTTTCTCCCATATTAATTCTTACAGGAGAGAATTTTCCTTCCAAGGGGTAGATTTCCTCTCACTTCCTGTTGTCTTCTTGCGTTTGCAAGTAGGAGTCGTTTGTAAGTTGGATGTTTGAAAGTAGGGACCTGCCGTATATACTCTGCAGAAATAGGCCCCTTAGTTGTTGGTGTTGGCACAACACTGTAAGCACTCAGTTACTCTTGGTTGGTGCTGGAACGCCCTGCTGTCAACTATTATATCAGGAATTTTAATTACATATAATTGTTGAACAGTGGTAGTAAAAATTGGGCCTTTGATGGTGGTGCTGGTGCCACAACACTGTAAGCCCTGACAGTTACTCTTGGTGGGTGCAGCAATGGGCCCTGCTGTGAATTATTAGATCAAGAATTGTAATTACATGCCCCTTTTGAACAGGGGCTGAAAAATTGGGCCTTTCGTGGTGGTGGTGGTGTTGCCACAACACTGTAAGCCCTCAGAGTTACTCTTGGTGGGTGCAGCAATGGGCCCTGCTGTGAATTATTAGATCAAGAATTGTAATTACATGCCCCTGTTGAACAGCGGCTGAAAAATTGGGCCTTGGGCACTGGTGGCACAACACTACAACCCCTCACAGATACTGTACTTGGAGCACAGCAATGAGCCCTATGGCAAATTATTGCTAAAAAAAATTGTAATTACACGCCCCTGTAAAACAGGGGCTGAAAAATTGGGCCTTAGCCACTGGTGGCGGCACCCATAAACAAAAATGATCTTCCAAGCTATCATCAATCGTATCATTGAGGACTCGGAGGAGGAGGATAGCCAGTCAACATAACAGCACAGGCACTCAGCATCAGCCTTGAAGGGATGTGACATGTTAAAATCAATTAGTCTGTTATATCAGCATCAGGTGTGTGGTAGCTGGTGGTGATCCAAGACTGGTTCATCTTGATGAAAGTCAGTCGATCAACCGAGTCGGTGGACAGGCGCACCCTGTGATCCGTGACAAATCCTCCAGCAGCACTGAATGTGCGTTCCGAAAGAACGCTGGATGCAGGACAGGCCAGTAGCTCAATTGCATACTGTGCAAGCTCTGGCCAGTGATCCATCCTCAAGACCCAGTAAGCCAGAGGATTTTCGGTGGGGAAGGTGTCCAAGTCTGACCTTGCCCCTAGATATTCCTGCACCATGTTTATCAGACGCTGGCGATGGTTGCTGGAACCGATCATACTTTGGGGCTGCGGACTAAAGAATTGTCTGAACGCATCGGTCAGACGGCCACCTTCCCCACCGCTCCTTCTTTGACTGGCCGAAGCCTCAGCAACTCGTTGTCCAGGACCAGGAGTTTGTAACCTCCCAGTCTCTGGGAACGCGTTGCACAGACCTTTCTGCAAGGCCTCCCGGAGTTGTCTCATCCTCTGCTCCCTCTGCGACGGTAACATAAGGTCCGCAACCTTACTCTTGTACCGTGGATCAAGGAGAGTGGCCAGCCAGTAATGGTCCCTCTCCTTGATCCGAAGAATACGAGGATCCTTCCGCAGACTTTGCAGGATCAGGGAGGCCATGCAGCGTAGGTTTGCTGAGGCATTCGCTCCGGAGTCCTCTGGGTCACTAAGGACAACATGATCCGCAGCCACCTCCTCCCAGCCACGTACAAGTCCACTGGTTTCTTGGGACTGTAAATCATCCCTAAAAGACTGCTGCTGATGATGCTGAGTGCCCTCCTCCTCCTCCTCCTCCTCCTCCTCCTCCTCCTCCTCCTCCTCCTCCTCCTCCTCCTCCTCCTCCTCCTCCTCCTCCTCCTCCTCCTCCTCCTCCTCCTCCTCCTCCTCCTCCTCCTCCTCCTCCTCCTCCTCCTCGATGGGTGGGACAGAAGGAACACTGTCTGGGTAAAGGGGGCCTTGAGAGGCAAGGAAGTCCTCCTCCTGCCTCTGTGTTCTGCCTCAAGTGCCCTGTCCATTATTCCACGCAGCGTGTGCTCCAACAGGTGGACAAGAGGTAGTGTCACTGATGCATGCACTGTCACTGCTCACCATCCTCGTGGCCTCCTCAAATGGTGCCAGGACAGTGCATGCATCCCTGATCATGCCCCACTGGCGTGGAGAAAAAAAACCAAGCTCCCCTGACCCTGTCCTGGTGCCGTAGTCGCACAGGTACTCATTGATGGCCCTCTGCTGCGTGTGCAGCCGCTGCAGCATGGCCAACGTTGAGTTCCACCTGGTGGGCATGTCACATATAAGGCGGTTCTTGGGCAGGTTCAACTCCTTTTGCAGCTCAGCCAGGCGAGCACTGGCATTATAAGATCTGCGGAAATGCACACAGACTTTCCTGGCCTGCCTCAGGACATCCTGTAAGCCCGGGTACCTGCCCAAGAACCGCTGCACCACCAGGTTAAGGACGTGAGCCACACAGGGCACATGGGTCAGTTGTCCCTGTCGGAGGGCGGAGAGGAGGTTGGTGCCATTGTCGCAAACCACCATTCCTGGCTTAAGCTGGCGTGGCGTCAACCACCTCTCGGCCTGGCCCTGCAGAGCAGACAGGACCTCTGCCCCAGTGTGGCTTCTGTCCCCCAAACACACCAGCGCAAGCACGGCATGGCATCTTTTTGCCTGCGTACTTGCGTAGCCCCTTGAACGGCTACGGAGCACCGCTGGTTCATAGGACAAACCACAGGAAGAGGCCATGGAGGAAGAAGAAGAGGAGGGGGTGGAGGAGAGGGGTGTGTCACAACCAGTAGTAGCATTTTGGAGGCGTGGCGGTGGAACAACCTCCAACACTACTGCACCTTGTCCTGCATCCTTCCCAGCTGCCAAAAGAGTGACCCAATGGGCCGTGAAAGAAAGGCAACGTCCCTGTCCATGCCTGCTGGACCATGAGTCAGCGGTAATATGCACCTTACCGCCCTGTCCAGCGAGGCCAAGACATTGCCTTCCACATGCCGGTAGAGAGCCGGAATAGCCTTCCGTGAGAAAAAGTGGCGTTTGGGAACCTGCCACTGAGGAACCGCACATTGCACAAACTCGCGGAAGGGGGCCAAGTCTACCAACTGAAAAGGCAGCAGTTGAAGCGCTAGCAATTTAGCCAAGCTAGCATTCAACCGCTGGGCATGTGGATGGCTGGGAGTGAACTTCTTTCGACGGTCCAGCAGCTTGGGCAGGGAAATTTGCCTGCTAGAATCGGACGTCGGTGTACTGCTAGCAGAGTGGCCGCAAGTACTTGGCTGTGACACACCTAATTCTACACCTTCATTCCTCTCAGTGCATGTTTCAGAGAGGACTGAAGTTATAGTGGGGTTGGAGATCCCAGCTGATGCGGTGCAAGGAGAGGTCCGCTTTGTTCTTTGGTGTGGGTCTTTGAGGTAGGCTTGCCAACGAGCTGCATGGCAGGTCAACATATGTCTGGTCAGGCATGTGGTACCCAAGCGGCTGATGTTTTGGCCACGCGATATACGCTTGAGACATATGTTGCAAACAGCAGCTGTGCGATCTGATGCACTAGCCTCAAAAAAGCCCACACCAAGGAACTTTTTGAATGACGGGCAGAGGCAGCGCCCTGCACAGGCGGAGCTCTGCGGTGTGATTCCGTCGGTGTACTGCCCTTACGCTGGCCACCAAAGGGCATCCTGCCTCGTTAGAGATGTGCCTCCTCCTCATCCTCCTCCTCTCTCCTATTAGGCACCCACGTGGAGTCAGTGACCTCATCATCCCCTCCCTCCTCATCACTGGAGCCAATCTGGCAGTATGCTGCAGCTGCTGGAACATGACTGCCAGATTGGTGTCCTTCTTGAGCATCCCCTCTGTCTGCTCTCACGCTACTGCCTTCCTGTAGCTGGGTTTCATCATCAGACCCTTCGAAACGCTGGGCATCCTCCTGGAGCATGTACCCAACACTGTGCTCAAACAGTTCGGGGGACTCCTCAGGAGGAGGACATGGTGGGTCTAGGGAAGGAGTGACTGATGATGAGTCTGACATTGATACCAGGGAAGAGGACGCTTTGGCAGCTGCTTTGCCAGTACCCTGAGCCTGGGTGAGAGAGGAGGAGGAGGAGGGCTTGGTCATCCACTCTACCAAGTCTTCGGCATGATGTGGCTCAACATGTCCAGCTGCCGAAAAGAAGGACAAGCGTGTCCCATGGCCATGTGCTGATGACAATGCACCGCGTCCACGACCAGCACTGTTGCCCCCAGACACAGAGCCTGCTTGCCCTCTTTTATTGCCTCCTGACTGTCTGCCTCTCCTTGTTTGCCTTCCAGACATTCTAATAGATGGCCTGCAGGGAGATGGGGAAAAAAGCAATAAGGGCTACCTTCAGATGTCCTTCTCTGTCCCTTTACTTAAGGATTACTAAATATGGTTGAGGATGATTGCTTTTGCACAGAATAGCACAACGACAATTTCCCTGACTGTCCAAAAAACAAGGATTTCAAAGATGGTTGATGAGGAATGCTTTAGCACACTATAGCACAAGGAGAATTTCCCTCACTGTCCTTCCCTGTCCCTAGAAACAAGGATTATCACAGTGAAAGAAACTGACACTCTTCCTACCTATCCTTCTCTTTCCCTAAACTAAAGGAATCCAGGTTAAGCAAGAAAAAATAAATGTCACTGTCCCTGCCTATGCTTCTCTTTCCCTGCTCCGGAACACACTACACTAGGCCGCCGTGCTGGCGTCCTTTTATAGTGTGGGGCGTGTACTAAACACCCTCAGCAATAATTGGCCACAGGCATCCTGCCTGTGGCCAATCATTGCTCTCCTCGCTGCCGGCGCTGTGATTGGCCAAGCATGCGGGGTCAGTGCATGCTTGGCCAATCACAGCGCCTGGATGACACTGCGATGGCGTAGTGCATTGTGGGCCGTTCGCGTCACTCGAATTTGGCGCAAACGGCCCAAATCGTTCGATCTTCGTCGAACGATCGAACAGCCGATGTTCGAGTCGAACGTATGTTCGACTCGAACACGAAGCTCATCCCTACCTGCCAGGAAGCCCACACTGCACAGCGCTAATCACAGGCAGTGAGACATTTCCCGGTCCGCAGCTGTACAGATCAGGAAACGTCTCACTGGCTGTGATTAGCACTGTGGCGTGTCGGCTTCCTGGCCGGATCGGGCATGTGGGATTTCAAACACACCCAAGCCCATCTCTATTGGTTGTAGACAGTTGAGCTCCCTGCAGGTTGCTTAGCAGCAGTGGAGCCTTCTCTGACATGCTGATCGGGATGCAGTCCAGGTGATGCTCCTAGTCAAATCCTAGGGGTTGATTTACTAAAGGAAAATCCACTTTGCACTTGGAAGTGCAGTCTCTGTAGATTGCTGTAAATCTGAGGGGAAGCTCTGAAATTAGGGGAAGCTCTGTTGATTTTATCATCCAATCATGTGCAAGCTAAAATGCTGTTTTTTATTTTCCTTGCATGTCCCCCTTGGATCTACAGCATCTGCACTTGAAAGTGCACTTTCAAGTGCAGAGTGGATTTTCCTTTAGTAAATCAACCCCCTAGTGTTAAATATCAGTGATTTTATTGATCAAAGCCCATACTTTACAGGCATAGAGCCCACATGGCTGCTGAACATACGGTTGATTATATATATATATATATATATATATATATATATATATATATATATATATATATATATATAATTTGTGAGGGGGTTAGCTCGGTAGCGGGTGTGTGTGACCCCCTGGATGGGCTCCCCACACAAAAACAGGCCCAGCAGACGGAGGTTGTGGTTTTCAAGATCAAAAGGTGCGGTTTATTTCTCTATTTACAGTGACAAAAACACAGCAAAGCAAAAAGAAACATAAACAAAATAAATCCTGGTCAGCTTGACCTCTGACTAAACATGCAGGCTTCCCTAACTAACAACTGGGATCAGCCTGGTGCTGTCCTAGTCCCTAAGTCCCTGGTTTAGTAAATGTCCAAACAAATAGCCACACAGGCTTTGTCTCACCGCACAGGGGTTCACTCTCCCTAGACAGTCCACACAGGTCTGGTTCCAGGCATGAGCAAACACCTAATGAAGCTGGGAGTTTTTATAGAGGCCTTAAACGAGCTGACAAGCTTCAGCTGGTCTCATCAACTCCCTGCCTGCACGACGCCCAGCACTCTCCCTAGAGGTATGAATCATCCATGAGCCCACTAGCCTCAGCTGGGCTTCATCAACTCTCTCCCTAGTTGTATAAGTCGGCATAAAGCCTGAATCTGGGAGAAATATACCTACCCCCCTGGATGCAACCAGGTGACTTTACCTTCCTGCTGTCACAATATATATATATATACTCTTGATGCTAATAAATACTGTGTTTATTAGATCTGACTGGGAGCATCACCAGGATCACGTCCCGATCAGCATGTCAACAGAGGTTATACAGCATTACTGCTGCTAGGTGACCAGCTGGGGGCTCGGCTCTCTATAACCAATAGTGCCAGCCTTTCCCTGCATGCACCTATAATTTCACCAACACTAGGTCCTAATAGACTGCCTCCGCTGCCAAGGAGACAGATGCCAGACCAGTGCTGTCAATAGCAGGGACAGGACAGCCGGGGAACCCCACAGTGGCAGAACACCAGGGCCCGATGGCAAGACAACCTTTGCAACCCTGATAGTTCTCCCACTGCTGTGGACCCTTATATTTTCTTGGTGTGCTGGTGACATATATCTCGTTTTCTGCCACCCTGGGGGGCCCCAGTATAGTGGGAAGGGAGCTCACTGTAGAACATGTGAAAGGGCCCGTTGTGGGATCGTAGTAAAGGGCCCGAGGATATATATATATTGCATTTTATAGTTGGCCCCCCTACTTTTGTCCCTGTCCCCCCATGTGCCCCCCTAAATATGAAAGCTGGAGACGCCACTGTCGGAGCAGTAGGGCAACAAAGGAGTGGCGAAAATGAGCAAATCTGTTGCTTTGCCCTGTCTTGGCAAAGTACAGGTTCACCTTAAGGCTCCTTGAGTTGGGGGAGCAGTGTTGACTCACTACAACAGGTAACAAATTGGCTGGGAAGTGTGGTGTTGGGTTGCAATTTCATGCAGGGAAGAGTAGTGATTGAATGCAATGTGCTTGGCATTAAAGCAGAACTAAATTGCATCTGAGCGCCACAAACTAAAAACACTATTTTGATTCATTTTTATTCACAGCAAACTTGACCATCCATGTCTCAAAGCAATGCTTCCCAAGAAATTGCTTTGAAAAACGCCCCCCAATATTTCTGGGCCATGACCATCTTGAGTATGAGCAGATTCATGTAGCATATACTTCTGCAATCCATCTGCCCTTGGCTCTGGAATGCAGGCAGGAGGTTGTGCTTGGCTTAAAGCCCCTCCTAAAGACCTCGGATGTATGGCATTTACCTAGGCTGGAAAATGGGAAGTTGCTGGAGAAATGTAAAGTTTAAAACTGATAGGAAAGCATATCTATTTACTAATGCTAGAAGCGCAAGGATGAAATGGCCATGGAGTGAAGTTCCACTGAAGTCACCTGAAAATCTCATTTGCAGAGTATGAACATGGCTATGCTGCATCAGTACTGAAATCCTGTTCTTACACTCTTGCTGAACAAACTTTAGTTTTTTGGAAACGTGGTCATTAATACCGGCCAAAAAAGATCAATATTTCATCTTGGGTTTTTTTTTTTTTTATATAATTTTTTTTTTTTTTCTTGCAGCGCAAGTTTGCCAGTGTTGTTGCTCAATACCTAGATGAAGAGATGACTGTCACCACTAGACGCCTGGTGGAATACTTTGCTAATCAACATAACTGCCCACTAGAGCTGGATCTTCTGCTTTAACAATGTATTGACATTATTCACTATATTGTAGGTTTTAACAGTAACTTATTGAAGTGTTTTTTTTCGTTTTGTGAATTCATACCGGAGAGGATGGTGTTTTAAATGTATTTTTAAATGTAATTTTTTTACTTCTGATCCCCTGACCAGATTATAAATGGGTCATGTTAATAAACACGTTCCATCTTTTTCCTTTTTGTGTTTTTCAAAGAATTAGAGGGGAAAAAAAATCTCCCTACTGGTACAAACATGGAGTCAGAAAGTAAATGAAAATCTGTCCCATAATCTACATTGGACTTGCAACAGCCTGGTTGACGGTTGAACCTGTTTCCATGCTAACTGTAAAATTTTTGCAAACTGGTATTCATGTCTGTCTTCAAATTTAGTGTTGGTGGGATGTGTTCAAACATTCTTGGACATTGTCGCCAAACACCCAGCATGCACTATTGAGGAGCATTAAATGATCTCTAGCTTCCGTGGAACAAAGTTCCAGCACATCATGCAATTTAAGGCCAGTTGCACATGAATTTACTGATGTTTAAACTCCATCTTAACCACTTCCACTGGGTTGAAATTATGATGTTGGACTTGAAGTAGAGATCTGGATGATGTCTGCAGCTACAGGCTTCAGATAGATAGATAGATAGATAGATAGATTTTTGTCAGAACAATAATTCTAGCACAAGACTCAGCTGGTAACCTGTGAATTTTTAAAAGCCAAGCCTATGGAGATTTTTTTAACTACTGATGAAGCTTTGTGCCAAATCCAGGAGTGTGCAATTTTAAAGCATGTCATGTTGGGTATCTAGTTACTCAGCGTAACATCTTTCACAATATACAAAAAAATGGGGGGGCTTTTTGGTTTTTCTTAATTGCTGTGCAAATTCTGTGACAAATTGTAATGACCACCATTTTTTTTTATTGCCTAGGGTCTCTGCTAAAATATTTTTAGGGGTTCTGAGTTATTTTCTAGCAGATTTTTTTTTTACATGTAGGAGAGATGCCAGAATTGGAGTGGTTAACAGGAAGATCTGAAAATGTTTATAAACACACAATTTCTCTTCATTAGGTGTTGCAATATACTGTATGTGTAAAACACATGTATACATGTAAATTGCTGCACTCAAACAATTTTCTTTGTTTTATGGCTCTGTACCCTCACTGTATTACTGATCTCTATGTAGCTGTGTCCATTGTTCCATAGAAACAATGCATCTATACTCGGATCAGTAAAGTGGTGTTTTTTTTGTTTGGTTTTTCTTTTTGCTAGAGGCTTAAAGCTCCACCTGCTATTGTTTAATTGTATATCATATCAAGTAGAGAATCTGTTTTCTGGCTTATGGTGCCCAACAGACACCTATTGTAACTGGACTATAAAATTTAGGAATATCTAAACTAGCTTTTCAATTGTGCAAGTGTTAGAAGCACAGAATATGCATAGCTGCAATTAATGGTCAGTATTCAGTTTAATGGCATTGAGTTTCCAGGCACCGTTCCCAATATTGGTTTTATCCATGAGAATTGCAGACCCCCTCTTCAGTTCATCTAAAGGCTGGTTTACAGCTGGGTCTGGGCAGTGCTGGAGAGCCATCAGCAATCTGCTCTATTTAGTGTGGATTTGGCTGACCTTTTATAAAGACTTTGTTGCTATCTTGGATCAGTGCACATGCTGTAAATATAAGCTCTAGATTTGTAGGTTGATGCAAAGGAATAATGTGTGTGTTGCAAACTACCTCCATGGCTTCCGTTGTCAGGATAAAGGGTTTTTGGAAAAGTCAATGTCCACACAGATGTAAAATAGGGTGACCAGACATCCCCGGTTTCAGGGGACAGTCCCCGGATTGAGGACACTGTCCCCGGACCAAGTCTGTCCCTGGATTTGATTTGAACAGGAGCTGGGGCAATTTCAAATAGTCAGTGCAGAATAAAAAAATCTGATCTACACAGCCCCGGTCTGCCGCTCCTACTAGCTTAGGGGTTGTATTTTTTTTTTTTTCCATTATCTGTGCCCCTTTCTGATCATGTGCTGGTCGGAGCGGAGGGAATATTTCTTCAGTTTCGGGTGCATGCCCATTCAGCTCCGCTCGCATGTTCTTCTGCCTTGGCTCAAGTCCCGGCCAGCCGCCTGTCTGCTTATCTCCTTACCTTTCCTGGTGGAGTGATCTTCCTCCGCTCCCCACCCAGTAGTAGCCGAGGCCTGGAGAGCGAGACTTGACAGGCTGTGAGGCGGGTGGCGACGACGACCAGAGCTGCTGATTGGCACCATTACCAGTAAAAAAAAATGTCCCCAGATTTAATTTTAAAAATCTGGTCACCTTAATGTAAAACCTCAACAGTAAGGCTTTATTTTCTATTGCTGTAGAACTTGTAAAACCTCAACAGTAAGGCTTTATTTTCTATTGCTGTAGAACTTGAGAGAAAGTGTGAAACGAGAAGTAGGGGAAGGTTCAGGCATGCGGTACAAGAGATGCAAACAGTCAGTATATTCGCCACTCAAGCCTGAGTGGGTATTGCTCACCCGGATAGTCCCCTCTCTCAGTCCTAGCAGCCGGGATGATGCAGTGATCAAACTTTAGACCGTTTCTGACACAAACTGCTATAGGTGAACAAAGGTCTCTGCCACAGACCTGGTAAACTTAGGTCTCTGCCACAGACCTGGTGAACTTTAGGATGTGTCCAGGAATCCTCTGCCACAGGATTTTAAAAGTCCTGAGCAATAAAAGAGCCTTTAAGCCGGACTGGCGTATTGCAGGGCTTTTAGTATAGTGGATCCCTCCTTGAATGGGTTGCCAGGCCTCTCCCAAGACATCGGCGTCCTGCCAGTCTCCTCCGGGGCAGGTCCTCCCCAAGCTTCCTTCCCACAGATGGACAGCTTGTGATACCCTCAGATGTAGGCCCAAACCAGCAGAGCTGGGCCTATCGAGCAGTGATGTAGCCTTGGGCTGAAGGTGCCTGGGGCTAGAACACGCGGGGCCACGAGGTGCACAAGCAAGACCCCCCCCCCAAATGGTGTCTGCACCTTATGTACCCCTCCCCAGCATGCACAGTGTGTTAACCACGCCCACTGCGCGGCTGCCGATAAGGACACAATACGCTGTGATGCACCTGTATTCCAACATGGGCCGGTGGTGGCAGTGCCACCTACAGGTGAACAGGGAAAATAACTGCCAGGCAGTATCACAACCAGAGCAGAAGCAAGAATTCGGAGCAATCGGCAGGTCTGAGCCCAACTATTGGCTCAGACTATCCCCTAAATTTAAACATAGCGTCCCAACCATTTGGGATGGGACATGCATAAATACGTGTGTATTCATTCTTTATTGGCCAGAAACAATTTGTGCTTTCCAGGTAGAAGCACCTCATTGTTATGGTACTTGGTGAAAGATGCCTGTGTGGGAACGCTGGTAGAAACTGCAACTTTTGAGTCATGTGGCTCATACTAGTTTGGTGAATAGGCCTGGCTTTACTGCCACAGGACTAGTAGCTATTGAGCAATGGCAGCCTCCCTCATTGCCTTCTCACATTGGTCTTAACCCTGAGAAAATGTACTTTATAAAAGTGACAAATATGTCACATTTTGTAACTTTACTGTTAGAAGCCACTGAGATGAGACATGCTGGATTAACCCATAGAAACATGCAGATCTTTGTTGGCTGTAGCCTATACTTTTGCCACTAGAGGGCTCCCTGCTACAGTAATTGTATGAGGATGCTTAAAAGATTACTTATTTTTGTTGTTGTTGTAGCTTGGTGCTTATTTGTAAGGGCATGTGCAGCCTTTCAAACCTGGAAGGCTAACTTTGAGCTATAACAATTATTTGCCACAATGATCCTTTTTAAGCAATATTTCAATGGAGCTGAAGTTTCATGGTAATCTGAAAAATCTACTTCTTTTTTTTTTTTTTTTTTTAATTCTTCCTATTTTTGTCTTGACAGTTTTTGCAAGAATGGATGGAACATGAGTGCAATGGGTTGAAAAATGCTCTAATACCTGATTGTGTTGTATGAAGCAACTGATCGGGTTTGAAACCCACTTAATTTTTTATTTATTTTTTTGATTGGTTTCAAAGTGGTGCTTTTAAAGCGTACGTTAACCCCTCCCCAAATTTTTTTAAAGCATGTTATGTCATCGTTCTTGTGCTGTCATTTGGACCCCTGTAATACCAAAAAACACCTAGCTGATCCTGCCAGTTTCTCCCCTCTGTAAACTGACCACAGTAGTCTAGTCAAGGATGCTGAGCTCTGACACCGTGGTCAGTTTACGTGCCTCAGTCACCCGAATCCCTGCTGCCTCCTCTCTGCTCTTGTGTCCCTCCTCCTCCTGTTGGCTTCTGTGTCAGGGCCCGCCCCCTTCCTACTGCAATAACCTGTCTTGTGTTATCTGCTTGGTCTCCTAGGGATATACCTCCCCTCCTATGTGTATTGTATAAAAAAAGCCATATATACCTTATTTGTGAGCAGTGGTCATGTGACAGATGTAGTGGGAGGGGCTGAGATCCCCCCCCCCCCCCCTCCACTGTCCTCAGTCTGGAGGAGAGAGCCAGCATGGCATGTGACTGTTGATCAGCACTCAAGGTATATGGCTTTTTTTTGTACACACGGACTTGTGGCTTTTTTTATACAACACATAAGGATATCTTTTTATTTATGAGTGCTGATCAGCAGTCATGAGACATGCTGGCTCTCTTCCTCTCCGGCCTTATCCCCCCCCCCCCCCCCCCCCCTCTACTGACATATCAGCCCCTCCCACTGCATCTGTCAGGGGAGATGTGGTTTTTCTTTAAATGAACAAATGACCATTTTCCCTCCTATACGGCTCACTGTAGAATTGCTGCAATGCTGAAGCTACTCCTGCACGGAAGTGATGTCACCCATGCCCAACCAATGAAAGTGGCTGTCAGGTTTACACTGGACTGCTGCAATGAAGCCGTGCGAGTTTCTGCACAGATGACAATGTAAATTGTGAGCCAAAAATTACAAAGTAGTACAAAAACTACTTTTTGAAATTGGTGCGGTGTTGCACGCATTAGGACGGTACCATTGCCGCCGATTTGAAGTAACTGGTAATTTATTGAACAATTGTCAGACATTGAAGCCATGTTTGCATGGCCAATGCCATGAATTTTTTTAATGTATGGCCAGAATTAAAACGTATGGACTACCAATAGTGGTTATAGAATAATACCAGTCTGAATGTTGGTTAATGTAGAACTATAGCCAAAATGTTTTCATTTTGGATGTAAGGGAGGGTTATAATTAGGGGTGCAACGGATCAAAAAACTCACGGATCGGATCATTTTCGGATCGGCAAAAAAAAAAAAAAAAATTGCTAATATCCACAATCTCCCCCCCCCCCCCCTGTAATATCCACAATCCCCCCCCCCTGTAATATCCACAATCCCCCCCCCCCCCCTGTAATATCCATACTCTCCCCCCCTGTAATATCCATAATCTCCCCCCCCCCCTGTAATATCCACACTCTTCTCCCCCTGTAGTGGGCATCTCCCCCACTTACCTTACTCTCCCGTCGGCCAGTTCAGATCCACGAGCAGCGAGGGCATAGTTGCCAACATTGCAAAAAAAAACATCTGGGACACTTTTTTTGTATTGAGGCGGAGCCTTGCTATAATTAGGGGGCGGGGCATTCGTTTGTAGGCGTGTCATGCTGGAATGGAAAATGTGGCGAAAAATGGGCGTGGTTACGTACGATAGTGGGTGTGGCTTAAATGGGCGTGGTTCAAAGGGGTGTGGCTAGAGTCCGAGGTGAGAGAAAGAAATAGAAAGAAAGCCAGATCCTACACCACAATAGTAATGTGTAACAAAATTGGCAGATAAGGATACTCCAAAACACCTGTTGGCGCTTCAATCATCCCGGCACCATGGTTGTTACGGTGTCAGGATGATTGAAGTGCATTATTTCTATTATTACATTGTAATATAAAATGAAATCATTCAACTCACCATAATGCCGAATCAGTGGAAGTGTGTCACCTGCCACCAGATGCCTCCCCAGCAGTCCGTCCTTGCATCAGGTGCTCCCAGAAGCATAGCCCCTCTTTACAGAACTGTGTCCCTGGCAGCGGAGCCCTCCTTTACATCTGGTGTTCCCGGCAGTGGAGCCCTCCATACAGATCTGTGTCCCCCAGCAACAGAGCCCTCCTTACTTCAGTGTCCCCAGCAGCTGGCAGCAGCGGAGCCCTCCTTTACATCTGGTGTCCCCCGGCAGCAGAGCTCTCCTCTACATCTGGTGTCCCCCAACAGCGGAGCCCTCCTTTACATCTGGTGTCCTCTAGCAGCAGAGCCCTCCTTTACATCTGGTGTCCTCCAGCAGCAGAGCCCTCCTTTACATCTGGTGTCCTCCAGCAGCAGAGCCCTCCTTTACATCTGGTGTCCTCCTTTACATCTGGTGGTGTCCCCCAGCAGCGGAGCCCTCCTTACAGGTCTGTGTCCCCTAGCAGCGGCAGCCAGCCCCGGGGAACAGATGCTCTCACCTCCCGGCGTCTCCGTGTATGTGCTGGAGGCAGAGGCAGCTCCGCGGTCCATGATCATTTCCCAGCGGTGTCGTGCCGAGAATGGTTCCCCCCGCCGGATTCTGTTCCCCCTGGCTCTCCCGACTCCTATCCAGGCCCGGATTTACTCCCTTTGCCGCCCCAAGGCCGGGTCCTTCAATATCCCCCCCCAGCAAGCAAGCGGTTGCTTTTCTCAAAGGGGCGGATATGGGCGGATATGGTTAGAAATAGCATGATGGCCAGTGATTTATGATGGGCGGATGCTTTTCTCAATACAGCAAGGGGCTCTTCTAACCATATCCGCCCCTATCAAATGCAGCCACTGTGCCCATCAAACGCAGCCACTGTGCCATCAATTGCCACAACTGTGCCCATCAAATGCAGCCACTGTGCATATCAAACGCAGCCACTGTGCCATCAATTGCCACCACTGTGCCCATCAAACGCAGCCACTGTGCCCATCAAGCGTAGCCACTGTACCAATCAAATGCAGCCACTGTGCCCATCAAACGCAGCCACTGTGCCCATCAAACACAGCCACTGTGCCCATCAAACACAGCCACTGTGCCCATCAAACGCAGCCACTGTGCAATCAATTGCTACCACTGTGCCAATCAAACGCAGCCACTGTGCCAATCAAACGCAGCCACTGTGCCAATCAAACGCAGCTAATGTACCCATCAAACGCAGCTAATGTACCCATCAATAGCCCCTGCTCATTAAACAGTCCACATTCAGTGAAAGTTAATGCACTGCAAAGTTTGTAGTAGATGAACTTTCACTGAATGTGGACTGTTTAATGAACTTGTTGCACAAATCACTTTATTACACTTTATTAATGATATCTATGGCTATGCATATTTATAATTTATTGAATCCATATTGAGCACTATATTTGATGCCTGGCACACATGCACAATCGCACATGATGATGACTTAAAAAACTTTTAAGCCATCATCATGTGCGATTGTGCGTGTGTGCCAGGCATCAAATATAGTGCTCAATATGGATTAAATAAATTATAAATAGGCATAGCCATAGATATCATTAATAACGTGTAATACAGTGATTTGTGCAACAGCTGTTCACAAATCACTTTATTACAGTTTATTTATGCTATGGCTATGAATATTTATTGAATCCACTGAGCATTATCAAGAAGTAGTATCTGGCTGGTGCTTTTCTTGGTGCTGCTGCTGGGGGTTCCCCATCGGGCTGCCATATATTCTTTCTCCCGTCCTCTCTTCTCCTCTTCACCTCACTTCATATTCCCCGCTCAGGGGGGGAGGAGGTGATGGCGCGCAGAGGAAAGGTAGGCGGAGCATTAGGCTCTGTTTCCGCCACTCTGGCCAGTCATCGGCCGTCATGGGGGTGCCTGTCACTCCCCTCCCCAGGCCAAGTAGGATCAGTAGCATTTGCTGTGCCAGCGCCGCGCTCCAGCAGGCCGGCCGCGGCGCCGGGAGCTACATTAGTGCGGGAGGCGGCCGCGGGAGGACAGGCGGCGCCGCCCCTTCACTCAGTGCTCCTCCCCTCACCACTGAACACAAGAGGAAATAATCCTTGTGTCTGCAGCGGCGGCCATCTTTGTGTAGCCCGCCGTTTTTTTACCTCAAGCATTCCCGATTTTCCCGGCGGCCGGGACAAAGGCAAAATACCGGGAAAATAGACGGGACAAAATAAATACGGGACGAGGGTCCCAAATCCGTGATTGTCCCGGGAAAATCGGGACTGTTGGCAACTATGCGAGGGTGAGGGGTGATGATGTCAGCACGCACAAGGCGGCCGCCGCCGCCGGGTGTACCAAGATGGCTGCGGCTCCGGAGCTAGGCCGAAGCCGCGGCCTTTCCTAAGGCCGAGGCCGTGGATCGCTCCGCGGATCGCGGTGTGTGCCGATCCGAACGGGGTGACCCGTTCGGATCACGGATCGTCACCGATCCGTTGCACCACTAGTTATAATCCCTGTCTTTTTTTTTTTTTGGCTCTCTGTCCCCTATTGGAGATTTCCCTTCATTTCCTGCCCCTTTAACCAAAACAGGAAGTGAGGAAATCCCTGCAAACTGAAAATCCCTTAGGGCACTGGAACTAGTGTCCCTATTGGAAGATTTCCCCAATATCATGTTCATTGATAAAGAGAATCTACTTAATGGGGGCACAGACAGTAAAATCTAACAGATTTTATAAGCCCTCCCCACTCAAAAGTAAAGAAAACGTTTTACCACAGTGGTACCTTAATTGTGCAAGGTAGCATAGTAAAAAATGGCCACATTTTTAGCTAAAGCATGTACGTGTAGCGCTACACCCAGTTAAGAGAGCCGCTGGTTTTGTTTTGGGCCCTGTAGTGCACCGCTGTTAACCCCTGGCAATCGGCTCTAACCTCCCGTGGCACAGCTAATGATAGTGGGATAGGACCGCGTGACCGCAACTGTTGTTGACGCAGTCCTATAACAAACATACACAGAATATACTTTAAAACTCCTATTAAAGTAAGCGAAACTGACACCAAATGTACTTCACCCAGATACTTTACTGATGCTAATGGGCAAGTAATTAAATAACAGTATAACAAGTTGCAGATCCCTGCAATAAACAGTAATAAAGATAAACAGAGTAATCAGCTATAATATTGTAATCAGTAATAATGTATTGCTATGCAACTCCAGCGCTGCCCTTTTGCAGCTACTTCCCCTCATGGGCAGACTAACACCCAGCAATGTCTACCTATGCAGTCAGGCCTGACTGATCTAAATGGAAGTTCAGTGAAACAATATTCGCTAGCAATCTTTCGGTGGTGCACTTGAAGAACAGCTTTGTAATCAAAACGAATAGTAAAGATAAAAGTGTCTGTCTTTAAACAGCTCTCACCACCCGGACAAGTCCAAGTCCGTTTCCCCTGCCGATTTGTCTAGGAACAGGAATCCACCAACATCCGAGTCTTTAGTCCTCCTGGTGTAGTGCAACAAGGATAAGAAGATGTCTCTAAGGTTCAGCTAGGCTGGCAGAGGGCTCTTTGGAAAAGAGCACAAGGCCCAGGCTTCAGGCCTTGTGCATACAGCAGTTCAGCACAGAGATCCTCTTGCTAGGAGAGGGGGTGTCCAAAAGAGACAGAACAAACTCCACCTTCCCTTTATAAAGTCTGCCCTAGCAGTCTCTGTTCCGGAGCAATGTACCCTGGATGCTGCAAGATGTACTGGGAGATGTAGTCTCTCTGTATTAAAGGGGAATACCCCGCTACACACTCCCCCCACTTTGAATCTTTGGTCCCCAAAGACATCTAACATTTTTAGATCTGCAAAACATTTTAGCTTCAATGCGGTTGCATAGGATTGACAGAGGAGCCTTCCACCAATCATCATATGATGGGGAGCTGTCCTGTCCACAGGTCGCTTCAGTGGGGGTGACCTGTCTAACTGTGCCAGGAAGTGAGCTGGGGTTGCCCTCCACCAAATGAACAGTGGAGGGATCCGGATTCTCTGCATTCCTCCTGGCAGTGACCACAGAATCTTCTGCGCTCTTCCCAATTTGTGGGTAGGTCAACTTTTTGGGAGGCCTTATGACTCTTTGAGCCCTTTGCCCTCTTGGAGTTTCTGGCTCTGGCGCCACAGGTTCTTCTTCCGGAGCCGGCTCAGGGGACACGGCGGGCTCCGGAACATCTGATTCAGAAGCTGGAAGATATATAGAGTCTCTGGGGTCCTTCTCTGAGTAAGTGTCACAGGCATCCTTCCAGCGATCTGATAAAGGACTAGATGGGATGAACTCAGTGGCTTCTGCATTCAGTTTACTGTCTATAGTGTCTTCAGTAGTTGGAAGATCTTTAGCAGAAGCTCCTGGAGTTGGGGAAGGCCACAACCAATCAAGTTCTTTTTCTTCATCTCCACTTAGATCAGAGGCCTCGATATCTTCAGCTCGAGAGGTCTGGGACCTAGTGTTTGGCCCGGGAGCATCCAGGATGGAGGCCAGCTCAGGGGAGTCCCTCACTGGAGGTATCCTGACTGCTTCGGTAAGTGGGAGCAGATGGTTCCGATGCCAGGTCTTCAGTGGCCCTACCTTCCCTTCTGGCTTCAGCTTGTAAACAGGTAGGCCTGGCAACTTCTTACAAATGACATAGGGCTCATGTCTCCATCTGTCTGCAAGTTTGTGCTTTCCAGGGACCCCCAGATTGCGTAGCAGTACCCGGTCCCCAGGCTGCAGGTCCTGGATCCGGACCTTCAGGTCAAAGTTCCTTTTGTTGCGGGCTCCCCTTTGACATAGGCTAACTTTAAGCTGTGTCTGAGTCTGTCCACATATCCTTTGTGGGATGTGGCTGAGGAATGGTCTAAAGAAGTGCCAAAGGCCAGGTCTACGGGTAACCTTGCTTCTCTCCCAAACATGAGTCGGTAGGGTGAGTAGCCTGTAGCATCACTAGTGGTACAGTTGTAAGCATGTACTATAGCTGCCATGTGTCTGCTCCAATGTTGTTTCTTCTTGCTATTCAGAGTCAGCAACATGTTGAGCAGGGTTCGGTTAACCCTCTCCGGCTGAGCATCTCCTTGTGGGTGGTAAGGGGTGGTTCGGGTTTTCTTGATCCCTTAAGAATCCAGGAGTTTCCGAATCAGCCGACTCTCGAAGTCCCTCCCTTGGTCTGAATGGAGTCGCTGCGGTAGCCCATAGTGGACAAAATACTTCTCCATAAGTACCTTGGCCACCGTGGAAGCCTTCTGGTCTTTGGTTGGGAAAGCTTGGGCATACCGGGTGAAATGATCGGTTATCACCAGAACATTTCCTAGTCCACTCAGGTCAGGTTCGAGGCAGAGGAAGTCAATGCATACCAGATCCATCGGGCTTTGGCTTTGCAGATGACCCATTGGGGCAGCTTGATGGGGCAAAGTCTTTCTCTGGATGCATCGTGCACATGAATGGCAGTATTCCTCAACTTCAGCCCTCATGCAGGGCCAATAGAAACGGTCTCTAACGAGTGGGAAAGTCCTTTCCGCCCCTAGGTGGCCATGGTTGTCATGCAGAGCAATCATGACAGTCTCTCTGTGTTTCTCTGGCAGGAACAACTGCCATTTGTCCTCCAGGTCATCAGAGGGGCCCCTTCAGTAGACCACTCCCTGACGCACCTGCAGCCTGTCCCACTACTTCAACAGGCGAGCTTCCTTTTGAGGGGTGACGTAGGAGTCTGTTCGGATCCTGGCTCTCCAGGGCCTCTAGGACCAATCTCCCCATAGGGTCTTCCAATTGGTCGGATCTCAACTCCTTTCTTTTTCGTACATCACGGGACACAGAGCGACTTAGTCATTACTAATGGGTTATATAGTTTACCTTCAGGTGTTGGCACTGGCCAATTCCAAACCGGAAGTACCCTCCCCTATATAAGCCCCTCCCACCCGGGAGCACCTCAGTTTTTTGCCAGTGTCTAAGGTGTTGGCCAAAGAGTAACATGTGTTTTCACTGGGCTTGCGTACAGGTTCTTTTGGGCCTTAGTAAGCTGTTCCGGATCCCACCAAAAAAAAGCTTCATAGCTAAACGGTCGGTACCCGGGCCTTGCAGCAGAAGAGCAAGGTTTTGCCTGTAATGCTTCTCTTAGGAGGGCTGGACCCTGGGATCCAGAGCTCTGGTCATACCCACGACCAAGACGCTGTCTGTGCAGGGTGCTATACAGGTCCAGGGGAGTGGAATCCTTGGGAACCCGGTCCCTGAAGGTTTAATTACAATGCCTGCCGTGATAGGTGAAGTTTGGACTTTTGTGGACCAAACAAAGTCCTGCGGCGGGGATCAGGTAAGTGGGGGCCCTCAGGAACTTGGTTCTATTGGGGGACCCCCAAGCCTAATTTGTCTTTCTGTCTGTTACCTAACGGTATTCCCGCTAAATATCTGTGTTTGCCTATAACTACTGAAAATGTAAAATTTTAATAGTAGTCAAGAAAAAAAAAAAAAAACAGGGACCGCGGTACCTGTGTTAAACCACTAGAGGCCGCTGTAGTCCATTTTTCTTGTAAATGTGGATCTTTGGTTTTCTCAACTCAAAAGATCCAGGCAGCTGGTAAGTTTCTCTGAGGGAATCCACTTCCTCTGCCCTGTTGCTGCGTTCATCCACCGCACAGGCCCTCCGGCAAAAAGGGCCCTGGCTCCTAGTCCTCTGTTGGTTTTCGAAAAGGGCGCCATTGGCGCACGGGCGCGCGCGCGGGCGCGTGCACGCGCCTCCTATGAAAAAAAAGGGGCGGGGCGGGTGGATGACGCTCGATGCGCGCCGCGGCGCTTCTGCGCATGTGCGGGCGTCCCAGCATGGTTAAAAGACACAGTACAAGTGTCAGCTGCATGCAAACAGAGCTAGCAACAAACAGTGGCACACAGAGGCGGTTGATGCAGGCATCCCCATAGAAAGGCACTTTAGTGGACACCAGCTGGTATATAGCAGCACCTGTGTTAGACTATTACCAGCAAAAATTGGTGTATGACGACGGGAATACCTCAGCTTTGTGCTTAAAGGATATGTCGTCCAGACGCTCCGGAAATAAATCTTCCAGGAAGCCAAAGGGGTCTCCATCGGGCTCTGAGGATATTGGGCATGCTTGCACTGCACCAATCTCCCCTGAGAATGCAGAGGTCAGTAGCCGTAGAAACCCCGCAGGAATGTCTGGTGCTGCGGCTGTCCCCAGTCCACCTGCTCCTGTATATATAACAGAGGAGGTTTTATCCTCAACTCTGGGAGGATTGGAAGAGAGATTAACAGCATTGATCGCTGCTTCCCTGTCACAGGAAAAGCGCGTCCGATCTCCGTCTCCTCCTTCAGAGTGCCTGTTAGTGGAGGAACAGCCCCACACAGAGATCGACCTACCTGAAGGGGATCAGGATGAGGTTGATTCACTTATAGAGGAATCAACAGTGGAAGAACCTTTCTCAGCTTCTCAGGCTGAAAGATTATGGGTTCAGTCTCTGACTAACATGGTCCGATCAGCATTTAAAATGCCTCTGGCGGAACCACCATCCACTACGGTTTCCTCGCTGGGGTCGCTAAAAGCTCCCCAGGCGGTCTGTTCCTTCCCAATCCACCCTTTATTAGAAGGGCTTATTTACCAGGATTGGGAGCATCCTGATAAAATATTTGCTCCCCCCAAGAGATTTCCGGTGATCTATCCCATGGAGGATAAGTTCATAAGAAAATGGAGGGTCCCTATAGTGGACGCAGCCATCTCTTCTGTTAACAAATCACTGACATGTCCAGTAGATAATGTTCCAATGTTCAAAGACCCAATAGATAAAAAATTGGAGTCTTTACTAAAATCTGCTTTCTCTACAGCAAGTATGGTGACACAACCTGCGGTAGCAGCGATTGGAGTCTGCCAAGCAGTGAAAGATCAGTTGAAACAAGTCTTAAGGGACTTACCAGATCAGCAGGCTCATGCCCTAGCTGACCTGCCTAGAGCCTTGTGTTTTGCGGTGGACGCCATAAAGGATACAATCCAACAGGCCTCCCGCTTTACGCTGTCTATAGTACATATGCGTAGGCTTTTGTGGCTCAAAAACTGGTCTGCTGAAGCTCCCTGTAAAAGACTGCTGGTTAGCTTCCCATTTCATGGAGAACGCTTATTTGGAGAAGATCTGGACAAATATATCCAGAAAATTTCTGCCGGTAAAAGTTCACTCTTACCGGTTAAGAACAAGGGTAGAAGTCCTTCTTTTAAGAGGCCTACCTCTCCAGTCCCGGGCACATCGGCTGTGAAGCAGTTCCGACGGCCTCCGCGGTCAAATTCAGGGGGCAGAAATCAGGGACAATCACAGGGTAACAAGAAGCCCTGGATCAAGAGAGGTACAAAACCTCCCCCTAAGGCATGAAGTATTGCCCCCGCTCAATCGGGTGGGGGGAAGACTTCAGTTGTTCACAGAGACCTGGCGGGACACCATCAGAGACAGATGGGTGCTCTCCGCAGTAAGTCTGGGATACAAGCTGGAGTTAAAAGGCACTCCTCCTGCCCAATTTATGAGGTCAAACGTGCCAAGAGATCCCCAAAAGAGAGGATCCCTCCTTCTGGCACTAGAACAACTATTGCTCCAAGGGGTAATCATGAAGGTTCCCCTGGAAGAAAGCGGATTCGGGTTTTACTCGAACCTTTTCACAGTCCCCAAACCAAATGGGGACGTGAGGCCCATATTAAATCTAAAAGGGCTAAACAAGTTCCTAAATATCAGGACCTTTCGGATGGAGTCGATCCGATCAGTGGCCACCGCCCTACAAGGGCAGGAATGGCTAGCCTCGATCGACATAAGGGATGCTTATCTGCATATTCCCATCTTTCCGGCCCATCAGAAATTTCTACGCTTTGCAGTAGAAGGGCGCCATTTTCAGTTCAGAGCCTTACCTTTCGGTCTGGCCACAGCACCACGAGTGTTCACAAAAATTCTGGCCCCATTATTGGCCAATCTAAGAACACAGGGTGTAACGATAATGGCATATCTAGACGACCTGCTACTAATAGACCACTCAGTGGAAAAGCTGGAAGTAGCTATTCACAAGACAATCGAGTATCTGGAATATCACGGTTGGATTATCAACCGGGACAAGTCAGCTCTAAGACCAGTCAAAAGTCTGGAATACTTAGGGCTAAGGCTGGATTCAAATCAGAGAAAGATTTTCTTACCTCCAGAGAAGGTGTCGTCTTTAAGAAATTTGACCCACTTAGTGGGTACAAAAAGAAAACCATCCATACGTCTCTGCATGAGGCTGCTGGGAAAGATGGTGGCTTCATTCGAAGCGGTACCCTACGGTCAATTCCATTCAAGGAATTTGCAAAGGGCCATACTGTCAGCCTGGAACAAAAAAGTTCAGGCTTTAGACTTACCAATGTCCCTGTCCCCTTCCGTTCGCAAGAGCCTCCATTGGTGGTTGGTGCCCCAGAATCTGGAAAGAGGGAAACCCTTCAGTCCGGTTTCTTGGAAGGTGGTCACTACAGATGCCAGCCTCATCGGCTGGGGGGCAGTGCTGGAGCAATGGTCTCTCCAGGGCAGGTGGTCAGAAGCAGAAAAGGCCCTGCCCATCAATCTCTTAGAGATACGAGCAGCCCGGTATGCCCTAGTAGCATGGACATCCAAACTCCAGGGGTCCCCTGTCAGAATTCAATCAGACAATGCCACGGCAGTGGCATATATCAATCATCAGGGTGGCACCAAAAGTCGTGCAGCCCAGAAGGAAGCAAATTGCATCCTGGAGTGGGCAGAAAGATATGTCCCAGCCATATCTGCGGTTTTCATCCCAGGAGTGGAAAATTGGAGAGCGGACTTTCTAAGTCGCCAACAATTATGCCCGGGGGAATGGTCTCTTCACCCCGAGGTTTTCCAGGCAATATGCCAGCGGTGGGGAACACCGGATGTAGATCTGCTAGCATCCAGATTCAACGCAAAGGTGGACAGGTTTGTGTCTCGCACAAGGGATCCCCTAGCTTGCGGCTCGGATGCCCTAGTGTTCCCTTGGGATCGGTTCAAGCTGATATATGCATTCCCACCGCCACAATTGTTACCGCGATTACTCCGCAGAATCAGGGTAGAAAAGAAACCAGTGATTCTGGTGGCTCCAGCGTGGCCCCGAAGGGCATGGTACGCGGAGATGGTAAAAATGTCAGTGAGGAGTCCTTGGACCCTCCCACTTCGTCCGGACCTGCTGTCGCAAGGACCGATATACCACCCTTCCTTACCAGCCCTAGGTTTGACGGCCTGGCTATTGAAGCCCACATTCTGAAAAAGAGAGGGCTCTCTAATTCTGTGGTATCTACCATGATCAATGCCAGGAAACCGGTATCCAGGCAGATCTATTATAGGATCTGGAAAGCGTACATTACGTGGTGTGAGACCAAGAAATGGCATCCACGTAAGTACATGATAGGGAGGATTCTGGACTTCCTACAGTGGGCTGTAGATAGGAAGCTGGCCTTGAGTACTATCAAGGGTCAGATTTCGGCCTTGTCAATATTTTTTCAAAGGCCCTTGGCTTCGCATTCACTAGTCAAAGCCTTTATACAAGGAGTGATGCGTATTAGCCCTCCGGTTAGTATTCCCATATGTCCTTGGGACTTAAACCTGGTTCTGTCGGTTCTACAGAAACAACCGTTTGAACCATTACAACACATTTCCTTGGTTCTTCTCACCAGGAAATTGGTTTTCTTAGTAGCCATTTGTTCGGCTAAAAGAGTGTCGGAATTAGCAGCTATGTCCTGTAAGGAGCCATATCTGGTTGTCCATAAGGACAGAGTAGTATTACGTCCTCATCCAGCCTTTCTTCCTAAGGTGGTATCGAGGTTTCATTTGAACCAAGATGTGGTTCTTCCTTCTTTTTTCCCCAAACCTAGCTCAGTAGAGGAAAAGTTATTACATTCTTTGGATGTGGTAAGAGCAGTTAAAGCTTATCTAAAAGCCACTGCTCAGATTCGCAGAACGGATTCTTTGTTTGTTCTGCCGGAAGGCCCCAGAAGGGGTCAGGCAGCATCAAAATCTACTTTAGCCAAGTGGATTCGACAGGTCATAATACAAGCCTATGGCTTGAGAAAGAGACCGCCTCCGTTCAAAGTTAGGGCGCACTCCACAAGAGCGGTTGGAACTTCATGGGCAGTGCATCACCAGGCCTCCCTGGCTCAAGTATGTAAGGCCGCAACATGGTCTTCGGTACACACGTTTACTAGATTCTATCAGGTAGACGTTAGAAGTCAGGAGGATGTCGCCTTTGGGCGCAGTGTGTTGCAGGCCGCAAAAGATCCTCATGCCTGATGGCGCCCAGCTTATGTACCCCCCCCTCATTTGGCATTGCTTTGGGACGTCCCATTAGTAATGACTAAGTCGCTCTGTGTCCCGTGATGTACGAAAAAGAAAAAGGGATTTTTATAACAGCTTACCTGTAAAATCCTTTTCTTGGAGTACATCACGGGACACAGAGCTCCCACCCCTCTTTTTGGGACACTTATTGCTTGGCTACAAAACTGAGGTGCTCCCGGGTGGGAGGGGCTTATATAGGGGAGGGTACTTCCGGTTTGGAATTGGCCAGTGCCAACACCTGAAGGTAAACTATATAACCCATTAGTAATGACTAAGTCGCTCTGTGTCCCGTGATGTACTCCAAGAAAAGGATTTTACAGGTAAGCTGTTATAAAAATCCCTTTTTTTGGACAGTTTTGGTAAGTTATCTTCCCCCAGTTGGGTTACCCCGCAGTACTGCTTGGGAACTCCTACTACGATAACCCCTATCTCTTCTGCTCTTGAGCCTCCACTGGCTTGGAGTTCAGCCCCCTGGCAGAGGGCCCGCACCCCGTCGGGTGCCACTTGGGTCCAGTCTTCTGTACTGCAGGTGGGGACATGAGATCTTCTGGACAAGGCGTCCGCATCTCGATTTCCCGCCCCAGGTCTGTATTTCAGGCTGAAATTGAAGGCAGACAGCGCCGCCAGCCATCTATGTCCTGTGGCATCCAGCTTTGCTGTGGTGAAAAGATAGGTGAGGGGATTGTTGTCCGTTTTCACAGTGAAGTCTGCCCCATACAGATAATCCCGGAGTTTGTCAACTACGGCCCACTTAAGGGCCAGGAACTCCAGCTTATGAGCAGGATAGTTCTTCTCGGAGGGGGTCAGACTTCTGCTCATACGCAACAGGTCTCAGTTGCCCTTCATGCTCCTGGTAGAGCACTCCTCCCAGACCATTGTGACTGGCATCTACATGGAGTTCATAAGGCTTCTTTGGGTCTGCATAGGCCAGGACAGGGGCAGTGGTTAAGTTCTTTTTCAACATCTGGAAGGCATCTTCACACTTCTCATTCCACTGATCCTTGACTGACTCCCCTGGTTTTCTAGGGCCCGAGTCATCCTCTTCCCCCTCCGTCTTGAGCAGCTCATTCAGGGGCCTGGCTATCCGAGCAAACCCCTCCACGAACCTCCTATAATAGGAGCAGAATCCCAAGAAGGACCTGAGTTCTGTCACTGTGGTGGGCCTTGGCCAGGAGGTGACTACCTCCAACTTTTCAGGGTCTGTGGCCACTCCATCTTCAGACACTATGTGTCCCAGATAGTTGACTGAAGACTGATAGAATTGGCATTTTCCAGGTGAGAGCTTGAGTCCTTCCTCACTCAGTCTCTTCAAAACTTTCTCCAGCCTCTCTTCATGTTCCTCCAAAGTTCTTCCGAAGACAATGATGTCATCCAAGTATACGAGGACTTCGATGAGGTTCATGTCTCCCACAGTCTTCTCCATGAGTCTTTGGAAGGTGGCTGGAGCTCCAGACAGACCTTGAGGCATCCGGTCGAATTCGAAGAACCCTACCGGGGTTATGAAAGCCGTCTTTTCTTTGTCTTCTGGATGCATCGGGATCTGATAGTACCCGCTCTTAAGGTCCATAACACTGAACCACTTGGCTCCAGACAAGCTCTGTAGGGCATCCTCTATCCTCGGAGTGGTATACTGGTCCGGTATGGTTTTCCTGTTGAGGGTCCTGTAGTCTATGCACAGCCTCAATGACCCATTCTTCTTCCGGACCACCACTATCGGGGAGGCATAGGGACTTCTAGATTCTCAAATCACTCCTGTTCGCTTGAGCTCGGCAAGCTGCACCCTCAAGTCTTCGAGGTCTGCCAACGGAACCCGCCTAACCCTCTCCCTGAAGGGCTTGTCTTCCTGGAGGCGGATTCGATGGGTGGCACTCCTAGCACACCCCACATCGAATTCATCTTGGGAAAATATCCTTTTCCACCTGGTCAACTGGGCCTTTGCTCTCTCTTTCCAAGCCCTGGGTAGATTCGGGTTCTCCATAGAGAGCTTCTCCAAAACATCTCCTTCACCCGTCCCCTTGAATTCAGACAGGGCAACCGGGGCAGCAGGGCTCACCTGACCCAGCAGCATTCTGGCAGGGATCTCCATGGGGCCACCTGTAGTGTTCCTGACACTCACCGGAACTCTACAATGGGCCTGCTTCAGGGCCTTGAGTGGAACCACTTCTGGGATCACTTCTAAACCCGAGTGTTTTTCCCCCTGGGTCGGGCTCCAGCATGACAAAGGGTCCGGGTTGTTCCCAAGTAAGCTTTACAGTGGCTCTGAGACAGGTTACTTCACCGGGCTGCAACACTACCCCTTTTCTTCCAAGTCTCCACACCTTCCCTATCCCCTCTTCCGGGCTCTTCTGCTCCAAGACCAACCGTTGGTAGGCCATCCTCAGCATGGGATGGATTTTGGTGGCTGCAGGGCCCTTCCCTTGTACTAGGGGAGTCAGGAGTCTCCGGACCAGATCCGTATTCGTCCCTATTATGAGGGAACTCCTGTTGGCTCCAGGCGGTCGAGGACACACAACTGCCAGGGTCTCGAACACTTCAGCCTTCCCAGCCACCAATGGGTCAAAGGTCATCTTGATGGGCAGGTAGCCATCGTAAGGGAAACTCTGGGTTCCAATCCCCCATATTTACAGCTCTTCTATCTTCTGGATGGGTAGATGACTTAAGTGTTTGTCATAGAAATCCCTGTATAGCAGGGTCACTTGTGCCCCAGTATCCAAGATGGCTCTTGTGTAGACTCCCTCCACTTGAATGGGCACTATAGGAGAGGGGCCTACCAGCTTCTCTGGATATGGCCTGGCAGAGGCCACCTTCTTCTGGTCCTTTCCCTTCGGACTCTCTTTCATCCAACTCCCTTTGGACTTTAGTCTTTCTGGGGCCTGGTATGCATTGACCTCCCTCCTTTTAATGGGTGTACAGACCTGCTGAGGGATATTATTGTCTTTCTTAGGTGTGCATCTTCTCTGGGGAATGTTGTGCCTCTTCTGAGGGGTCTGGCCCTCTCTCTTTGGGGTGTATCCCTGCTGAGGGATACTGTACTTCCTCTGAGGAGTTTTGTCTTTTCTCTTCCTTAGCTTCTCATTCAGTTTGGAGCTCACTGAAGATGATGGGCACCCGGTTGGCTCCTTCACCGGGGCCTTCTGAAGTTTCCCGCCGGCTGTTTGGACTATTCCTCAGCTACCGGGCTTGGGCACACTCGCCTGAGATGTCCTCCTCCTCCACATTTGAAGCAGACTCTCTGTATTGGTTTCATAGAGCGGTTAGTGGTAGGAGTCTCCGGTGCCTTGAGTGGTGAGACTTCTTCTGTCTGGGGTTTCACCAGACGAGTCATCAACATTGTCATCATCTCCAGTATTTCTTTCTGGGTCTGGAACAGCTTCTCCAGTCCAGTCTGACTTGCAGGGAGGTGGTGAATAGGTGAAGACCATGATCCCTGTTCAGTGCCTGCTGCCAGTATACTGAGTTCCCGAGTGTCTGAAGGGACATCTATCTGCTGTACTTTGGCACTTGTGGTGCTAGGAGGTTGAAGTTTCCTCTGTTTTTGATCCCTCTCAATCTCCATCTTATCTGCTTCATTCACTTTCTCAATGAGGACCTCACCCGGAGTTGAGGGGTCTTCCAAATGCTGCTTCAGTTGTAGCTTGATATAGTCACTCCTCAATCCCGTAGTCACAGATCTCCGGAATTTCTTTTGGACTAGCTCGGCTCCAAAATGCTCCCCAGTTCCTTCTTCCTTGGATGTGGACAACAGGTGGTCCTTGAGCTCAATGGCCCGGAATAGGAAGTTCTAAGGAGTCTCTCTACTATCCTGGGTCATATTTATCAGTCGATGAAATAACTCGGCGGCATCTTCCTCCTCATAATAGCTTTTCAGTATCCTCTTTAGCTGGTTCAGGGTCAATCCACTCTTCCTCTCTAACATGCCCCTGACACTTGAACCTGGGCTGATGGCATGGATTACAGCTTCTCTAATTTCAGATTCCTGATATCCTTTCTGTAGCCCCAACTCTATTTGGTGTAGGACAGTTTGTCCTTCTGCCCTCTTTCTCCTATCTGGCCGTCAATGCGGAAATCTTTCCGGATGGTTACTTCCTGCAGGCGACCCTGAGCTCGTTTCTTCAGTACCTTCCCAGGTTTGGGCGTTATCTGACCATCTTTCTGAGCTAATGGGCAAGTAATTAAATAACAGTATAACAAGTTGCAGATCCCTGCAATAAACAGTAATAAAGATAAACAGAGTAATCAGCTATAATATTGTAATAATGTATTGCTATGCAACTCCAGCGCTGCCCTTTTGCAGCTACTTCCCCTCATGGGCAGACTAACACCCAGCAATGTCTACCTATGCAGTCAGGCCTGACTGATCTAAATGGAAGTTCAGTGAAACAATATTCGCTAGCAATCTTTCGGTGGTGCACTTGAAGAACAACTTTGTAATCCAAACGAATAGTAAAGATAAAAGTGTCTGTCTTTAAACAGCTCTCACCACCCGGACAAGTCCAAGCCCGTTTCCTCCACCGATTCGTCTAGGAATAGGAATCCACCAACATCCGAGTCTTTAGTCCTCCTGGTGTAGTGCAACAAGGATGAGAAGATGTCTCTAAGGTTCAGCTAGGCTGGCAGAGGGCTCTTTGGAAAAGAACACAAGGCCCAGGCTTCAGGCCTTGTGCATACAGCAGTTCAGCACAGAGATCCTCTTGCTAGGAGAGGGGGTGTCCAAAAGAGACCGAACAAACTCCACCTCCCCTTTATAAAGTCTGCCCCAGCAGTCTCTGTTCCGGAGCAATGTACCCTGGGTGCTGCAAGATGTACTGGGAGATGTAGTCTCTCTGTATTAAAGGGGAATACCCCGCTACATATGCATGTTGGAAAGTGTCAGTTAACCTCAGATCGGTCCAGTTAACATGGGTGAAGACATGCTGGTAGCTACTGTGCAAACCCGATTTCCCCCCCAGTGCACTGTCAGGCTCTGTACGTTACCATCTTCTGTCATCATTGGAGATCACCTATAGAGAGGAACCTGCCTGGGACTGCTGAGCTCTGTAGTCACACAACCTTCTGCATGGAAAGGAAAGACATAGACAGCCAGCAAGGAGTGGGAGAGAGCTTCTGTCTTGATTCCAGCAAAGCTGCTACAATCCTGTGTCCTGGAGCCTTCCATATGCATCACTCGCTCCTAACTGTCCCTGATTTGGAACAAAGTCCCTGTTTCCTCCTCATTTGTCCCTCATTTTGGTCGGATCTATATAGTTGTATGGAAAATGCACTATTTATCTTTTAAAAAGTGTTTCACGCTAAACCTTCCATCCAATTTCTAATTTGCTGCATTTGTAAATTTGAAAAGGCAGTATAAAGGAATAGTAGGGGTTAAAAAAAATTGTGGATTTAGCAAATGTTTTTTTTTTTGTATATGTAGCACACAGACCCCACTTTTCTCTGCCAATAGTGGGGCACAACTGCTACTTGCCCGGTATCCCCTCCATGTGTATAGAGAGGAGCGAGCGGTGTTATTGTTGGGTCTTGCAGCAATTACCTCTCTAGAGTGGATCCCCTCTCTCCGTTGCTCTCGGCAGAAATCTTTCAGAATAAGGCCAATGTCCACACAGGAGTAAAACCCAATCAGCAAGGTTTTATTCTTTATACTTGAGGTAAACTTGAAGAGAGAGAGTAGGAAGTTGAGAAAGTAGGGGAAGGTTCAGGCACGCAACACTTAGAGCTCAGTGTCAGTCTTTCGTCACCACTTAAGCCTGAGTGGGTATTGCTTACCCGGATAGTCCCTTTAAGAGCGGTCCTAGCAGCCGGGATGGAGCACGGATAATAGAGACGATGAATCCCTCTTTAGGAGAGTTTCCAGGCCTCTTCCCGAGACAGCGGTACCGTCTCTAATCTCCTCTGGGACTGATCCTGCCCTTTACTCCTTTCCGAAAGGTGGGCTCCCTACAAGTGGGCAGCCTGGGATTCTTCTCTGAGGTGTAGGCCCCTGCCAACAGAGCCGGGCCTACATTGCAGCATCGAAACCTCGGGCTGAAGGTGCCCGAGGCCCAAACACACTCACGCACCTCGTGTCATGCGGGTCACGAGGCACACTTACAGGAATAAAGGTCCCCTGGAACACGCCCGGCCTAATGGCGTCTGCTCCTTATGTACCCTCTCCCTGCATGCACAGCGGGTTGACCACGCCCACTGCACAGCTGCCGGGAGAGGACACCCAAGGTGCTGTGATACCCCCTGTAGTTCAACCTATGCCGGCGGTGAAAGTGCCACCTACAGGCAACAGAGAACACTACAGCCAGGCAGTATCACACCCAGAGCAGAAGCAATAATGAATCAGTGATTGGTCTTAGCCCAACTACCGGTTCAGACTACCCCTAAATGTCCACACAGCGCCCCCAAATGTTGTGGGGGGGCACTACAAATAATTCTCCTTTTAAGGGGGTGTGTCCTATGCCGGCATACTTTTGCTAATAGGTGTTCCTCATTCCCATCTACAAAAGTTGGGAGGTATGCATATGTAGGGGGATTGCTGGGACTTGCAGTATACATGGTCTAACCCTTGCAGGTATGCACATGCACGTCGCCAGCGGTTTGCTTCCGCTGTGATTACACACAATGGAAGCTGATAAGTGGGTGCACGGTACCCGATGTCCCCAGACACTCACGGATCATTAGGCAGAGAGACAATGCGATCTTCCTATGTAAACAAGGCAAATCGCAGTTCTGACAGAAGGGAAGGGATGGAATTTGTGCCCTTGCAAAGCAGGGAATAAATTCCATCTCTTCCCCTAGTAAAAGCACCTCACACAGTATAGTAAAACACTGGCTAGGCACACAGTTAACCCCTTCCCAGCCAGTGTCATTAGTACAGTGCATATTTGAGTCAAGTGCATGCATGGAGCCCATCCGGCTACTAGGAGAGGTAGTGGCAAACGCTGGACAGGTGGATTTGGACATATACTCAATGTGTCCCTCCTAAATGCAAGCTACAGTGAGAGGCAGGGCTGGACTGGGACAAAAATTTGGCCCTGGACTTCATCCAGACCGGCCCACTTTACTTTTGCATACACGCACAAAATCAGTATATAAACTAGGAACAATGCAGAACATGGAGGTCCACCATCACCTGCCTACCCACCTTGCAAGCAAGAAAAATTCAGCATTGCAGCTTACCTGTCCTTCGATGTGGTAACTGCATTGTTTTGTCCTTTTTCTTTTTTTTTTCACACTTTTCCTTATTTTAAACTGGTAATGCTGTCATTGCCTCACTCTCTGTCCTAGGGTGACAACCACACTAATCTACCTAGGACAGGAAAGGTGAGGACCACATAACACCTCCCCCCCCTTATAATAGAGTGAGGGGTTTTGTAGCTTACTGAGCTATATCATTTTTTTTTTTTTTACCTCACTTGAATATATATAAAATGCTTTTAATGGTAGCAGGGAAATTTATTTCATATACTCTTAAGTACAACTTGAGAATTTTAATTTATGAACGTGGAAAGCACATATTTTTATTTTTTATTTTTTTTTAATTATCTCTTGCTTTGCAAAAGTTGCGGTTTGATTAAAAAAATGCTTTTTTGGTCTCATGTACAGACTGCTATAAAAAAAATTAAACTATAGAAAGTTTTAAACAATTGCATTTCTTATTTATAAAAGGTAGTGTAAAGTATAAGTAAAAAAAAACAAAAAAAAAAAAAACACTTGGTTTAACGACTTAAGAACCGCCGCACGAAGATGTACATCGACAGAATGGCACGGCTGGGCACAAGGGCGTACAGGTACGTCCCCTTTAAGATCCCAGCCGTGGGTCGCGCCGGCGCGCTCGCGACCTGGTCCTGAGCTCCGTGACCGTGCCCGCGGGACCCGATCGCGGCCCGTGTCACAGAGCTGAAGAACAGGGAGAGGTGAGTGTAAACAAACCTTTCCCCGTTCTTCCTAGTGGCAGTGTCAGTGATCGTCTGTTCCCTGTCATAGGGAATGACGATCAGTGATGTCACACGCCAAGCCACGCCACGCCCCCCCACAGTAAGAATCACTCATTAGGTCACACTTAACCCCCTTCAGTGCCCCCCACAGGTTAACCCCTTCACTGCCAGTGTCCTTTTTACAGTAATCAGTGCATATTTATAGCACTGATTGCTGTAAAAATGACAATGGTCCCAAAATGGTGTCAAAAGTGTCCGATGTGTCCGCCATAATGTTGCAGTCATGATAAAAATCGCTGATAGCCGCCATTACTAGTAAAAAAAAAATATTAATAAAAATGCCATAAAACTATCCCCTATTTTGTAGACGCTATAACTTTTGCGCAAACCAATCAATAAACGCTGATTGTGATTTTTTTTTTACCAAAAATATGTAGAAGAATATCGGCCTAAACTGAGGAAAAAAAATGTTTTTTATATATTTTTTGAGGATATTTATTATCGCAAAAAGTAAAAAATATTGTTTTTTTTTCAAAATTGTCGCTCTATTTTTGTTTATAGCGCAAAAAATAAAAACCGCAGAGGTGATCAAATACCACCAAAAGAAAGCTCTATTTGTGGGAAAAAAAGGACGCCAATTTTGTTTGGGAGCCACGTCGCACTACCGCGCAATTGTCAGTTAAAGCGACGCAGTGCCGAATCGCAAAAAGTGGCCTGGTCCTTTAGCTACAAAATGGCCCGGGGCTTAAAGGGGTTGTAAAGGTTTGTTTTTTATTTTCTAATTAGGTTCCTTTAAGCTAGTGCATTGTTGGTTCACTTACCTTTTCCTTCGATTTCCCTTCTAAATGTTTATTTTTCTTTGTTTACTTTGTCTGAATTTCTCACTTCCTGTTTTTCCTCCGTAAACTTCACACCATCATCCGAGAGGTGTTTAGTCAGCCAGAACAGCTTACTGAGGAGGAACAGGAAGTGAGAAATTCAGACAAAGAAAACAAAGGGAAAAAAAAAACATTTAGAAGGGAAATCTAAGGAAAAGGTAAGTGAACCAACAATGCACTACTAGCTTAAAGGAACCTATTTAGAAAATAAAAAACAAACCTTTATACCCTTTAAGTGGTTAATAAATAAAATCATTACTGTATTGTCTTTTACTGTGTATTTGTCCCTCCTTCTCTGCTCAGAAATTTGTGAAGTATGCATCATTCTTGTGCACAGCAGCAACAAGTGATGTCATCTAATCTCCTGCTTCTGGTTGGCAGACTGTATGGTGATTACTCTAGTCTGAACTGTGGCTGGCTTATTTGCGTTCACAAAAGGGATCACAATGGGTTGTAGCTTGGTCTAACAGCTGTTCGTCAAAAATGCTTACCCCCCCTTCATGACCAGGCAACTTTTTGCAATACGGCACTGCGTTACTTTAACTGATGCTGTACCCAAATAAAATGTATGTCCTCCCCCCCCCCCCCACAAATAGAGCTTTATTTTGGTGGTTTTTGATCACCTCTGCGGTTTTTTATTTTTTGCGCTATAAACTAAAAAAAAGACCAATTAAAAAAAAAAATCTAAATTTTTTTACTTTCCGCTATAAAACATATCCAATAAAAAAACTGAAAAAAAAATCAAATTTCTTCATCAATTTAGGCCAATATGTTTTCTGCTACACACTTTTGGTCCCAATAAATGTATATTGATTGCTTTGCTCAAAAGTTATAGTGTCAACAAACTATTGGATATTTTTACTAGTAATGACGGCGATCAGCGACTTATAGCGGGACTGCATTTACTGTGGCGGACATTTGGACACTAATTGACACCTTTGACACTTTTTGGGGACCAGTGACACTAAAGCAATGATCAGTGTTAAAAAATATGCACTGTCACTGTACTGACATTCGGAAGGGGTTAACATCAGGGGCGATCAAAAGAGTTAACTGTGTGCCTAACCAGTGTTTTACTACACTTTGGGAGGTGCTTTAACCACCTCCCTACTGTGCACGAAAACCCCCTTCCTGCCCCAAGCCATTTTTCAGCTTTCAGCGCTGTCACACTTTGAATGACAATTGCGCGGTCGTGCGACGTGGCTCCCAAACAAAATTTGTGTCCTTTTTTTCCCAAAAATAGAGCTTTCTTTTGGTGGTATTTGATCACCTCTGCGGTTTTTATTTTTTGCGCTATAAACAAAAGAAGAGCGTCCAGTTTGGAAAAAAACACTATTTTTTACTTTTTGCTATAATAAATACCCATTTTTTTTTTTTTTTAAATAAAATTTTCCTCAGTTTAGGCCGATACGTATTCTTCTACATATTTTTGGTAAAAAAAAAAAATCGCAATAAGCGCGTATTGATTGGTTTGCGCAAAAGTTATAGCGTGTACAAAATAGGGGATAGATTTATAGCATTTTTATTTTTTTATTTTTTTCTTTTTTTATTAGTAATAGCGGCGATCTGCGATTTTTTTATTGTGACTGCGATATTGCGGCGGACACATCGGACACTTTTGACACATTTTTGGGACCATTCACGTTTATACAGCGATCCCTGCTATAAAAATGCATTGATTACTGTATAAATGTGATTGGCAGGGAAGGGGTTAACCACTAGGGGGCGGGAAGGGGTTAAATATGTTCCCTCAATATGTTCTTACTGTGGGGGGAGGTGACTGACTGGGGGAGGTGACTGATGGTTGTCCCTATGTACAAGGGACACACCATCAGCCTCCTCTCCCTCACAGGACATGGATCTCTGTGTTTACACACAGAGACCCACTTTCCTGCTCGTTTCCCGGGCAATCGCGGGTGCCCGGCGGCAATCGCGGCCGCCGGGCACGCGCACCGGGGCCTTGTGAACGCGGCGGGCGCGCGCGCGCCGCTGGCGGCGAGCGCGCGCCTTCTAGCTCGTTTTAAAGGGAGGACGTCATATGACGTCCTCCCAGAACGAGAGTATCCTCCGCCCGCCGTCAATTGACAGTGGGCGGGGGACAAGTGGTTAACTAGGGGAAGACATGAATCCTTGTCCCTGCTTTGCAGAGACACATGATCCATGCCTTTCCTCCTGTCAGAACAGCGATCTACCTTGTTTACATAGGCAGATTGCAGTTCTGTCTGTCTGAAGGATGATCGGCGGTCGCCAACGGGCATCAAGTCTGTGGTACCTGCTGTGTATAATCACAGCAAGAGCGAGCCGCTGGCGGCATGCATTCGCGCCTGTTACCTGGAAATGCAGGATCATGTATGTATGTGTATATATATATATATATATATATATATATATATATATATACACACATATGATCCGGCACACAGCTGCTGCTCTGTAGCAGTAAAACTGCTATAGGGTGATCAGCAAGTGGTTAAAGAGGATCTTAACCCTAGATATAAATTTTTTTTAAAGTCAGCTAAAAATACTGTATAGGGAGGGCCAAACAAGTATACTGTGCAGGCACCCATTGTCCTCCTTATCAACTGATGACATCACTGGTTGTAAGGGCTCCAGTAGCTTGAAGAATGTAATGGTGCACAATGAAAACCTGGGTCTTTGTGTAATTAAAGGCAGATTTTATCCACCACCTGGCTTGTATACTATTTTTGGGCAATTCTTTAAAAACGTAGTAAAACAGAAACGCTGCTGCTGAAGATCTACGATAGATCACAACAGAGTTTCCTCAAGCACTTGCTGACCGCCCACTGTACATTTCCTGATACAGATCACCTACCTTGTACGTAGGGTGCCCACATGTTCCGGATTGCCCGGGACTGTCTTGCAATTGACATGTCTGTCCTGGGTCCCGGGCACCTACATTCCGGGACAATACAATGTCCCGGAATGAAATAGAGGAGACACAGCCACCCCTCTACTAACTAATAACTACATTTCCAGAACTGCTTGCTAGGGCCAGCGCTGCCTGGCATCTTGCAACCAGTGACAATTTACTCTCAGACAGTGAAACCGGGAGCGAGGCCTGCGCCTAGTGCAGCACTTCTGTCCCCACCCACCTCGGCACCTCCTCCTTCTCCGGCGCCCAGCAGCAAGCAGCAGGGACTGGTGTGATCTTCACTCTCCAGATAGTGACGCCACTCCTTTCCTTCTACGCACGTGACTCATGCAGAGGGAGTGACAGCAGCACTGCATCTGGTGGCAGGCTATGGGTGGCAAGCGGCACTGCATCTGGTGGCAAGTGGCACATTCACCTGACAAATAACTCGCCTCCAAACAAAATCCCCATCAACCCTGGGACTACATTACCCCCTGCCCCCCCTCATCTTTTTTTGGGGGAAGGTGAGAGAGTGGGTGTGTCCCTGAATGGCAGTTTGGAAATGTGGTTACCCTACTTGTACGTGATCTGACACTTGCGGATCTGGGGTGCGCGCCACCGTCGACCTGCTCCCACTGTGATTCTACACAGCGGGAGTCCAGCAGCGGGTACTGCAGACTCGATGTATGCCGACACCCGCTGATTACACTGGGCACAGGCAGAATGACAATCTGCCTATGTAAACAAAGCAGATTGTCATTCTGTCAGAAGGGAAGGCATGGATCCTGTGTTTCTGCTAACACGGAGCTTTGCCCTTCCTTAGTCAAAGCACCTCCCCCACAGTGAGTAAGCAAAACCCAGGCACGCAGTTCACCATTTGATTGCCCCTGATGCTAACCCCTTCCCTGCCAGTGTCATTAGTACAGTCACAGTGCATAATTTTTTAGCACTGATCACTGTATTGGTGTCACTGGTCCCCAAAAAGTGTCAAAAGTGTCAGTTAGGTGTCCAAGTTGTCTGCCGTAATATCACAGTCCCGCTATAAGTCGCTGATCGCCGACATTACTGGTAAAAATAAAAAAATAAAAATATCCCATAATTTGTAGATGCTATAACTTTTGTGCAAACCAAGGTTGGGATCATTGGGATTTTTTTTTTACCAAAAATATGTAGCAGAATACATATTGGCCTAAACTGATGAAGAAATTAGATTTTTTTTTTTAAATTTATGGGATATGTTTTATAGCAGAAAGTAAAAAATATAGGGGTTTATTTTCAAAATTAAAATGAAGTAGCGCTAATTACTATTTAACAAAGTGCTATGTGAATAAAGTTAGTGCAAATGAATCTCATATTAATAATATCGATAACGTGCATCAAAACAGTGTATGGTTAATAATATAAAGTCCATTCAGGTACCCTTGATGAAGTCATGTGGCAGTGACGCAACGCGTCGGGGGTAGCTTAGGTGACATCCACTTCCGGTTTTACGGATGTAATCGGAAGTTCCTGTATCTAAGACGTTGTTTTTACCTGTATGACGTTTTTTTCCCTTTTTATTGTCAACTACTGATTTTAATAAATGGACCTATGTGCCTTTTAACTTACTACACTATGGAGATCCTTTTTTCTTGCTTTTAAATCCTTGGATCCGGAGATACATTTCCCAGGAAATCTGTGGCGAGGTTGGAGGCAGTACTGCAGTGGTGTCCTGTTCAAAACACAACGAGGAGGAAGGAGCATTCACCGTTGGTTGGCCATTATTGTTCAATGCACCATTAAACCCAATGGGGTCTATTTATAAGGTAAGCGGCCATGACCACAGGGGGGGGGGATATGAGGAATCTGCTGTTTTTATCTACATATTTTCCAGACTTGCACTCCCTTGCCCGTCCCTTTCCTCCACTCTGTTATTTTGCTCATCCATGAAATGATCTTGTTGTGACAAGGACCAGGGCCGCCATCAGGAATTTTGGGGCCTCTTACACAACTTCAGGCATGGGCCCCCTGAAGCAGAGGAGAGCCGGGGGGGGGGTGCTGCCGCCGCAAATTGAGAAGTGGGGGGGGGGCTGCCGTGAATTGAGAAGCGGGGGGTGCTGTCGCCGTGAATTGTTGAGGCCCTGGGGACCTCTGGGCCTCTGGGGACCTCTGGGCCCCTTACAAAAAAGAAATTAAAAAAAAATTATTAAAAAATAAATAAAAAATGTTAATAAAAAAAAGAGGGGGGGGTTGCCACCCGGGGGCCCTGGGGAACTCCGGGCCTCTGGGGACCTTTGGGACCCTTACAAAAAATAAATAAAAAAATTATAAAAAAAGGGGGGGGGTTGCCATCCGGGCCCCTTACAAAAAAAAAGGGGTAGGTTGCCATCTGGGCCCCTTACAGGTGTACTGCCTGTACCCCCCTGATGGCGGTCCTGACAAGGACTGAGTTGCTCCCTGGATGATCAGAGTTTTTTTCTGTGGATGCACCAATTATAGCACTTTCTCACATGGACTTGGTTTTAGTTTAGTATATATTTTACCTAAATGGAATTTATGTTATTAACCATACACTGTTGTGATGCACGTTATCATTATTATTAATATGAGATTTATTTGCACTAACTTTATTCACATAGCACTTTGTTAAATAGTAATTAGCGCTACTTCATTGTATTTAAAACATTTTCTGGGTGCTGGATACTCTACAGAAGTCAGCTGCTGTTTACGCCCTCATTATAGCACTTTATTATTAGTATTATATATTTTGTTTGAACACTTCTGGTAGCACATTAGTACTCTTGTTTACACATATTTTCAAAATTGTCGCTCTTTTTTTGTCTATAGCGCAAAAAATAAAAACCGTAGAGGTCATTAAATACCACCAAAAAAAGCTCTATTTGTGGAGAAAATTTTTTCTTTTTTGGGTACAGTGGGGGTAAAATCTTTCCGGAGGTCAAGTGGTAAAGGGTAAGTTCACCTTTTCACAAGAAAATGGTTTCCTCTGTGATCACTATGACAGTGAGTTTTAGTGACCACATAACTAAGCTGTCATAGGGGGGCCTAATACACAGAAAGGCATTTTGACAGAAGCAGCAGGCAGGCTGTAGCTGTTAAAGTGCGAAAATGTGAAAACATATATAAAAATACATGCAGTTCCATTCACACTAGATGTGTTGCACCCTTGGCCAAAGCAATCCCAATGCATAGGCAAGGCAAAAAAAACTTGTTCACTATCATGGTAAGTCACACCACACACAGCAGTAGTGACTGAGCACTGAAAAAAAGCACAGAATGCGACTTCTTATTGCAGCCCAGCGTTTTGCAATCTAATCCACTGTGGTGAACTGCGCTGCAGCCAAAAGATCTGAATAAAATGTCACTTTGGGACATTACTGTAAAAAAAGTAGCTTCTTTTTACAGGATTTTATTGCTTTTACATTGGTGACCTTTTAACCTTGAAAACGTCTGTGAAAAAACACCCAAAAAGCAACGCCTAGATGTGAACGGAGACTAAGGGGGTTATTTACAAAAGGCAAATCTACTTTGCACTAAAAGTGCAAACTACAAGTGCAAAGTGCACTTGAAATTGCACTGAAATTGCACTTGGAAGTGCAGTCGCTGTAGATCTGAGCGGGACATGCAAGAAAAATAAAAAACAGCATTTTAGCTTGCACACGATTGGATGATAAAATCAGCAGAGCTTCCCCTCATTTCAGATCTACCCTTCAGATTAACAGCGACTGCACTTTGCACTTGTAGTTTGCACTTGTAGTGCAAAGTGGATTTGCCTTTCGTAAATAACTTCAGTCAACCGAAGAAGACTGAAATCTATTTGAATTTTCATTAAGGCCCCTTTCACACTTATACGACTTGTCCCACGATTTGGGACTGCAAAGTAGCATGACAAGTCGGTCCCCATGATTTCCAATGACAACCATTCATATTAGTACGACTTCAAAGTAGGATTTTGATGCCACTTACACAGGCATTCCTTGAAATCGCGGCAAAATCGCGGCCGCGAAACACGGCAAAATCGCGTGACTTTGAAGTGTGAGAGCCGGTTCACACAGGGGCAACACGACTTCCAGCGCAACTTTGGGAGGCAACTCAGACACGACTTGAGCATGAATCACAGCGTGACTTGGGGCGACCTCAACGCGACCTCAGCGCGACTTGTGGTGATTTACAACACGACTTGAAGTCGTCTCCAGGACAGGAGACATTCCAGTGGCCAATAAAACAAGAATCAGCTCTGTGGGAGGGAGGGGGGGAGGGAGGGGTTTGCCTGAGAAATGTATGTTCTCTTCCTGGAGAGTTGCTTCTGTTAAGACAGTCATCCGACTTCTGAGCGACTTCCATTGAAATCAATGGGTACAGGTTGCCTAGCAGTCACCTAGAAGTCGGATTGAAGTAGTACAGGAACCTTTTTTGAAGTCGGAGTGACTGCAGTCGTGTACATAAAAACGGCTCCATTCACTTCAATTATTTTTAAAAATAGCGCGACTTGAGACAACTCGGGGCGACCAGAAGTCGCGTCCGGAGTCGCCCCTGTGTGAACCGGGTCTGAAAGGGGCCAGGCTGGGTTCACACTACTTTGACTTCAAAATCGCGATTTTACCGCGATTTCGCTGCCGCGATTTCCGGGAATGCCTGTCTATAAAACTGAATTTGCATCGCACACGGATCAAACTCGCACAGGACCCTTTTTTCCCCGCAGCTTAGATTCGCAAGGCATTGATGTGAACGACACTAATGTAAAACAATGTTATTTAAATCACTTGCGAATTTGAGCAATCGCAACGGCTCAAATTCGCAATAAAATTAGCAGCAGTGTGAACCTAGCCTAAGCCCTGGTTCACACTGGTGCGTTTTGACATGCAATTTGGCATGTCAAATCGCATGTCAAAACTGCGGTATTTGGCGCAATTTGCTGGCAATGGCACCGTCCTAATCGGTGCGACGCCACATCTGCGGCGCTGCACCGATTTCAAAAAGTAGCTTCTGTACTACTTTTTGCGATTTTGGCCCCGTGATTTACATTGACATCTGTGCAGAAACCCGCACAGATGTCTCTGTAATCGCGGCCGAAATCGGGACTGACCAGTGGGAGTGAAATCGTGCGAGTTCAGCTGAACTCGCACGGCTTCACTCTCGCGGCCCAGTGTGAACCTGGGCTTAGGCTGAGTAAACACTACTGCGACTTCAAAATCGCGATTTTACCGCGATTTTGCCGTGAGTCGCGGCCGCGATTTCTGGGAAAACATGGATTAAACTCGCACAGGACCCTTTTTTCCTGCAGCTTAGATACGCAACGCATTGATGTGAACGCCACTAATGTAAAACAATGTTATTTACTGTAAATGACTTGCGAATTTGAGCAATCGCAACGGCTCAAATTCGCAATAAAAATCTCAGCAGTGTGAACCTAGCCTTAGTCAACTAAAATCTCCAGTACGTTTTAGTCGACTAAAATCGAATGGGTTAGTTAAATTGTAGTACCTTATTTAAGCATTTATTTTCACACTCTTTTTTTTTTTTTTTTTCCTTTTTGTCAGCTTATAATAGAATCAAAATGAATGAATTAATTAATTCGAATTAAAATGAATACTAAGGAAAAGCTTTATTTAAAAAATAAATAAATAATAATTAAAAAAAAAACAGTGTTCCAATTATTCAGGTAGGCAAAGTAAGTGATGGAGTAATTGTCAAGTTAATTGATGCTGATAAACAAAGGCATTATTGACGTCTGGTCACAAAGGGGTTAAGAGCGTGAACAGGTCCCCATCTTTATACTGGAAAAATACACAAAAAATGTACAAAATAATCTCTCTAAATGGCATAAAAGCCATTCGCAGACCCTCTCCCGAAATCTTACTGAGAAACCGTTAACGGAAGAATAAGCAACGAGCGCCCGGATAGTCATTAAAGGGTGTGGAGATGTTATATAAAAATGAAATGAACTTCTGGCATTTGAAGTTTTCAGTGCCCTGAACCTAGCCCCCAGTCACCTGTGCCTCTTCCCTGACAGATGGCTGAAAGCCTACCCCCCCTTCTCAAACTGTTGCAGTCAGGCCATCTGTTGTGTGTCCCGTTAGGCCTGCCGGGCTCTGTCACTGCAAGAAGAAGAAGAGGAGGAGAGATAGGCAAGAGCTAGAGAAACCAATGCTTTGCCCATTTTACCGTTCATTTGGGACTTTCCTATTTTCTTTATTAGGACCTCATGCAAGATTTCTTGTTTCAGCCCAAAATGAAGACGCCGTGTATAATACTGTATGAAGAGTTCAGCAACTCGCAGCACCCGATTAGATCTCTGATGTGCTTCCGTTTGTATCATGTGATTGTATTCTAATAATTAAATGAAATGAAAATAGCTATAGTCAGCTCATTATTAAAAAGTCCTGCAAATGCTACAGAGAATCTTCCCTTCCCTTTGACTTCGGTAACTGTAAAGCCTCGTACACACGATCGGCTTTTCCAACGGGAATTGTGTGATGACAAGCTGTTGTCGGATAATCCAACCGTTTGTACGCTCCATCGGACAATTGTTGTTGGATTTTCCGCAGACAAATGTGGGAAAGCATGCTTTATATTTTTCCAACAACAATTGTGTGTTGTCGGATTATCTGATCGTGTCCGTTGCGAAAAAAATACAAAGTACAAACACGCATGCTCAGAAGCAATGCTCACCATAACACAACATTAGCAGAAGTTGCCCAAAGGGTGGTGCTAAAGAGCTGAAAAAAACAGTTTTGTATGCAATACAAGTTGACGGCCAACGCCCTTCGGACAAAAGTCCTACGCTTTGTCCGATGAAAATCCGATCGTGTGTACCAGGCTTTAGGCTCAGAATCGCAGGCAGAATCTCACTAAAATCACAGCAAAGCATGCAGCGTATGTTTGGGTGCCATTCATTCTTAATGGTACCGAAACGCACCAAAACACAGGCATTGTGTAGCAACAAATCTCGCTGCCCAAAAACACACCAAAGTCAGCCTCAAAAATGGGCACAGGAGCTACTTTGGCATGTTTTTTAAGTGGAGGGTAGGCCATTCAAACGCAGCAATAAATGCGCCAAAAATGGGATGTACCCCATATCTAGATGTGAACAGGGCCTTAAAGTGGTTGGAAAGATTGTAACGTTTTACAGAAAAAAATAACAAACAGGTTATGCCGCGTACACACGCTCGGAATTTCCAATGGAAAAAGGCAGACGGAATTTTTTCATCGGATATTCCGACCGTGTGTATGCCCCATCGGACTTTTTCCATCGGAAATTCTGACGGAATTAGATAGAGAACGTGTTCTCAATTTTTCCGAAGAAAAAAAATTCTATCGGAATTTCCGTTCGTCTGGATGCAATTCCGACGGACTAAAAGCCACGCATGCTCGGAAACATAGAACTTAATTTTCTCGGCTCGTCGTAGTGTTTTACATCACCGCGTTCTTGACGGTTGGATTTTAGTGTGACCGTGTGTCACACTTGAGCGGAATTCCTTTGGAACTCCTTCGGAAAAACCCGTCGGAGTTTATTCCGACGGAAATTCCGCTCGTGTGTACAAGGCATAATACTTACCTACTCGGTGTAATGGTTTTGTTGATCTTTTTGGGTCCCCTGCTGGCAGTCCAGGCTCCTTTTTTTTTTTGCAGAGAGCTCCCAGTAGCCTCTTGCTATGAGGGCACTCGAGTAGACACGCTCTTGAGCCACATCCCTGTGAATTGACATTTTATATTCACACGTGGAGCGTGGCTCAGCCCTGCCCCCCGCTCTCCCCTTATTGGCTCACTGGCTTTGATTGACATGTACCCACGCAAATGCAGCCACCGGGAAATCAGCATAGTGTGAACCTAGCCTAATGGTTGAAATTATATACAACACTTGTCATGTTTGTCTTAATATAGAGCATTAATAAAAAATAAAAAAAAAGAAGGAAACATTGCTGCAAAAGAAATGTAAAGCTTGTCTTCATTCAAAGGTCTGTATTTGATGACTTCCACTGACCGCTGTGACAGATATGCGGGTGTATGCAAAAACAAGGTTGGACACTCTGCAGGGGGGAGGAGTGTCAATGCAAGGCACAGCTAGAGAACTGACCATGCTGCACTCTCATGCCTAGTGTGGTCAGTTTTTAATAGGGTGAGGGACTTTGATTGTGCCTCTCAGGAGTGTAGAAAAAGATACAAATATCATAATTAAATAGAAAAAAATATATATTTTATTTATCCGCCAAATGGCAGTGCAGTTTAAAAGTCATGTATAAACAAGTTACAGTCTTGAAGCTCGGGGTGTGCAGATCCCAATCAGTTACACCGGAGTGGCCTACGCGTTTCACGGTCAATTCCGCTTCATCGGGCCTTGAGTATAGCACAATGGGATATCGCATAAGTTCTATAGATGAAATATTGATAAACAATGTATAAATAACATGATTTACATAAACAAAAATATAAATATATAGAAGATAAAAAAGTTTGTTATTAATGCATATATTTAAAGTATATATTCATATGTATATTTTATCATACTAAACAAAGATCAACACCTCTCCCCCACCTCAACGGAAAAAAAGGGGGGGGCTCCTTTTTATGGACAAAGAGATCTGATAGATCAAAAAGAAGGAATTATGTATACTGTGGTGATTGGGAAAGGAAAGAGGAAGTACCGTGTGAAGGGAAAATAAGTATTTTTTGAAAAATACTGTATATACTCGAGTATAAGCCGAGTTTTTCAGCACATTTTTTTGTGCTGAAAATGCCCCCCTCGGCTTATACTCAAGTCACCTTTTTGCGCCTGATCTCCCGATGACATCGGCACATGCAGGGGACAGGGAACAGGGGATGTCTCCTAAACCAGGGGTTCTCAACCTACTAGTGCCGTGACCCCTTGATAAAATTTCCCAAGTTGTGGGGACCCCTAACAGTAAAATTATTTTCATAGCATGGGTTGTCATCACCCAAGGCAAGACAAGTAATTTGTGCCCCTAACCTACGGACATTTAGCGCTCCCCTGAGTCCCTTCCACTCCTACAATATTAAAACACCTTATGGTACATTTTAGGATGTACCACTCTCTCTTTGTTCTCCTTTCTTTCCCTTTTATCTCTCTCTATCCTAATTTCTTTTTTTGTTCCCCTCATCCCTCTCTCTAACCGTCTTTCTTGTTCTTTCTCTCCCTTTTTCTTTGTTCCTCCCCCTCTTTTCCTCTTCCATCCATGTATTCTCTATTTTTATTCTTTCTCTTACTCCTTGGTGGGGCAAATGGAATGAATGGCAGGGCTGGGGGGAGTTCTGATCAGCCAACTTAGGTGCTCTTGATCAAGGTCATCTGCTGATCTGAGAACTGTAGTGAGGACTTTTAATGGCAACTCTAATCACAGGTATTGTTACTCACTGCGTCTCCGACTTTGTGGTATCTCGTAGCAGTAACACCTATGCCGAAATCAGGAGATAAGGTGTCCTCCAGCCCCTCACACTTCACATTCCTCATCAGTCAGCTGACCTCTAGTCTTTGCCCCCCAGTCATGCCGTGAACTGAATGGTCAGCTGCAAAGAGGCTGAGTGGGCGGCCGCGGGCTCCAGGGACAGCCCTGCTATGTGGCCGCAAAAAGGTTGGGAGAGCGGTGCAGGCTTCAGGAACAGCCCAGGATTTGGTGACCCTTGGCAAATCATCATTCGACCCCCAGGTTGAGAACCACTGTCCTAAACCGTTTAGGCTTACCAGTAGAAATAAGTGTGTTGTAAGGGTTTACAACCACTTTAAAGCCGCAGTAAACACTGCTTGGATGCTTGTGCCTGCAGGTAAGCTTGCTTGTTGGTACAAGGAATATCTCCCAAACATGCACTGTTTAAGAGATAGTCCGTGTATTACAGAGATGTACTACATACTGTATGTTTTTAAATTTTTTTTTTTTTTTTACTTTGCCATAAGCTTTAATTACAGTGTCATCTCATTGAAGATTGTACAGTCCAGATTCTAGGAAAATATGGCAAACATGGAGTAATAATGTTCTTTATTTATATTAACCACTTAAAGACCCCTCACTGCATATATACGTGGGCAGAATGGCTCATACAGGCACAATCACGTACCTGTACGTCTCCTTTAACTGCCGACGTCGGTGGCGCGCTCTCCACCCCCCTGCCTTTCCCGTGATTCGGACCACGGGACTCGTGGACTCGATCACCGTGGAGATCCCCGCGATCGTCTCACGGAGGCTCGGAGCGGGGAGATGTGTGTGTAAACACAACATCTCCCCGCTCCCCTACTGACAATGTCAGCGATCTCTGCTCTGTGTAATCAGAGCGGAGATCGGTGACGTGTCACTAGTAGCCACGCCCCCCCTCAGTTAGGAACACGCCCCTAGGCACACTTAACCCCTCCAGCGCCCCTAGTGGTTAACCCCTTCACTGCCAGTGTCATTTTTACAATAACCAGTGCATTTTTATTGCACTGATCGCTGTAAAAATGACAATGGTCTCAAAAATGTGTCAAAAGTGTCCGATGTGTCCGCCATAATGTCGCAGTCATGAAAAAAATCGCTGATCACCGCCATTACTAGTAAAAAAAAAATTATAAAAATGCATTAAAACTATCCCCTATTTTGTAAACGCTATAATTTTTGCGCAAACCAATCAATAAACGCTGATTGCGATTTTTTTTTATTACCAAAAATATGTGGAAGAATACGTATCGGCCTAAACTGAGGAAAAAAAATGTTTTTTTATATATTTTTTGGGGATATTTATTATAGCAAAAAGTAAAAAATATGTAATTTTTTTCAAAATTGTCACTCTATTTTTGTTTATAGCGCAAAAAATAAAATCCCCAGAGGTGATCAAATACCACCAAAAGAAAGCTCTGTTTGTGGGGAAAAAAGGACGCCAATTTTGTTTGGGAGCCACGTCGCATGACCACGCAATTGTCAGTTAAAGCGACGCAGTGCCGAATTGCAAAAAGGGGCCTGGTCTTTATGCTGCGTATTGGTCCGGGGCTTAAGAGGTTAATATCTAAATTTGATTAAACTTTTAGGTGGAAAAGAGTCTAATTATTGCAGTCAGTGGCTATACTTTGTTGGACATTTGGAACATGCTGTTGCTGTCCAGGGTCCTGAGAATTCAGTACAAATCAGATAATGAGCATTCAGGTATGCAGTGATTTTATCCGAAAAATCAGTAACATATCCCAGTTCCCCACCCCCTCAGCAGTGCTATTCATGGGTTTTTTTTTTTTTTTTTGGTCTTATTTTTTTGGTCTTATTTTTAATAAGGGCATGAATGATTTTTTGCATCATTTTAAGTTTTTTTCTTTTTTTTATGACGACACCTCTGGTGTTTGGGCTACATTGTACAGTAGTGACATCCCAGGACAAATGTAATGCTGTGAGGTGGACCTGTCAGTTTGGCAAGCTGGAGGTTTTCTTCTGCTAAGAGTAGGGGATGTTCCTGACTGATCCTCCTCTCTGGGGTTACATCTACGGGCAGACTCTGCCAGTGTGAAAGGGACATATGGCTTCATAAATATCCTTAGTAAAAGTGAATCCTATAATGTTTTTTTAATAAAACCAAATTAAGATATGCAATCTGCTCCTGTCAATCAATGTGTGATACCTTTTAAAGTGGGACATAAATAAGTATGCAAACAGGTATGCATGAGTAGCTTAAGTCTGAGAAAATCATTTTCAGAGAACGATGAATGTTCTTTGACATTAAAGTGGTTGTAAACCTTGAACATGAAATATGAACAAACATATTCCTCTATAGTGTGTACTTGGCTCAATTCAGTGTCTTTTCAGTATGCTGCCTTGTTCCTCTGCTAGATTTTCTTGACACCAAGAGAAAAATGGTGACAGGGGAGGGAGCTCCAGCACAGAGCCTGTGATTGACAGCCTCAACTCTATTCCTGTGTGCTATGTGAAGGGGAGTGTGTCACTTCCCTCCAATCAGCTCTCACCAAGCTCTTCAGAGTGTAACTTCAGTTCCCACCCCTATATTCTGAAAGCTCAGACAAGTTGTAAAAATTCTCTACTTTGGATAGATGTAGAGAAGATATGGCTTCAGATAAACAGGTACAACTTATGTAGGAGGATTTGTTTCATCTTTGTGTATCACCTGAGGCCAGTCACTTCTTTACAACCACTTTAAGGAAAGGTAGACCTGGCTGATGGAAACAGGTCTAAAGTGGAAATTTGAAGGATAGTTTTCCCTCGTTTGGGCTGCCCAAGCTAAGAAATTGAAGGGTCAAGATTGGTCAAGGTCAAAAGGGGTGTGGAAGATCAAGAGACCTTAAAGTGGGCAGAGGATGGGGTCAATGACCTCTTTGGAGAGAAACATCCATCATGCAAATTCCCACCCTCTCTCCTAATTTCAGTCTTCATCACAGCTTTGTTGGCAGTTGTTACCTTGCCAGTCATGTTTTAACACTTGTAATAATGTTAAGTTAATACTGGGTGCTCATATTAATAATGTCTTTTTGTTTCCCTAGGAAAGTGTATATTAAAGGGGTTGCTTTTAAGTCCAATAAAGCTGTGTCCTTGACCTTCAAAAAGAAATCTGTCTCAAGTATTTTTGCATGTAAAGGCAGGGTCGCACAGCATAGGCTTAAAAGTTGCTACAATCGTGTGTACACCTATGTTTATCAGCAGCTATGTTATCGGTCTGCTGCACGCAGGAGTAAGCATTTCCTCAGTCTCCCTTCCACCGTTGACCATTCACTTGCACTGTTGTAACATTTTAATACTGTGGCAGCTCAGAAGGTGAGAGGCAGCAAGAGGGGGCTGATCCATGTTTGTACACATATCAAAGACAACTGCACCAGCATTAGTACTTATGTAGTTGTATCATTAGACAGTATCTCTGTCAATGAGTTACTGGTATCAGTAGCTAATGCCATAGAAAAAAACAAAGTTTTTCTCGAAATGATTTTTCGTGTTTCCTCTCAAGCCTGCCTTGCCTACACACTATCATGAAAAAAAATGCTCGAGCAAAGCGTGGTGACGTACAACACGTACGACAGCACTATAAAGGGGAAGTTCTATTCGGGTGGCGCCACACTTTGGGCTGCTTTTGCTGATCCTCATATTAGTAAAGTTTGGTGAGAGACGATTCACGCTTTTCAGCCTCATGCTCTTCAGTCTGTTACAGCGTGACGAATGTGCTATCTCCATTACGAACGTTCGTTTTTCCAGAAGGAGCGCTCCCGTCTCATACTTGATTCTGAGCATGCGCATTTTTTTTACCCTCGTAAAAGCCTACACACTACCGTTTTTCACGACGTTAAAAAAAACGACGTGAAAAACGATGTGAAAAAATAGAGCAGGTTCTAATTTTTTTTAGGCCATTTTTCACGTCGTTAAAAATGCTCTGTAGCCTACACACGATCGTTTTTAATGACCAATTTAAAAAATGGCATTTTTCACGCCATGAAAAACGGTTGTGTGTACGCGGCATTAGATAACTGGAATACTATTATTTTTTGTGAGATGAGACATTTTCCTACAAGTAGTCAGTTTGCTGTGTTCTTTGAAGGATGCTTGAAACTGCCACTTGTTAGCCTATTTAGTTTAATATGGCTGGTAACTTAGTCTTAGAGTAATAGGCTGTGTAATGTGAATACAATGCAATATGTATTGGTGGAAGTACTTTAAACTAAGGACATGTAACAGCACCCGGACCAGTAAGAGTGGAGAGGTTAGGTTACTGAACCAAGTGCACCCTCACCCTCAGTAGCATCTTGAAGGCTTCTCACTTACATTAACTTACCCTTCTTTTACCCTTTCTCTTTACTTCCTACTGATACTGTTCCACAAGGTGACAGATTGGCTGCTGTTACAGTACACATGGGAGCCCTATCTGTGTAGAAATACAATCTGGAGGTTACATTTACTTGATTTGAATTATCGGTTTTGCATAGGGCAGTTCATAGCGGATTTAGGAGATAAAATATGTGCAGGAAATACTGAAACCTCCATGGGTAGAACAACAGAATCAGAAGAAACATTCAAAGACCCATGAATTGAAAATTGTACCAAGAGACATGCAAAGGCTTCCACTGCTGACCATAGGTATAACTAGACCTCGGATTCTGGGGCATGCACTCCTTATCTCCTGCCCAGCGCCCTAAGGCTAGGGCCTCTACAAGAAATCATTTTGACTGCAGCTTTATTGAGGTAAGTAACCAATGAGAAGAGCACCAATTATATGTCTTCCTAGGCTCCCACTGACAACCAATGAAAAGGAGTTCTGATGAAGAGCAAAGTGACCACTGAGCACTACTGCTATAGGGGGGACTGACCACTATTGCTTTAGAGGGCACTCACTAGTACCATTGCTATATGGGGCACTGACTACCATTGCTATAGGAGACACCAAAGATACCAGGGCCACGGACCACTAAAGATACAGGGAAAACTGACCACCAACGCAACAGGGTATACTGACCACCAATGCTGAAGGGGGCACTAATCACCCATAGTAGGGGGCACTGACCACTAATGCTGTTGGCAGTGCCAGTCACTAATGCAGGAGAGGGCACAGACTACTGAACATCAATTTAGTTTGGGGCACTGTGTCCATCTATTGCCAATGTTTAAGTGGCTATTGAGCACTGACCTCCAACACTTAAGGAGGCACTCATCACTGACTATCAATATTGCAAGTGCACTAATGACCAACATTTTAAGGTGCACTGAACAATGAATGTTTTAGGTGGCACTTACCACTGACCATCAACCTTTAAAGGGGTTACACACCATTAACCATCAACATAAGAGAGCACTTAAGCCTAATACATACTAGCAGTGCTTTTCTTGTTCAACAAGCTGAATAAAAAAAAAAACTGAAGAGCTCGGGAGGAGCTTGCTGTACTAACAATCCAATATTAGTACAGAAATCTCCCCCCCCCCCGCTGAGCTATTGTGTTCTGACAGGGGACCGCCCCCCATCAGAACACACTGGTCAGCGCTCTCGGCCATTGGCTTAGATTAGAGCACTGATGATCGGATGCCGATTGGCAGACCATTTTTGATCATGCCCCTTTGACAGAAGCTGAACGTTTGGCCAGCCAGCTTCTGTCGGACCGGCTGCCATACGCACGGGCTGAATGTTGCCTGATTTCTATTGAACCAGCTGATACCGCCTGATATTCGGCCCATATGTACGGCCATTTACTCTTGCCTGCTGCACTGTGTTATGTGCACTGTAAATTACATACTCTTAAAGTGGAAGTAAACCCTCCTATAATTTGCAGCCAAGGAATCTGGCCTCTGTTTAATCTTCAACTGCCATGATGCTGCACATGTGATCAGTTATGACACAAGCCATTGGATGGTTTGACAGTTTGGTTGAGAGCACAACCAATGTGACAGTTGGCATTCCCGGCATGCCGGGAATGTAACTGCTTTTTGAAACTGTTAAATCAATGGGTTTACTTCCGCTTTAAGTGTTCTTAGTTACTGGTTGCTAAGTAGTCCTTTAATATTTAAATGAAAGTTTTCTTTTAAGGTAGGCTGGGCAAAGTGGATAGAATCTTTTTATTTAAAAAAAAATGATTGTTTGTCTTTAGTTTTATGTGTGTCTGGGACATTCTTACAGAAAATAGTCTCAAGTTGTGTTTCAAGTGGAACTAACAATTTCAAATCTGCAAACAAGCAGGCTTTTTATTGCAAAAAATACATAAAACATCTATTCTGCAAAAAAGGATGCTTACCTGCCTGTTTGAATTCTTTTGTACAATGTACTGTACTCTAAGGCTGGCAATACATGAGTCTGTTTTTTTTTTTTTTCAACCAGCTGTTTGAAAAAAAATGACTCCTTTCCCCCATCCACACACTCGAGGTGGTGCTGATCGAGAGAAAATTTTGTAACAGGCTGCCAATACAGGCTATAATCAGCCTACCACATGGATAAAAATTTGGCCGGTCCCCACTAAACTTAAGTTTCTCATGTGCAGCCCGGTGTTCAATTTCACCATCTGCTGGGATAAAAGAACTCCTGTGCATGCATGAGAAGAACGTCATCCTGGAATGGCCAACCAAGACAGCCGGAGATCCTGAACCCAGAGGAAGAAAGAACCTGCAAGGGATCTTGTGCATGTCGCATTGCTAGAGGGGAGGCGAGTATAAATCCGCTTTAACCACTTCAGCTCCAGAAGGTTTTACCCCCTTCCTGACCAGGCCATTTTTGCGATAAGGCACTGCATTGCTTTAAATGACAATTGTGCGGTCGTGTGACGCTCTACCCAAATAAGTGTTTTTTTCCCCACAAATAGAGCTTTCTTTTGGTGGTATTTGATCACCTCTGCGGGTTTTATTTTTTGCGCTATAAACAAAAAAAACAGACAGTTAAAAAAAAAAAATAAACAATATTTTTTGCTTTCTGCTATAAAACACATCCAATAGATCAGTGGTTCTCAACTCCAGTCCTCAGGGCCCACCAACAGGCCAGGTTTGCAAGATAACTGAAATGCATCACAGGTGATATAATTTGCTGCTCAGGGATTGCAGTATTCTAGTCTGCATCTCACCAAGGTAATACTTAAAATCTGGCCTGTTAGTGGGTCCTGAGGACAGGAGTTGAGAACCACTGCAATAGATAAATGTAAAAAAATCTAATTTCTTCAGCAGTTTAGGCCAATTTGTATCCTGCTACATATTTTTGGTGGAAAAAATCCCCAAAAGTGTATATTGATTGGTTTGCGCAAAAGTTATAGCTTCTACAAACTATGGGATAGATTTATGGACTTGTTTTTTCTAGTAATGGCGGCAATCAGCGGCATTGCAGCAGTCAAATCTGACACTAAGTGACACTTTTTGGGGACCAGTGACACCAATACAGTGATCAATGCTAAAAAAAAACTGCACTGTCGCTGTATAAATGACACAGCCAGGGAAGGGGTTAACATCAGGGGCGATCAAAAGGTTAAGTGTGCTCCTAGGGAATGCTTTCTAACGGTTTGGGGGATAGACTGACTGGAGGAAAAGAGACATCTGTGTTCCTGATTAGCAGGAACACAACATCTCTCTCTTCCTCTGTGACAGAATCCCCGATCTGCCTTGGTTACATAGGCGGAACGCTGTTCTGCCTCTCCAACAAATGATCGCGGGTGACCGGCACCCATTGCGGTCGCCGGACCTGCTGATTGGCTCCTGCTGTGTCCAATCACAGCGGGAGCGCGGCTCCAGTGGCGCGATGCGCGCCCCAGAGCCCGAGAAGAGAAATCACGTACAGGTACGTGATTTTGTGCTTAAAGCCCGCCCTGCCACAGTATATGTATGTGGGGCGGTCCTTAAGTGGTTAACAATTCTCTTTAAACCATTCTTTCAGTTTGACACAATCTAGCCCCTCCCACTGTTCCTCTCCTTAGTGTGTCCAAGGATGCTCAGATCTTTTACAATTCTAGCAATGCCGCTCTTAATGACCTTTTCTTCAGATATTTATAGTTGATTGGCTGTCCTGCTGAACTTTTGGCTTCAAAACTGGCCCACAACTATTATGCAGATCATTAATTTCTCCTTCTATGGCTGCATTTTGGGTCAGTAACTCGGTCAAATAGACAGTTTTTTGTAGTAGTTTCCTTAAGAACTACCTGCGCCTGTTACAAATTTGCACCAGTGTTGGTAAAATTACCGTCACGTGTGGCAAATTCAGGTAGTTCTAACTACTGCCACTTTAAGAGCCTGTCACTGTGGCAGCCACAAATTTTTACAGTTCTCAACTTAGGAAACTGGCAGTAATCAGGACCAGCTCTGAGATAGTGTATAGAGCTAAGCTAGTATTCAGAGCGGACCTTGCTTGTGCTGGGAAGCTGCCATTAACAGTATGTTACAGCTTCCCACACACAGCTGTGTCTCCAACCCCTTTAATTAATTTGCTAGGAGATTCCCCAGCAGAAATCTAAATGAAAATGTGGATAAAGGTGATGTCATTCCCCAAATATGACAATGCCCACATTTGGGAAATGATGTCACTGAATGGATGGTGGGCAGATTCAAAAGCCTCTATTGGACTGAATAGCAGCTATGGAACTGCCCCCTGCCATGTGCTTTCAATTAAAGTGAAGCGGACCCGATGGAGAAATAGTCTGTTCCACCTGCCTCTGTACAAAACGTATCCATGTGCCTGTCAGTGTGATGGGCACAGTGACTGGGGAGAGAGGGAGGGAGTGCACTTGTGGGCAGGTTGAACCAGTTAGTTAGGTTCTGTCCTGGCTGGGAAGGTGAGAGTTAATACTATGTCTGGTTTCTTGGTCTTTTTGGCAGGTTCTGCTCTGGGTATAAATAAATATAAATTGAGACAGCGGTCCAGGACGAGAGTCAGTCCCCAGAGGTAGTTAGGGAAGAGAGAATCCCTATGGAATTTAAGAGAGTTGTAATTGTGGGTTGCGAGACCCATAAAGGATGGAGGATGAGACCCAGAGGAGCAGGAGAATATCATTCATCACGGCCCACACGTGTTTAACTTGGGGTTCACCCTGAAGACACCAGTACTGGAGTATGCCTGTCAGGGATGTGCTGGGCTTGAACCTGGGACCTCTTCTGTGTCTGGCATTGACTCTTCCAGCGGAGCTATCTGAGATGCTGGACAGTTCCCTGCCTGATCTGCTGGATAACCTATCTGATCCATTAGACTACTCTGCTTGGTGTCTGATTACTGTTGAACTCTGAACCCCTTGCTCCTCCCATGTACTTCCTATAAAAGACATTCCAGAGATGTTGCCCCTTGCGGTTTGATCTGCTTCTGTTCCCTGATTCTGTGCTTGTATCCCGTTCCTGTGTTTGACCCGGCTTCCTGACCACGCTTCTGTCTCCAGCCCTGACCTCGGCTCGTTTGACCCTGCTCAGTTATCTGCCAGTCTGCCTGTTGCCAAGATTCGGCCTGGACTTTGACTACTCTCTGCCTGCCACTTGTGATGTTTACCTTGATGTGTATGACCCGGCTTGTCTGACTCTGCAAACCTGCACCAGCTTACCTGCATCCTCTGCTCTGCAAGCTGCACACGCTGACCTGCATCCTTTGCAATGCAAACCTGCACCTGCTGACCTGCATCCCTGCTCTGCTGACCTGCATCCCTGCTCTGCTGACCTGCATCCCTGCTCTGCAAACCTGCACCTGCTGACCTGCATCCCTGCTCTGCAAACCTGCACCTGCTGACCTGCATCCCTGCTCTGCAAACCTGCACCTGCTGACCTGCATCCTCTGCTCTGCAAGCTGAACCTGCTGACCTGCATCCGCTGCTTCCGGAACCAGCCGTTCCAGTCTCCACTCGGCTCCACCACTCCAAGCAGTGAGGATCAGACAGGCACCCTTACCTCACCGTGCTCTTACCACCACTGTCCCCACTCCAGTGGTCTCTGAGCCGGGGTTGTACGGGAGGTCCCTCTCCGCACGTCAGGCTCACACCTAAGGTACGTTACAATGCCTCTGAATTACTTACACTTTATGTGAGGGAACCTTCGAAGGACTATGATTACTGGAATGCACTTTTGCAGGTATGCCGGGGCAGCACACAAGCCTGTAGTTAGGAGTAGGGACATAGAAATATCCTGCCTTTATCTGTTGGACTGAAAAATATTTTTTCAAAGTAAAGTATTGAAACGTTGTCTTTTGCCGGGTCTGAAGTTAATACATTGGGGTATGAAAGTATTCATGTGAAATGGAGTAGTGTGAAGACACATGTGGTTACCTAGAGTAACCAAAGTATAACAGGCAGCCTGTCGATAGGGTGTACTTGTTATAGGTGACATGGCCTCAAGCAGCAAGTGAGATGATGACGCCACTCCTTCCGCCAGTGGTCTGTCTTCCATAACAATGAAAATGGATTGCACTGCAGAGGTTCCCCATCCTATGGAAGGTTCACGAGTTAAATTGAGTACACATGTGGAGCTGCTTGGAAGTACAGTAGTAGTGGAAAATGCTGGACAGGTGGATGTGGACATTGGCTCAGTGTGTCCCTCCAAAATTAAAGTTATGGTAAAGGTCACGGTGTATACTGTCACAGGGAACTGGAGAATAGTTACAGTGTCAGTGTACATGGTGTACATTCATCTCTAAGAACAGAGGTCTGCCTTAAAGCGTAGTCAGCAGCTACACTTTTTGTAGCTGCTGACTTTTAATAAACACCCACTCACCTGTCCCACGGTCCAGCGATGCGGCCGCCCAAAGCCTCGGTTCTCTCCATCTCCTCTCCGTGGCGCCGGTATTGCAAGTGTGGGCACCCAGCTGTGATAGTTTGCGGCTTCACAGCCGGGTGCGCACTACGCATGCGCATCCTGAATGGCCGAGCAATCTTCTGGGACCTGTGATGTGTCCCAGAAGATTGTAGGGAGGGAGGGGGAGAGGAGGGGTTGCCTAGGGGGCCCGAGCAGAAGTGGGAGCTGGATACCTGTCAAAACTAGGTACCCGCTCCCCCCCCCCCCCCAAATGGCATGTCAGGGAGTTAGGAGTGCTTAAAGCAGAAGTTCCACTTTTGGGTTTAAGGTTGAGTATTCCCCCATGGCAGTTTCATCCTTGTACTAGGGAATTGGTTAAGACAGCACAAAGTAAAGTTACACCGTGTGTGTGTAAAGTGACCCTGTAACCAAATGCCTAATGTAGCCCAGAAGAACCCACCCCGGGGTAGTTGAGTTGAGTGGCATCTTGATATAGCGTGGTCCTTTACCCTGAAGAATCCCGACGCGCTTGGCGGAGGTAGGCCTCTCATGTGACCCTTGCTTGGCACCCAATGAGGAGGGAAACAGGGAGGACGTGACAACCAACTACTACCCTACCCCCTTACACACTGAGGAATAAATGTCCAGTGTGGACACTCCGATGTTGGTGCAGATACAGTCACATTCATGTACCTGTCTACGCTGTCAGTACTGCGCTCCAACGTAATACTAAAGGGTGTCTATGACACCCTTTATGAATTCCCCCAAGTAAGTTTCAAAACCATAGATATTCTGGCAATTATCATTTTCAGACAGAGCTCAGCAATGGCAACTGTCAGAATTCACTCAACTTTAAGTGAAAAAAACCTATATGCTATGTACACACCATTCATCTTAATGCAGTTTTTATGCTTTATCTTTGCATCTTCCATATGTAGCACACAGACCCCCTTCTTTCTACTGCCTTCCTCCACCTGCAGCGGGGCACACCTGCTACTTGCCCGGTATCCCCTCCCTGTGTATAGAGAGGAGCGAGCGGTGTTACTGTTTGGGTCTTGCAGCAATTACCTCTCTAGAGTGGATCCCCTCTCTCCGTTGTCTAGGTAGAAGTTCCTCAGAATAAGGCCAATGTCCACACAGGAGTAAAACCCAAGCAGCAAGGTTTTATTCTTTTATCTCTGCAGTGAACTTGAATAGGGAGTAGGAAGATGAGAGAAGTAAGGGGAAAAAGGTTCAGGCACGCAACACCTAGAGCACAGTGTTAATCTTTCGTCGCCACCCAATCCTGAGTGGGTATTGCTCACCCGGATAGTCCCTTTGAGAGCGGACCTAGCAGCCGGGATGGAGCACGGATAATCAAGACAGTGAATCCCTCTTTAGGCGAGTTTCCAGGCCTCTTCCCGAGACAGCAGTACCGTCTCTAATCTCCTCTGGGACTGATCCTCCCCTGGTCTCCTTTCCTAAAGGTGGGCTCCCTATAGATGGGCAGCCTGGGATCCTTCTTTGAGGTGTAGGCCCCTGCCAGCAGATCTGGGCCTACCATGCAGCAACGCAGCCTCGGGCTGAAGGTGCCCGAGGCCCAAACACACTCGCGCACCTCATGTCATACGGGCCACGAAGCACACCTACAGGACCAAAGGGTCCCCTGGAACGCACCCCTCCTAATGGCGTCTGCCCCTTATGTACCCTCTCCCAGCATGCACAGCGGGTTAACCACGCCCACTGCATGGCTGCCGAGAGAGAACACCCAAGGTGCTATGATACTCCTCTTGGTTCACCTATGCCGGTGGTGACAGTGCCACCTACAGGCAACAGGGAACACTACTGCCAGGCAGTATCACACCCAGAGCAGAAGCAATAATGAACCATCAATTGGTCTGAGCCCAACTACTGGCTCAGACTACCCCTAAATTTCCACATAGTGCCCCCATATATTGGGGGGGGGGGGCGCCACACACATCCCCTCCTAGAAGAGACACTGTCCCCAGTGGCTGGGGAAATCAAAATTCTTCAGTCCTGAAGGCTGTTGATTTTTCCAAACAACAAAAAAAACTGAACTGGTGCCTGAACCAAATTTTGGGGAAAAGGGGAAAGAAAGAAAGCACACAAGATAACATTGCATTCTCCAGATACTGACATTTCAAATATACTCCTCCCATTTACTAACTATTTATCCCACCCCATTCTCCGGTGGTCTCGACACTAGCTCTTGGTACTCTTGACCACAGCGTCTCTTCACCACAACACTCTGACTGACTACCCCATAGTTCCCTTGAAGGAAAACTGTCCTTTTTCCAGAAAAAACACAATGTTCTCCGTCTTTTCCTCCTTAACCACTTAAGCCCCGAACCATTACACAGCTTAATGACCAGAGGTGATTTCACAATTTGGCACTGCGCTGCTTTAACTGGAAATTGTGCGGACATGCAATGTTGTACCCAAAAGAAATTTGCGTCCTTTTCTTCCCACAAATAGAGCTTTCTTTTAATGGTATTTGATTGCCTCTGCGTTTTTTTTGCGATATAAACGGAAAAAGACTGAAAAGTTTGAAACTTTTTGTTATAAGAAAAATCGAATAAACTAAATTTTAGTCATACATTTAGGCCAAAATGTATTCAGCCACATGTCTTTAGTAAAAAAAATGTCAATAAGCGTATATTTATTGGTTTGCGCAAAAGTTATAGCGTCTACAAACTAGGGTACATTTTCTGGAATTTACACAGCTTTTAATTTATGACTGCCTATCTCATTTCTTGAGGTGGGGGGTATATAATATATGGGGGTACCCGACGCTATGAAAACCTGCGGCGAACCTAAATAAAATAACTGGCTACCTATCGGCATCACCGACACTAAGACAGCGATCAGAAAAACGATCGCTTAGTGACAGCGGTGAAAGGGTTACCTGGGGGGCGATCAAGGGGTTAAACCTTTATTGGGGGGGTTAGGGGGCTACACTGGGCTGGGGGGTGATCTGAGGGTGTCTGGGGGGCCTGGGGGGGCGATCTTGTGCCTATGTGTCCTGGTGTCAGTGTGCTGTTTAGTGCAATAACCTGATGTCTTCTCTCATGCGGCGCTCGGTATATGTGAGCGCCGCATGAGAGATGACATCACTTCCTCCTGCCTGTGTAAACATTGCACAGGCAGAGGAAGCTTTTCATTTGCCGGGAGCGATCGCGAGGGGGTGGCCAGAATCGAATGGCGGCCCCCTCACCACGGATCGCTCCCGAAGCGATCCCGGCCGCTCACTGTACCGGAGGGGGTTCCGATCGGACCCCCCACCCATACGAAGGCAGGCACGTACAGGTACGTGATTGTGCCTGTCCGTGCCATTCTGCCGACGTATATATACAGTGGGCGGTCGTTAAGTGGTTAAAGCAGACATCCTCTTTTTTTTTTTTTTTTTTTTAACAGAGGGCAAAGTCAACCTTGATCTTGGACACGGTTTATCCATGCAGAGACAGGATATAAAAGCAAAACAAACTCCTGTCTTTAAATGTTTAGAGATAAAACGTTGGATCCGGAAGGGTAATTGACTTCTATTGCTTGTCCAGAGTTTCTATAGAATAAGTGACGTCATCTCTCCCTGGGCAACAAATTACAATTCGGTCGGCGTGGATATGCCGACCATAATTCCAGTCTTTGTGGCAACATTTGAAGCGGTCAGTCATGGCAGCTGAGTGGGCAAAGTACCTGTATGGCTTGGACACTTGGAGGTAGTCCCAGATAGCTTCCACGTACCACCTTTCACGACAGGCCTCTATCTCAAATAACCGTTCTTTGGGTACGTAGGGATAATCCAGGCCATACTCTTCCTCCACTCATTTCATGAGGATCCGCTGCAGGCGAGCCAATTTAGGCAAGGTCGCATGGTTTCCTGCTCCAGGCAACACATAAGAGTCCGGGGACTTCCGGACCAAAACCGCAACAGGCCCTGGCAAAAGTTTCTCACTTGGGGCAGATACAACTTTCTCCTCTATGGCCGGGACCTTCACATGGGGTGTAGTGTTCCCCGAACTCATGGGTGATCCTTCTCTGAGGCTGCGGGTTGGGGCAACAGTTCTAGCCTTGTCCCATCCCTTTCTAAGAAAGATTTCATCAATCTCGACATCATCCCCAACATCAGATGATGAGTCAAGGTCTGATGTATCATACTCTTCAGCAGGTAGGTAGTTACTGGTAGAACTTGAGATAATTTTCCCAGCCTAATTACCGTCACCTGACGCGGACTTCTCGGGTGTCCTCCCGCCCCTGAGGTCCGGTTCCGGAAGGCTTCGCCCGTGCCCGCGGGAGGCCTTGACATATCCCACCTTCCGTTTCACTGGCGGGTCATGTACTTCAGTAGTGGCAGAGGCAGCGTCCGCTGCGGTGTCCACTGATAGCTCTGCAGTCTCAGGGGCATCCCTCCTGGATACAACCGCAACAGGAGAAGCGATGTGCACGTGGGCCTGGCTGTAGGGGTGTAGGCAACTTCTTCCTCCGAAGTAACAGCGCCTGTGACCCAGTTAACCCGGTATGCTCGGGGTGATTCGGTGGGCTGGTCCACCTCGAAGAGGAACTCCCCGCAAGTTAAACATCTTCCGAACGGCTATGAGTAAGCATCATATGATGTGAAACGCGTTAGCCTTGTCCCTGTCTACATTTCAAGTTTGTATGCTGTGCTGTGTTTTGGATTTTATACAATAAAAAGAGCATCTTCTACAGAGTGCGGCAGTCCAGGATTTTTTTCTTTCCATCTTCCGAACGGGCGTAACTGCACAGCCAGTCCATCACACTTGGGGCAAAGCATGCCCAGGGCCTCCGCCTCCCGACATGTGTACAGTGCGACACGGCCCCAGGGTTTGAGACGGATCCCCGTATCCGTGATCGGGCTGCAAGTGGAGCAATGTCCATGGAAGTGGGTATTGAGAACATCCGGGGTCCCGGTAAAGCTGAAGTCCATGGAAGTACAGACATATTGCTCCTTTTGCTCAATCCAAACTCTCTCTCTGTCCCTTGGCGCCAACTGCATCCATGTGCAACACGCAAGTGGCGGGAACTCCTCCCCTTTTTCTCTTCCTGCACGTAGCTTGCGGGCTTTTCTTCTTCTGGACACGCCCATGAACTACGCAGTTGGAAAAACCACAGTTCTGTGCCCCTTAATCCCTTCTTCTCATTCAAAGTTCAGCAACACAATCCAACTCCCTCAATGGTCGACTTTCCAATCACATAGAAACAGTCCACTCATGCCAGAGGTAGCCACAAATCCCGGACTCGAGCCCCCACATGTAGCACACAGACCCCCTTCTTTCTACTGCCTTCCTCCACCTGCAGCAGGGCACACCTGCTACTTGCCCGGTATGCCCTCCCTGTGTATAGAGAGGAGCAACCGGTGTTATTGTTTGGGTTTTGCAGCAATTACCTTTCTAGAGTGGATCCCCTCTCTCCATTGTCTAGGTAGAAGTTCCTCAGAATAAGGCCAATGTCCACACAGGAGTAAAACCCAAGCAGCAAGGTCTTATTCTTTTATCCTTGCAGTGAACTTGAATAGGGAGTAGGAAAATTAGAGAAGTAAGGGGAAAAAGGTTCAGGTACGCAACACCTAGAGCACAGTATTAATCTTTCATCGCCACCCAAGCCTGGGTGGGTATTGCTCACCCGGATAATCCCTTTAAGAGCGGTCCTAGCAGCATGGATAATCAAGACAGTAAATCCCTCTTTAGGCGAGTTTCCAGGCCTCTTCCCGAGACAGCAGTACCGTCGCTAATCTCCTCTGGGACTGATCCTCCCCTGGTCTCCTTTCCTAAAGGTGGGCTCCCTATAGATGGGCAGCCTGGGATCCTTCTTTGAGGTGTAGGCCCCTGCCAGTAGATCTGGGCCTACCATGCAGCAACGCCCGAGGCCCAAACACACTCGCGCACCTCGTGCCATACAGGCCACGAGGCACGTAAATATGAAGATGCTTAAAGTGGCCCTTCCTGCATGAGCACCGCTCAGCGCCTGGGATAAACACAATTGATGGTATGACTAGAGTAATATAGGGCTGAATGTCTATCTGATTGGGAATGGGGATCCCAATCACAACGAGCAGCTGCTGGAAGTGTGTGAATGATGTAAAAGCAGTATTTGGAGGAACACCCAAAGATTATTATAAATAAATAATGTAAAACAATAAAATTATGCACAATAAAAAATTGTAGACAATTAATACCGTAAAACACTAAAATATATATAAAAACTCAGTAAATGTCCATAAATATTGTAGCAGCGCTTCTTGTCATGAATAACAAGCTTCTTTATGTGTTGCCTACACAAAAGGAACTGATGAGCAGAGGGAAAGTGTGATTGATATCTCAAAGTGGTTGATATAGTTCAAAAAGTTCATCCGTCATGTATTGTATATACAGTAGAGAAGTCCCCTTTTGGGGATACACTCACCAAAAGGTAGATATGAATGAGCCTTATCAATGTCACCAGGATCACTTCTTTCCTTTCTTTCACTCCTTCCACCGATATCCAACTTTGTTTGTATGCTCAGGTGTTCAGGTATTCATATGAAAAAAGAATAGTCACATAGCGTGATATTGCTTTAAGCATTTATTTCCCATGAACAACCCCCTTACAAGTGGATACGTACAAAATTGCAGTTAAAAAACGGGCATAGAAAATGTTAGTTGCTCAGTACACATAAGGCGCCAGTAGATGGAGGCTCACGCTGTGTTAAACAGCGTGTGTGATGTTACCACTTCCTGGTTCCTGGATGCGTTGGAGCGCAAACGTCACTTCCGGTTTACGGCGAGACCACGACCCTGACGCGTTTCGTCACTTCCGGACTTCGTCTGAGGGCGTGGTCTCGAGCCGCAGTTACCGGTATTTTATCTGTGAAGGGCGGACATCTCCCCTGCGCTGCTAGCCAATCGCAGCGAGATACCCGCTCACACCCCTCAGACATGTTAAACACAGTAAATGAGACGGGTGAACAGAGCACGCCCAGGGGGAGGACCTGTTTCAACAGAACATATAGACAACAAACTAGTGTCTGCAAATAAACAGAATAAAGTGCATGCATATTCTACAGACACCATAACTGTTATTTACTATAAACGGAGAGGGGGAGATGGATGCATAATATAATGTAGCCTATTTCCATATGGAAAATAGATTGATCCACGATTGTATAGCATTGGTGCAGCGGGACGTCAGCCCAAATACAGGGCGATCGTATTGCTGCTTTATCTGCTGTTCTGACAACCGGGGTCCCCACACATCCTGCGATATATGGTATGCAATAAATCCCTAATTTATTGCTGCTAAAACACAACTGGGTATGTTAGTGGTCACCATATTAAAAATGGGAACCGTATAAACAAAGGGGATACAATATTTATGATAATATGTACAAATCCACTTAAAAACATAAATATTTAATGCGGAAAAAACGTGTATATAAAAAAATGTATATAAAAAAATGTGTATATAAGGGGGGTTTAAATGTATCATAAAAGAATAAGAGCTGGTGTCAGTAAAATGTGCATCCATATAACCATATATATAAAATATTGAAAATAAATATTAAAATTTAAAAATAATACTAAAATATACATGGAAAAAGTGCATATATAAAAATTCATATATAAAAAAATATATATATAAATAAATGTACAAATATATATATACACAATATGCACAATATAGACTATGGGGTATGAGTGGTATAGATACATATAGATAATGCATTGTGTATGCATATGCATGTGATGGGGACCTGATGTATACAGGATCTTCCCGTAGTTATTTGTTCTATCTCAGGCATGGGTGAAATACCATATAGCCTGCATGAAAAGAACTAAAATACTAGATGTTCAACAGTATGCATCTTTCTTCAATGTTTTATACCAGCTGAACCAGACTTCACTTATAAATATATAAAAATGTAAAATCATTAAATATATAAAATCAAGTAAATGACAAAATCCTCAGTAAATGATGTGTAAATAGAAGCGGATATGAGAAATGGAGGGATAGAGAATGATGAGTAAGAGAGGGGACTCAAGTGTCACTAATGAAACAGTTAATGTCAAGTTCAATGTTTAGGCCTTTCGGGGATAGCACATCAGTAAGATATATCCATTGGGTTTCTCGTTTAGATAATTCTCGTACGAGATGTGACCCTCTCCAATGGGGTTCTAAATGTTCAACCCCCCAAAACTCCAAGCCTGATGCATCTTGATTATGTTTCAATTTAAAGTGCAGAGACACATTATGGTCTTTAAACCCTATTTTTATGTTATGTATGTGCTCTGCTATTCTAACTCTCAGCATCCTTTTTGTGCGACCGATGTACAGAAGACCACATGGACATTTTAAGGCATAGACCACGTGTGTGCTGTTACATGTGATAAATTGTTTTATGTCAAAATGTCTGTTATTAGACGGGGATAAAAAATTCTCTAGTCCCCTGAGTGGTCTGGATACCTCCCTACAGGCCTTGCATCGTCTGCATGCAAAAAAACCATTCTGCTTCCAGAAAGTCGGTGGACGTGTGGGGGGGTCTAGTACTTTTTTTACCACCTTATCGCCATAGCTAGCAGCTTTCCTGTATATAAATTGTGGTTTGGGTGGTAGTACAGTGCCTAATTTCTTATCCATTAATAGAACATGCCAATGTTTGTTGAAAATAGATTCGACTTCCTTATATTGTGTATGGAAGCCCGATAGGAAGCCCCATTCTTTTGTCTTGTTCCGTTGTAAGGGGACCCCCGAATCTCTTTCAACCAGACAGGTGTCTCTGGAGATTGCTCCTACTTCAGTAACAAGCTTGTTCAAAGTATTTGGATTATAGCCTCTAGCTTCAAACCTATCTGTCAATATTTTGGACTGTGAAAAAAAGTTTTTGGCTTCAGAGCAATTCCGTTTGACTCTCATAAGTTGTCCCTTCGGAATGTTTTTCAGCCACAGCGGATGATGTCCACTCGAGGTAGGTAGGTAACTGTTCCTATCGGTTTGTTTAAAATAGACCTTTGTTTCCAATTTGTCGTTTTTCCGATATACGGTGACGTCTAAAAAAATTAATTTCTTCATGATGCCATGATGTAGTTAATTTAATATTGTTATTATTGTTGATTAAAATATTTAAAAAATCACATAAAGAGTTCATAGGTCCTGCCCAGATAAAAAATAGGTCATCGATATATCGTTTATAAAATATTAGTTCCCTTCTCATATTCTTAAAAACCACTTTATCCTCCCACTCTGCCATAAATAAATTTGCAATGCTAGGTGCAAATTTGGCTCCCATGGCGACACCCCTTTGTTGTGAGTAGAACCTATTCGCATACCAAAAGTAGTTATGCGATAAGCAATAATCTAGGGCGTGTCGAATAAACAATTTTTGATTATGTGGGAGATCATCTCTTTGGCTGAGTGCCCAATTCAGTGCTAGGAGAGCATCATCATGCTGGATTATGGAATAAAGTGATGAGACGTCCGCTGTGACTAGCAGGACATCTTTCTTTCCGCATAGGTCTACCTCTTGCAGACAATTCAAGAAGTTTTTGGTGTCTCTTAGATATGAGCGTGTTTTCACTCCAGAAAGGAAGAAGTGATTACACAGGGAACAACCAGCAACATTATCAACAACAACAATATCAAGTACCTATACATAATAAGTTCCAGCCATTATGGAATTATCAGAATGGATATGACACTGCACCACCACCCCCGCGCCCTTTTTCCGTGAGAGGAAGAGGAAACCTGAGGAGGGGTCGCGGCTACCCACCCCGCAGAGGGAAATCACAAACATACCCTCCACAGAAAGATCAGATGTGGAGAGACCAACCCCATTACTCCCAATGGGAGCAAGACCGAGTACAGTACCAGCATCCTCGCCCCCCACGCAATCCCGCGACAGAAGAACACGAGGCTGCCGGGGAGGCCGTCGAATCCAAAAAAAGAAGACTCGAGGAGGACTAGGTGGAATATTTAATCTTAGCCCTGTCGAACTCACACATAAAGAAATAAATATATTGAACATGGGATTAAAATGCGGCATGAAAAAGCCAATTAATCGTTTCAACGTTTACATAGACATACACAAATATGTAAGAAAATTAAACATAAAGAAATATTTCCTCGGTAAAGACTCCAATGCAACTACCAAGATTGACAATACCCAGAGAGCAATTAACAGTGGTTTAAAAAATAAATCCATATTCAACCCACTAAACAACGCCAATCATCAGGTGGAAGTTTTTAAGGGTTTAGTCCTACGGGATTTGGATCACATTAAACCCAAGAAAGAGGTCAACTATCAACATATAGAAGAAGGTATTGAGATGCTTGAAAAAAGAAAGGACATCCTTATCAGACCTGCAGACAAAGGGGGAGGAGTCGTGATACTGTCTAAAGAATTTTATACCAACCAAATATCAGACATGTTATCCGATGGAGAAACATATAAAATACTAGACAGAGATCCCACTCGAGCTTACCGAGACCAGTTGGAAATCTTGGTAAACATGGGAGACCGATCTGGAGTTCTTTCATCTAAAGAATTAACTTACTTGATTCCCACAAGCAGTAGAATTCCCACAATATACACCTTACCCAAGGTTCACAAGGATCCGATCAACCCTCCCGGCAGACCCATAGTCAACAGCATCGGATCCATTTCATCAAGGCTAGGTGAATATTTGGATTTTTTTCTACAAAAAAGTGTAATTAAAACACGCTCATATCTAAGAGACACCAAAAACTTCTTGAATTGTCTGCAAGAGGTAGACCTATGCGGAAAGAAAGATGTCCTGCTAGTCACAGCGGACGTCTCATCACTTTATTCCATAATCCAGCATGATGATGCTCTCCTAGCACTGAATTGGGCACTCAGCCAAAGAGATGATCTCCCACATAATCAAAAATTGTTTATTCGACACGCCCTAGATTATTGCTTATCGCATAACTACTTTTGGTATGCGAATAGGTTCTACTCACAACAAAGGGGTGTCGCCATGGGAGCCAAATTTGCACCTAGCATTGCAAATTTATTTATGGCAGAGTGGGAGGATAAAGTGGTTTTTAAGAATATGAGAAGGGAACTAATATTTTATAAACGATATATCGATGACCTATTTTTTATCTGGGCAGGACCTATGAACTCTTTATGTGATTTTTTAAATATTTTAAACAACAATAATAACAATATTAAATTAACTACATCATGGCATCATGAAGAAATTAATTTTTTAGACGTCACCGTATATCGGAAAAACGACAAATTGGAAACAAAGGTCTATTTTAAACAAACCGATAGGAACAGTTACCTACCTACCTCGAGTGGACATCATCCGCTGTGGCTGAAAAACATTCCGAAGGGACAACTTATGAGAGTCAAACGGAATTGCTCTGAAGCCAAAAACTTTTTTTCACAGTCCAAAATATTGACAGATAGGTTTGAAGCTAGAGGCTATAATCCAAATACTTTGAACAAGCTTGTTACTGAAGTAGGAGCAATCTCCAGAGACACCTGTCTGGTTGAAAGAGATTCGGGGGTCCCCTTACAACGGAACAAGACAAAAGAATGGGGCTTCCTATCGGGCTTCCATACACAATATAAGGAAGTCGAATCTATTTTCAACAAACATTGGCATGTTCTATTAATGGATAAGAAATTAGGCACTGTACTACCACCCAAACCACAATTTATATACAGGAAAGCTGCTAGCTATGGCGATAAGGTGGTAAAAAAAGTACTAGACCCCCCCACACGTCCACCGACTTTCTGGAAGCAGAATGGTTTTTTTGCATGCAGACGATGCAAGGCCTGTAGGGAGGTATCCAGACCACTCAGGGGACTAGAGAATTTTTTATCCCCGTCTAATAACAGACATTTTGACATAAAACAATTTATCACATGTAACAGCACACACGTGGTCTATGCCTTAAAATGTCCATGTGGTCTTCTGTACATCGGTCGCACAAAAAGGATGCTGAGAGTTAGAATAGCAGAGCACATACATAACATAAAAATAGGGTTTAAAGACCATAATGTGTCTCTGCACTTTAAATTGAAACATAATCAAGATGCATCAGGCTTGGAGTTTTGGGGGGTTGAACATTTAGAACCCCATTGGAGAGGGTCACATCTCGTACGAGAATTATCTAAACGAGAAACCCAATGGATATATCTTACTGATGTGCTATCCCCGAAAGGCCTAAACATTGAACTTGACATTAACTGTTTCATTAGTGACACTTGAGTCCCCTCTCTTACTCATCATTCTCTATCCCTCCATTTCTCATATCCGCTTCTATTTACACATCATTTACTGAGGATTTTGTCATTTACTTGATTTTATATATTTAATGATTTTACATTTTTATATATTTATAAGTGAAGTCTGGTTCAGCTGGTATAAAACATTGAAGACAGATGCATACTGTTGAACATCTAGTATTTTAGTTCTTTTCATGCAGGCTATATGGTATTTCACCCATGCCTGAGATAGAACAAATAACTACGGGAAGATCCTGTATACATCAGGTCCCCATCACATGCATATGCATACACAATGCATTATCTATATGTATCTATACCACTCATACCCCATAGTCTATATTGTGCATATTGTGTATATATATATATTTGTACATTTATTTATATATATATTTTTTTTATATATGAATTTTTATATATGCACTTTTTCCATGTATATTTTAGTATTATTTTTAAATTTTAATATTTATTTTCAATATTTTATATATATGGTTATATGGATGCACATTTTACTGACACCAGCTCTTATTCTTTTATGATACATTTAAACCCCCCTTATATACACATTTTTTTATATACATTTTTTTATATACACGTTTTTTCCGCATTAAATATTTATGTTTTTAAGTGGATTTGTACATATTATCATAAATATTGTATCCCCTTTGTTTATACGGTTCCCATTTTTAATATGGTGACCACTAACATACCCAGTTGTGTTTTTAGCAGCAATAAATTAGGGATTTATTGCATATCATATATCGCAGGATGTGTGGGGACCCCGGTTGTCAGAACAGCAGATAAAGCAGCAATATGATCGCCCTGTATTTGGGCTGACGTCCCGCTGCACCAATGCTATACAATCGTGGATCAATCTATTTTCCATATGGAAATAGGCTACATTATATTATGCATCCATCTCCCCCTCTCCGTTTATAGTAAATAACAGTTATGGTGTCTGTAGAATATGCATGCACTTTATTCTGTTTATTTGCAGACACTAGTTTGTTGTCTATATGTTCTGTTGAAACAGGTCCTCCCCCTGGGCGTGCTCTGTTCACCCGTCTCATTTACTGTGTTTAACATGTCTGAGGGGTGTGAGCGGGTATCTCGCTGCGATTGGCTAGCAGCGCAGGGGAGATGTCCGCCCTTCACAGATAAAATACCGGTAACTGCGGCTCGAGACCACGCCCTCAGACGAAGTCCGGAAGTGACGAAACGCGTCAGGGTCGTGGTCTCGCCGTAAACCGGAAGTGACGTTTGCGCTCCAACGCATCCAGGAACCAGGAAGTGGTAACATCACACACGCTGTTTAACACAGCGTGAGCCTCCATCTACTGGCGCCTTATGTGTATTGAGCAACTAACATTTTCTATGCCCGTTTTTTAACTGCAATTTTGTACGTATCCACTTGTAAGGGGGTTGTTCATGGGAAATAAATGCTTAAAGCAATATCACGCTATGTGACTATTCTTTTTTCATATGAATACCTGAACACCTGAGCATACAAACAAAGTTGGATATCGGTGGAAGGAGTGAAAGAAAGGAAAGAAGTGATCCTGGTGACATTGATAAGGCTCATTCATATCTACCTTTTGGTGAGTGTATCCCCAAAAGGGGACTTCTCTACTGTATATACAATACATGACGGATGAACTTTTTGAACTATATCAACCACTTTGAGATATCAATCACACTTTCTCTCTGCTCATCAGTTCCTTTTGTGTAGGCAACACATAAAGAAGCTTGTTATTCATGACAAGAAGCGCTGCTACAATATTTATGGACATTTACTGAGTTTTTATATATATTTTAGTGTTTTACGGTATTAATTGTCTACAATTTTTTATTGTGCATAATTTTATTGTTTTACATTATTTATTTATAATAATCTTTGGGTGTTCCTCCAAATACTGCTTTTACATCAGGCCACGAGGCACACCTACAGGACCAAAGGGTCCCCTGGAACGCACCCCTCCTAATGGCATCTGCCACTTATGTACCCTCTCCTAGCATGCACAGTGGGTTAACCACGCCCACTGCATGGCTGCTGAGAGAGAACACCCAAGGTGCTGTGATACCCCTCTTGGTTCACCTATGCCGGTGGTGACAGTGCCACCTACAGGCAACAGGGAACACTACTGCCAGGCAGTATCACACCCAGAGCAGAAGCAATCACGAACCATCAATTGGTCTGAGCCCGACTACTGGCTCAGACTACCCTTAAATTTCCACATAGCACCCCCAAATATTGGGGGGGGGCGCTACACATATGTTGTACTTGTCACCTATATACATTCTGAAATGTGTCCACCTAGCGTCAATGAGAAATGTGGTTTGTACAGATAATGCATTGCTTACTGAAGGACACTTTTCACATAAAAAACAGACACTGCTAACTTATAGCGATTCCGTAATAAATGCACCATAGAGCATCTGCATAGTGTGTCTGTGTCCTAATTTAGAAAATTATCTATCCAAACTAATATGAGAGCATATGAGTACAATTTATTATTTTATTTGGGGGTTACAGATAAAGATGTCACATTAAAAAGTTACAGCTGGGAGAAGGAGATGCTTGCAATTATAAAAATACGACAAACACACTGTGGACCTTATGCGCAGATGATATAATAATGAATTTGATGAAGCAAAGCTTTAGTACAACAGTTCTCTCCACTAGAGACTTGCCAATTCCTCTGCAGCAGATACATTTACATTAATGGCAGGCATGCAAAGGTGCCTACATGGAATAGAGGAACGTGTGTGTGTGCTACTATGAGGGGAAGAGAAAGAGGAGGGGTCAGGTGGAAGCAAGCTGATTTTCCTGCCATCTGTCTAGTTCTCAAACTCAGTGGAGAACTCCAGACCTATGGCTGTGTGCACATTGGGAGAGATTTAGACCTCCCAGGACATGTCCCAATGTAGACCACACCTGAGCACTGCTGTGTGCCCCCCAGAGAACAAAAATAGGGGCTCTGCAGTTTGCCCTCTGCTCCAATATGGGACGTGAGCCATCACAGCAGCTGAGAGCTAATCTATATCTGCCACACGTTGTGAGGTCCGTTATAATACTTGGTCTGAGTTTATTTAACTTCCAGAAAAAATCTTGTAACTTTGTGGGAAAATGGCCATAATAATGACAGAGATCTGGATTCTGCATCATTACAGGTGACCTTAAAGGTAAAGTCTGGTCTTGCTGTACCTTCAGGCTTGCACAGTTGTACAGACTCGTCTCATGTATATATTGCTTACCAGCAGCTTTGCCAACCTACCAGATTAAAATTTACTGACACGACACCCAAAATTTACTGGCACCGCCAAGTTATTACTGCCATTTTCAAAAGTTACAAAATTACAGTTTTAAGTGCAAATTTCAGTATTTAGGTTACAAACAAGTACAATATGCAATTAGGAATGTGATTTAAAGAGTAGGTAAACCCTTTACAAAAAAAAAAAAACACCCTGCAAGACAAAGGCATAATGAGCTAGTATGCATAGCATACTAGTTCATTATGAATTACTTACCTGAAATCGAAGCCCCAGCAGCGGTCCTTGTTCCCCTCCTCCATCGCCGCCATCTCTCCCGGAGTGACTTCCGGGTATCGCGGCTCCGGCGCTGTGACTGGCTGGAGCCGCAATGACGTCACTCCCGCGCATGTGCGTTGGAGCCGCCAGTGACGAGACAATTGCCTTCAGAAACCGCACGCTCAGTGCGCCTGCGCCGTTGTGCGCCTGCGCCATAGACATCTGTGCCCGTCTTTTTTGAAAATATCTCCTAAACCGTGTAGGTTTAGGATATGTCTTGCACCTACAGGTAAGCCTTAATCTATGCTTACCTGTAGGTAGGGATGAGCCGAACACCCCCCGGTTCGGTTCGCACCAGAACCTGCGAACGGACCGAAAGTTTCCGAGAACTATTGAACCCCGTTAAAGTCTATGGGACTCGAACGTTCGTAATCAAAAGTGCTAATTTTAAAGGCTAATATGCAAGTTATTGTCCTAAAAAGGGTTTGGGGACCCGGGTCCTGCCCCAGGGGACATGTATCAATGCAAAAACAGCCGTTTTTTCGGGAGCAGTGATTTTAATGATACATAAAGTGAAAAAAAAAAGTAAAATATTCCTTCAAATATCGTACCTGGGGGGTGTCTATAGTACGCCTGTGAAGTGGCACGTGTTTCCCGTGTTTAGAACTGTCCCTGCACAAAATGACATTTCTAAAGGAAAAAAAGTCATTTAAAACTGCTTGCGGCTTTAATGTAATGTCTGGTCCCCGGCAATATGGATGAAAATCATTGAGAAAAATGTCATGGGTACCCCCCAGCCCATTACCAGCCCCTTTGGGTCTTGTATGGATATTAAGGGGAATCCCGCACCCAAATTAAAAAAAGGTAAGGCGTGGGGCCACCAGGCCCTATATACTCTGAACAGCAGTATACAGGCGGTGAAAACAAGACAGGTACTGTAGGTTTGTTGTTACGTAGAATCTGTTTGTAATTTTGAACTGGTACATTTTTAAAGTAGTGTAAGCTCCAGCCAAAAAATCTATTTTTAAGCTTTTTGGAAAACATAGGGAAGGGTTATCACCCCTGTAACATTTTTTTTGCTGTCTGTGCAACTCTTCAGAACATTTCACCTCACTTTCCGTCCCAATGACAAATGTTTTTTGAAAATTTTGGGTTTTTAGTGAAACAAGGATTGGTGATAAAGCATCAGTGGAGAGGAGCCACCTTTTTCCCATATTAACTCTTACAGGAGAGAATTTTCCTTCCTAGGGGAAGATTTCCTCTCACTTCCTGTTGTCTCCTTCCGTTTGCAAGTAGGAGTCGTTTGTAAGTTGGATGTTTGAAAGTAGGGGCCTGCCCTATATACTCTACAGAAATTTGTCCCTTAGGTGTTGGTGTTGCCACAACACTGTAAGCCCTCACAGTTACTGTTGGTGGGCGCTGGAACGCCCTGCTGTGAACTATTCTATCAAGAATTGTAATTACATGCCATTGTTGAACAGTGGTAGGAAAAATTGGGCCTTTGGTGGTGGTGGTGGTGGTGCTGGTGCCACAACACTGTAAGTCCTCAGTTACTCTTGGTGGGTGCAGGAATGGGCCCAGCTGTGAAATATTGGATCAAGAATTGTAATTACATGCCCCTGTTGAACAGGGGCAGAAAAATTGGGCCTTAGGCACTGGTGCCACAACACTGCAACCCCTCACAGTTACTCTTGGTGGGCGCAGGAATGGGCCCTGCTGTGAAATATTAGATCAAGAATTGTAATTGCATGCCCCTGTTGAATAGGGGCAGAAAAATTGGGCCTTAGGCACTGGTGCCACAACACTGCAACCCCTCACAGATACTCTAGCTGTAGCGCAGGATTGTGCCCTGCTGCAAAGTATTGCCTCAAAAATTGTAATTACACGCCCCTGTTAAACAGGAGCTGAAAAATTGGGCCTTAGCCACTGGTGGCAGTGCCCAGAACCAAAAATGTTCTTACAAGCTATCAGCATGATCATTAAGGAGGAAGAGGATAGTCACTCAGCATAACAGGATAGTCACTCAGCATCAGCATAGGCAGTCTTGAAGGGATCTGACATTCCCAAAAAAAATATTCGGTTACATCAGCATCAGGTGCTTGGTAGCTGGTGGTGATCCAAGACTGATTCATTTTTATGAAGGTCAGTCGATCGACCGAGTCGGTGGACAGGCGCACCCTGTGATCTGTTACAAAGCCTCCAGCAGCACTGAATGTGCGTTCCGAAAGAACGTACAAGTCCATGGGTGTCTTGGGACTGTAATTGATCCCTTGAAGACTGCTGCTGATGCTGAGTGCTAGGCTCCACCTCCATGCTGACACAATCCTCCTCCTCGTCCTCTTCCTGTGCGATAGGCCGGCCAGCAAGAACACTGTCTGGGTAAAGAGGGCCTTGAGAGGTAAGGAAGTCCTCCTCCTCCTCCCTCTGTTCTGCCTCAAGTGCCCTGTTCATTATTCCACACAGCGTGTGCTCCAACAGGTGGACAACAGGGACAGTGTCACTGATGCATGCACTGTCACTGCTCACCATCCTCGTGGCCTCCTCAAATGGTGCCAGTGGGACAGTGCATGCATCCCTGATCAGGACCCACTGGCGTGGAAAAAAAAACAAGCTCCCCTACCCTGTCCTGGTGCCATATTGGCACAGATACTCATTGATGGCCCTCTGCTGCGTGTGCAGCCGCTAGCAGCATGGCCAACATTGAGTTCCACCTGGTGGGCATGTCACAGATTAGGCAGTTCTTGGGCAGGTTAAATTCCCTTTGCAGGTCAGCCAGCCGAGCACTGGCATTATATGACCGGCGGAAATGCACATAGACTTTCCTGGCCTGCCTCAGGACATCCTGTAAGCCCGGGTACCTGCCCAAGAACCGCTGCACCACCAAGTTAAGGACGTGAGCCAAACAGGGCACATGGGTCAGGTGTCCCTGTCGGAGGGCGGAGAGGAGGTTGGTGCCATTGTCGGAAACCACCATTCCTGGCTTAAGCTGGTGTGGCGTCAACCACCTCTGAGCCTGCCCCTGCAGAGCTGACAGAATCTCTGCCCCAGTGTGGCTCCTGTCCCCCAAGCACACCAGCTCAAGCACCGCATGACATCTCTTTGCCTGCGTACTTAGCCCAGTGAACACCTACGGAGAACCGCTGGTTCCGAGGACAAAGCACAGGAAGAGGCCATGGAAGAAGAAGAGGAGGGGGTGGAGGAGAGAGGTGTCAGAATCACCAGTAGTAGCATTTTGGAGGCATGGTGGCAGAACAACCTCCAACACTACTGCACCTTGACCTGCATCCTTCCCATCTGCCAGCAGAGTCACCCAATGCGCCGTAAAAGATAGGTAACGTCCCTGTCCATGCCTGCTGGACCACGAGTCAGCAGTAATATGCACCTTACCGCTGACCGCCCCGTCCAGCGAGGCCAAGACATTGTCTTTCACATGCCGGTAGAGAGCAGGAATCGCCTTCCGTGAGAAAAAGTGGCGTTTGGGAAATTGCCACTGAGGAACCGCACATTCCACAAACTCACGGAAGGGGGCAGAGTCTACCAACTGAAAAGGCAGCAGTTGAAGTGCTAGCAATTTAGCCAAGCTAGCATTCAACCGCTGGACATGTGGATGGCTGGGAGCGAACTTCTTTTGGCGGTGTAGCAGCTCGGGCAGGGAAATTTGCCTGGTACAATCTGACATCGGTGTACCGATAGCAGATTGCCCGCAAGTACTTGGCTGTGACACACCTAATTCTACACCTTCATTCCTCTCAGTGCAGGTTTCAGAGAGGACTGAAGGTATAGTGGGGTTGGAGATCCCAGCTGATGAGGAGCAAGGAGAGGTCCGCTTTGTTCTTTGGTGTGGGTCTTTTAGGTGTGCTTGCCAATGAACTGCATGGCAGGTCGACATATGTCTGATCAAGTCGACATATGTCTGATCAAGTATGTGGTGCCCAAGCGGGTGATGTTTTGGCCACGCGAGATACGCCCGAGACATATGTTGCAAATAGCAGCGCTGCGATCTGATGCACTCGTCTCAAAAAAGGCCCACACCAAAGAACTTTTGGAATAACAGAAGCGGCCTGCACATGCGGAGCTCTGCGTTGTGATGCTGTCGGTGTGCTGTCCTTAAGCTGCCTCTTTGGAGATGTGCTTTCCTCCTCCTCCTCCTCCTCCTCCTCCTCCTCCTCCTCCTCTCTCCTATCAGGCACCCACGTAGAGTCCGTGACCTCATCATCCCCTCCCACCTCATCATCCCCTCCCTCCTAATCACTGTAGCAAACCTGGCAGTATGCTGCAGCTGGGGGAACATGACTGCCAGATTGCTGTCCTTTTAGGGCACCCCCTCTCTAGCTGGGTTCCATCATCGGAGCCTTCAAAACGCTGGGCATCCTCCTGGAGCATGTACCCAACACTGTGGTCAAACGGTTCGGGGGACTCCTCAGGAGGACATGGTGGGGCTAGGGAAGGAGTGACTGATGCCATTGAGCCGAGGGAAGAGGCCGCTTTGGCAGCTGCTTTTCCAGACAAAGTACCCTGAGCCTGGGTGAGAGAGGATGAGGAGGATGAGGACGGCTTGGTCAAGTCTTCGGCATGTTGCGGCTCAACATGGCCAGCTGCCGAAAAGAAGGACAAGCGTGTTCCACGGCCACGTGCTGATGAGGATGCACCGTGTCCACGATCAGCACTGTTGCCTCTAGACACAGAGCCTGCTTGCCCTCTTTTATTGCCTCGTGACTGTCTGCCTCTCCTTGTTTGCCTTCCAGACATACTAATGGCCTGCAGTGAGATGTAGCTGCACAAAGGTGGGATGTGTATATGTGTGTATATATATATATATATATATATATTGTAACCTGGGGGACAGGTAGTAGGTACAAAAGCTCCCTGGGATGAGCAGGCACAGATACCAAGTCCATTGGATCAGTGAAAACACAGTGTTTATTGGTGCTATATACAAAGTCAATGACAGGTGCTGTACAGTGTGCAAAAACAAACAGAAGAAAAAATAGCTAAACAAAAGCCTAGCCGTGTCTCGGCTCTAACTATACGGTATTTACAAGCCCTCACTACCAGGCTGAACAAGCCTACCGCTTGCTAGCTTCCACATCAACTGATTGATAAGTTTTACCAACCTTCTTGCTCTCACAGACCAGCGTTGTCTGTGTTTCCCAGGCAGAGCAAAGGCTGTCTGCTCAGGTGAGCTTTTATTTAACCTTAGGGAGAGAACCAACACTTGAAGTGGATCCTGGCTCAGAGATCCCTGAATGTATATGAGAGGAGCCTGGGAGATGTATAAACCCCGAACAGGACTTTCCCAGGCTCTCTCTGGGACACTCTGCCACACATCCTCCCCCCTTGTTTCAACCCCAGGGTTGGAACACCTATAGCCCAACAGGAGTGAACACGGGACAGGGCATCTACATTTCCCATCTCCACACCTGGCCTGTGTTTTACCGTAAAGGCGTAATCTTGTAGGGCCAAAAACCACCGGTTCACCCGCCTATTAAGCCCCGTACACACGGTCAGACTTTTGGCCAACAGACTTCATTTTGAGCAAGTTGGACCAACAATCCGACCGTGTGTACGCTCCGTCGGACAAACTTTTTTTTCTTTTTCCTTGTTTTCATCGCACAAAAGTTGGGTCTGCAAACGGACAAACTTTTGCCCAACAAAAGTCCGATGGAGCAAAGTCCGACCGTGTGTACAGAAAACCATCGAACTTTTGTCCGATGGACAAAACAACTAATGTTAAAATTAACCAACAATAGCAGAAGTTGACCAAAGGGTGGCGGTAAAAAGCAGAAAAACCACGTGATGTTGCAAAAAGTTTTGGGAAAGTTTGCAGAAAAGTCAGAGCGTGTGTATGCTATGGGTGTGCCCGGCCAACTCCGTTCAGACAAAAAAACACGGAAAAATCTGATGAAAGTCCGACCGTGTGTACGGGGCTTTAGTCTCCTTCTTTTGGGCCATCCATTTCAGGGGAGCATGGTCAGTTATCAACTCAAACTGGCGCCCCAACAAGTAGTACCTGAGCGCGTCCACGGCCCACTTTATGGCGAGACATTCCTTTTCAATGACTGCATACTTTTTTTTCATGGTCATTGAGCTTTCTGCTTAAGTACACCACAGGGTGTTCTTCCCCATTGTGTACCTGTGATAGTACTGCCCCGATACCAACATCAGATGCATCCGTCTGGACCAAAAAGTTTTGGGAGAAATCGGGGCAGTATAGGATTGGCTGTGCACAAAGAGCCTTCTTCAGGACTTGAAAAGACTCTTCTGCTACTGGAGACCATTTCACCATTACGGAGTCTTTCCCTTTCGTAAGGTCTGTCAGTGGGGCAGCTATAGTTGCAAAATTTGGGATAAATCTTCTATAGTACCCCGCAATGCCAAGAAAGGCCCTGACCTGCTTCTTGTTTGCAGGATGTGGCCACTCCTGGATGGCTTCTATCTTATTCACCTGAGGCTTTATGACACCCTGGCCAATAGTGTAGCCCAAATACTTGGCTTCCTCTAGCCCAATGGCACATTTTTTTGGATTTGCCGTAAACACTTCTTTGAAGAGGGAATCCAGGACAGCCTGGACACGGGGCAAGTGAGACTCCCAGTAAGTGCTATGCACCACTATGTCGTCCAGATAGGCTGCAGCATACTGTCGGTGAGGTCTTAGGGTCCTGTCCATAGCCCTCTGAAATGTTGCAGGGGCATTTTGCAACCCAAAAGGCATTTTCTTATACTGAAACGACCCCTCCGGGGTCACAAACACAGTCTTTTCTTTGGCACTACCAGTCAGGGGTATTTGCCAATATCCTTTGGTCAAGTCCAAAGTGGTCAGATAACGGGCCTTGCCAAGTCGGTCTATAAGCTCGTCTAGCCTGGGCATTGGGTATGTGTCAAATTTTGTTACCGCATTAAGCTTTCTGAAGTCGTTACAAAACCTCCAAGTGCCATCCAGTTTTGGGACCAATACAATGGGGCTAGACCAGTCACTATTGGATTCCTCAATAACATCTAGCTCCAACATCCTTTTAACTTCCTCACCGATGTCCTTTCTTCTAGCTTCGGGAATTCGGTATGGTTTGAGCTTGACACGGACCCCAGGTTCAGTAACAATATCATGCTGAACTGCTGAAGTCGTGCCAGGCAACTCTGAAAACTTCTCTTTATTCCTTATCAGGAACTCTCTAGCTTCCTGTTTCTGTGAACATGACAGGGTGTCTGGAATCATGACCTCAGGGATCAGAGGGGATTCAGTACCCTTAAGGGTTACAGGGAGAGACCTCGCAGTTAATGCCAGGCTTTAACAGGTTTATGTGGTAAATCTGTTCGGGCTTCCTTTTACCTGGTTGATACACCTTTCAATTGACCTCCCCAACTCTTTCAATTACTTCAAAGGGTCCCTGCCACTTAGCCAGGAATTTTCTCTCAACAGTGGGAACTAACACGAGGACCCTGTCACCGGGTGAGAAAACACGAAGTTGGGCCCCCCTGTTGTATATCCTCTGTTGGGCTGCTTGGGCCTGCAGTAAATGTTCTTTTACCACCGGCATGATTGCTGCAATCCTATCCTGCATTTGAGCGATATGCTCAATGACACTTTTGTGAGGTGTCTGCTCCCCCTCCCAAGTTTCCTTGGCTATGTCTAAGAGTCCCCGAGGGTGTCTCCCATAAAGCAGCTCAAATGGAGAGTACCCCGTAGAGGACTGGGGAACTTCCCTGATGGCGAACATTAAGTAGGGTATCAGGAAGTCCCAGTTTTTCCCATCCTTGTCAACAACCTTTTTTAACATACTCTTTAATGTCTTATTGAAGCGTTCCACCAAGCCATCCGTTTGAGGATGGTACACTGAGGTTCGCAACTGCGTCACCTTAAATAACTTACACAGCTCCCTAGTTATTCATGACATGAATGAGTTACCCTGGTCTGTAAGGACTTCTTTCGGGACGCCAACCCGACTGAACACCATAAACAGCTCTTTGGCAATGTTTTTAGCAGACGCAGTGCGTAAGGGAACGGCCTCGGGGTAGCGTAATCCATGATCACGAGGATATGTTGATGACCGCAGGCAGATTTGGGGAGTGGACCCACAGGGTCCATGGCAATCCTCTCAAGGGACACTTCAATAATGGGCAAGGGCACTAACGGACTTCGGAAGTGGGGTTGGGGGGCTGACATCTGACACACAGGACAGGATTGACAATAATTCTCGATATTTTTCCGTATCCCAGGCCAGTAAAACCTGCGCAACACCCTTTCAGTGGTTTTTTCAACCCCTTAATGGCCTCCTAGCAAGTGCCCATGGGCAAGTTCCAACACCACCCGCCTGTATAGCTTAGGGACTACCAACTGTTCAACCACTTCATCATTAGTGTTACATACACGATACAGTAAATTCTCATTGCTGCAAAAATATGAAAAACAGGGCCTGTCCCCTGGTTCGACAGGTACCTCATTAATCACCATTACATTTTCCCAGGCCCTGGCAAGGGTAGGGTCTTTTCTCTGCTCCGTACCAAAATTTTCCTTATGCACATTAAGATCGACAAACTCTAATGTAGGCTCAGATTCAGCAGACGGCTGTCCAGCTCTACTGGTTGTGGGGACTTCTTCAGGCTCCCCCAGCTCTCCTACCATAACTGAGAAAGGATCACCCGGAGGGCCCTGAGAGGAGTCCCCTGAACTCACAATGTCAGTAATGGCCATGAGTTCTGGCTCTGCGACTGAGTCAGGTACTGCGACTGGGTCGGGACAATCCCACAGTTCCCAAAACTTGGAAGTCCCTACCAATGATAGCCTCGTGCACCAAGTGGGACACCAGTCCGACCGAATGGGTCACCGTACCTAGGCCAGTTTTAAACTGAACAGTGGCTATTGGATACTCGCGGGTATCCCCATGTACACAGATCACAGCAACTTTTTTTGCATGAAAATTCACAGTTTCAACCATCTCAGCTGTAACCAAAGTAACTAGACTTCCCGAGTCCAGCAAGGCCGTAATAGGCTTATTATTAATAGTCACTTGACACATGTGTTTTCCCACATTTGGCACTGCAGCGCATGAAACAGCAGAAAACATAGACTGCCTTCTAAAAGATAGATCACACTGCATTGGTTCATCTGTCAATGGATAGTTTGCTGACACATGTCCCAGTTCTTGGCAACGAAAACACCTGATGTTTCCCCAATTTGGTTTGCTGACAGGCAGTGGCTTCCCTTGTTTGGGCCGCCAAACTTCAGTCCTGGCACTGAAAATCCTCCCCCCTATTTCCTTGCCATGCTTACCACCCACTTCCCCTGGAACAGTCTTACCGGTTGCCTGGGGAGACCGTGGCTTTGGGTGGAAAGTCCGTGCGGTGGTAAGGGGGGTGACCTGGTTCTCTGCAGCAAAGTACCTCTCAACGAGCTCCACCAGATTGTCTGCCGACTTGGGGTCTCCTTGACTCACCCACCTTTGCAGGGGAATTGTTAGTGACCTCAGGAATTGGTCCATAACCACACGCTCCACTATTTGTGGCGCAGACAGGGACTCCGGCTGTAGCCATTTCCGCACCAGGTGGATCAGATCAAACATCTGCGATCTTGGGGGCCTCTTATCTTGGAAGAACTAGCTGTGGACTCGCTGAGCTCGAACAGCCATGGTGACACTGAGTCGTGCCAGGATTTCCCGCTTGACCTTCTCATAATCTCCCGCTTCTGCTGACTCCAGATCATAGTAGGCCTTCTGCGCTTCTCCAGAAAGTAAGGGGGCGATCAGTCCTGCCCACTGGGTTTGGGGCCAACCTTCCCTCTCAGCGGTCTGTTCAAATGTTAGTAGGAAGGCCTCTGGATCATCATCTGCCGTCATCTTTGAAAGAAAGCGCCCCACATAGATGGCTGAGGGCTTGTCTCCAATATCCTTCATTATCGCAGGTGACCACTGTGCTAGCGTCTCCACAACCTCAGTCAGGGTTTTCCTATCCGCTTTTTGCAGCAGTCACAAGCTGTTCAAACAGCCTCTGCGATTGCTCTTGTGCGATAGCGTTTGCTTGCTGCAATGCAGCGTTAGTTTGCTGTTGTGCAGCGTTGGATAACAGCATTTGGTTGAGGATTTCCTCCATGTTGTCACTTTAGGTACTGGCCTTTTAAATAGTACTTACTACAGCTGCCCGCATTCTCCACCATATGTAACCTGGGGGACAGGTAGTAGGTACAAAAGCTCCCTGGGATGAGCAGGCACAGATACCAAGTCCATTGGATCAGTGAAAACACATTGTTGTTTATTGGTGCTATATACAAAGTCAATGACAGGTGCTGTACAGTGTGCAAAAACAAACAGAAGAAAAAATAGCTAAACAAAAGCCTAGCCGTGTCTCGGCTCTAACTATACGGTATTTACAAGCCCTCACTACCAGGCAGAAGAAGCCTACCACTTGCTAGCTTCCACATCAACTGATTGATAAGTTTTACCAACCTTCTTGTTCTCACAGACCGTTGTCTGTGTTTCCCAGGCAGAGCAAAGGCTGTCTGCTCAGGTGAGCTTTTAATTAACCTGGGGGAGAGAACCAACACCCGAAGTGGATCCTGGCTCAGAGATCCCTGAATGTATATGAGAGGAGCCTGGGAGATGTATAAACCCCGAACAGGACTTCCCCAGGCTCTCTCTGGGACGCTCTGCCACAATATATATATATATATATATATATATATATATAGTGGGTAAAGAAAGTATTCAGATCCCCTTAAATTTTAAAACCCATTCCAGCGATGTAATCCAGTGTCCAGCGGTGATCCGATGTCCAGCGCTGCAGTCTCCTCCAGTCTCCACTCCACCTGAAACCCCCATGACGTACGAGGAGGCGGGGTCACCCGTCATATCCTAGGGTAAGCCCCAGCTTTCCTCGCTTGCCGGGAATAGCCAATGGCGTAGGCGGAATCCTGCCTATGTCATTGGCTATTCCCCACAAGCGGGGAAAGCCGGGGCTTACCCCTATGATCTGCCGGGTGACCCCGCCCTCTCGTACCTCAGACCCCGCCTACGTCATTGGCTGAGCGGACCTGATGGGGAACTTCGTCCGCAGTGTAATAAATTAATAGACCCGCCCCTTCTCACGTTCCCCATCAGGTCCGCTCAGCCTTACACCCAGTGAAGGTGACCCCGCCCCCTACATCATTGGCTGAGTGGACCTGATGGGGAGCGTGAGAAGGGGCGGGGTCTATTCATTTATTACACTGCGGAGGAAGTTCCCCATCAGGTCCGTTCAGCCAATGACGTTTTGTGTGGAGTGGAGACTGCAGCGCTGGACATCGGATCACCGCGGGACACTGGATTACATCGCTGGAATGGGTTTTTTATTTTTTTTTTTTTTTTTTTTAATAAAGGACTTTCCCAACTGTGTCTGTGTTTTTTTTATAATTTTATACACTTTCTTTGTGAAATGGTAGGAGTACAATGTACCCTTACCAATTCACATAGGGGGGGGCGGGATCTGGGGGTCCCCTTTGTTAAAGCAAAGCATCCTCCCCATGTTGAGGGCCAGTGGCTTGGTACGGTTCAGGAGGGGGGGGGGCGCTCTCTCACCCCCCCCTCTTTTCCTGCAGCCTGCCAGGTTGCGTGCTCAGATAAAGGGTCTGGTATGGATTTTTGGTTGGAACTCCACGCCATTTTTTTTTAATTTGGCGTGGTGTTCCCCTTAAAATCCATACCAGACCTGAAGGGCCTGGTAATTGAATTTGGGGGGACCACCACGCATTTTTTTTATTTTTTATCAATGACTTTTCTCTGTATTGCAGGGAGCCGACAATTCATTATAGCCGCGAATGCTTTAAAGTGACTTTTTTTTCCTTCAGAAATGACACTTTGTGCAGGGACAGTTTTAAGCATGGGAAACAAGTGCTACTTTACAGGCATACTCTAGACACCCCCCAGGTACGAAATTTAAAGGAATATTTCACTTTTATTGTTTCACTTTAAGCATTATTAAAATCACTGCTCCTAAAAAAAATTCAGTTTTTAAAACGTATTTTTGCATTGATACATGTCCCCTGGGGCAGGACCCGGGTCCCCAAACACTGTTTATGACAATAACTTAGGCATATAAGCCTTTAAAATTAGCACTTTAGATTTCTCCCATAGACTTTTACAGGGTGTTCCGCGGCTTTTCGAATTTGCCACGAACATCCCAAATTGTTCGCTGTTGGGCGAACAGGCAATGTTTGACTCGAACTCGAAGCTCATCCCTAGTGGTTAGTGTATTTCGGTATTATCATAGTTGTAATGATCCTTTTCTCACTGTGGTAATAAATAGGATAACTCTTAGGTTAAATTTAAAATTCCTTCTACCCTAATGTGCGCCAATCTTCCAATTTTGAACTTTTATTGCCTGCTTCAACCTCAGCTTGTTTGCCGGTGGCTGCCACTGGTGACATGGAAGGGCCAAATGAACCCACAATTTGGAGGATGAGGGGATAGACTCTTATGGTGCTCTATACACGTGCTAGATTTATTTGAGGAGATTAAAATCGCTTTTCATTTTTAAAGAATGCTCATCATTCATATGTGAAGCTTGGAGGGCCAGACTGATGCCAGAACATACAATAGGATCCAATAGTGTCACAGGCTAAGGTGCATGAATGGGCCAGGGTCTCAGTGTTTGGCGTATAGCAGGCAGGAAGTTATAAAAGTATTTATATAGTGTGTGTGTATATATATATATATATATATATATATATATATATATATATATATATACATACATACACGTGTAGCGGCCTCACCCTCTCTCTCTTCTTTAACGGTTGCTTTGGCTTCGGTCTAGGGGTACCTTGAAGGGGAGAGCGAGGTGCGCCACGGCCCATGTCCTCTAGATTACTGCTTGTAGAGGTGAAGGCCAGAATCAGATTACACCCGGGCTGTGTATACGCTCAGAGCCAGGTCTGTTCTGCTGATAACCCCCTTTGCTCCCAGTAATTGGAGTACCACACACTGAAAAGGTCCAACACGTATTTATTCCATAACGGCAAACAAATAGTCCTTTGCGAGCAGACAGTTTGAGACCCATAGAACAGTTCAGTATTGGTGGGGAGTAGGTCAAGGCACAATCCTCAAAGAAACTAAACCATTGAGGTTTCACCAACGGTTGCTAAGCACAGTGGCTGTTAAATGGACTTCTGGTACAGAGTCTCTTCCAGGAACAGGAACTGGAGTTACCTTCGCTACGTTGCAGCCCCTGTCAGGGGAAAGACATCCCTCCAAGGGAGTTACCAGAGGCCCCGCCATCACCGGATTAATGCTGTACCGGACTATCCGGAAGGGCTACACTCCCCGACCTCCTCACCTCAGATACGGGTCCCAACACCTTAGGGCCTCTCGGACTCCTTCACCCTTGTGGAACCCAGTCGAAGTTACTGGGTCCCAGACCTTGGCCGTAGTACCTCACCCCAGGCTTAAGATGCCTGGGATGGACTCCATCCCTCGCTCCGGCCAGGTCAAGGGCACCTGGGCCCGGAACTCCGGAACGCCAGCACCCAGGCTGAAGGTGCCTGGGTGCGGCCGCTTCCTCCAACTCTGAACCCCGAGGTCAGGGCGTCCGCCCCTTTTTATCTCCTCTCCCTTTGCGTCACAGCGGGTTCCCTGCCCCGCTGTACCGGCACCAGGAAAGGACAAAAAAGGTACAGTCTTGCGGTGCAGGTTCAACTCTGACCCAGGGCGACAACGCCACCTGCAGGCCACAGGGAACCTTGCACCACCAGAGTCCTCCAAGAACCACAAAAGGGATTCTCAGTTTCCCTAACAATTAGTACATCTGGGTTAAATAACCCAGATGTTCCCCCCCCAAATTTAAATACCCGCTACACTCTCCCCCCTGTAATTTGACACTGGTCCCCAGTGTCTGGTCCAAACTCACACCCCACAAAGGTGGTGCATAAGCTCCGCCCAGATACTAAACCATACAAATTAACCCTGAATTGTGCCAAGACCTAGAATGGGAAAAGGAAAATATAAAACAGTAGAACTATAAAACTTTCAATAAAACACTTCTGACATTTACACATGCACCATCCTCCCTCTGGCTATCTAAGGACCACCCACACTCAGCAGCCTTGATAGATGAATCTCCTGCAGAAGGGAAACAAAAAAAAACATCCTACCACAATGTGTGTTTTCTTGGAATGAACGGGCCTCTCCTTAAAAAGGCCCATTCGCTCCAATGAGTATGGTGGTGCAAGTGTAAAAAAAAAAAACAGTCGTTGCACAGCACTGCCACCTGGTGACAGTGCCATGATAATGACACTTGGCCAAATCCTCCAGACAACTTTCCTTCTTCTTTCACTGTCTCTACACTAACTACACCCCAAAGTCATTATCTTCTTTGCAGTGCAGGGAGAAAAAGGGAGAACAAACAGCAACAGCTCCCATTTCTCCAAAAGAGTAAAAACGCCCAAATCAAAAAAAAAAAACTAGGGCACAGTCCTTATGTTCCGGCAAGTTCAGCAATGAACAATGATAGAGCACACAGGAGTCTTTTCCTCCTAAAGGTAGAACTTTGGGTGCGGCAGGAACAGGGGCTTCAGGTGCTTATCGAAAGTCTCCACATTATATTCAATGTTCTCTCCGTCCTTGCGACAAATAAGCACCTTGTCCGCATGGATGTGCCGACCCAACATCCACTCCGCTTTACAGTCCTTGAACTTCTTGGACACGGGGGATGAGCATGAAAGATATCAGCGAGCATGGGGCACTTTGAGCTTTTCCCAGACAAACTCATCATACCATCGCTGCCGCAGGACCTCCACTTCAAAAAGCAAGTCCCGGGGTAGGTACGGGTACTCCCACCCATACTCACGGGCAAATCTCTGACAGAAGAGCCGCTGTAGCCGGGCCAGAGGTGGCATTGTGGCACGGTCTCCTTCTCCAGTCTGGACAATGGACTCCGGATGCCGAGGTACTTTAACTACCTCCGATGGCTTGGACCTAGGAGCCCGCAGTAATGAACGTTGCGTTCCCGTCACCGGAATGGATGATTCAGTAGGCAATTCACAGGATGGAAGGGTAGGCAAGAGACCAGATTCCTCCCCGGCACCTGGGACCTCCACCCGGGGTGTACTATCCCCTGTAGACATGGGCAGATCCCTTGGTGCGCGGGTAATGGCATCTTGTCCCAACCCTTGCGGTGAAAGACCTCGTCAATCTTGCCATCATCGCCGGCATCTGACAGCGATTCTAGGTCGGAGGTGTCATACATTTCCGCGGGCAGGTAATTCCCAGTAGATGGGGAATCACCCTCCCTCACAGGCTCCACTGACAATGGACTCCCGACACCTCCAACCACACACACAGTCCCAACCCCTGGCTCACCTGGGCCTTCAGAAGAACAGGGATGTCCACGGCTCTTCCCGCCGGATCCATCCAGGCCAGGCAAGCGGGGGGACGAAGCTCTTCCACGACCATAGGATGCCTGTACAAGGCCGACTTTCCTCTTCGGAGGTGGGAGCAGGGAGCTTGTGGTGACCGAAGCAGCATCCTCGGATTTTTCGATCTCAGTCTCTGTTTGGGCACTCTCTTTGCCCTGGTCAGCGTGCACAGAAATCTCCGCAAAGGCCTGGATCTCCCCTTCCGGAGTGGCGATACCTGTGAGGCAGTTAAGGTGGAAGGCCCGGGGCCTTTCTGTGAATGGTTCCACCTCAAAAAGAAACTCCTTGCATGCCTCACATCGCCCGAATGGCTTCAAGCTGACAACTAGTCCCGAGCAGCCGGGACAGATCACACCGAGGGCCTCTATGTCTCTGCATGCATACAGAGCCAAACGTCCTCGGGGCCTAAGTCTTATTCCTGTATCCGTTATGGAAGCAGCAAAGGAAGTCATCTTCGTGGGGTAAGGAACCGAAATCCACGGGGTACTTGAGGTCATCCTGACTGTCTGCTGCTCCATTGCGCACTGACCAACACGCGCCAGAATCCCCACGTGACTACTTCCACATGGCCAGACTCCTCCCACAGTCTGCACTTCTTTGCGGGCTTTCCCTTCTCCCCGCCCACGAACTGCGCAGCTATGGTGTGCCTCGTGGCACGCCTGCCAACATGGCCGACCTACTCGGAACTCGGAACTCCACCGGGCAGCAAAGTCCAAACACAGACGTTCCCAGCTCCATACACGAAACACAAATCCCGGACTCACGAGCCCCCACGTGTAGCGGCCGGTTGCTTTGGTTTCGGTCTAGGGGTACCTTGAAGGGGAGAGCGAGGTGCACCACGGCCCATGTCCTCTAGATTACTGCGTGTAGAGGTGAAGGCCAGAATCAGATTACACCCGGGCTGTGTATACGCTCAGAGCCAGGTCTGTTCTGCTGATAACCCCCTTTGCTCCCAGTAATTGGAGTACCACACACTGAAAAGGTCCAACACGTATTTATTCCATAACGGCAAACAAATAGTCCTTTGCGAGCAGACAGTTTGAGACCCATAGAACAGTTCAGTATTGGTGGGGAGTAGGTCAAGGCACAATCCTCAAAGAAACTAAACCGTTGAGGTTTCACAAACGGTTGCTAAGCACAGTGGTTGTTAAATGGACTTCTGGTACAGAGTCTCTTCCAGCGACTCTAGTGAACAGGAACTGGAGTTACCTTCACTTCATTTCAGCCCCTGTCAGGGGGAAGACATCCCTCCAAGGGAGTTACCAGAGGCCCCGCCGTCACCGGATTAATGCTGTACCGGACTATCCGGAAGGGTTACACTCCCCTGGCCTCCTCACCTCAGATACGGGTCCCAACACCTTAGGGCCCCTCGGACTCCTCCACCCTCGCGGAACCCAGTCGAAGTTACTGGGTCCCAGGCCTTGGCCGTAGTGCCTCACCCCTAGCTCCGGCCAGGTCAAGGGCACCTGGGCCCGGAACTCCGGAACACCAGCACCCAGGCTGAAGGTGCCTGGGTGCGGCCGCGTCCTCCAACTCTGAACCCCGAGGTCAGGGCGTCCGCCCCTTTTATCTCCTCTCCCTTTGCGTCACAGCGGGTTCCCGCTGTACCGGCGCCAGGAAAGGACAAAAAAGGTACAGTCTTGCGGTGCAGGTTCAACTCCGACCCAGGGCGACAACGCCACCTGCAGGCCACAGGGAACCTTGCACCACCAGAGTCCTCCAAGAACCACAAAAGGGATTCTCAGTTTCCCTAACGATTAGTACATCTGGGTTAAATAACCCAGATGTCCCCCCCCCCAAATTTAAATACTCGCTACATATATATATATAGTGGTGTGCAAAAGTTTTGGGCAGGTGTGAAGAAATGCTGTAAAGTAAGAATGCTTTCAAAATACATATTCTAATTGTTTATTTGTGTTTATTTGTGTTAATTTTCAAAATGCAAAGTGAGGAAACAGAAGAAAAATCTAAATCAAATCAATATTTGGTGTGACTACCCTTTGGCTTCAAACCAGCATCAATTCTTACACACAAAGTCAGGAATTTTGTAAGAGTCTGGTGAATGATTAACCAAATATAACAAGTAGGTGCTAATGATGATCATTTTCATATGCAAGTTGAAACACGGGTTGATTTAATACAACTGGAGAGTGCAAAATCTTCTCCAGCTCTGCATAGTTACCAATCAGCTTCCAGTTTTTTTGGCAAAGCTTAACTGACCAAGATGAAGTTAGAAGCTGATTTGCTTCTATGCACAGTTGCACCAGATTTTGCACTCTCCAGTTTTAGTAAATCAACCTCACAGTGATTAAATGAAACAGAAACAGCTGTGTAGGAGACTTAAAACTGGGTAAGGAACAACCAAACTCTCCCACTAAGGTGAGGTTGTGGAAGACAGTTTCGTTCCACAGGTCATACACAGTGACGGCTGGTGGTTTTTTGTTTGGGGGGCGGCAAACAACCAGCCCCCCAGGCGTCACCTCAACCCCCTTCAACCGCTGTTTGCCGGTCCACCGGCACTTACCCGATCAGCGGGTACATTGGGGATCATCAGGCAGAGGGACAGACTGCGGCAGGCATCTTTCAGCGTCTTCCGTGTGTCTCCTCCCCTCCTCCTAGGCATCCAATAGGATCGCCTAACCTTGCAGCCAATCGGGAAACAGGTAACAGACCCGCGCTTTCTGATTGGCGGAGAGGGGATTCAGTGTTAGAAAAGCAAATATTAATTTGCTTTTCTAACACATCTGGGTGGACTTCCACCCTATTTTGAAGCCTATTAGAGCCTATGGCTCTACTCAGGTGCTTCAAAAAAACACCCCTGCCGCTGTAATTCAGGCACCCGGCATCTGAAAAGGATCCGGATGCCTGAATGGGGGGGGGGGGGGCAGCAGCGGCCATGGATAGATTCATGCAATGCATGAATCTATCCATTAACCATATAGTGGGGTGGTGAGGATAGAGGGAGCGGCGCCCGTGAGTCCTTAATGCATGGTCATACACCATGGCAAGCTTGAGCACAGCAACAAGGAACAAGGTAGTTATACTGCATCAACAAGGTCTCTCACAGTCAAAGATTTCAAAGCAAACTGGAGTTTCAAGATGTGCTGTGCAAGCTCTTTTGAAGAAGCACAAAGAAACGGGCAATGTTGAGGACTGTAGACACAGTGGACAGCCAAGGAAACCTAATGCAGCAGATGAAAGATACATCATGCTTACTTCCCTTCGACATTGGAAGATGTCCAGCAGTGCCATCAGCACAGAACTGGCAGAAATCAGTGGAACCCAGATACACCCATCTACTGTCTGGAAAAGTCTTGCCAGGAGTAATCTTCATGGAAGAATGGCAGACAAAAAGCCATACCTTTGGCGTGGAAAGAAGGCTAATCGACTCAACTATGCACAAAAATAAAGGAACTGGAGTGAAGAAAAATGGCAGCATGTATTCTGGACTGATGAGTTAAAAGTTTAAATATTTGGCTGTAGCAGGAGGCAATTTGTTCACCAAAGGCCTAGAGAGCGGTACAATAATGGGTGTCTGCAGACAACAGTGAAACATGGTGGCAGTTCCTTCCAAGTTTGGGGCTGCAATCAGTGGCGGCTGGTGCTCAAAATTTTTGGGGGGGCGCAAACAAACTGAAAAAAATATAAAAATCAATTGCCGCCACTGTGCCCATTAAACGCAGCCACTGTGCCCAAACGCCACCAGTTTGCCCCCTCAAATACAGCCAGTTTGTTTCCATATACAGCCAGTGTGCCCCCATATATATATATATAGCCAGTTTGTCCCCATATATATAGCCAGTGTGCCCCCATATACAGCCAGTTTGTCCCTAAATGCAGCCAGTTTGTCCCCCATATACAGCCAGTTCCCCCCAAATGCAGCCAGCGTGTCCCCCCATATACAGCCAGTTCCCCCCAAATGCAGCCAGTTTGTCCCCCATATACAGCCAGTCCCCCATATATAGCCAGTTCCCCCCATATTCAGCCAGTTTGTCCCCCATATACAGCCAGTTTGTCCCCCATATACAGCCAGTTCCCCCCCCATATTCAGCCAGTTTGTCCCCCCATATACAGCCAGCGTGTCCCCCATATTCAGCCAGCGTGTCCCCCATATTCAGCCAGTTTGTCCCCCATATTCAGCCAGTTCCCCCCATATTCAGCCAGTTTGTCCCCCATATTAAGCCAGTTCCCCCATATTAAGCCAGTTTGTGCCCCATATTAAGCCAGTTTGTGCCCCATATTCAGCCAGTTTGTCCCCCAAATGCAGCCTGTCCCCCCCCCCCCCCCCAGCCCTGCACTTACCTTCCTCGGTCCGCGCCGTCCTCGATGTGTTCTCCCGCCCTCGATGTCGCTTCAGCCAATCAGGTTACCGGTAACCAGATCCGGTGAACCTGATTGGCTGAAACCTCCACACAGTCTTCTTCCAGGAACGCACCCCCGTGCGTACCTGGGAGGAGTTTTTGGAAGCCGAATACAGCGTGAGAGCTGTATTCGGAAAGCCTATCAGAGCCGTTGGCTCTGATAGGCACTTCCAAGTCACACCCACCGCCGGCCGCTGCTCTAATTCATATGGCCGGCGCTCACCAGGAGGCCGGCCATATGTATAGTGGGCAGCGCGGCAGCGGTGACAATACACAGATTCATGCAATGCATGAATCTGTGTATTGTCTTTCAGTGGCGGTGCGGGAGCGAGAGGGGGCGGCGCTCCGGCGCCCTCTATGGACGCACCGCCACTGGCTGCAATTCCAATGGAGTTGGAGATTTGGTCAGGATCAATGGTGACCTCAATCCTGTGCAACACAGGCAGATATCCATCATGTGATACCATTAGGGTGGCGTGTGATTGGCCCCAAATGTATTCTGCAGCAGGACAATGACCCAAACATACAGCCAATGTCATAAAGAATGATCTTCAATGTAAAGAATAAAAAGGAGTCCTGGAAGTGATAGTTCTTTTGTTAATGTACTTTCCATTTTGTTAATTGATAAAAATAAACTATTAACACTTCTATTTATGAAAGCAATCTTACTTTACAGCATTTTTTTACACCTGCCTAAAACAATTGTACAGTAGTTTATATACAGTATATATATATATATATATATATATATATATATATATATATATATACAGCTTTTTTTTCAGGGGTAGATATGTGTTCTCCCCAATTCCAAACACACCATCTCCTACTTTGGGTGCATATTCTCTCTCAAGTAACACAGCCCAATTGAGCTGGTATAATTAATCACAGCAAAAGGCCCACATGCTCAAGTCCCTCTTGTTATGGGGATTTTAGCCTCTATTTTGTAAAAAGAGGAAGAGAAGGCTTCCTATTTTGTGAAATTGCTCCACTCGTAATTATGGAAATGAATCACCATGCAGTGAGTTTACCCAAAAAATATATGAAGATTAATATATAGGGGGACAGGGTTTATTCACACTCAGTTGTATAGTACAAACATATATCACTCTATTACTTTTTTATATATATATATCTTTTTGTACTATGTTTGGTGTGAATAAACCCTTTCTCTCAAAATATTTATCTTCATGTTACTCTATATGCCTGGTGTGGCAGGCTGGTATCCTTCAGGCACAGTTTTAGGTTTGCATTAATATAAACAATAAAAGAACAGGTTCTAAAAATAAAAATGTTGGGAACAAGGTAGAAGTGGTGTATCTAGCAAGCTGCTGGTGGACCAGATTTGTAGAGATTCGCTCATCTCCAAAGTTGACATTGCTGCACAGAAGGGTTCAGGGACTCTAAGCACTTTGTTGTGTAAGAAACTGGTGGGAACCTTGTCGTCTTTTGCCATTCAGTGTGATGGTTCTTAATTAGTGCCCGCAGGCTGGGCTGAGTGCTATTCCCAGCGGGGACGAGTAAAGGGAGTGTGACTTGGGAACTATGCTTTCATCTATAGCGTGCAACTGTAACACCCCCTCCTCTTCTCACCCCAATATGTATACACAAATACACACATTTCTTACAACTGCTGTGCAAGGCACACCTGCAAGGTGCCAGTCTGATATTGGCACACAGAATGTGTGAATATTCTTCTTATTTTCATGCATTCAGCTAGCTAACATATTGATTTACAGATATTGGCAAAACATAATTTAAAGAGATCCTGACTCATAAAGTACCTTATTCTAAGGACATTTTCTCAACCTATATAATTGTTTTTACCCTTCAATAATTTGTTCAAATTGCTGGCTTGGTGTATAGCTCATCTTTTATATTACATCTGTAGCGGGGTCTCCTTTAAGGCCCCGGGACTACGTTACCCAGAACCCTGTTCGGCACCCAGAGTGCAGTTAGCCACCGCAGAGACTCATGGGAGGGGTTATTTAAGGAGGAGGCGAGGGGTAGCTCGGTCTCTTTGGACACCGCGCTGCAAGCAAGAGCTTCTTCCTGTGCGGATCTGCTGCAGTGCAAGGCCTGAAGCCTGGGCCTTGCACAACTTCCAAAGAGCCTTCCACCCCACTGCGGAGCCTGGGTGGCATCTGACTTGTCGAGTGAGGACATCAGTGGGATCGGGGACCCGATCGTTGCAGACGCTGTGTGCGGATACACAGCAGGGTGGACGTTCCGGACTGGGATCGCGTCCGGAGTGGTGAGCGGGCACCTTCCCAGACCAATAGACTGTGCCGTGTTCAGGCCTATAGACTACATAGGCCCACAGTTTCGTTTATCTGCTGTTCCCCGGGGGGACCGGTAGCAGGACAGAGTTGAAGTGTCCCCCCAGTATAGTGTTTCAAGTTACTGCCTGGTTGTGGATTACAAATTGCTATTCATCAAGTGCACCACCGAAAGCTGGCATGCGAAGAGATCCCTATAGGAGGTGACTGAGATTTATTCCATGTCAGGCCTGACCGGGGTGGGAAGTTAAGATATTGTTTAGTGCGCCATAGGGCGCGCATACCATAATAGCTACACGTGGTGAAGTACCGCGCAGCGCCATTATTGTATGCTGTATTGATTTCTGCAAGGCTCTGCTAACCAATTGCATATGTTGTGTTCTGCCTATGCTACTTTTGATATAAGAGTAAACTGTTATATTTAATCTCTTGCCTCAGCGTGTTGTTTTACTGCTAAGAGATTATTCCTTGCAGTTGTATTTGAATGTGATATAAATATAACCCTAGACTAGCTGTGCCAGAGTGGGTCGAGCAGATTGCTGGGGGTTGGTGGTGCTGTACACAGGGCCCGAAAACAAATCCAGCGGCTCTCTTAACTGGGGGTAGCGCTACACGTGGGGGCTCTCGAGTCCGGGATCCTGTTGCAGCAAGCAACGCGCCAAAAGTACCAGCATGGACCCACTAGAAGTAGGACAGTGGTGTAAAACGGTCAACACAGATCCAGCCGGTGTAGTAGTCATAGAACTCCCAGGGATCTGGCAAGAAGAAGCGGTGAAGCAGCTAGTGATGTCACTGTCACCGTATCAGAAAGCATGGGTGGTGGATGTCAGGACGAATTCCTCACTGACCCACGCATTAGTGGAATGGAAGGACGGAGTCCCAGAACATTTCAAGAATCCAAGTGTAGAAGTTATAGATGACCAGACTTATAGCCTGATACACGCGCTGCCAATTAAGCCAGGAGAACGGTCTCAGACACCGAAACTGTCTCCATCACCCACCCCAAAAGAAACAAGACAGGTGAAAAGGGAAAGTTCTGAGTCGCCATCTACCATTCTTGGCGCAGAGTTGTGCGCGGTCCTGGGGGAACTTGTAGCCCAGTGCAAGAAAGATCCTACAGATTACCAGATGTCAGGATACAGAAAGCTTAGAATATTCTCAGGAAGGAAACCTGTACCCTCAGGTGAAGAGGGGTTCAAAGAGTGGTTAGACGGCACCACTCAGGCCCTTGAAGAATGGGAAGTCCCAGACCACAGAAAGAAGCAGAGAATTGCTGAGAGCTTGAAGGGGCCTGCTCTAGAGGCCATACGCAATCTCAAGATGAGTAAGACAGACTGTAATGCACAGGACTATCTGGACATCCTGCAGAATGTGTTCGGTGGAACAGAGAAAATCACTGAGCTCACTTACCAGCTGGAACATTGCTACCAGAAGACAGGAGAGAAGCTGTCAGAGTTCATGAGGCGCCTGGATAAGATCCTGCATAAGATGATTCTTAAGAAGGGGATTGACCCACGGAAGGTGGATGAGGCCCGTGTTCAACAGGTGATGAGAGGATCTCAGCCCCTGGACCCCATCGCATTGGCGCTACGCACAAGACAGGACGGGAAGAGCCTGGAGTACCCTGACTTGATCCGAGTGGTCAGAGAGGAAGAAGCTATGCTGGAGGAGAAGAAGAGGAGCCTACCAGTTGAGTCGGTAAATCCTCCTCCAGTGATGGTCAGGACGGCCATGACCCTGGAAAGAGACTCAGAGGTGGATACCTTGAAGTCACAGATGTCCCAAGTGTTGGGGATGCTGACCTCCCTGATGGAAAAGAAGTCAAGGGAACCAGAGAGGGAAAGTCAGAGGAAGGAGCTGTTTCCCAACACCTCAGCGCCCGCATCCCTGGAAGAATGGGGGATGTGATTTGTTTCAATTGTGGAGGAGCTGGCCATCTCGCCAAAGTGTGTGCCAGCCCGAAGAAAAAAAAGATGAATAACCGCAAGCCGCCGGAAAACTTCAGCGGGCCCCGGTGAAGGAGTCAACCGGGTGCCCATCATCTCCAGTGAGCTCCAAACTGAATGCAGAAGCCACTGAGTTCATTCCATCCAGTCCTTGGTCGGATTCTTGGGAAAGTGCTTGTGACTTACCACCTGAAGAAGATCCAAGGGAGTCCCTGTACCTCCCTGCCCCGGAGTCCAGTGCTCCTGAACCAGAAGTAATTCCTGAGTTGGTTCCAGAGGAGGAACCTGTTCTAACAGAAAGCCCAAGAGGACAGAGGAAGCGAAGAGCCATAAAGCCTCCTAGAAGATTAACTTACCCACAGATGGGGAGAAGTGCGGAAGACACTGTGGTTACTGCCAGAAGGAGTATGGAACAGCCTGACCCTCCCACTGTTCATTTGGTGGGGGGCAACCCCAGCTCACTCTCTGGCACAGTTAGGCAGGACACTAATGATAGTGTGACCTGTGGGCAGGGAAGTTCACCACCCCGGTTTTGGTGGGAATTTCCTCTGCCAACATCATACGAAAGTTTGATTGATGTTGTACGTTCTGTGATTTAAGTTTATGTTATCTTTGGGGACCAAAGAGTTTAAGTGGGGGGAGTGTGTAGCGGGGTCTCCTTTAAGGCCCCGGGACTACGTTACCCAGAGCCCTGTTCGGCACCCAGAGTGCAGTTAGCCACCACAGAGACTCATGGGAGGGATTATTTAAGGAGGAGGCGAGGGGGAGCTCGGTCTCTTTGGATACCGTGCTGCAAGCAAGAGCTTCTTCCTGTGCGGATCTGCTGCAGTGCAAGGCCTGAAGCCTGGGCCTTGCGCAACTTCCAAAGAGCCTTCCACCCCACTGCGGAGCCTGGGTGGCATCTGACTTGTCGAGTGAGGACATCAGTGGGATCGGGGACCCGATCGTTGCAGACGCTGTGTGCGGATACACAGCAGGGTGGACGTTCCGGACTGGGATCGCGTCCGGAGTGGTGAGCGGGCACCTGCCCAGACCAATAGACTGTGCTGTGTTCAGGCCTATAGACTACATAGGCCCACAGTTTCGTTTATCAGCTGTTCCCCGGGGGGACCGGTAGCAGGACAGAGTTGAAGTGTCCCCCCAGTATAGTGTTTCAAGTTACTGCCTGGTTGTGGATTACAAATTGCTATTCATCAAGTGCACCACCGAAAGCTGGCATGCGAAGAGATCCCTATAGGAGGTGACTGAGATTTATTCCATGTCAGGCCTGACCAGGGTGGGAAGTTAAGATATTGTTTAGTGCGCCATAGGGCGCGCATACCATAATAGCTACACGTGGTGAAGTACCGCGCAGCGCCATTATTGTATGCTGTATTGATTTCTGCAAGGCTCTGCTAACCAATTGCATATGTTGTGTTCTGCCTATGCTATTTTTGATATAAGAGTAAACTGTTATATTTAATCTCTTGCCTCAGCGTGTTGTCTTACTGCTAAGAAATTATTCCTTGCAGTTGTATTTGAATGTGATATAAATATAACCCTAGACTAGCTGTGCCAGGGTGGGTCGAGCAGATTGCTGGGGGTTGGTGGTGCTGTACACAGGGCCCGAAAACAAATCCAGCGGCTCTCTTAACTGGGGGTATCGCTACACATCATTAGTTTAATAAAGAGGTGCATGGTAGAATTTAATATAGCTTTGCCCAATAAATATCTTATTTAATATTTTCTTCTTGTATAAAATATATTATGTATTTTTATTAAGGACACAAGGATGTTGACCTATAATACTTTATGTTGGTCTATAATTGGGATACAGGTAGGGTTGCCACCTCATCCCTTTAAACTAAGGTGACCAGATTTTCAAAATGAAATCAGGGGACATTTTTTTTTTTTGGCAAATAGTAAACGATTTTATAAGCACATATTCCTCAAATTTATATATGCAGTGTATGTGGTAAATGTTTATGGAAGGATTATATGATATATACGTTATTTCTCACATTTCGTCCATGAGATAAAAAAAAGATAATTATTAGAATTTTTTGGGATACGACTACCAAATGTTAAGATAAGATGGAGATAAAACTTTTCAATGCATATTTTGTATTTTATTCTTACCAAAGAATTTTGGTTCAATAATAACAATGAACAATAAATTAACAATTCAGAACAGTAAAAGATTGCATTGTAACAACACGTAGGATACCTTCGAACATAAATAATCAAATATTAATAGCTAACTGTTATAAGACTACAAATGTTAAAGGAACAAAAGCAACATAGAATACTGGAGGAGTTTTACAACATTTTGCGGAGTAACCCTTTAACTTGCATATTTCTCAGAGGAATGAATCTGCCTGAAAATATTTTTGTTGTTGGAGATTTTCTCCACAAATTCTAAACAGGACAATTTGAAGTTAGTTTTCACAATGAGAATCGCTTTAATAGTTTCCACAAGAAATTGTGATTTCTCAGCAGTCCATACATCATTCATGAGTGAGAAAACTCTTTCCACTGGTGCATTGCTGCCTGGCAGACAGAGGACTACTTCAGCTAATTTTTGAAGGTTAACGTGGGGTACCTCCACTCTCGTGAAATGTTCCAGAACTGCATTCCACTTGCTGGCTACAGACACTGCTGGTGCTGATGTATTCCATTCAGGTATTTTCTCTTTTAGGAATGCATTAAGAAAAGTCACTTCGTCAAACAAAGCATCTTCATCTATGGTTACATTTGGGCATTTTGTGTTCAGAAGTTCAACGGTCTTCTCAATATCAGACCTTGCAGGCACTCTTTTCAGAAGCAAGCATTGAAGGTCTTCAAGGTCATCTATATGCTTTCCCCATGCATGTAAATATTGGACCGAGGCATCAAAAAAAGAGCGAGCAACTTTAAAGTAGGAAGCTTGTGTTATAACCCCAGCTCTTTCTAGCTCCTTGATTTGTTTTTTTACCATCACTGGCACAAAGTCTTCCTCATGTCTAGCAGACAGCTTCGTTTTAAGGGTGTTGAGGATCTCAGCTGATTCCACGGCACAGCGATCTTGCCCCTCTAGGGATTTTATTGTGTCATGGAAAAGTGACATAGTACTGTGGATGAAAGTGAGCCACAGTTCAGTTGTAGGGTCTTCAAATATCTTCCTAAGGACAACTGGACACTTTTCTTCAGACAAAAAAAATGACTTCAGTGGCTCATAGAGCATAAGAACTCTTTCTAAAGCAGGTAACATTGAGAGCCACCTGACATTGCTGTGCCCAAGGATGTTTTGATATTCTTGCCCCACAAACTCACAAAAACTCTTCAGTCTTTCAACACGAACAGTAAATATATGAAAATATCCAAAAATCTTGTTAAGAATATATTCAACATCCACTGGGATTGTATCTAGGGCAGTTCGGGCACAATTGTGCACAATATGAGCTGGACATCCAAGACCTATAACTTCTCGCTGGAGGGCTCTTCTAACTTTAGTGTGCACATTTTCTCTCCCTTGCCTTCGTAGTCCACCAAAGTTTGTATTTGTATTGTCGGCAGAGAAGGCCACAACTTTATTTTCCAGGTGGAATTTTTGTATAATTTTTATCACCTCCTCTGAAATAAGTTCAGCTGTTTCACCTTTCAGTTCAACAAAATCAAGAAGTTTTGTCTCCACAGAGGTGCTTTCCTCTTGTACCTTGAAGTAGCGAACCATAATAGGCAGCAACTTGACATGTCCATGGTTTGAAGCATCTACCGAAAGTGCTACAAAATTAACATGCTCAAGGTCATGTTTGAGCTCATCTCTTGACCAAGGAGCAAATACATTTGTCACAATTGCATCACACTTTGTCCGTGCACAACAAAATTTAGGATTGAAGAACTTTCTATTTAATCCTGAAGTGCAGTCCATTGATCGGAAACTATGGTTATGGGCAATGGTGTGATATGAAAAAACTCCCTCTTGTAAAGCAAGGTCATATTCACTCTGTGAGGGTTCAACCTTTCGAAAAAATGATGTCACAGAGGTCGAACCTGCACGGGCAGTTAGAGCAGCTTTGTGTTTGCTTGTGGCTTCGTGGTCTTTAATTGATGTCCTACCTCCACTTGAGATAGTAAACACAGAATTACATGTTGTGCAAAAAACAGAAGATCCCTTTCCAGCACTTTTCAGGAAAGGATACTCTTTTTGAAGTGCTTCATTGAAATAGCACTTTCTTTTGCTGTGCATTGCCATGACACTACTGCAATCACTACACTGCCAAACTGGTACAGAATCTGTAGAGAGACAAGCATGTCTTACTTAAAGGAACACTACCACTAACATATAAGCTGTAACTAGATTACTTACGCATTACATATACTGTAAAAAAAAAAAAAAAAACACCTTATAAAACCCATATAACATGAAATCCCGCCAGGAAAAAAACATTGGTTTCCCTGACGAGATTTCTGGCAAGCTTTTCTTGCAAAGCCGTGCATACAGACGGCCATTCAAAAGAACCACTGTTCTTTTGAATGGCAAGAACGCAGTGACGTCATCGACTACGACAAGCATGGGCTCGTCACATTCGATGCCGTCGCCGCCATTTTGCTACACCCTACACTACCCTTGTATGCTACCGCGCATGCGTCAAAGTCTTTTCGAGCATGCGTGGGTTTACCTGGGGACAGGTAAGCATACAAGCCTCGTACACAAGCACGGTTTTCTCGGCAGGAAACACTGCTGAGAATCCCGACAAGAAAAATAGAGAGCAGGTTCTCTATTTTTCTTGTTGAGATTCCCGGCAGTTTTCTCGACAAACCATACACATGACCGGTTTTCTCGGCAAAAAGCTCTCCCAGCAGCTTTCTTGCCAAGAAAACCGGCCGTGTGTACGAGGCTTAACTTTCATCACCTCCCAGACACATGCAAGTCTATGAGTTGGATTTCTGACTCATAGACTGCATTCTATGCCCAAAGCCCCACAGTGGGGACACTGTGGGGGTAGTTTACAGGACAAAATGTCACAAAATGGATGCACACAGTGACACATGCAGAGTAAAATATTTTATTAAATAAATAAATATACACGAGAAAAACTAAATACATATGAGATAGCACCAATATAAAATAAACAAAATAAGAACATTTCATTTTTTGGTGGTAGTGTCCCTTTAAACAGAGGTAGAAGATTGCATGCCAAGGCAAGTACTGGGGATGTGGGGGAGAAAAAACATGTTTGTTTTTTTTTAAATTACATCGTATTGAAATTTTAGAACAGGTGCATACATTATTAAAGCGCACATTGCGGAGACAAAAAGACCGGTCACAATAACAGCCGTACCAGAATACCTCCAAACATTAACAAAGGAAAAGGGAGATCCCCCACATTTGTCCATACAAAACATGCACAATTCTTGAACCTCCATCAGGAGACAGATATATAGCTACTCTGTCGTTATAACGCCTCCTTCAACCATATGAACTCATACATTTATTGTAATTCCCAAAACCTCCCACCCCCCAATCAAGAAAATTAAGCTCCATAAAAGCCCTAAGCAGGTTATAACATTATAATGGAATCAGTCAACCAAATCCCCCTCCCAGAAGTACACTCCACTCAGCATTTCAGCCAGCACCAAGGAACATATAATACCAGGTCCTTCTCAAAAAATTAGCATATTGTGATAAAGTTCATTATTTTCTGTAATGTACTGATAAACATTAGACTTTCATATATTTTAGATTCATTACACACAACTGAAGTAGTTCAAGCCTTTTCTTGTTTTAATATTGATGATTTTGGCATACAGCTCATGAAAACCCAAAAATCCTATCTCAAAAAATTAGCATATCATGAAAAGGTTCTCTAAACGAGCTATTAACCTAATCATCTGAATCAAATAATTAACTCTAAACACCTGCAAAAGATTCCTGAGGCTTTTAAAAACTCCCAGCCTGGTTCATTACTCAAAACCGCAATCATGGGTAAGACTGCCGACCTGACTGCTGTCCAGAAGGCCATCATTGACACCCTCAAGCAAGAGGGTAAGACACAGAAAGAAATTTCTGAACGAATAGGCTGTTCCCAGAGTGCTGTATCAAGGCACCTCAGTGGGAAGTCTGTGGGAAGGAAAAAGTGTGGCAGAAAACGCTGCACAACGAGAAGAGGTGACCGGACCCTGAAGAAGATTGTGGAGAAGGACCGATTCCAGACCTTGGAGGACCTGCGGAAGCAGTGGACTGAGTCTGGAGTAGAAACATCCAGAGCCACCGTGAACAGGCGTGTGCAGGAAATGGGCTACAGGTGCCGCATTCCCCAGGTCAAGCCACTTTTGAACCAGAAACAGCGGCAGAAGCGCCTGACCTGGGCTACAGAGAAGCAGCACTGGACTGTTGCTCAGTGGTCCAAAGTACATTCGGAAATCAAGGTGCCAGAGTCTGGAGGAAGACTGGGGAGAGGGAAATGCCAAAATGCCTGAAGTCCAGTGTCAAGTACCCACAGTCAGTGATGGTCTGGGGTGCCATGTCAGCTGCTGGTGTTGGTCCACTGTGTTTTATCAAGCGCAGGGTCAATGCAGCTAGCTATCAGGAGATTTTGGAGCACTTCATGCTTCCATCTGCTGAAAAGCTTTATGGAGATGAAGATTTCATTTTTCAGCATGACCTGGCACCTGCTCACAGTGCCAAAACCACTGGTAAATGGTTTACTGACCATGGTATTACTGTGCTCAATTGGCCTGCCAACTCTCCTGACCTGAACCCCATAGAGAATCTGTGGGATATTGGGAAGAGAAAGTTGAGAGACACAAGACCCAACACTCTGGATGAGCTTAAGGCCGCTATCGAAGCATCCTGGGCCTCCATAACACCTCAGCAGTGCCACAGGCTGGTTGCCTCCATGCCATGCCGCATTGAAGCAGTCATTTCTGCAAAAGGATTCCCGACCAAGTATTGAGTGCATAACTGAACATAATTATTTGAAGGTTGACTTTTTTTGTATTAAAAACACTCTTCTTTTATTGGTCGGATGAAATATGCTAATTTTTTGAGATAGGATTTTTGTGTTTTCATGAGCTGTATGCCAAAATCATCAATATTAAAACAAGAAAAGGCTTGAACTACTTCAGTTGTGTGTAATGAATCTAAAATATATGCAAGTCTAATGTTTATCAGTACATTACAGAAAATAATGAACTTTATCACAATATGCTAATTTTTTGAGAAGGACCTGTACATAGGGATTTCATCAAAAACACGTTTACTTGCCAACAACTATACTGTAAAAGGGAAAAAAAGTCCAGTATCCAAAAGTCACACTACTGTTTTGTTGTTTGTGTCAGTATGTGACTGTGTATTTCAGTATGTCTGCATGTATATGTTTGTGACTGTGTCGTGTGAATGTTTGTCTAAAACTGCATTTGTTATTATGGGTCTATATCGTCTTCTTTACTGTTTTCATCATTCTCAACATCACTTTTCTCACTTCCCCCATTACTGTACAAGATCTCTGTCATCTCTGTCTTCACCATCCATTATTATCCCCATCACTGTCCATGACAGTCTGTCATCATGTCCTTATCACCATCCTCACCATCACTTTGTTACTTTCCTTCCATCATCTCCATTATCCTCCTTACGGTCATCTTCATCCTCATGATGATTCTGCTTTCCTACTCTCTTCTAACATAAGTGCTGCCCATGAGTGCCACCTATCAGTGCCCATTAGTGCAGCCCATCAGAGCTGCTCATCATTGCCTTCTCATAAGTGCCATTTATCAGTGCCACCTACCAGGGCTGCCCATCACAGTGTTGCCTATCATTGCCTATTTGTGCCACCTATCAGTTTCCATCATTTCTGCCTATCAGTGCAGCCTATTAGTGTCCATCAGTGCAGCCTATCAGTGCAGCCTTATCAGTGCCCATCAGTGCCGCCTCATCAGTGCCGCCTCATCAGTGCCGCCTCATCAGTGCCACCTCATCTCAGTATCCATCAGTGATAGTCAATTGTGCAAAAACCATACAATTATTGTTCAATTAGAGCTATGTATATCAAAACAGTCCAAAAAACCTGTGTTAGTGAATCCAATGAAACATACAAGGAGCTCAGTCCACAGAATGACATCTGCTGTTGCTGAGAAATGTGTCAAAAGGAAATCCTTAAAGGGGTTGTAAACATAATTTTTTATAAAAAAAATAAATAACAAACATGTTATACTTACCTCCACTGTGCAGCTCGTTTTGCACAGAGTGGCCCCGAACCTGGTCTTCTGGGGTCCCTCGGCGGCTGTCTTGGCTCCTCCCCACAATAACTCACCACCTATATGTGAGCTCGCATGGTGGTGAGTTATTGCGGGGGCGCTCCTGTGATACAGCCGGTGGCTTTAGTCGCTCACTGTATCACTCGGCCCTGCCCCCCGTCATTGGATGTGATTGACAGCAGCGCAATCCAATGACTGCGCTGCTTTCAATCAACCAATGAATGAGCCGAGAAGTCGGCCGAGAAGCCTGCTCGTTCACGGCGCGGGACTTTTGAGGGGTCAGGTAATTAAACTGGGGCTTGGGGGGAGGGCGCTAATTCGCAGATGTATTTTCACCTTAATGTATAGAATGCATTAACCTCCCTGGCAGTATGATTACGGTATGTCAGATTTTAGGTGCTGAAAGCGGTACCATTATTCTGCATGGACATTTGGCGTTTTATATTGCAGGCCTGTAATTCTTAGGAATAACTCACAAAAATCTGTCCAAACCAGAGTCTAGTAGACATCCCGGGTATGATAAAGTTCAAAAAACAAAATTATACATTATAATAAAATAAATAACTATAAAATAATTATAACAAATAATAATATAATAATAATAAAAGTGTTTTTCAGTGTTTGATGAGGAATTTCCCCACAAATCGCTATCGCTCAATTCTGCGGGTGATTCTAATTTATTATCGTTGTTTTTTAGCTGTTCTAAAACCACTTTTGACATAAAGGGACACTTTTTGGTTGCTATGGACAATCTCCAGTTTCCAGGCAGAAAAAAAAAGTTTTTATTATATAAAACTGCATGCAGGACACTGGGCAGACGACTAGGGACAATGGGGGTGTGTAATTATTACATACAGTACTGTAATCTGTAAGATTACAGTGTACTGTATGTATACTGTGTTTTAACTTTTTTGAATTTGGCGCCGATCTCCGTCCCCGTGTGTCGTAACGTCGCAGGGAACGGAGCTCGGCGGCACTCGGAAGTGTGTGAATCGAGCGAGGAGACACGGCTCGATCACACAGCGGGGAGGCATCGCAGGATCCAGGGGACAAGGTGAGTAACTCTGCCTGGATCACTGCGATGCAGCCTGAGTTTGGCTCGGGGCTACCGCTTTTGGTGCTGAAATTTAACCCAGAGCCAGACTCGGGAATACCGCCAGGGAGGTTAAGGTGAAAAAACTTTTACCTTTACAACCCCTTTAACATATTGGGGTTGATTTACTAAAGGGAAATCCACTCTGCACTACAAGTGCACTTGAAAGTGCACTTGTTAATGCAGTCGCTGTAGATCACTGTAGATCTGAGGGGAAGCTCTGAAATTAGGGGAAGCTCTGCTGATTTTTTCATCCAATCATGTGCAAGCAAAAATGCTGTTTTTTATTTTCCTTGCATGTCCCCCTCAGATCTACAGTGACTGCACTTCCAAGTGCACTACAAATGCACTTGCAGTGCACTTGTAGTGCAAAGTGGATTTGCCCTTTGTAAATAACCCCCATTGTGTCAGTTAACTGGAACCGCCCCCTATAGGTGAAATAGCCGCTCACCTCAGGGAATGATGATCGGTTAAATTACGCTTTTTATAGCAGAGATCTTTAGGTCCTAATCCCTTTCATCACAAGGGTCATCGCTCTCTGGGGGTCTTTGACTCTCTGAATCCTCGCCTCTTGATTCATAAGCCACTCAGAATAAAACAGATATTCATAGCGCAATATTGCCAATGTAAAACAAATTTATTAAAGATAGCAAAATATCTGCTCACAATAAAACCAGTAAACCGCATTTAAAAAAATTCAGGGTTAAGATCACCTCCTCACCGCACATCCGTACATCGGAGTCACCAGAAATGACATCACAGGCTCCGGCTATTTCACCTATAGGTGGCGGTTCCAGTTCACTGACACAATGGGGGTTATTTACTAAAAGCAAATGCACTTTGCACTACAAGTGCAAAGTGCACTTGAAATTGCACTGAAAGTGCACTTGGAAGTGCATTGGCTGTAGATCTGAGGAGGACATGCAAGGAAAATAAAAAACAGCACTTTAGCTTGCACGTGATTGGATGATAAAATCAGCAGAGCTTCCCCTCATTTCAGATCTACCCCTCAGATTTACAGCAACTGCAATTTCAGTGCAATTTCAAGTGCACTTTGCACTTGTAGTTTGCACTTGTAGTGCAAAGTGGTTTTGCCTTTCGGAAATAACCCCCAATATGTTAAGGATTTCCTTTTGACATATTGTTCAGTAAGACACTGGGGCATTTTTTCAGGCGCTTTTGGGCTACAAATAGCACCTGTAAAGCGCTGGAAAAACAGCTCCCCTGCAGGCTCAGTGTGAAAGCCTGAGTACTTTCACACTGAGGCGATGCACTGGCAGGATGTTAAAAAAACTCCTGCAAGCAGCATCTTTGGAGCGGTGAAGGAGGTGTGTACACTGCTCCTCCAACGCTCCTGCCCATTGAAATGAATGGGCAGCGTGGCCAAACTGCCCTCAAAGCGCCGCTGCAGCAGCGTTTTGCGGGTGGTTTTTAATCCTTTTCCGGCCGCTAGCGGGGGTTAAAAGCGCCCCGCTAGCGGCTGAATACCTCCGCAAAAACGACGGTAAAAATAGCGGCGCTTTACCGCCGACACTGCCCCAGTGTGAAAGCAGCCTTACAGCAGATGTCATTTGTGGACTGAGCTCCTGTATGTTTCGATGGATTCACAAACACAGTTTTTTTGGACAGTTTTGATATACATAGTTCTAATTGGCCAATAATTGTATGTTTTTTGCTCAATTGACTATCACATATATTTGATTTTTTTTTTTATATATATATATATATAATCAATTGCATATATATAGTGCCACATGAGTGCCTCCTGTCAGTGCCCACCAGTGAAGGAGAAACATTTTGTTATGTTAGCTGCTAGCTAGCATAAAAACTCACCTGCTTGTGGACATTCCCTCTGTACTACTTCTTGAGTCTGACTACAATTCCCATAGTGCCTTGCAGGACCGGAGGGAAGGGGAGGAACGCTGTACTCGGTCCTCTCCCTATGCTGCCAGGAGCGCGATTGGAGCAGGGAGCAGAGGTAGGAGGAGAGGGGCGGGATGCTAGAAGACTCTTGAGCTGAGGAGGAGTGGCGGCTACGGCGCTACTAACTACACTGGCACAGCATAGGCAAGCTGGAGCCGCTCCAGCTCCTCCTACACAGCTCTGCATGTGCTATCTCTCAGGGAACGCCCCCGTCCACTGGGAAACGCCCCCGTCCGCCGGAAAAACGCCCCCGTCCATCGGGAAACTGCCGCAGCTTGGCTACCGACCGGAAAACCGGGGACAAAAGCGGGGACAAATGGGATCCGGGGACTGTAGTCGGAAAACGGGGATTGTCCCCGGAAAACGGGGACGTCTGGTCACCCTACTTTAAACCCGAACACATATGAATTACACAGGTTCTGAGGCTAATTTAATGCAGGTAAGGCACCAAGTGAGTTTAATTACCACTTTAATCAGCCACACACCCTGTGTAATTAATATGTGTTCGGTTTTAAAGGGATGAGGTGGCAACTCTAGATACAGGTAGACTCCAATTAAACGTGAAAATTAGGCTGTGGTATGCATACAAGGAACTCCATGCTAGGGCATTGGTTTATTTTAATAGCTGAAGTGCACCAGCCCACTATATCAGTAATATGGGGGAATGATACACCTTTTTGCAAACCAGTTCATATGCAGGAGTATTTGGGGTATTCCCAAATAGAGATGGCCTTGCGAATCGCCCCGCGGTCGGTTCGCGGCAAATTTTGCGCATTCGCGGTTCGCGAAACCGGCGGACATATGGCGCTATTCGCGGCCGGTTCGCGGCCACCATATTCTGAATCTTTTACATTGTGGAACTTTGACCTATGACACATCCATCATGTGGTACAGGACAGCCAATGAGACATTTCAGCAGATGGACATACCCCCTACCTTATAAATAGACCTGATCTGGCTGCCATTTTACATTCTGTTATTTGTCAGCGTAGGGACAGGTTGCTGTGTGGAGCAGGGACAGACTGTAATCCTAGCTATTAGGTCCACAAAAGTCCTTTTAAGGACTGGTATAGGTGTACAATTGTTTTGTGTGCAGTGTATAGGGGTGTAATACACTTTTAGTTCATTTCAATTGTGCAGCATTGGGACTGCAGTGCTGAGCGGTTCTGCAGCTGTCTTTAGTCAGTGTAGGAAGGTTGCTGTGTGTGTACTAGCAGGGACAGACTCTACTAAAACAAAAGTCCTTCTAAGGACTGGTATAGGTGTACAGTCCACAAAAGTCCTTTTACGGACTGGTATAGGTGTACTATTTTGTGTGCAGTAAATAGGGGTGTACTACACGCATAAAATACTCTAGGAAGAATAGTATAGTGCATTTCTACTGTGCAGCTTCTGAGCGGTTCTGCTGCAGCTCTTTTCTCGGTTTAGGTAGAAATTGCCGCTGTGTGTCGCAGGCACAGACTAGCGACTAAAATCGCTAACCAATAAAGCTCCCCAAAAGTTCATTTTAAGGACTGGTATAGGTGTACTATTTGGTGTGCAGTATATAGGGGTCTAATACACGCATAAAAAACTTTCACATATAGGAAGAATAGTATAGTGCATTTCTACTGTGCAGCATTGTGACTGCTGAGAGGTTCTGCAGCGATACTACAAAGAGTGACAAACGCAATTAGAAAAAAGTATTATAACTGCTGTGATAGACCAGTGGCCCCCGAAAACGACAGTTTGAAGCGGGGTGTTATATACCTTCTTCCACATATACTGCCCTTCTCTACAGCCTTTTGTCACAGGGTCATTTAAAAAGATGACAGGCAGAGGAAGAGGCAGGGCCTTCCGCAGGGGTGGTAGGGGTAGGGCAGGAGCACCAGGCCGGAGCCAAAGTGGGAAGTTGCAGAAGGTGCGTTCGATTACGTCAAAGGACGCACCAGACTTGGTTGAGTGGCTCACTCAGCCTTACTCTTCTGCACCCTCCTCATCCTCTCTATCTGCACCCTCTTCACTCTCTGCTGTGTGCACCCCCAAAGACACTACCACCAACACCACCGCCACCATATACCCTCCGCTTGAGTCACAGGAATTATTTTCCGATCCATCACAAGACTTCTCTGATGCGCAGGCATTCTTGACATTGGATCAGGAAGAGGAGGTAGCAACAACCGGCACTCAGCAGTCTGACGACAGTACCCAGATCAGCCCAAGGATGTTGGTCCCCGCTGTTGCTGCCTACTCCGAGATCTCTAATGTTAGTGGTGGGGAAGGTGACGTAGATGATGATGTGTCTATGGACGTCACGTGGGTGCCCACAAGAGAGGACCAGGAGGGGAGTTCAGAGGGAGAGATGGACCAGCAGATAGGGAGGAAAGGCAGGCGGAACTTACATTGCACAGGAGTGACAAACAAGACTGCTAATGTATCAGGACTCAGAGCGAGCCATCAACCATGTACGGTCACATCTGGCGCTCCCAGGACTCCGGCACATGGCTCCGCAGTGTGGGCTTTTTTTAACGTGTCCGCTGCTGACAATAGTGTTGCCATCTGCAGCCTTTGCAGTCAACGCATAAGTCGCGGTAAGCCCAACACTCACCTAGGGATGACCGCCTTAAGAAGGCACATGAACTCCCATCACCGAGCCCAGTGGGAGCAACGCCGTCAGAACCCACAAAGCCAAACTCCAGGCTCTCACCGTCCAGCCTCTTCTACTACTTCTCCTCTCTCTTCACAGTTGTCCTCCACTCCACCTTCCATCATCACGTCCCCAAGTTGATCTGGAAAAAGGCAGGCTTCCATGGGACAAATGTTCGAGCGTAAAAGAATGATGACGCCGGATAACCCTCTTGCCCAACGGTTGACCGCTGGCTTGTCAGAACTCCTAGCCCGCCAACTACTGCCATATAAACTGGTGGACTCGGAGGCCTTTCGAAAATTTGTGGCCATTGGAACACCACAATGGAAGGTCCCAGGAAGGAAATATTTCTCCCAGAAGGGCATCCCAGAGCTATATGGCCATGTTCAGCGGCAAGTGAATGTATCTCTGGCACACAGTGTTGGTGCCAAGATACATCTGACCACAGACACGTGGTCTAGCAAACACGGGCAGGGAAGGTATATTACTTTTACTGCCCACTGGGTGAACCTTCTGACGGCCGTCAAGCATGTAACCCGTGGCACCCGTGTAGATTTGGTTTTACCACCACGGATTGCATGCAGGCCTGCCTCTTCTTCTCCTCCTCCTCCTACTCCATCCTCCCTCTCCTCCTCGGCTGACTCCTCCTCTTCCGCTGATACCGTCTCTTCCGCTGCGCTGCCCAAGATCCCCAGAACCTATTCGACATGCCAGGTGAGACGTTGCCATGCTGTGCTGCGTCTGTCGCTCAATTTGACAGTTGGTAAAGTGGTGTGCGACAACGGTGCCAATCTGCTGAGCGCGTTGAAACAGGGCAAAATTACACACATGCCATGCATGGCACACGTCTTGAACTTGGTCGTGCAGCGATTCATTGTCAAATACCCTGGGGTCCAGGACGTCTTGCGGCAGGCAAGGAAAATCTCGGCCCATTTCAGAAGATCTTACACGGCCATGGCTCGCCTTGCTGACATTCAGCGGCGACACAATCTGCCGGTCAGACGTCTTATTTGTGACTGCCCGACGCGATGGAACTCTACCTTGTATATGCTTGATAGGCTGCTCCAGCAGAAATGTGCAGTTAACGACTACCTGTACGAACTCTGCGCCAGAACAGGTTCTGGGGATCTTGTTTTTTTTTCACCGCGTCAGTGGCTGCTCATGCGCGACGCATGCAGACTTTTGCGGCCATTTGATGAGATCACCAAACTGGTCAGTCGCAACCATGGTGCCATCAGTGACATCGTACCTTATGCCTTCTTTATGGAGCGTGCATTGCGTCGTGTCATTGATCAAGCCGTCGAGGAGCAGGAGCAGGAAGATGAGGAAGTCGCAATGCTGGATGAATTCCCAGGGGGGGCTACTCTATCTGAGACAAGTCAACAACAGGAGTCTGAAGAGGAGTCAGAGGAGGATGGTGCCGGGGCGGATGAGGAGGAGAAAGAAGAGCATGCTTTAAACCTTTCTGGGATCCCTGCTGTTGTTGTTCGTGGATGGGGGGAGGAGATCGAGGACGACATTATCCTGGATGATGACGAGCAGGAGCCAGGCCACCACACTGCTTCCAGTTTAGTGCAAATGGGGGCCTTCATGCTCCAGTGTTTTAAGAGGGACCCCCGTATAAAAAGCATAAAGGGCAAGGACCATTACTGGGTGGCAATGTACTTGGACCCCCGGTACAAACAAAAAATGGCAGAAATGTTACCACTAACACAGAGGGCTGTCAGAATGGAGCACTTCCAGGCCTTGCTTCGAGAAATGCTGCATTCTGCTTTTGCGTGCGCTGGCAGAGGAATTTCCACTCCCAGAGGAACAGTTGTGGATACCAATCCAACAGCGCCTGCAAGAAGAGGGCGGTTTGAAGATGTCTTGGTCACTTCTGATATGAGATCATTCTTTCAGCCGACCCATCGACAGGTCTCATCCGGATCCAGCATCAGGGAATGCCTAGACCGACAGGTGTCCGACTACATCGGATTAACGGCCGATGTGGACGCTCTGAGAAGTGATGAACCCCTGGACTACTGGGTGGGCAGGCTTGACCTCTGGCCAGAGCTTGCACAATTTGCAATGGAACTGTTGGCTTGCCCCTCGTCCAGTGTCCTGTCTGAAAGGACGTTCAGCGCAGCAGGGGGGATCGTGACCGATAAGCGCACTCGCTTAGCTCACGACAGTGTTGACTACCTCACATTTATAAAAATGAATGAGGCATGGATCTCTGAGGAATTCAACACATGTGACCAGTAGACCATGTTTCATTCAAATTCCTCATGACAGGCCACAAATATCCACCACCACCTATAACAATTATTCATGGTCCTTGTCTTCTTGGGTAAATACAGCGGCATAAAAGGCCTTTCTTTTTCGTACATCACGGGACACAGAGCGACTTAGTCATTACTAATGGGTTATATAGTTTACCTTCAGGTGCTGGCACTGGAACTTCCAAACCGGAAGTACCCTCCCCTATATAAGCCCCTCCCATCCGGGAGCACCTCAGTTTTTTGCCAGTGTCTAAGGTGTTGGCCAAAGAGTAACATGTGTTTTCACTGGGCTTGCGTACAGGTTCTTTTACAGGCCTTAGTAAGCTATTCCGGATCCCACCAAAAAAGCTTCATAGCTAAATGGTCGGTACCCGGGCCTTGCAGCAGAAGAGCAAGGTTTTGCCTGTAATGCCTCTCTTAGGAGGGCTGGACCCTGGGATCCAGAGCTCTGGTCATACCCACGACCAAGATGTTTTCTGTGCAGGGTGCTATACAGGTCCAGGGGAGTGGAATCCTTGGGAACCCGGTCCCTGAAGGTTTAATTACAATGCCTGCCGTGATAGGTGAAGTTTGGGCTTCTGTGGACCAAACAGAGTCCTGCGGCGGGGAGCAGGTAAGTGGGGGCCCCCAGGAACTTGGTTCTATTGGGGGACCCCCAAGCCTAATTTGTCTTTCTGTCTGTTACCTGACGGTATTCCCGCTAATATCTGTGTATGCCTGTAACTACTGAAAATGTTAAATTTTAATAGTAGTCAAGAAAGAAAAAAAAAGAGGACCGCGGTACCTGTGTTAAACCACTAGAGGCCGCTGTGGTCCATTTTTCTTGTCATGTGGATCTTTGGTTTTCTCAAGTCAAAAGATCCAGGCAGTTGGTAAGTTTCTCTGTGGGAATCCACTTCCTCTGCCCTGTTGCTGCGCTCATCCACCGCACAGGCCCTCCGGCAAAAAGGGCCCTGGCTCCTAGTCCCTGTTTGATTTTCGAAAAGGGCGCCAATGGCGCACGGGCGCGCACGCGCCTCCTATGAAAAAAAAGGGGCGGGGCGGGTGGATGACGCTCGATGCGCGCCACGGCGCTTCTGCGCATGTGCAGGTGTCCCAGCTTGTATAAAGACACAGTACAAGTGTCAGCTGGATGCAAACAGAGCTAGCAACAAACAGTGGCACACAGAGGCGGTTGATGCAGGCATCCCCATAGAAAGGCACTTTAGTGGACACCAGCTGGTATATAGCAGCAATTGTGTTAGACTATTACCAGCAAAATTGGTGTATGACGACGGGAATACCTCAGCTTTGTGCTTAAAGGATATGTCATCCAGACGCTCCGGAAATAAGTCTTCCAGGAAGCCAAAGGGGTCTCCATCGGGCTCTGAGGATATTGGGCATGCTTGTACTGCACCAATCTCCCCTGAGAATTCAGAGGTCAGTAGCCGTAGAAACCCCGCAGGAGTGCCTGGTGCTGCGGCTGTCCCCAGTCCACCTGCTCCTGTGTATATAACAGAGGAGGTTTTATCCTCAACTCTGGGAGGATTGGAAGAGAGATTAACAGCATTGATCGCTGCTTCCCTGTCACAGGGAAAGCGCGTCCGATCTCCGTCTCCTCCTTCAGAGTGCCTGTTAGTGGAGGAACAGCCCCACACAGAGATCGACCTACCTGAAGGGGATCAGGATGAGGTTGATTCAGTTATGGAGGAATCAACAGTGGAAGAACCTTTCTCAGCATCTCAGGCTGAAAGATTATGGGTTCAGTCTCTGACTAACATGGTCCGATCAGCATTTAAAATGCCTCTGGCGGAACCATCAACCACTACGGTTTCCTCGCTGGGGTCGCTAAAAGCTCCCCAGGCTGTCTGTTCCTTCCCAATCCACCCTTTATTAGAAGGGCTTATTTACCAGGATTGGGAGCATCCTGATAAAATATTTGCTCCCCCCAAGAGATTTCCGGTGATCTATCCCATGGAGGATAAGTTCATAAAAAAATGGAGGGTCCCTACAGTGGACGCAGCCATCTCTTCTGTGAACAAATCACTGACATGTCCAGTAGATAATGTTCCAATGTTCAAAGACCCAATAGATAAAAAATTGGAGTCTTTACTAAAATCTGCTTTCTCTACAGCAAGCATGGTGACACAACCTGCGGTAGCAGCGATTGGAGTCTGCCAAGCAGTGAAAGATCAGTTGAAACAAGTCTTAAGGGACTTACCAGATCAGCAGGCTCTTGCCCTAGCTGACCTGCCTAGAGCCTTGTGTTTTGCGGTGGACGCCATAAAGGATACAATCCAACAGGCCTCCCGCTTTACGCTGTCTGTAGTACATATGTGTAGGCTTCTGTGGCTCAAAAACTGGTCTGCTGAAGCTCCCTGTAAGAAACTGCTGGTTAGCTTCCCATTTCATGGAGAATGCTTATTTGGAGAAGATCTGGACAAATATATCCAGAAAATTTCTGCCGGTAAAAGTTCACTCTTACCGGTTAAGAACAAGAGTAGAAGTCCTTCTTTTAAGAGGCCTACTTCTCCAGTCCCGGGCACATCGGCTGTGAAACAGTTCCGACGGCCTCCGCGGTTAAATTCAGGGGGCAGAAATCAGGGACAATCACAGGGTAACAAGAAGCCCTGGATCAAGAGGTACAAAACCTCCCCCCAAGTCATGAAGCGTTGCCCCCACTCAATCGGGTGGGGGGAAGGCTTCAGTTGTTCACAGAGACCTGGCGGGACACCATCAGAGACAGATGGGTGCTCTCCGCAGTAAGTCTGGGATACAAGCTGGAGTTAAAAGGCACTCCTCCTGCCCAATTTATGAGGTCAAACGTGCCAAGAGATCCCCAGAAGAGAGGATCCCTCCTTCTGGCACTAGAACAACTATTGCTCCAAGGTGTAATCATGAAGGTTCCCCTGGAAGAAAGCGGATTCGGGTTTTACTCGAACCTTTTCACAGTCCCCAAACCAAATGGGGACGTGAGGCCCATATTAAATCTAAAAGGGCTAAACAAGTTCCTAAATATCAGGACTTTTCGGATGGAGTCGATCCGATCGGTGGCCACCGCCCTACAAGGGCAGGAATGGTTAGCCTCGATCGACATAAGGGATGCTTATCTGCATATTCCCATCTTTCCGGCCCACCAGAAATTTCTACGCTTTGCAGTAGAAGGGCGCCATTTTCAGTTCAGAGCCTTACCTTTCGGTCTGGCCACAGCACCACGAGTGTTCACAAAGGTTCTGGCCCCACTATTGGCCAATCTAAGAACACAAGGTGTAACGATAATGGCATATCTAGACGACCTGCTACTAATAGACCACTCAGTGGAAAAGCTGGAAGTAGCTATTCACAAGACAATCAAGTATCTGGAATATCACGGTTGGATTATCAACCGGGACAAGTCAGCTCTAAGACCAGTCAAAAGTCTGGAATACTTAGGGCTAAGGCTGGATTCAAATCAGAGAAAGATTTTCTTACCTCCAGAGAAGGTGTCGTCTTTAAAAAATTTGACCCACTTAGTGGGTACAAAAAGAAAACCATCCATACGCCTGTGCATGAGGCTGCTGGGAAAAATGGTGGCTTCATTCGAAGCAGTACCCTACGGTCAATTCCATTCAAGGAATTTGCAAAGGGCCATACTGTCAGCCTGGAACAAAAAAGTTCAGGCTTTAGACTTACCAATGTCCCTGTCCCCTTCCGTTCGCAAGAGCCTCCATTGGTGGTTGGTGCCCCAGAATCTGGAAAAAGGGAAACCCTTCAGTCCGGTTTCTTGGAAGGTGGTCACTACAGATGCCAGCCTCATAGGCTGGGGGGCAGTACTGGAGCAATGGTCTCTCCAGGGCAAGTGGTCAGAAGCAGAAAAGGCCCTGCCCATCAATCTCTTAGAGATACGAGCAGCCCGGTATGCCCTAGTAGCATGGACATCCAAACTCCAAGGGTCCCCTGTCAGAATTCAATCGGACAATGCCACAGCAGTGGCATATATCAATCACCAGGGTGGCACCAGGAGTCGTGCAGCCCAGAGGGAAGCAAATTGCATCCTGGAGTGGGCAGAAAGATATGTCCCAGCCATATCTGCGGTTTTCATCCCAGGAGTGGAAAATTGGAGAGCGGACTTTTTAAGTCGCCAACAATTATGCCCGGGGGAATGGTCTCTTCACCCCGAGGTTTTCCAGGCAATATGCCAGCGGTGGGGAACACCGGATGTAGATCTGCTAGCATCCAGATTCAACGCAAAGGTGGACAGATTTGTGTCTCGCACAAGGGATCCCCTAGCTTGCGGCTCGGATGCCCTAGTGTTCCCTTGGGATCAGTTCAAGCTGATATATGCATTCCCACCGCCACAATTGTTACCGCGATTAATCCGCAGAATCAGGGTAGAAAAGAAACCAGTGATTCTGGTGGCTCCAGCGTGGCCCCGAAGGGCATGGTACGCGGAGATTGTAAAAATGTCAGTGAGGAGCCCTTGGACCCTCCCACATCGTCCGGACCTGCTGTCGCAAGGACCGATATACCACCCTTCCTTACCAGCCCTAGGTTTGACGGCCTGGCTATTGAAGCCCGCATTCTGAAAAAGAGAGGGCTCTCTAATTCTGTGGTATCTACCATGATCAATGCCAGGAAGCCGGTATCCAGGCAGATCTATTATAGGATCTGGAAGGCGTACATTACGTGGTGTGAGGCCAAGAAATGGCATCCACGTAAGTACGTGATAGGTAGGATTTTGGACTTCCTACAGTGGGCTGTAGATAGGAAGCTGGCCTTGAGTACTATCAAGGGTCAGATTTCGGCCTTGTCAATATTTTTTCAAAGGCCCTTGGCTTCGCATTCACTAGTCAAAGCTTTCATACAAGGAGTGATGCGTATTAGCCCTCCGGTTAGTATTCCCATATGTCCATGGGACTTAAACCTGGTTCTGTCGGTTCTACAGAAACAACCGTTTGAACCATTGCAACACATTTCCTTGGTTCTTCTCACCAGGAAATTGATTTTCTTAGTAGCCATTTGTTCGGCTAAAAGAGTATCGGAATTAGCCGCCTTGTCCTGTAAGGAGCCATATCTGGTTGTCCATAAGGACAGAGTAGTATTACGTCCTCATCCAGCCTTTCTTCCTAAGGTGGTATCGAGGTTTCATTTGAACCGAGATGTGGTTCTTCCTTCTTTTTTCCCCAAACCTAGCTCGGTAGAGGAAAAGTTATTACATTCTTTGGATGTAGTAAGAGCAGTTAAAGCTTATCTAAAAGCCACTGCTCAGATTCGCAGAACGGATACTTTGTTTATTCTGCCGGAAGGCCCTAGAAAGGGTCAGGCAGCATCAAAATCTACTTTAGCCAAGTGGATTAGACAGGTCATAATACAAGCCTATGGCTTGAAAAAGAGACCGCCTCCGTTCAAAGTTAGGGCGCACTCCACAAGAGCAGTTGGAACTTCATGGGCAGTGCATCACCAGGCCTCCCTGGCTCAAGTATGTAAGGCCGCAACATGGTCTTCGGTACACACGTTTACTAGATTCTACCAGGTAGACGTTAGAAGTCAGGAGGATGTCGCCTTTGGGCGCAGTGTGTTGCAGGCCGCAAAAGATCCTCATGCCTGATGGCGCCCAGCTTATGTATCCCTCCCCTCATTTGGCATTGCTTTGGGACGTCCCATTAGTAATGACTAAGTCGCTCTGTGTCCCGTGATGTACGAAAAAGAAAAAGGGATTTTTATAACAGCTTACCTGTAAAATCCTTTTCTTGGAGTACATCACGGGACACAGAGCTCCCACCCCTCTTTTTGGGACACTTATTGCTTTGCTACAAAACTGAGGTGCTCCCGGATGGGAGGGGCTTATATAGGGGAGGGTACTTCTGGTTTGGAAGTTGCCAGTGCCAGCACCTGAAGGTAAACTATATAACCCATTAGTAATGACTAAGTCGCTCTGTGTCCCCTGATGTACTCCAAGAAAAGGATTTTACAGGTAAGCTGTTATAAAAATCCCTTTTTTATGTCCGTTGAATGCCTAATTTTTGGGGCCTGTAGTGCCCGAAACGTATTTATCCTGTGAATGCCTAATGTACCTCCAGCCACAGAATTTAAAGTTCTTTGCTGTCAGATGAATGCCTGTTGGCTAATTTTTGGGGCCTGTACTGGCCGACACTTACTTCTTTATCCAGGCTGTGAATGCCTAATTTTTCAGACTGGAATTGAAAATCAATTCCGCTAAATTGTGGAACGGATGCGGAAACATTTTACAGACGTGTGAATGGACCCTATATGTATTTGACATGTATTTACCGGCTGCTGTCAGTTCCGGCTGATTTAGGCCGAGCTATTACAATAAAACCGAGCAATATTACAAAAAATGAAATAAACGTTATAACTGTATAAACGATTTATACAACTTATAAAAAAAAAACATTTATGGCAACTTTTCCAATAGCAGGATCATCTCATGCACCCCCTTCATAGCCTGGCCTTGCGTCTCTTCCATGGCCTTCATGCGCTCCTGAATTGACAAAAAATTTCAGATAAAAAAAGAATGCTTGTCGTTGTCGATCTCAAATTTGCTTAATACTTCTGTTATGTCATTGTCCATGTTGTGGGACTATGTGTGCACAGCTAGTAATTATTTTGTGGCTGCAAATATGACCTGGAGGTTTTTAATGTTCGCCTCCCATTGAAATGAATGGGGCCCGCCGCGAACCCGCGGTTCGCGAACATTTACCCGTGTTCGCGAACCGTCCCGGGAGATGTTCGTCCATCCCTATTCCTAAACACAAAAACCATAGACTCCCTGCTGTCTACCTGTACTGAACGTCTGATGCAGTACTAAACTCTCTATAGTTGCTTTATCACTGCCTCCAATCAGTTTAAAGTTTGCCTTGGAAGACAATCTGATAGGTGATAGATCACTCAGAAGAAATTACCAGCAAGGATTTAGGAAGCAGACACACCCATCCCACATGTAGTGCTTCCCCCGTGAGGTGTGAGGGCCGCTTAAAGATGCTTGACCCAAGTGGTTTCACTGACTTTGCAAGTCTCCAGACCCTTCCGACACCCTGGGTTCAGGCATTTCTGACTGTAACAATGCAGACACCAAACTATGACACAGTAAGCAAATACTTCTTGACTTAATGTTTTGCAATTAGCAGACCAACAAGATATAGCATATGCAAATGTGAAGTTATTACTTTTAGTACAAAAAAAATGAATAATTGTGGGCATAGGATATCAATGAGAAAGAGCAACAGCAACTGGTAACCTAAATAAGGCCTATAACTACAGGTATATAAAAAAAAAGGAAGCAGAATGACCGGCTTGGTGCCAGACTACTTCCGTCTGTCCCTGGTGCCACAACCCCACAATCAACACAAATGTTTAGAAATGTTTCACAGAGTATTCGCAAATTTTAAGACATTGATTTCTAAAAGAAAGAGTTATGGAAGATATGGGCAATATAGTACCCAATGTCCCTTTAGGGTGTTCTGTGTGTAGCGCCCTGCTCCCAATGACTGGGCTCTATGTTCAATTTAGGGGTTATCTGAGCCAGTAGCTAGGCTCAGATGTACATAATAGATGTTAAATTAGCCTCTGTTCCGGCTATGGCTGTGTTAGGCAGACTTCCCACTGTTTGCCTGTAGGTGTCATTACCACCTCGGGCCAGTGTGGAAGACTGACAAGCCAGAATGTATTGGGTACCTTCCCCCGGGAACAGTTCAGTGGGCGTGGTCTACCCGCTGAGCATGCTGGGAAAGGGTACTTAAGGGGCAGACACCATCTTTTGGGGTCCTTCGTCCCCTCACGGCCCTCCTGGTGTGAGGGGTGTATTGTGTGATCTTTGGCCCCGGAACCATGCTGGTTCGAGGCCGCAACTCCAACAGGCAGGCCCAGTTATGCTGACTGGGTCTGCACTTTGAAGGTGATCCTGTGCTGTCCATCCTGAGGGAGGAAGCCACTCAATGGAGGAAACCAGGGGAGGACCTGTCCTGGAAAAGACCAAGTGGAAGACTGGTGTCTTGAGGAGGGCCTGGTAATTCTATTGGAGGATGCACCACAACTAAAGTTACCTTGCAGTCTGCCGGGTCGGGTTAAAGGCTCTCGACTGCTTGGCTGGAAGTTTGGGTGTTGAGTCCTGTGGCAGACGATCCCAAGTTATCCAAATTCTGTGCACCGCCAGTCTGTGGCAGAGACTGGTCCTGACTTATTGTTCGTGCATCATACCGGCTGCTAGGCCAGGTGATAGGGGCCTATTCGGGTGAGCAATACCCACTCCAGGGAGAGTGGTGAGTGACTGTATTTTTGAGGAGTTCTCCCCAGTGATCTATACCGTGTGCCTGAACCTACCCTTTCCCTTCACCTTTCTATATGTTTATGCAAAAAGGAAAATAAAACCTAACTGTTTAAGGTTTTACATCTTGTGTGGACATTGGAGTATCTACAGACTTTCTTCCCCTGGACAACTAATACTGAGGTAACGTGCAGGCCCAAAATTAAACCAGCAGTTCCTACGGGGGTGTGCTACATGTGTTTTCAGCTAGCTCAAATAAGGGCCCAGTACAGCTCCTGGATTATAACATCCAATGTTGTAGCAGCAAGTGTACAGTGTCTACTTAAATAGACTCTAATTAGAGAAGCAACGTAAACATGTCTCCTTTATGAGGCTTTGATGAGAGAAGCAAAGTAAAGGTGTGTGCATGCAGTGTCTCTTGGGGTGCAAATAGGGTGGGTTTTTGCCCGCTCACCAAGCCAAACGACACCAGGCTTGTAGGAATGGTGGGAAAGTCATGAAGCAGGCTTCAGAGGTTGCCAAGTGGAAAATCATATGTCAAAATAATCTGTGGATCCAAAGATTAATCAACTGAAATCATATGTAAATCTTTTTCCAGAAAAGTCATACTTAGTCCCATCCCTTCCTGTCTTCCGAAGACTCCTTATCAGTGGCAGCTGGTGCTCAAAATTTTTGGGGGGGCGCAAACAAACTGAAAAAAAAAAAATCATCAATTGCCGCCACTGTGCCCATTAAACGCAGCCACTGTGCCCAAACGCCACCAGTTTTCCCCCTCAAATGCAGCCAGTTTCCCCCCAAATGCAGCCAGTTTGTCCCCAAAATACAGTCAGTTTCCCCCCAAATACAGCCAGTTTGTCCACAAATGCAGCCAGTTTGTCCCCAAATGCAGCCAGTTTCCCCCCCCAAATACAGCCAGTTTGTCCTCAAATGCATTACACAAGTAAAGAATGCGCATTAGTCCAAAATCACTGATATCCCATAGGTATACAATCAAATGGCAGCCAGTTTCCCCCCAAATACAGCCAGTTTGTCCCCAAATGCAGCCAGTTCCCCCCCAAATGCAGCCAGTTCCCCCCCAAATGCAGCCAGTTCCCCCCCAAATGCAGCCAGTTCGTCCCCAAATGCAGCCAGTTTGTCCCCAAATGCAGCCAGTTTGTCCCCAAATGCAGCCAGTTTGTCCCCAAATGCAGCCAGTTTCCCCTCAAATGCAGCCAGTTTGTCCCCAAATGCAGCCAGTTTCCCCTCAAATACAGCCAGTTTGTCCCCAAATGCAGCCAGTTTCCCCCCAAATACAGCCAGTTTGTCCCCCCAGCCCTGCATTTACCTTCCTCGGGTCAGCGCCGTCCTTCTTCCATCCTCAATGTCTTCTCCCGCCCTCAATGTTGCTTCAGCCAATCAGGTTACCGGTAACCAGACCCGGTGAACCTGACTGGCTGAAACGCCTGTCAGTATTAACCAGGGAACGCACCCCCGTGCGTCCTCTGGTTAACTCTTTGGAAGCCGATTACAGCCCTCAGGCTGTAATCGGGAAGCCTATCAGAGCCGCTGGCTCTGATAGGCACTTCCAAAAACCAACCAGCTGTTGTTATTCAGATGGCCGGCGCTCAACAGGGGGCCGGCCATCTGAATAGTGGGCGGCAGCGGCAGCGACAATACATAGGTTCATGCAATGCATGTACCTATGTATTGTTATTGTGAGTGACGGGCGCAGGAGAGAGAGGGGGCGGCACTCCTGCGCCCAATACGTACGCACCGCCACTGCTCCCTATACATCATTATTGCGGTTGTTCATTATTTTTGATGTTATTACTCCATCCAAAAATCTTTTTTCTGTGCTTTGGTTTAAAAAGGGTATCTGCGCCCTTAATGGGGAGATTTCTTTTGTTTCCTGTCCTTAATAAACAGGCCACCTGGAAAGCAGGAAAGTAAATCTGCCAAACTGAAAATAACACATCAATAAAAACCCAACAGAGGTTCTAAATGTCCACACGCTGGCTCTACGGCTGCAGTTAGGTTTTACTTTATACTAATGTAATTTAAACAAGATCTATGGTCACAGCACACAATTTTAGCAAGGTAATACAAATACATACAATAGTTATATTTGGCAATCCATTATTCGTTTACTTGAAAAATCTTCTTTCATGTTGTGAGGTCTGCCTGTCTTCTGGCTATTTCTTTCCACATCCTGGATTTTCTGCATATTTTGCAACTTCTCCTTTGCTGTTTACCTTCTATTTTGAAGGACTACATATTCCATGATACCTTGTTGCCTGCAAACACTGATTCCTGTTAAGACTGCTCCTCCTGCTGTTCAGGCCCCCCTGTGCACCCGGCTACCCCCACAAAGCTGCCAGCTTCCCTCCTCTCCTTCCGGCTGGCAGCTGCAAGCACACAATAAGATCCTTCAGGACGGAGAGTGGGAGAATGGTCCAGTAAATGTCATATTTACCAGCCCCTTCCTTTTCTGAATGAACACAATGAGTGATCGGTACTGGTCACTCACTGTGTTCATTCATAGATGTAGCATAGTAAACTGTGTTTATTTGGGGGAGGGGCCCTGCCAGGTTGGTTGTATGGGGCCCCTGTGGTTTCTAACATCAGCCCTTCTCCTGAAATTTATCCTCTGCTCCTTTGGCACTTATCAAGGTAGGTTTTCTGATGGCCACAACAGTGGACCATGCCTGTGTAACGCGTGTTCAAATGTCCACTGGAAGCCTATGTGACAGGATAACAATGCAGAAGAACATATGGGACACAAGGAAAGGGTATTTTCACCCCGTACCTAGAAGTGTTTGGTCAAGAATCCTTATAGCAGGATCACCAATAATTATTTTAACGAAAGCTGCAATTAAAATAATTAATGAAAATGACAGAACGGTATCCACTAGCAACCAATTTGAACTGACTGTGCTGAAGTCAGACCAGGACAAGATGGATTGTGATTGGTTACGTTGGGTTACTGAACTAAAAAAATAAGAACTCCTAATAAGTTGGTTGCTTATGTTTAATTGACCCTTGTGCTTTTGATTTGCCATTCTTTCTTTTGTAGCAGCATTTTATTGAACATATTAAGATGAAGCTTTACAAAAAAAAAAAAAAATATTCTGTAATATATAAATCTGTGGTTGTTAATAGAATACATTTAAGCTATTATCTTTACTTTAATAAGGCTTTAATGTAAGAGAGAAGCCCATGATGGCTCCAAGGCTCCTAGCAATGGGGGTAAGGCGTCTTAGAATGGCGTTAGGGGGTGGAAGATTATTAATTCAGCACTGGAAAGAGATAATTTGAGAAAGTTGGAAGACATCCAGGATGAGATAGATTTCAGGCAATTAGTAATTATGCAGTTAAGAGAAGGAGGAGATGTAAATTAAAAGGTGACAGTGAAGGAGCTGATTAAAGGACCAGTAACAGATCCTTTATAGCTCTATATTTCAAATATTTCCCACTCACTCCGCACTGGATTTTCGGTGCTGAGAGAAAGTATAAACCCTAAAGCTATGCTTACTGTCACCCCCTAAGACATAATCCTAGTTCTGCCTGAACCCTTTTTTCTAAAATAATGCCTTAATTTGTCTGTTACAATATTTTTTATTGCGATTCAACAAGAGCAAAAAAAAAAAAACGCATAACTGCCCACGCAGGGGCCAGGCATGAAATGAAAAACATAAGAGCTACAAATAATCATATACCTGGTAGCCAATATTATGCCGTGTACACACGATCGAGTTTCACGGCGGTGAAAACACCGCCGTGAAACCCAACGGGAAAAACGAGGACCGGCTTGGTCCCCTACACACGGCCGGTTTTCATGTCAGGTTTTCTCTTGGTCGAGAAAACCGACCGTGTGTAGGCTCCCTAGCAGTGTTTCCCTATGGGAAAACTGCCGCGGAAAAAATGCCGCGATTCGCGACGAGAAAAATTAGAGCATGTTCTAATTTTTCTCATCGTGATACTTGTCGTTTTTCTCATCGGGAAAAATGCTGGAAAGCCTACACACGGCCGTTTTTCTCGTCCAAGAGAAAAAATATTATTTTTCCTGACGAGAAAAGTGATCGTGTGTACGCGGCATAAGGCAACACTGGGTCACAGGAATGGCAACTGATATCTAACAATATGGAGATTGTGACCCTAGGGCAGGGTTGCTGGCATCTCAGGAAGGACCTACGCAAGGGAGCAAGCCCCTGGAAGCATTACAGGCGCCCAAAGACATGGGTAGGAGGAAACCAGAGGAGAGAAAGCAGAAGAAGAAAAAGTGATAGAAGAAGAGAGAAAAAGGAGAAAATAACTTCTCGGACTTGGAAGCACCGCAGGTGGTATTTAATAGTTAACGATAGCCTAAGTAAGCCGAAAGAAGCGTGGGGAACATGTAGATAATGCCTTAGTTTTTAGACCCCCTCGGCACTAACACATAACACATAAAGTGAACCTGTACTTTGTCCATGCAGGATAAAGGAAGGGTGGAGCATGTAACTCTCCCTTTTTTCCGGTAATGGAACACCGAATGCCTGAGTGAGATATTGCTAGGCTGAGCACTGTTATGTGGGTGAAGGAGGAAGGCTCTTGTAATCTCTTATTAGACCACTTTAGGGAAGATGGGCTATTAAGTGAACCAATTACTTTAACCTGTGTGGTTCTCTTTAAGGCTGGGTTCACACTGATACTACACGACAGTCATATAACTGTCATCCTACTTTGCTCTTTTACATCAGTCCTACATCGGTCCTACATTGGTCCTACATCCATCCTGACTTGAATGAACAGGATACTACTTTGATCCGACTTTGTGCTAGTACGACTTGTCCTTTGACCAATCAAAACAATCCCAGTGTGACATAAATTATTTTTACTGCTGCTGTAATCACCATGTCGGATGTCACAAGTCAGATGGTTAGGACAAGGATCCTACTTTGATCCGACTTCAATAATATTCAATGGCTGAAGTAGGACCAAAGTTGGACCAAAGAAGTGCAGGAACCTTTTTCAAAGTCGGACCGACTTGTGTCGGACCAGTTAAGATGGCTCTCATAGGGAACCATTGATTTACGCATAGGGAACCATTGATTTACGCACGTCATGCGACATGTGCTTCCAGAGTCGGAGCGTATGTCATACCAGTGTGAAGCCAGCCTAAGGCTGGCTTTACACTGGTATGACAAGACAGTCTTACTACTTTGGATCCAACTTTGCCCTGCGACTTGAAGTCCTACATGCGTCCGACTTCAATGAACAGGGATCAGACTTCGATCACCGACAATACCAGGCACTGTGTCTGGTATGAATCTTTAGGAAGAACGCAACGCCAAATTGTAAAAAAAAAACCCGGCATGGGTTCCTTCCTTTCAGTCTGGTATGGATTTTAAGGGGAACCCCCTACGGCGAAAAAACGGTGTGAGGGTCCCCCCAAAGTCCATACCAGACCCTTATCCGAGCACGTAGCCCGGCAGGTCAGGAAAGGGGGTGGGGACGAGCGAACTACTACTTATATAGACATGGTGTGACCCGCCCCCTTAAGACGTCACCACCCATCATGCCCCGGGCGGTGACATCATAAGGGGTGTGGCCTCCGGGTGACCCCCCCATGCCTATATAAGTAGTGGCACACTGCACACCTGGCATTAGAGCGGGAGAGAGCGTTGTGTCAACATCGGAAGAAGAGAAGAGGGAAGAAGACAACGAATGAATATGTAATTTTTTTTCCTCAAGTTTTTGGAAAATGTGGAAAGAAAATGAAAACGCACTTTTTTTTACAAGGGGTCAACTTAAAAGATATTTCTAACACATAGCATGTACATAGAAAAATTACACCCCGATATACATTCTTCTACTCCTCCTGGGTATGGCCATACCAACTGTGTGAGACTTTTCCACAGCCTAGCCACATACAGAGGCCCAACATTTAGGGAGCACTGTCAGGATGAGCACTGATGTGGCATGGATGAGCACTGATGTGGCATGGATGTGGAACAGATGAACACTGATGTGGTATGGATGAGGTACGGATGGGCACTGATGAGGCATGAATGGGCATGGATGTGGCATGGATTAGCATGGATGGGCAAGGATGAGCACTGGTGTGGCATGGATGGAGCATGGATAAGGTATGGATGAGGCATGGATGGGCACAGATGAGGCATGGATGAGGCATGGATGGGCAAAGATGAGGCATGGATGTGCACCGATGAGACACGGATGAAGCACAGATGGGCATGTATGAGGCACAGATGAGGCATGGATTTGGCACAGATGAGCACGGATGGGCACGGTTGTGGCATTGATGAGGCATGGATGGGCACGGATGTGGCATGGGTGAGGCACGATTCTAAAGGAATGGATTAGCATGGATGGGCATGGATGAGCACTCATGTGGCATGGATGGAGCATGGATGGGCACGGATGAGGCATGGGTGGGCACAGATGAGGCATGGATGAGCACGGATGAGGCACGGAAGAAGCATGGATGGGCATGTATGAGGCACTGATGAGGCATGGATGGGCATGTATGAGGCATGGATAAAGCATGGATGAAGCACAGATGGGCATGTATGAGGCATGGATGGGCATGGATGAGGCATGGGTATGCAGAGATGGGCACAGATGAGGCACAGATGGGCATGTATGAGGCTCGGATGGGCATGTATGAGGCACAGATGGGGATGTATGAGGCACGGATGGGCATGTATGAGGCACGGATTGGGATGTATGAGACACGGATGGGCATGTATGAGGCCCGGATGGGCATGTATAAGGCATAAATGGGCATGTATGAGTCACGGATGGCCATGTATGAAGCATGGATGGGCATATATGATGTATGGATGAGGCATGAATGGGCACAGATCAGCGCAGTGGGCACTTCAAATCCAGCCCACAGCGCTACTGCACCGGCTCCCTCCTCTCCTCACATGCTGTACCGTGTGTGAGGAGAGGAGAGAGTTGAACCGGACATGCGCCGGTTTGCTGACAAGTGATTGCTCCGTCATTGGGCAGAGCGATCACGTGGTAACGGGCCGCTGTCATTGACCCTTTACCCCAATCCGTGATGTGCCAGGTCCGGAGGATCATAGTCGCTTCTGGTTGCGCGCCCCAGGGGGGCGCGTGGGAGGTACGAGTCTAGGAGAACGTCACAGTACGCCCTCCCAGAACTAGCGAACCATACTGTAGCCGTCATTCGGCTATGGCCCTGTCGGCAACTGGCTAGAAGCTGGATAAAAAGTTTAGTGCAGCATAACACTTTTGGCAGTAAAATAGTACATTCTGTATAGAGATGTACACATCAGACTAAAACGAGGGATTCGGTCCCAAAGGTGGGACAATTGTGTACTATGCCAAACACTGCTAGACCTCTGAGACTCTCCAGATCACAAAAGAGGAAAATGAAGTCACTAATAATGAGTATACAGGAAATCAGCATTTCAATCAATTCACATTTTATGGTAACTTTACCATGAACTGAAGCCCAGGTCAAGAAAACCACTTATTTGTAGACAGAACAGTTCCCATCTAATTTAGAAGGTCTAATATTTTGAATCCACCTAAATGATTCTCTTACAGGTCAACAACAAGGATATCCAAGACAGCTCACACTTGCAAATAGGGAATATAAAGCAGCAAGCTATTGCAAATACATACCCCATTTCTTTTTCGTACATCACGGGACACAGAGCGACTTAGTCATTACTAATGGGTTATATAGATTACCTTCAGGTGTTGGCACTGGCCAATTCCAAACCGGAAGTACCCTCCCCTATATAAGCCCCTCCCATCCGGGAGCACCTCAGTTTTTTGCCAGTGTCTAAGGTGTTGGCCAAAGAGTAACATGTGTTTTCACTGGGCTTGCATACAGGTTCTTTTGGGCCTTAGTAAGCTGTTCCGGATCCCACCAAAAAAGCTTCATAGCTAAACGGTCGGTACCCGGGCCTTGCAGCAGAAGAGCAAGGTTTTGCCTGTAATGCCTCTCTTAGGAGGGCTGGACCCTGGGATCCAGAGCTCTGGTCATACCCACGACCAAGATGTTGTCTGTGCAGGGTGCTATACAGGTCCAGGGGAGTGGAATCCTTGGGAACCCGGTCCCTGAAGGTTTAATTACAATGCCTGCCGTGATAGGTGAAGTTTGGACTTCTGTGGACCAAACAAAGTCCTGCGGCGGGGATCAGGTAAGTGGGGGCCCCCAGGAACTTGGTTCTATTGGGGGACCCCCAAGCCTAATTTGTCTTTCTGTCTGTTACCTAACGGTATTCCCGCTAATATCTGTGTTTGCCTGTAACTACTGAAAATGTAAAATTTTAATAGTAGTCAAGAAAAAAAAAAAAAAAAGGGACCGCGGTACCTGTGTTAAACCACTAGAGGCCGCTGTAGTCCATTTTTCTTGTCATGTGGATCTTTGGTTTTCTCAAGTCAAAAGATCCAGGCAGTTGGTAAGTTTCTCTGTGGGAATCCACTTCCTCTGCCCTGTTGCTGCGCTCATCCACCGCACAGGCCCTCCGGCAAAAAGGGCCCTGGCTCCTAGTCCCTGTTTGATTTCGAAAAGGGCGCCAATGGCGCACGGGCGCGCGCGGGCGCGTGCACGCGCCTCCTATGAAAAAAAAGGGGCGGGGCGGGTGGATGACGCTCGATGCGCGCCGCTTCTGCGCATGTGCAGGCGTCCCAGCATGGTTAAAAGACACAGTACAAGTGTCAGCTGGATGCAAACAGAGCTAGCAACAAACAGTGGCACACAGAGGCGGTTGATGCAGGCATCCCCATAGAAAGGCACTTTAGTGGACACCAGCTGGTATATAGCAGCAACTGTGTTAGACTATTACCAGCAAAAATTGGTGTATGACGACGGGAATACCTCAGCTTTGTGCTTAAAGGATATGTCGTCCAGACGCTCCGGAAATAGGTCTTCCAGGAAGCCAAAGGGGTCTCCATCGGGCTCTGAGGATATTGGGCATGCTTGTACTGCACCAATCTCCCCTGAGAATTCAGAGGTCAGTAGCCGTAGAAACCCTGCAGGAGTGCCTGGTGCTGCGGCTGTCCCCAGTCCACCTGCTCCTGTATATATAACAGAGGAGGTTTTATCCTCAACTCTGGGAGGATTGGAAGAGAGATTAACAGCATTGATCGCTGCTTCCCTGTCACAGGAAAAGCGCGTCCGATCTCCGTCTCCTCCTTCAGAGTGCCTGTTAGTGGAGGAACAGCCCCACACAGAGATCGACCTACCTGAAGGGGATCAGGATGAGGTTGATTCAGTTATGGAGGAATCAACAGTGGAAGAACCTTTCTCAGCATCTCAGGCTGAAAGATTATGGGTTCAGTCTCTGACTAACATGGTCCGATCAGCATTTAAAATGCCTCTGGCGGAACCACCATCCACTACGGTTTCCTCGCTGGGGTCGCTAAAAGCTCCCCAGGCTGTCTGTTCCTTCCCAATCCACCCTTTATTAGAAGGGCTTATTTACCAGGATTGGGAGCATCCTGATAAAATATTTGCTCCTCCCAAGAGATTTCCGGTGATCTATCCCATGGAGGATAAGTTCATAAAAAAATGGAGGGTCCCTACAGTGGACGCAGCCATCTCTTCTGTTAACAAATCACTGACATGTCCAGTAGATAATGTTCCAATGTTCAAAGACCCAATAGATAAAAAATTGGAGTCTTTACTAAAATCTGCTTTCTCTACAGCAAGCATGGTGACACAACCTGCGGTAGCAGCGATTGGAGTCTGCCAAGCAGTGAAAGATCAGTTGAAAAAAGTCTTAAGGGACCTACCAGATCAGCAGGCTCTTGCCCTAGCTGACCTGCCTAGAGCCTTGTGTTTTGCGGTGGACGCCATAAAGGATACAATCCAACAGGCCTCCCGCTTTACGCTGTCTATAGTACAAATGCGTAGGCTTCTGTGGCTCAAAAACTGGTCTGCTGAAGCTCCCTGTAAAAAACTGCTGGTTAGCTTCCCATTTCATGGAGAACGCTTATTTGGAGAAGATCTGGACAAATATATCCAGAAAATTTCTGCCGGTAAAAGTTCACTCTTACCGGTTAAGAACAAGGGTAGAAGTCCTTCTTTTAAGAGGCCTACTTCTCCAGTCCCGGGCAAATCGGCTGTGAAGCAGTTCCGACGGCCTCCGCGGTCAAATTCAGGGGGCAGAAATCAGGGACAATCACAGGGTAACAAGAAGCCCTGGATCAAGAGAGGTACAAAACCTCCCCCCAAGGCATGAAGCGTTGCCCCCACTTAATCGGGTGGGGGGGAAGACTTCAGTTGTTCACAGAGACCTGGCGGGACACCATCAGAGACAGATGGGTGCTCTCCGCAGTAAGTCTGGGATACAAGCTGGAGTTAAAAGGCACTCCTCCTGCCCAATTTATGAGGTCAAACGTGCCAAGAGATCCCCAGAAGAGAGGATCCCTCCTTCTGGCACTAGAACAACTATTGCTCCAAGGTGTAATCATGAAGGTTCCCCTGGAAGAAAGCGGATTCGGGTTTTACTCGAACCTTTTCACAGTCCCCAAACCAAATGGGGACGTGAGGCCCATATTAAATCTAAAAGGGCTAAACAAGTTCCTAAATATCAGGACTTTTCGGATGGAGTCGATCCGATCGGTGGCCACCGCCCTACAAGGGCAGGAATGGTTAGCCTCGATCGACATAAAGGATGCTTATCTGCATATTCCCATCTTTCCGGCCCACCAGAAATTTCTACGCTTTGCAGTAGAAGGGCGCCATTTTCAGTTCAGAGCCTTACCTTTCGGTCTGGCCACAGCACCACGAGTGTTCACAAAAATTCTGGCCCCATTATTGGCCAATCTAAGAACACAGGGTGTAACGATAATGGCATATCTAGACGACCTGCTACTAATAGACCACTCAGTGGAAAAGCTGGAAGTAGCTATTCACAAGACAATCAAGTATCTGGAATATCACGGTTGGATTATCAACCGGGACAAGTCAGCTCTAAGACCAGTCAAAAGTCTGGAATACTTAGGGCTAAGGCTGGATTCAAATCAGAGAAAGATTTTCTTACCTCCAGAGAAGGTGTCGTCTTTAAAAGATTTGACCCACTTAGTGGGTACAAAAAGAAAACCATCCATACGCCTCTGCATGAGGCTGCTGGGAAAAATGGTGGCTTCATTCGAAGCGGTACCCTACGGTCAATTCCATTCAAGGAATTTGCAAAGGGCCATACTGTCAGCCTGGAACAAAAAAGTTCAGGCTTTAGACTTACCAATGTCCCTGTCCCCTTCCGTTCGCAAGAGCCTCCATTGGTGGTTGGTGCCCCAGAATCTGGAAAAAGGGAAACCCTTCAGTCCGGTTTCTTGGAAGGTAGTCACTACAGATGCCAGCCTCATAGGCTGGGGGGCAGTACTGGAGCAATGGTCTCTCCAGGGCAAGTGGTCAGAAGCAGAAAAGGCCCTGCCCATCAATCTCTTAGAGATACGAGCAGCCCGGTATGCCCTAGTAGCATGGACATCCAAACTCCAAGGGTCCCCTGTCAGAATTCAATCAGACAATGCCACTGCAGTGGCATATATCAATCACCAGGGTGGCACCAGGAGTCGTGCAGCCCAGAGGGAAGCAAATTGCATCCTGGAGTGGGCAGAAAAATATGTCCCAGCCATATCCGCGGTTTTCATCCCAGGAGTGGAAAATTGGAAAGCGGACTTTTTAAGTCGCCAACAATTTATGCCCGGGGGAATGGTCTCTTCACCCCGAGGTTTTCCAGGCAATATGCCAGCGGTGGGGAACACCGGATGTAGATCTGCTAGCATCCAGATTCAACGCAAAGGTGGACAGATTTGTGTCTCGCACAAGGGATCCTCTAGCTTGCGGCTCGGATGCCCTAGTGTTCCCTTGGGATCAGTTCAAGCTGATATATGCATTCCCACCGCCACAATTGTTACCGCGATTACTCCGCAGAATCAGGGTAGAAAAGAAACCAGTGATTCTGGTGGCTCCAGCGTGGCCCCGAAGGGCATGGTACGCGGAGATTGTAAAAATGTCAGTGAGGAGTCCTTGGACCCTCCCACATCGTCCGGACCTGCTGTCGCAGGGACCGATATACCACCCTTCCTTACCAGCCCTAGGTTTGACGGCCTGGCTATTGAAGCCCACATTCTGAAAAAGAGAGGGCTCTCTAATTCTGTGGTATCTACCATGATCAATGCCAGGAAGCCGGTATCCAGGCAGATCTATTATAGGATCTGGAAAGCGTACATTACGTGGTGTGAGGCCAAGAAATGGCATCCACGTAAGTACGTGATAGGGAGGATTTTGGACTTCCTACAGTGGGCTGTAGATAGGAAGCTGGCCTTGAGTACTATCAAGGGTCAGATTTCGGCCTTGTCAATATTTTTTCAAAGGCCCTTGGCTTCGCATTCACTAGTCAAAGCTTTCATACAAGGAGTGATGCGTATTAGCCCTCCGGTTAGTATTCCCATATGTCCTTGGGACTTAAACCTGGTTCTGTCAGTTCTACAGAAACAACCGTTTGAACCATTGCAACACATTTCCTTGGTTCTTCTCACCAGGAAATTGATTTTCTTAGTAGCCGTTTGTTCGGCTAAAAGAGTATCGGAATTAGCCGCCTTGTCCTGTAAGGAGCCATATCTGGTTGTCCATAAGGACAGAGTAGTATTACGTCCTCATCCAGCCTTTCTTCCTAAGGTGGTATCGAGGTTTCATTTGAACCAAGATGTGGTTCTTCCTTCTTTTTTCCCCAAACCTAGCTCGGTAGAGGAAAAGTTATTACATTCCTTGGATGTAGTAAGAGCAGTTAAAGCTTATCTAAAAGCCACTGCTCAGATTCGCAGAACGGATACTTTGTTTATTCTGCCGGAAGGCCCTAAAAAGGGTCAGGCAGCATCAAAATCCACTTTAGCCAAGTGGATTCGACAGGTCATAATACAAGCCTATGGCTTGAGAAAGAGACCGCCTCCGTTCAAAGTTAGGGCGCACTCCACAAGAGCAGTTGGAACTTCATGGGCAGTGCATCACCAGGCCTCCCTGGCTCAAGTATGTAAGGCCGCAACATGGTCTTCGGTACACACGTTTACTAGATTCTACCAGGTAGACGTTAGAAGTCAGGAGGATGTCGCCTTTGGGCGCAGTGTGTTGCAGGCCGCAAAAGATCCTCATGCCTGATGGCGCCCAGCTTATGTATCCCTCCCCTCATTTGGCATTGCTTTGGGACGTCCCATTAGTAATGACTAAGTCGCTCTGTGTCCCGTGATGTACGAAAAAGAAAAAGGGATTTTTATAACAGCTTACCTGTAAAATCCTTTTCTTGGAGTACATCACGGGACACAGAGCTCCCACCCCTCTTTTTGGGACACTTATTGCTTGGCTACAAAACTGAGGTGCTCCCGGATGGGAGGGGCTTATATAGGGGAGGGTACTTCCGGTTTGGAATTGGCCAGTGCCAACACCTGAAGGTAATCTATATAACCCATTAGTAATGACTAAGTCGCTCTGTGTCCCGTGATGTACTCCAAGAAAAGGATTTTACAGGTAAGCTGTTATAAAAATCCCTTTATACCCTGCAAGAGAACTGGAATTTGGACAGGAGGAAAAATAAATTTCTCTGCACCAGAAAACATATGAATGTCAACTATTCATACTATTAATTATCTTTTTATTTTTTTATTATTATTATAAAAGATGGGGACATGCGTAATTAATGCAAAGAGAAGAATGGACATAAAGAGCAGTGCTCCCCCTATATAGCAGCTGCATATCCTGCACCATCAACATCTTTTAGGGACAGGTTTAAAAGTGTACCTAATAAAATGGCCGGTGAGTGTATATTACCCTCTTGTAAGCTGTTGTCAAGAATTAGTGAAAAGAGATCATTAAAGTGACCTTGTCACCACAGGGTCACGGTAAGCTAAGCACAATCTGTTAGAGAAGAGCATCAATGCCTCTCTAATGGCCTGTGTCTTCAAACTCCAGCACTTTACTGTTACCTGGCCACTGCAGATATTCTGATCTTTTGGATGTGTGATTACCTGCTACGCCCATCACACGTTTGTATGTATTAGGATACACGGACCGGTGGAGGATGCAGGTTTATGACACACTAAGAAGAATCAGACAGATGCAGAGATCAGAGATCAGCAAAGCCCCAGAGTTTGGAGATGCAGACCACCCGAAGAATAAGTATAGATACTCTTATTTTACAGGCTTTGCTTTGTTTACAGGTGACAGATACTACATAACCATTGTAGCACACACGCCCTCTCCCTCCAATCCTTGGCTTACTCACAGGAGGGAAAGGCACACAATGCACCATGCCCGTACCCTCTGGTTTGCAGAAGTGTGCTTAACCTCTGCAAACCATGCCCGTACCCTCTGGTTTGCAGAGGTTAAGCACACTTAACCTCTGCAAACCAGAGGGTACGGGCATGGTTTGCAGAGGTTAAGCGTGCTTAACCTCTGCAAACCATGCCCGTACCCTCTGGTTTGCAGAGGTTAAGCACGCTTAACCTCTGCAAACCATGCCCGTACCCTCTGGTTTGCAGAGGTTAAGTGTGCTTAACCTCTGCAAACCAGAGGGTACGGGCATGGTTTGCAGAGGTTAAGTGTGCTTAACCTCTGCAAACCATGCCCGTACCCTCTGGTTTGCAGAGGTTAAGCACACTTGTAACTTACGGGTCTTGCAGCAAGGTTCTCCTCAAGGTTGGTTCTCGTCCTCTAGAATATAAAGGACAAGTCTCTGTACCCCCAGTAACTCCAAGGTCCACACCAGTAGCAACTCCAAAGTAGAGTTTATTTTTCTTATGCACGAATAACCACAAAGTTAAGAAGAGAGAAAGGTGTAAGAAGAGCAGATCAGATTCAGACACTCCTGTCTTCTTCGCCACTCGATCCCGATCCCCTTTGTACCCTCTCCCGGCATGCACAGCGGGTAGACCACGCCCACTGCACGGCTGCCGAGAGAGGACGCCCAATCGCCACTCCATCACCTGTGGTTCAACCCCGAGTACAAGTGACAGCGCCACCCATACTGCTAAGGGGAACTGCACGCCTTACCTTTATCAACTTCAATTTTTATGCTGAACATTTGATGTACATTGTCAGAGTGTATTACGGATCACGTAAACACTTTTTTCCAACTGTTTGGGACCGAGTATAATTCCAGTTGGGTTTAGTAAACACCCGGCCGAGACAACATCCCAATCCATTGTAATTCATTGTATTTTATTTGTTTACACTGCATCTCACATTGGTAGCATCAATTTTCTTCACAGCACTTCCAATAGCTAATCCTCTGCTAGCAAACACCCGGCCAAGCCGGAATTGGAAAATTCATACTACTTATTTATTTCAACTAATTAATTTATTCCAACTAAATCCTTCACTCACTTATACGTCCATCATCACTATCACCTTCTGAAGGCTATTGCTAAGGCTAATTAAACACCTGGCAGAGACACTCCATTTTATTTATTTATTTCATTTATTTATTTGATTTTTACATTCTATGTGTGGCCCCACTCAACTTAGGTTCTGATTATATTAGACAGAACCCCCTTTGTGTTTCTCATTTGTAGACCTATTATTACCAGTATCTGGCTCCCAGCAGATTGGTTTCACGTAAGAGCAGCGCCACCACTACACCCCTCATTTTTTCATATCCTTGCTCCACCTAATTAGGAGGTAGTAATAAGTAGAGGCAGCAGCTCTGACTACTACGTTGTGTTTGAAGTCCCTTTGCGCAGAGTCACCTACCTTCCTTCATCCTAAATACCTAATAAGAGGACGCACAGGGGTGCGTTCCCTGGCCAATCAGGTTCACCGGGTCTGGTTACCGGTAACCTGATTGGCTGAAGTGACATCGAGGGCGGAAGAAGACATCGAGGATGGAAGAAGAACGGCGCTGACTCGAGGAAGGTAAGTGCAGGGCTGGGGGGGACAAACTGGCTGTATTATGAGGACAAACTGGCTGCATATGGGGGAGAAACTGGCTGCATTATGGGGGAGAAACTGGCTGCATTATGGGGGAGAAACTGGCTGCATTATGGGGGAGAAACTGGCTGCATTATGGGGGAGAAACTGGCTGCATTATGGGGGAGAAACTGGCTGTATATTGGGGGAGAAACTGGCTGCATTATGGGGGAGAAACTGGCTGCATTATGGGGGAGAAACTGGCTGTATATTGGGGGAGAAACCGGCTGCATTATGGGGGAGAAACTGGCTGCATATAGGGGACAAACTGGCTGTATTATGAGGACAAACTGGCTGCATTATGGGGGAGAAACTGGCTGCATTATGGGGGAGAAACTGGCTGCATTATGGGGGGAAACTGGCTGCATTATGGGGGAGAAACTGGCTGTATATTGGGGGAGAAACTGGCTGCATATAGGGGAGAAACTAGCTGCATTATGGGGGAGAAACTGGCTGTATATTGGAGGAGAAACTGGCTGCATTATGGGGGAGAAACTGGCTGTATATTGGGGGACAAACTGGCTGCATATAGGGGAGAAACTGGCTGCATTTGGGGTAGAAACTGGCTGCATATAGGGGACAAACTGGCTGTATTATGAGGACAAACTGGCTGCATTATGGGGGAGAAACTGGCTGCATTATGGGGGGAAACTGGCTGCATTATGGGGGAGAAACTGGCTGTATTATGGGGGAGAAACTGGCTGTATTATGGGGGAGAAACTGGCTGCATTATGGGGGAGAAACTGGCTGCATTATGGGGGAGAAACTGGCTGCATTATGGGGGATTAACTGGCTGCATTATGGGGGAGAAACTGGCTGCATTATGGGGGAGAAACTGGCTGCATTATGGGGGAGAAACTGGCTGCATATGGGGGGGGAAACTGGCTGCATTTGGGGACAAACTAGTGGCGTTTGGGCACAGTGGCTGCGTTTAATGGGCACAGTGGCGGCAATTGATGATTTTTATTTTTTTTTCAGTTTGTTTGCGCCCCCCCAAAAAATTTGAGCACCAGCCGCCACTGCCCATCACCCCAGTGACGCCCGGCCACATCAATCATTCACAGTCCTCTGTGAATGGGAAACTACTAGTCCCGACAGCCTTTGCGGCTTTCGGGTTATAGTATCAATAAACTACCACGGCCTGCAATTTACCTGCAAAAAGATGTGCATTTATTTTATTTTTTTTAAAGGTGAACTTATCCCTTAATGCAGACTTCTTGAAAAACAAGTGAGTCAATCACACAAGCAGGAAACAACATTTCTGGGAAAGATCTTTGCACCAGCTGTGTACGTGTAGCACTACCCCCGTAGGAGCTGCTGATTTAGATTTGGGCCTTGCACGTTACCTCACCGTTCGTTATCTAGGGGATGACAGTCTGTAGTAACTTCAATGTCCACACAAGTTATAAATCCTTTTCTTAGGCTTTATTTCACACAAACTTGCATAGGTAGAGGGATGAAGGGTCAGGGGAAGGTTCAGTCACACGATGCAGATTACTAGGGAAACCTCTAAGTTTCAAAAGTCACACTCACCACTCTCCTTCAAGTGGGTGTTGCTCACCCGGATAGGCCCCTCTCACTTGGCCTAGCAGCCGGTATGATGCGCGAACAAAATGAAGAAATAACAGTCTCTGCCACAGACTTTAGGACGATAAAGATGAACTGTTCAATAATCCTCTGCCACAGGATTTTAGTACCCGGATTTCCAGCCTTACAGTTTTAGAGCCTTTAAGCCGACCCAGCACACTGTAAGGTAACATAAGCTACGGTGCATCCTCCAATAAGGTCACCAGGCCTTCCCCAAGACACTAGCCTTCCGCTTGGTCCTCTCCAGTACAGGTCCTCCCCTGGTTTCCTCCATTGAGTGGCTTCCTCCCGCAGGACAGACAGCACAGGAAAACCTTCATAGTGCAGGCCCCAGTCAGGACAACTGGGCCTACCTGGCAGAGATGCAGCCTCAGGCCAACATGGCTCCGCGGCTGAGATTTCACTATCACATAACTTGAGCCAGGAGGGCCATGAGGCCAAGAGAGCCCTGAAAAATGGAGTCTGCCCCTTAAGTACCCTTCCCAAGCATGCCCACCGGGGAGACCACTCCCACTGGGCTGTCCCCAGGGAAAAATACTCAATACACTCTGGCCTGCCTGTGTTCCATTATTGGCCTGTGGTGGTAACGCCACCTTCAGGCAAACAATGGGAAATCCCTCCAAGCACAGCCATAGCCAGAACAGAGACTAATTTAGCCTTAATCATCAAAGTCTGAGCTAACTACCAGCTCGGACACCCACTAAATTTAAACATAGCGCCTGGTCATCAGGAGCAGGGCGCTACATACAGAAGGCCTCCAGGTTACCATATTGGCAGTTGGGACTTGTAGTTTATTCGTTCACAGATCTCTGTGAATGAGGAACGCAGTTGTATGATTTGAAGTCTGACAGCTGCTGCAGGGAAGAAGAACCCTTCACAGTGTCAAAGGGGAGGTTATTTTGGGGTGAGGGGGTCCACTTGGCATCATATTACATGTTATACCCTAAATATGGATGAAACATGTACCATGGTCTTAAGGTGAAGTTAGCCTTTAAAGCAGACCTTCCACTAAAAATAGACTTTGTAATTCCAACCTTCCCCATTTACAATATAAAAAAAAAATGAAAAACATTTTTTTTTTGCTTTCATTTTCTGATTTAACATTCGACCTGCCTCCTGCCTAGATTCTTGCCTAGGAGAGGATGGCATTTAAGCCTCCTCCTTCAGCCTCCTGGCATAATGATTTCACCTGTCCCAGGAAGCATCGACCTCCCCACAGCACAGAGAGGGGCACTTGGCGCCCTGTCGCCCGGGGACTGGCTGCAAGGACAAGGAAGAGACAGCCAGCTCCTGATGATGGTTATAAAAAAAGGTGAAGGCATGGTCAGGACGTACATCAGAAGAGTGGCAGGGGAGCAAAGGACAGTTCAGGAATTACTGAGCTTGTAAGTATGTTTCTCCTGGATAAAAGAGCATCAAAGCTAAGTGGCATATGGAAAATAATATTAATGGACATGGATGAAGTTTCCCTTTAATAAAAAAAAATATATATATATATATATATATATATATATATATATATATATATATATATATTCCTCTTTAAATGTAAAAAATAGGAGCAACATCTATTACAATGAACTGATTACTCTAGCTTCTAATTAATTCTAGTCTTCTCCTAAGATCAGCAAAGCGTTTCTATACTACATCTATCTGTGTAATTTAATGTGGATTAAGTCACAGCAGTGCTGGGGGCATAAATGATATTATAATTAACAAAACTAATAATTAGCCATCTCACACAAGGTGGGGGGGCAAGTGTTCATTTCTATAAAGCCCCCCCCCCTCCCCTTCCCCTGCATTGGTTGCACCTCAGGTGTGGTATTAACCTTGTTATGTAGGTGGTGTGCCGTGGAGGGGTGATACTCTAAGTGGGGTGTGTGGTGCTCGTCAGTCCCTCCCAGACTGTGCATGGAACAAAAGCTGACTGTCACTGTGGTTGGAGAGAGACAGATGGTGTGTTGAATGCTCAGGCTGGCACATCTATTTTCACAGGCTGAGGCTGTAGTTTTCCCAGGCCTTTTATGAAATCCATCCCCTGTCTTCTCCTCGTAATTATTGCTTAGGTAAAGGTCTGGCAATATGCACAGCATATCAAATTCTGCAAGGCCATCTAAATCATACGTATGGCATAAACCACTAGCCCTAAACATCAGAGTCACACATTATGATATTGTTAGGGTACATTTTCATATAAATCGGTGAACATTTTACCTAAGTGGCTTGGCAGAGAGCAAAGAGGAAACCGCTACCTTGAGAACAAAAAATTTAATTTTACTGAAGCCTGACTGGTTAAGTACACTGATTAATTGGTGTGGGTTGCCTACTTTGCAAGTTGTCTTATTGCATACACTTGTTGGTCACCTTTTTTTTTTTTTAAGTCAAAGAATAATGTGCAAATTACAAAAACTAAAAATATTTTTCATTGTATAGAATGCTCTAAATTCACCAGTCTGTCTTGACAAGAAGACATGCATGCATTGCTCTTTATATTATTGTATTTTGTCAAACCAATTATGGCTTTGCATGTTCAGCCCGGTTTGAGTGAAATTTGGGCTTTATGTTGCTTTCTTTTTATTATAGATGAAAAAAACATTAGGGTAGATTTACTAAAGGGAAATAGACTGCACCTTGCATGTGCAGTTGCTCCAGAGCTTAGCAAATGAAGTGAAGCTTCACTTTACAAAGAATACCCAATCACCTGCAAAGAAAAAAAAAAAAAGAACATTTGCTTGCATATGATTGGATGATGGAAGTCAGCAGAGCTTCCCCTCATTTACTAATCTCTGGAGCAACTGCACTTTTAAAGTGCTCAGTCTATTTGTCTTTAGTAAACCAACCTCATAGACTCATATGAAGGCCTCTTGAGCCCCTATAGGGAAAGAGAGCCTTGACTGATGGGGGCATGGCCAGGTGCTGGGCATAGGCAGTGGGTGAGTGCTCCAGAGCTTAGTAAATGAGCAGAAGCTCTGCTGACTTCCATCATCCAATCATGTGCAAGCAAACATGCTGGGTTTTTTTTCCTTGCACGTGATTGGATATTCTTTGTAAAGTGAAGCTTTACCTCATTTACTAAGCTCTGGAACAACTGCGCTTGCAGAGGGCAACTTTGCAAAGTGCACAGTCTATTTATTTGCCTTTAGTAAATCAACCCCACAAGACAATTCATGCCAATTGACAGTCTCCCCTTCCTTTCACCTAATCACAACTATAATAAAACATTAAAGGGGTTGTAAAGGTAATATTTTTTTTTTAAAATAACAAACATGTGTAGCGGGGTATCGCTTTAAATGAGCACAAAGACTACCATACCCAGTGTGCAGCGGGGCACCCACAGTGCATTGCCCGGCGCAAGGTCTGCTGGGGAAGGACTATTTAAGGAGGGAGGAGCAACACGCGGGTCTCTTCGGACGCCGCCCTCCTAGCAAGTGGAGCCTACGTTGGGGCCTGTTGTTTGGACTAGGCCGGAGAGCCTGGGCCTAGAGGATCCGGAGAGCTTGCCAATCGTCACTGGAGAACCCAGAGTCGTCTCTTCTATCTATCTCCCGCGGATGGTTGAGAGGATCGGAGACTACGGGTATCGTGAGGCTGTGTTCCGGGACATCAGTTACTGAAGTCGGTTGTACGGACTGGTCCAGTCGGGTGAGAGAACATTTGCGCAGTATACTTTGACTACCTTTTAGGCCCAGTATCCTTTGGTCAGGGCCCACCGTTACCGGAGTGTTATACTGCACCCCAGAGAAACAGTGTATTGTGCAGCCGGAGTTAAGTTGTCTTATTGCTTGCTGAGTAACCAACAGTTTAACCACTTAACGACCGCCCACTGTAAATATACGTCAGCAGAATGGCACCGACAGGCAGAATCACGTATATATACGTGATTGCCTTTGTATAGTTGGGGGTCCGATCGGACCCCCCTTCTTTACAGTGGGTGGTCGTTTTACCTTCGGGAGCGATCCGGCATGAGGGGACGGCCGTTCGATTCCGGCCACCCCCTCTCGATCGCTCCCGGCGAATGAGAGAGCTTCCCCTGCCTGCCAGGAAGGAGGAAGTGATGTCATCTCTCCTGCGGCGCTCACATATACCGAGCGCCGTACAGGAGAAGATGCAGGTTAGTACACAAAACAGCACACTGACACCAGGACACATAGGCACATAAATCGCCCCCCCAGACACCCCCCGATCAGCCCCCCCCCAGCCCCCAGTCACAGTGTCACTGATTGCAGTGACCATTTATTTAGTGATCACTGCAATCAGTGACATTTGTGACTGTAAAAGTGTCACTACATTTAGTTTTAGGTCCAATGTAGCCCCCTAACCCCCCCTAATAAAGGTTTAACCCCCTGATCACCCCCCAGATAACCCTTTCACCCCCTATCACCGCCGTCGCTAAGCAATAATTTTTCTGATCGATGTCTTAGCGTCGGTGATGCTGATCGGTAGCCAGTAATTTTTTTTAGGTTCGCCGCAGGTTTTTATAGCGTCGGGTACCCCCATATATTACCTAATAAAGGTTTAACCCCCTTGATCGCCCCCCAGGTAACCCTTTCACCCCCTATCACCACTGTCACTAAGCGATAATTTTTCTGATCAATGTTTTAGCGTCGGCGATGCTGATCGGTAGCCAGTAATTTTTTTTAGGTTCGCCGCAGGTTTTTATAGCGTTGGGTACCCCCATATATTACCTAATAAAGGTTTAACCCCCTTGATCACCCCCCAGGTAACCCTTTCACCCCCTATCACCACTGTCACTAAGCGATAATTTTTTCTGATCGATGTCTTAGCGTCGGTGATGCTGATCGGTAGCCAGTAATTTTTTTTAGGTTCGCCGCAGGTTTTTATAGCGTCAGGTACCCCCATATATTATCTAATAAAGGTTTAACCCCCTGATCGCCCCCCAGGTAACCCTTTCACCCCCTATCACCACTGTCACTAAGCGATCGTTTTTATGATCGTTGTCTTAGTGTCGGTGATGCCGATAGGTAGCCAGTAATTTTTTTTTAGGTTCGCCGTCAGGTTTTTATATAGCGTCAGGTACCCCCATATATTACCTAATAAAGGTTTTAACCCCCTAATTGCCCCTAGTTAACCCTTTCACCAGTGATCATCATATAAGTGTTACGGGTGACGCTGGTTAGTTAGTTTGCTTTTTATAGTGTCAGGGCACCCGCCGTATATAACCCAATAAAGGTTTAACCCCCTGATCGCCCGGCGGGTGATATCAATTAGGTTTTAGCGTCAGAGAGGGTCTGCGTCACACCCCAGGCAGCGTCAGGTTAGTGCCAGTAGCACTAACACCCACGCATGAAGCATACACCCCCCTTAGTGGTATAGTACATCCCCGTACTCAGGAGAAGCAGCAGAATGTATTTTGGGGTGCAATTTCACATATAACCATGGCATGTGTGAGCAATATATCATTTAGTGACAACTTTTTGTATTTTTTTTTTTTTTTGTCATTATTCAATCACTTGGGACAAAAAAAAATATTCAATGGGCTCAACAGGCCTCTCAGCAATTTCCTTGGGGTGTCTACTTTCTAAAATGGGGTCATTTGGGGGGGTTTTGTGCTATTTTGGCATTTTATGGCCTTCAAAACTGTGATAGGTAGTGAGGAGTGAAATCAAAAATTTGCGCCCTTAGAAATCCTGAAGGCGGTGCTTGGTTTCCGGGGTCCCGTACGTGGCTAGGCTCCTAAAAAGTCCCACACATGTGGTATCCCCGTACTCAGGAGAAGCAGCAGAATGTATTTCGGGGTGCAATTCCACATATAACCATGGCATGTGTGAGCAATATATCATTTAGTGACAACTTTTTGTATTTTTTTTTTTTTGTCATTATTCAATCACTTGGGACAAAAAAAAAAAATATTCAATGGGCTCAACATGCCTCTCAGCAATTTCCTTGGGGTGTCTACTTTCTAAAATGGGGTCATTTGGGGGGGGGGGTTGTACTGCCCTGTCATTTTAGCACCTCAAGAAATGAGATAGGCAGTCATAAATTAAAAGCTGTGTAAATTCCAGAAAATGTACCCTAGTTTGTAAACGCTATAACTTTTACGCAAACCAATAAATATACGCTTATTGACATTTTTTTTTACTAAAGACATGTGGCTGAATACATTTTGGCCTAAATGTATGACTAAAATTGAGTTTATTCGATTTTTCTTATAACAAAAAGTAGAAAATATCATTTTTTTTCAAAATTTTCGGTCTTTTTCCATTTATATCGCAAAAAATAAAAATCGCAGAGGCAATCAAATACCATTAAAAGAAAGCTCTATTTGTGGGAAGAAAAGGACGCAAATTTTGTTTGGGTACAACATTGCATGTCCGCACAATTTACAGTTAAAGCAGCGCAGTGCAAAATTCTGAATTCACCTCTGGTCCTTTAGCTACCAAATGGTCCGGGGCTTAAGTGGTTAATACCATTGGATTACAAATAATCTACAAAGTGCACCACCATTGCTAGCGAAGAACCTTCTCAACAAACTAACTGTGTGTGAATTAGTCAGGCCTGACTGTCCAGCAGGGAGGCATTTGTTTGGCCGCCATATTGGCCACGAGGGGAAGGCTTGCAAGTGTAGTTTATTAAGAGACATTGAGTGCGCATAAGACTGTTAGAATATAATACTTGTTATTTGCTTGATTGATATCGCAGGGCCCTGCATAGATAAATGTACCATTGTCTAACCTTATATTTCTATTCAGTAAAGTATTTGTGGTTAAGGAGACAAGTGTGTGGCGTACTGTTTATCACAGCTGAAGCAGCCAGCTCAGGTAATTTAATATTAACTATTGTGTATGCTTTATTGCGGAGTGGCGATTCCTATAGCCTAGTGGGTTTCACACTTCCATGTGTGCTAGCTGTGCCAATGGAGGTTAGAGCCAGTTCCTGAGGGTTGACAGCAGTGTGTTACAGGCCCAAAACTATACCTGCAGCCCTCTTAACTGGGGGTATTGCTACACATGTTATACTTACCTCCACTGTGCATCTTGTTTTGCACAGAGTGGCCCCTAACCTGGTCTTCTGGGGTCCCTCTGCGGCTGTCTCGGCTCCTCCCAGCAAGAATTCACCACCTTCATGCGAGCGAGCTCGCATGGTGGTAAGTTCTTGCGGGCGCGCTCCGTGATACAGGAGGCGGCTATAGCCACTCACTGTATCACTCTGCCCCGCCCCCCGGTGCGCCGCGTCATTGGATGTGATTGACAGCAGTGCAAGCCAATGGCTGTGCTGCTTTCAATAAACCAATGAATGACCCGAAAAGCCAGGCCGTTCACAGTGCAGGACTTTTGAGGGGTCAGGTAAGTAAACGGGGGGGCTGGGGGGCCGCTAATCGTCAGATGTTTTTTCACCTTAATGCATAGAATGCATTAAAGCGGAGCTCCGCCGGAAAAAAAAATATTAAAGGCCAGCAGCTACAGCAGCTGCTGGCTTTTAATATTTGGACACTTACCTGTCCTGGAGTCCAGCGATGTCCGCAGCAGAGGACGAGCGATCGCTCGTCACTCTGCTGCCCCCTCCGCCATCCTCGCTGAGGGAACCAGGAAGTGAAGCCTTGCGGCTTCATGCCCGGTTCCCTACTTCGCATGCGCGAGTCGCACTGCGCCGTTCTGATTCGTCCTCCTGTGTTCTGGGAGCCGAGTGTCTCCCAGAACACTACGGGAAGTCTGGGGGAAGTGACGTGTCTCCCGCAGATTTCCCGGAGAGAGGACTCCCGGATGTGGGTGAAAATACCTGTCTTAGACGGGTATCTGCACCCCCCTCCCCCCTGAAAGGTGTCAATTGTGACACCTGAGGGGGGGAGGGTTCTGATTAGCAGAAGTTAAAATTTAGGGTGGAGCTCCACTTTAAGGTGAAAAAACGTGTACCTTTATAACCCCTTTAACTTCTGAAGCAGTTTGATATTCATCTAAGTCTGTTGCCTGTGTGACAACCGGTGATCCAACACTGCAGTCAGTGCCTACGCTGACCAGTCACCTGGGAGAACCTCGCCACTTCACAGCCAACAGAAAGTGTTAAGGTCACACAGAAAGTGACAGGGACACCTGAAAAAGAGCCATCTGCAGTAAAGACTATAAAAGACTTGGGACCCAGCACTTCACATGACCACAGATTTAGGTTAGTAAATTGTGCATTTAAGTATTTTTTTTTAAGAGATAAATTAGTGATCAACCGGGGTAGGATGCAAAGGATGGACTTTTTTTCCCCCCCGAAGTCCTGCAATAAAGTGGGTCAAGTATATTGCCTTGGAAAGTGGCAGGAAGTCCTGTCCCCTTTCACAATTCCCCTTCCTGTTCTCTTTTAGGAGCACATTGATAATGCAGTGAATGTGACATTCACCAAATATTCATTGCAGGTGAATATTCCTGTGTAGCAAAGTCCCGGGGCCCCTGAAGCCCAATGGTGATCTCCAGCATTAGGCACGGGGACATCCCTCAGTGTAGAATGGGTTACAAGGCATGGTGGGTGTAATGCAAGCTGAACAGGTGGGCGCCAGACACTTTTTGAATGCAAAGAGACTTATTGTCTCTTAAACAGAACTATGGGAGAGGGGATTAGGGCCAGGACACCCTTAGGTAAATGCAATGTTAATTGGCAAACTCTGAGACATAGGTAGACAGATAGGTAGAGCTCCCAGTCTCTCTCACTAGACTTCAGATCCACTAGCCACTGGATCCCCTGAGCTCTATCACTGCACTCGGTATCTTCCTCAAGTGTCACCCCCGCTTCACTGCTGGGTCCCTGGCTTGGCACTCACAGATACGCCTCAAGCTTCACCCCTGCTGACACATTAGGTTCCTGGCTTGGCACTCCACAAGCGTTGCCTCTACTGTCCCGCTGGGTGGCTGACTGGGCACTTGCTGATGCTTTCCCACTTCTTCACCGTCCCTGGCTGGCGAGAAGTCTGCTCATGTACTGGCCTCAGCTTACTCACAATGGTCTCCGGTAGCAAGGTGGATGGTCCCTTTGTGGCGACAGCTTCCCCTCTACCCCTGATCCCGACTGGTTCCACTGGCCAGCGGAACCGTTACTTCTGTTTGGACTACAAGCCCGCAGTCCTAACCCTGCACTACTTCTGGATAGGCTCTCAGATAGCCTAGCAGCCAGATGTCCCTGGGATAGGCCTTAGGTTTCTAAGCCGGGCCTAGCAGCCCGGGGCAATACCACACACGTCCACCCAGACAGCCATCCAGGTGGCACAGAACCTCGATCACCTGACTCTTCCCAAATAAAAAGGTTCTCCCAGCAGGCCAAGGGACCCAAGAAAATCCCTGCCCATTGGCTGAGATACCCCATTCATTCATAATCTGTCCTTGCAATGCCCTTGTCTTATCTAATGTCACCAGAAACTTCAAGAGAGAAGTGCATCAATTCCAGAATTAGGGTGAAATCAATTGATCTCCTAACAATTGGCCAAGGCAACTATCACTTGGCAAATAAATAGCAACCCTGCCTTAACATCAGGGTGTTACACCTGGTACATGTGTTTTAAGTTACGGGGAAATATTAGCAATCTATGAATGTTTGGAAATGTCACATTCACTGATTAAAGGATAAATTCACCTTTAAAAAAATGTGCATTCAGTATTCTTTACTTAAGGAGCCTGCAGAGCAGTGATCAGTAGATCGTAGGTGCAATCTCAGGCTCCTGCAGACTTCCAACGTAGCTGTCTGCTTATACCCCATATGGGCAGGCAGTTACCTAAGAGCAGGAAGCTCAATGGATTACTAGAGCACTCACCTGCGCCCTCACAGTTTATTGAGAACTACAATCCGCCTACCGTTGCAACCAACGGTACTTGTAGTTCATTCATTCATAGGAAACTGTAAATGAATGACATGGCTGTAAAGACGGAGCCCTGCATTGCCGCGCTGTTTTCAAATTGTGACAGCGGGTATAGGAAGAGGATCCCCCATTTGCTGTCACAGGGAGGGGGGATCGACCAGGCGGGATGCAGATGTTGAAATATGTTACATGTTCCACCCTAAATACAAGTAAAATACTGAGCACACAGATGCCACAAATTATGTCTTTTAATGTTTCTTCCTACTTTTATAATTTGAAGATAGAGAAAGTCTAATCCCTCTAAATACTGCACATTGGAAATTTACGATCATAGCAATATTTCCCTGCTAATGCTCAAAATAAAATGAGTACTTCTTAGTACCTGAAGGGCAGGGCAGGACTTAGGGTGGTGGGGGCCCCTGGGCTTGAGTCACTTTCGGGCCCTACCTTCTATACATTACAAAAAATGGGCGTGGTTCACACAAAATAGTGGGCGTGGCTCAAATGGGCGTGGTTCGGAAGGGGTGTGGTTAGAGTCTGAGATGAATGAGGGATGAAGGGAGAAAGAAAGCAGAGTCATGGGGGACGCCGGTCAAATGCACCTTGCACTGAGAGGGTCATTAGACACTCATACATTATATAGCGATGCATAGCACTTAGTGAGGCATGGTGGCACTGACCCTGAAGTGGCACTGACAGGGGCATGGGGGCACTGACCATAAAGATGCACCCTGCACTGACAGACAACGGACACCGACCATTATGTTGCACATTGCAGTGAGTGAGGCATGAGGCACATACCAAAAGGTTGCACTGAGGGGGGCACTAACCACAAAATAGCACCTTGCACCGAGCGAGGCATTGGGCACTCATGCAGTATATAGTTATGCATGGCTCTTAGCGAGGCACTGACTAGGGCATGAGAGCATTGGTCATAGAGTTGCACCTTGCACTGACAGAGGCATCAGACATGGACTACTATAAAGTTGCACCTTGCACTGAGTGAGGCATGAGGCACTAACCATAAAGTAGCACCTTGCACTAACAGAAGCCTGAAGCACTTACCATAAAAAAGTTCCACCTATCACTGAATGAGGCATAAGGCACAGACCATAAAGTCACACTGACAGAGGCACTGAGGATAAAATTGCAATGAGTAAGGTATGAGACACTGACCTGGAGCAGTATATAACGTTATGCATGACACAGAGAGGGGTATGAGGCACTGATCTGCAGTATAAAAAGTTATGCATTGCACTGATATAGGCAGCACTGACAGAAGTATGAGGCACTGGCGCTGACCTGGTGATATAGGTAGGTATTTAGGGTGACTTTCCTGGTTGATCACTCTTCCGAGTCTTCCGTCCCCTACTACAAGCAGGACTCAGGAGAAGCCGACTGTCCACTTTGAGCGCCTGCAGTGCATTCTGGGAGGTGTAGTCTCTGCAGCGTGTAGGCACAGCCCGGCCGAGGCTAGTGTGTGCTGTTGAGAACTACATCTCCCATCATGCAATGTGGTGCCAACTAGGACAGCGGTGGAGTCTGCTATTGGCTGCTGCCGCTGATGAAGGTGTAACGGGGGGGAACTTTTAATGTGTGTCGGCGGTGATGTTCTTTCTGTCACGCTAATCTGACAGAACACCGGCCGGCTCGCGGCTCACCCCGCCAGCCTTTGCCTAATTAGAGAGCCGCCTCTGCAGGCAGGGGCCCCCTAGTGGATGGGGCCCATGGGCTTGAGCCCAATGGTAAGTCCGGCCCTGCTGAAGGGGGTACGGAGGTGTACACTGCCTCAGAACCTGTGAGTTCAAAGTGTCCAAGCATCCCGGTAATTTGTATTTACCGATTATGTGCTCACGTTAAAATTAGTGGATACTATTGCACCATTACTGTTTCTTTCACAACCCTTTATTCCATTCTCTTATTTACTGATTGAGTCTCTTAGTTATTGAAGCAGAACTCCACCCACAAATTACAATAAAAATGAATAGTTTACTAGAAGGTAGGATAACAAAACCAGCCTCTGCTGCAATATACACTTGCAATCCAAAGACCCCCCCCCTTTTTTTTTCTGGGATGTCCTGCCATCCCATCATGAGTCTGTGACTGGGCAGTGAAAGGAGAATTAGCACAGTAATGAGTTCTCCTCTGTCGGTATGCTTTCAGTCATTACAGATAGATTGGCTCTCTGTGCCTCTTTTTCCTTTCACACTCCATGACTAGTGTAGTACAGATAACCCCACCTTTTACCTAATGACCTTTACCATTACCTATTCCCCTTAAACCTCTATTAATGACGAGACACACAGGTTTTGGAGTATAAATGGCCATAACAGCCTATTTATTAAATAATTCCAATGATTAATTTATTAAATAATAATTTTCCAATACTTTTAACTTAACATTTTAACCAAACAACTTCTTTAAACCAGCCTGTTGGTCTTTGATGACAACCCTGCTAAACTTTTTACCACCACTGCACTGCGGTACCTTTTAACTGTACCAGGCATCCAGCCGAAACCAGCTCGGAGACAACCCCTGTTTTCCACAGTGCAACCATAACCGTATTCCAGCAGACACCGTTCCACTGGAATAACCCCAGAGGGGCCCATACCACAGCTGAGCCCCCCACCACTTCCATCACATCTGTTATCTGCCACCATCAAAGACCAAGGACACCGCCACAGCCCGCAAGGATAATACCTTACCCTTAAGGGCCCCTCCACACCCACAGGGTGCGCTGAATCCCGTCCTGGAGACCCAATGCCCACAGATCTATACCCACCTCGGATGGGTGAACACCATCTCCTCGGATGTACATACCCACATTAACCTCCAAATCTGTGTGCCTAATGACCAAACCCCCGTTCCTCACCACAAATCTACCCACAACCTTGTTCACTTTTACCCTAGCCTTATTGAGCCTGTCCACCGACCTTGCCATGCGCCAAGTCGTCCGTGCAATGATGTCGGACCATACCAGCAACATGGCTGGAAAAGCCGAGCGGAGTTTCAAGAAATCCGCCTTAACGGCCGCAATCAGTTCCCCAATAGGTCTAACACCTAAATCATTCCCTCCCACATGAAGCACCAAAATGTCCGGAGGCCTGTGAAGTCGAGCATAACGCTGCACTTCAGGCAGCACCTTGCTCCATCCCATACCTGGTATGCCCATCCACCTAATCCGAGCCTCCCCCCGAGGGATGCCCAGCTGCCTACCATCCGGCCTTAAATCCGCTCTTCTGGCCCCCCAAAAAACATAGGAATGTCCCAAAATCCAGACAAGGCGTGATTGACCTCCATCTGAAATTATAAAAACACACAGTGTTATCAAGCACCATTTCCCCACATAACATCAGGACAACCCAAACAGCAACCTGTCCTTTTTCACCCCCCGCACCTTGCATACCCCACCAACATTAATCTCCCAAAAGGTGTGGACGGACATAAGAACGGAATCTCCTTGATTCCCAATGCCCAATCCTACAAACCGCCGCCTCATCCAACCCGCACCGAGCCGCCTCAGTAGCCTCCCCGATGTGGAAGGAGTGCGAGGCAAAACATTTGTCATCGAACCCAGCCGCCTGCAAACATTTCCTGAAAATCGCTATGAATTGGAACCTTGACACAAAAGACCCATCTTCATGTACCAGTACCGCCCCCCCTCCGATGGGCGTACCCCCAAGAAATCCCTCACCACCCCCACCGGGCAGACACCTGAACCCGGCAAGGAATACAGCACCACACTAACCCCTTTCCCTTGCTGGTCCGTTTTTGACCGGCGCAACAGAAACACTACCTTCTCCCCCTCAATCTTAACATCCCCCAGCATCATACCCCCCGCCCTATTTCTAGCTGGGCTCACCAGTTCCCCCACCCAAAATGCCCCAAAAAACGCCATTACAAAAGCTGTCCGAAACAAAAAAACTTCATACCCTGAGGAACACACTAGCTCCAAAGTCCCACAAATATCCTGCAAAACCGAAAAGGAAACCGGCCTACGGGTATCCTTGCTGGAGTGGCACTTGCGGTAACCCTTCACCACCTGCTTCACCCAAAAACCCTTTGTGTGATCCACCCCGCCCTGCAGTTTAAACAAAAATGCTAAACCCACCAACTTTTTATCAATGGCCGATACTGACCCACCCCCTTCCATATGCCTGGCAACGAAATACAGCACCAACCAACCTGTCTCGGCCTCCCCCAGCTCAGCATCCGCCAGACGTACAAACTCAGACCATTCTTCCCAGACCTTGGCGTACGCCGCCCATGTCGGTCCACTCACCGACTTCCTAATCTTACCAAACCCAGCCTCAATCCAGGAGCTGGGCCATGCTCCGGCACACCAACTACCTTGAAAGAAAGCCCCAAAACCCGTGGACCCAGCCGCATCCGTGACCAAGTCCAAATCAAAGTTACTCACTGGGCCCTCCATCCAAAGCGAACGTCCATTGTATTCTTCCAAAAAAGTGTGCCACACCTGCAAGTCCTCCTTCAGTGCCCTAGATAGTCTAATGGAATGGGTCGGAACACTCACCCCCGACGTAGCCGCCGACAGCCGTCGGCAGAACACCCTGCCCATGGGAATGATTCTACAAGCAAATTTCAACTTACCCAAGAGAGATTGTAAGGCCCTAAGCTGGACCTTGTTGGGACCCAACATCCCCCTAATGTCCTCCCGAAGATTCACCACCTTGTCCACGGGCAACCTACATTCCATCGCCATGGAATCAATCACTATCCCCAAGAAACTAAGCTCTGTGGAAGGGGCCTCGGTCTTGTCAGCTGCCAAAGGCACTCCGAACCGCCCTGCAATGTGCTGCAACGTACCTAGCAGAATCGCACACACATTAGAGGAAGGAAGGCCCACACACAGAAAATCATCCAAGTAATGGATGACCGAATCCAAACCTGACACGTCCCGTACCACCGATTCCAAAAAGGAACTGAATGCCTCAAACAAGGCGCACGAAATAGAGCAACCCATGGGCAAACACTTATCCACGTAAAATTCTTCCTGTCAACAGCATCCCAACAGCCGAAAGCTGTCTGGGTGTACTGGTAACAGGCGAAATGCAGATTCAATGTCAGACTTTGCCATAAGCGCCCCCCGACCATAACGCCTGACCCAACGCACCGCGGCGTCAAATGATGCGTAAGACACTGTACATGCTTCAGGATCTATCGCATCATTCACCGACCCCCCCTTAGGAAAGGAAAGGTGGTGAATGAGGCGGAATTTCCCGGGTTCCTTCTTGGGCACCACCCCCAGAGGAGAGACCACCAACTCCTGCAGTGGCTTGTCCTTAAATGGTCCCCCCATGCTGCGCCCCAGTTCCACTTCCTTGGCCAATTTGTCGGTAACCACCTCAGGGTGTTCCAATGCCGACCGTAAATTCCTTGCCAGAGGAGGCACCTCCGTCAAAGAACACGGTATAACAAAACCATCGGAAAACCCGGAGGCCAGCAACCTAGCTGCTACCCTGTCCGGGTACCTATTTAGGAAAGGCTGCATTCTTTCCCCCCTCACCGGGGTCCTCCCTCTTGTTTGAAGGCTCCCCGGCACGCTTCCCTTTCTTAAAGCAACGGGACAAGGGGGTGACCACCCCCGCACCCGGAGCACACATGCTCGAAACGACAGGCTCCCCCAAATTTGCATGTGCCCTCGTTAAATTGCCAGCACACCCCCATTTGTTTCCGGCCGGCAGTCCAGAGGTGGATGTCCCCCCGGCCCCCCCCTGAAAAAACTGACTTGGTGCCCGTGGAGACGACATAAGACGCATCAAAAGACTGATGTCCTTGTGGTCCCACCTAAGAGCAGGATGGACCGCCCGCCGTTTACGGAACTGTTCGTCGTACCGTAGCCAACCCATCCCCTCATACACTCTATAAGCCTCCCCAATAGCATCCATGTAGCAGAACAGCGCAGAACAGTGTTCTGGGCTCTTCTCCCCAATGACACTGGCCATTATAGCAAAGGCCTGCAGCCAGTTGCTAAACGTCCGGGGAATAAGTCTGTACCTCCTCTTCTCCTCATCCTCCTTCTTTGAATCATCGGGCTTAACCCTATCCAAATTGAATTTTTCTAACGGAAGCAAGGAAATTTTTTTCACATACTCTCCCTTACCGATCTTCTCTCTCACTTCCTGTTTCAAATGCGCCCCTAATGGCCCCTCATAGCACACATAAACCTCACACCTGGCCGCATCAGCAATTCGGACAATATCTGCTTTAGTGGGAGCTGATGGCTCCACCCCTTTGTCCCCCGATGTTCCGCTAACACCTGCCCCAGCAGCGAGGGGGTCGACCACCACCACTGAGGGGGTACCTGCCACCCCGGATCCCCCCGTAGACCCCCCCACCCATGGCCCAGCCTGAGGGGGCACACTAGGAACCCCCGCAAAATGTTGTAACAGATCCCTCAACCCCCCCAACAAATCCTGAATGCCACTCGTTGCACCAGGGGTGGCAGGCAAGGCGCCCGCCCCCCCCCCAGGGAAACCGGGGGCAAAACCGGCTGAGATCCAGAGACCCCCACCCCCAACAATTTACACAATGCGGCAGACAAATCCTGAGAAGAACTTAGCATAGACTTACCAAGCTGACTGGGCCCAGTCCCCACAGCCGTCGCGGGCACCTCCACCGACGGCGAGTCCTCGTGGCCATCTTCCTCATCCGATACAGACGATTCACCCTCCGATCGATCTTCATCGGCCGGCGTCAATGGTGACTGCAACCCCCCAGGTGAAGTTGGCCTGGTGGCCGTGGATCCCAGCCCTGTGGCGGATCGACCTCTCGATTGTGACCCGGTCGTCACTGCTGCCACTCCTATGCCACCTCAAGCTGGACCACTGGCCGGTCCCACAGTCTGTCCGACCTCCCGCCTCATGGATTCAGGCCTCCCCACTGCCACGGAGTCGACTGCCGCGTTCCTGGACGGCCCACCGGCTGCATCCCTGCACCTTCCATGCTGAGTCTCCCCCCTTGCTGTTCCCGACGAGGAGGAGGGGACCGTGGACACTGCTTGACCCCGCCAAGACGTGGGTGACCGGGCGCCATTGCGGCCCGTAGCCTTGCCCCCGAACTCCGCCGCTGACTAGGCGACCGTCTGGCCCCACCGGCGGTCGAAGCAGGGCCCCGGGGGGGACAACGGGTCCGCGCGGGGGCTCCTGGGGTGATGCTGCGCCCTGCTAGAAGGGCCAGGTGAATAACGCTCCGTCTGCCTAGACCGCCGAGCGCGTGGTGACGGTTCCCCCCCGTCCTGTGACCCCTCCGCCTGGTCCTGTAGCAGTCCCCCCACCTGTTCCTCCAGCCAGTCCACTCCCCTGGTCGCCACCGCCGCCCACAAGCGCGCAAAAATAAGATCAATGTCCGCCATGAGGTCAGAGTATGGAGGAGCAGAGTAAAAAACTGCCTCCTCCTGTTCTTTCTTGCTGACTGACTCCCGGGATCCACCCGCCCCCTTAATTTATACTGCTCCTCCCCTCCTCACTATTTTACCTCAGTCCCTCCCCTTCATCATTCCATTTACTTTTTAACCCCTTGTTGGCTTACTATACACACAGTCATGCCCGGCCCTACGTTATTCTGTCACTTTGTTTTGTCACTCCGGGCCTCACTGTTCTGTTCTATAGGGACTGCAAGAGAATGATACCAGGTCATAATCAGGTACAATAGATGTAATATATTACAAAATAGTGTATAATCTAAAAGACCCCACCCGGTGGCGCTATAAGAGCAATATCCCCCCGTGTCCGTACCCTATGGACTGAGGGAAATAATGTTCAAAATAAATTACACCCTGTGACATAAGTGAAAATGTGCACAAACTAAATAAAGTCCACACAATGTATAATTAAATCCAAATGCGTGTAAAATCTTCCAATCTTCCACCACACACAGTGTTCAGTGTTCAGTGGACCCCTCTCCCGTCAGATGGTCACACACCACAGCAAGTTGCCTTGCAATCTCGTGCTTGGCGTGAAAACGTAAATAAATCTCACAAAGCCATGCAATCGATCCTCCAAGTTCCAAACAAGTGTTTATAAGGGATTAATCCTTATGCAAAAATATAAAGAAGGCTCCAAATAGTGTAATAACGTAAAATCAGTTTTAATACCACACCAAAGACACACTCCAAATTTTGCACTCACATAAAACCAAACTTTATAAACATTTAAAAGCACTGCAGATCCACAAATGCACCAAAGGCGAGTGTATAGGTCGCGGCAGACCCTCGGTAATCACAATGATATCTCACCGCCTTCCTGCTGCCACTCACTACCCGTCCGCTGCTAAGCTTGATCCTGTGACGTCACACGTTCCGTCAGACGACTGTCGCATAGCCACGCCCCGACATGTTAAGTCGTATAGACTTATTCATAGGATTGGCTATGCGGTGCGACAGCTCCTCATTTTGACTCTCCCTGTTTTGGGCGGAAATTCACTCACCAATCCGTCCACGTAGGGCGGATGTGCGTAATTCCTGTATGACTTCATATCTCCACCCCCCTTCCCAGCCCAATTGAGGGCGGAAGTTCGTCATCCGTTGTTCACACCATGGGCGGAAGTCGGATGTCACTCTGAGTAATTCACTCGACTGTCCCTGCGATCCACATACACTCGCCAATAGTATTATCATATGCTTTAAAAGCACATATACTATATCATAGTCTATACTAATATAACAGTTGTGTGATGTAAACAATCCTCGGAATATGTTGTAATACTACTATACATATTAAAACCATACATTAATATAGCAGCGTATTTATGCCGTATGCTTAAAATAATGCATGAATATATTTATATATTTTAAAAACACATATAGAGCACTATGAGAACTTAATAATAATCATTTTGTAAAGAGTAATTTTAGGGACAATATTTCAATCATTATCACCATTCAATGTTCTATATATCAGATATCCTCAAATGCGGGATCAGCACACTGAGTACACTACACAAGAACAGACTGAATACTAAAATTAATAAGCATAAGAATTTTTTTATTGAAGTTTTTAAACATATGGTTTTAAAGGACATTGAAGAACTCCCTATAAAAAAGAAAAACGTGAATCCTGAATATATTAAAGAAGGTGTTAAAATTCTTGAAAAAAAGAAGGATATTATTATCCGCCCAGCGGATAAAGGGGGAGGGGTAGTGGTAATGGACAAATCCACGTATCACAATCAACTGATGGAATTATTAGGAGATCAGACTACTTATGTAAAGTTGAAATCTGACCCAACAGAAGCATGTAGAACTCAGTTGATGTCTTTGGTCGAATGGGGATATAGGTCTAATGCTTTAAATTTGAAGGAAAATAGATATTTGGTCCCCTCAGCCTGTAGAATTCCAGTGATCTATACACTGCCAAAAATACATAAAAATGCTCTGAACCCTCCAGCACGCCCAATTGTTAATGGGATATGATCTGTGACATCGAGATTGGGTGAATACTTAGATACGTTTTTACAACCTAGCGTTAAAGATACAAAGGCTTATTTGAAAGATACAACTGACCTATTGCAATTGCTGGAAAAAGTAAAAATTAATAGGGACTCTGAAACATATCTGGTCACAGCAGATGTGTCAGCCCTGTATACCATTATTCAGCATGAGGATGCAGCGTTGGCATTAAATTGGGCTTTGAGCAGGAGAGAGGATATACCTGATATGCAGAAACAGTTTTTGGGACATGTGTTGGATTTCTGCATGTCCCATAACTATTTTTGGTACCATGATTGCTTCTTTTCACAACAGGTTGGTGTGGCTATGGGGGCCAAGTTTGCCCCCAGCCTAGCCAACCTGTTCATGGCTGAATGGGAGGATAAATACATTTTCAGGAATAAAAAACCCCAGTTACGATTCTATAGGCGATTTATTGATGACCGCCTATTTATTTGGGAAGGGTCGAAGGAATCTGTGATTGAGTTCCTAGGAATATTAAATAAAAACAATAATAATATTAAATTGGATTACCACATTAGTGATGAGAAAATACATTTCCTAGATGTCACTATTATGAAGGGAGTAGGAGGCCTGAATACTCAAGTGTATTTCAAGCCTACAGATCGAAATAGCTATATCTCGATCAGAAGTGGACATCACCTGGCTTGGATATGCAATATTCCAAAAGGCCAAATACTCTGGGTACGCCGAAATTGCACTAGTCAGGAGGACTTCTTGATTCAAGCGAATGTTTTAAAAGAGAAGTTCATGCAAAAAGGATATTGAGAAGAACCACTTCAAAACCTAATACAAGAAATAGGGGATGCCCCAAGGAGTCAATGTTTTGGAAACAAAAGGACTCAAGCAAAAGATGGTCAACATCAATGGGGCTTTATAACAGGATTTCACTATCAATATAGGGAGATTGAGACCATATTCAAAAAACATTGGCATATTTTGGGACGTGACAGACATTTGGGAGATTCCCTACCCAATATACCAAAGTTTATATATAGAAGGGCCCCAAGCTTTGGCGATAGGGTGGTCAACAAAATTTTGGATGCCCCAAATGAACGCGCTCTGAGAATTGACCTTAAAGGGTTTTACTCATGTAGGAGATGTAAATGTTGCAGAACAGTGAAAGTACAGAATAGAGGGATAATGAGTGTCACTAATAATGACCAAGAGACATTTGATATTAAGGAATTTATATCTTGTAACTCTTCCTATGTGGTGTACCTTATGTGGTGCCCTTGCGGGTTATACTATGTGGGTAGAACCAATAGATTACTAAGGGTGCGTATAGCTGAGCACCTTAGGAATATCAAAAATGGCTTTAAATACCACAGTGTGTCGCTGCATTTTAAGGAGAAACACCAGCAGGATCCCTCTCTTATACAATTCTGTGGCATAGATTATGTGCATCCATCTTGGAGGGGCTCAAATCGCGTTAGGGATTTATCGCAAAGAGAGACAAAGTGGATATTTCTTTTAAAGAGCCTTTACCCTAGAGGCCTCAATATTGAATTGGATCTTAATTGTTTTATTGATAATTTTTAATCATTTTAATCATTTTAAAATAATTTTAAAATAATTTTGAAGTACATTTTAAATATTTTTTGATACATATAGTTACATTAATTAATTTTGATATTTCTACTATATGTAATTTATAACTTTCCAGTACGGTCTATGTCTGACATACATATTATCAGTGAATGTATGTTACAGACTTGATTTCCAGTAAATAGGCTCCTTCATTTACTCATATATGCACTTATCTAAATTAAGTGGCATGTATAAAGTATTTTTGATATAGATTAGTATGTGGGTATATAGTAATTCTTATGCTTATTAATTTTAGTATTCAGTCTGTTCTTGTGTAGTGTAGTCAGTGTGCTGATCCCGCATTTGAGGATATCTGATATATAGAACATTGAATGGTGATAATGATTGAAGTATTGTCCCTAAAATGACTCTTTACAAAATGATTATTATTAAGTTCTCATAGTGCTCTATATGTGTTTTTAAAATATATAAATATATTCATGCATTATTTTAAGCATACGGCATAAATACGCTGCTATATTAATGTATGGTTTTAATATGTATAGTAGTATTACAACATATTCCGAGGATTGTTTACATCACACAACTGTTATAATAGTATAGACTATGATATAGTATATGTGCTTTTAAAGCATATGATAATACTATTGGCGAGTGTATGTGGATCGCAGGGACAGTCGAGTGAATTACTCGGAGCGACATCCGACTTCCGCCCATGGTGTGAACAACGGATGACGAACTTGCGCCCTCAATTGGGCTGGGAAGGGGGGTGGAGATACGAAGTCATACAGGAATGACGCACATCCGCCCTACGTGGACGGATTGGTGAGTGAATTTCCACCCAAAACAGGGAGAGTTAAAAGGAGGAGCTGTCGCACCGCATAGCCAATCCCATGAATATGTCTATACGACGAAACATGTCGGGGCGTGGCTATGCGACAGTCGTCTGACGGAACGTGTGACGTCACAGGATCAAGCTTAGCAGTGGACGGGTAGTGAGTGGCAGCAGGAAGGCGTGAGATATCATTGTGATTACCGAGGGTCTGCCGCGACCTATACACTCGCTTTTGGTGCATTTGTGGATCTACAGTGCTTTTAAACGTTTATAAAGTTTGGTTTTATGTAAGTGCAAAATTTGGAGTGTGTCTTTGGTGTGGTATTAAAACTGATTTTACGTTATTACACTATTTGGAGCCTTCTTTATATTTTTGCATATGGATTAATCCCTTATAAACACTTGTTTGGAACTTGGAGGATCGATTGCATGGCTTTGTGAGATTTATTTACGTTTTCACGCCAAGCACGAGATTGCGAGGCAACTTGCTGTTGTGAGTGTCCATCTGACGGGAGAGGGATCACTGAACACTTTGTGTGGTGGAAGATTGGAAGATTTTCCACCATTTGGATTTAATTAGACATTGTGTGGACTTTATTTAGTTTGTGCACATTTTCACTTATGTCACAGGGTGTAATTTTATTTTGAACATTATTTCCCTCAGTCCATAGGGTACGGACACGGGGGATATTGCTCTTATAGCGCCACCGGGTGGGGTCTTTTAGATTATACACTATTTTGTTATATTTACTAATTTTAAGGTGGCTGCTTTGTTTGTTAGTTTAGGTTCTCATATTTCACAAGCGCAGTGGTGGTATATAGGAAGGGCATTTTTATAGGTACCAATTTTTTTCAGATGTAATATATTGCAGCTTACTAATCATTAGATTCGGTGGCTGCATTCGTTTTCTTTTTTTAGGCATTTTACCTGGTGATCTGGCCAATCACACATCTCCTGTTTTAGAGTCCCCCACTCTGGATAAAGGAGCTTTATAATACAATTCATTAAATTACCTAAATTCTCAAGTTAACTTTAAACTATAATTAATGTTCTACTCCCTAAAATTTTTAACAGTTGGCAAAAAGAATGAAGGTGAATTCAGTAAAAAAACTTTCTTGTTCATACATCACGGGACACAGAGCAGCATAGTCATTACTATGTGGGTTATATAGATTACCTTCAGGTGCTGGCACTGGCAACTTCCAAACCGGAAGTACCCTCCCCTATATAAGCCCCTCCCATCCGGGAGTACCTCAGTTTTTTGCCAGTGTCTAAGGTGTTGGCCAAGGTTAACATGTATTCATCTGGGCTTGTGTACAGGTTCTCTGGGCCTTAGCAAGCTATTCCGGATCCGACCAAAAAAGCTTCATAGCTAAACGGTCGGTACCCGGGCCTTGCAGAGAAGAGCAAGGTTTTGCCTGTAATGCCTCTCTTAGGAGGGCTGGACCCTGGGATCCAGAGCTCTGGTCATACCCAAAACCAAGAGGCTATCTGTGCAGGGTGCTATACAGGTCCAGGGGAGTGGAATCCTTGGGAACCCGGTCCCTGAAGGTCTAGTACAATGCCTGCCGTGAGAGGTGAAGTTTGGGCTTCTGTGGACCAAACAAAGTCCTGCGGCGGGGAAAAGGTAAGTGGGGGCCCCTCAGGAACTTGGTTCTATTGAGGGGACCCCCAAGCCTAATATGTCTTTCTGCCTGTTACCTAAAAGGTATTCCCGCTAATAGCTGTATATGCCTAAGAAATCCTAGAAATGTTTTTTCATAAAGGAAGTTTTAAAAACTGTAAACCTGGAAATGTTTTTCATAAAGGAGGTTTTAAAAAAAAAAAAAAAAAGGACAAAGGTGCGGTACCTGTGTTTGTCCACTAGAGGCCGCTGTGGAACGTCTTTTTTCTTGGGATTATTTCCTTCCATGGTGAAAGTCCAGGCAGATGAGTGAGCTCTCTATCAGGGAAGCTGCATTCCTCTGTCATGCTGCCAAGTAGTTTCCTTCCATCCCGAGTCCTGGTGAAACAGGGACCCTGGCTCCTCTCCCTACATGGCGCCAAGAGCGCACACGTGCACGCGCGCGCGCGCGCACACACGCTTTCCTTTTAAAAGATTTAGCTTCAAAAAAGGGGGCGGAGCCTGGCGGATGACGCGCTCTGTGCGCCCAGCGCTTCTGCGCATGTGCGGGCGTCCCAGCAAGATAAAAGGACTCTGTCCACGCTGCTTGCTATGGACACAGAGCATGAAAAGGAGCTGGTAGCATGGTATAGGGGCTTACAGCGGGCGGTTGATACAGGCATCCCCAGAAAGACGCATTAGTAGACACCCACTGATGTACATAGCAGCAAAATTGCATTAGACTATTTCAGTAAGGGGTGTATTGCGGCTGGAATACCTCAGCTTTGAACTAAGGAATATGCCGCCTAAAAAACTCCGAGATATACCTCTCAGGAAGTGTAGGGGGTCTCCATCGGGCTCTGAGGATCTGGAGCAGTCATCTGCACCCTCCTCCCCTGAGAAATCAGAGGTTAATACCCATAAGGAACCCCCGGGAGTGCCAGGTACTGCGGCTGTCCTCAGTCCACCTGCTCCTGCATATATAACAGAGGAGGTTTTTTCCTCAACTCTGGAGGGATTGGAGCAGAGATTGGCAGCATTGATCGCTTCTTCTCTACAGGAAAGAAAGCGCGCCAGATCTCCATCACCTCCATTAGAGTGCCTGTTGGCAGAGCAACAGTCCCAGGAAGGGACCGACCTACCTGAAGGGGATCAGGAGGAGGTTAGCTCTGTTTTTGAGGAATCGACAGTAGATGAACCATTTTCAGCATCACAGACTGAAAGATTGTGGGTCCAGACCCTAACTGACATGGTTCGATCTGCATTTAAAATGCCTCTTGTTGAACCATCAACTACTGCTGTCTCCTCATTGGGGTCGCTAAAAGCTCCCCAGGTTAATTGCTCCTTTCCAATACATCCATTACTGGAAGGACTTATATACCAGGACTGGGAACATCCTGATAAACTATTTGTTCCGCCTAAAAAATTTCCGGTGATCTATCCCATGGAGGAAAAGTTCACCCAGAGATGGAATGTTCCTACGGTGGATGCAGCCATCTCTTCTGTGAACAAATCACTGACATGTCCAGTAGATAATGTTCAAATGTTCAAAGATCCAGTGGATAAAAAATTGGAATCTTTATTAAAATCTGCTTTTTCCACAGCAGGGGCTGTTACACAGCCAGCAGTGGCAGCTATTGGGGTCTGCCAAGCTTTAAAGGATCAAATGAAAATGGTCCTGAGGGATTTGCCAGACCAGCAGGCCCAGGCTCTGGCTGATCTGCCTAGAGCATTATGCTTTGCGGTTGACGCCATCAAGGATTCTATCCATCAGGCCTCCCGCCTCACGCTGTCTTTGGTACATATGCGTAGGCTTCTGTGGCTCAAAAACTGGTCTGCTGAAGCTCCCTGTAAGAAGCTCTTAGTTAGCTTCCCATTTCATGGGGAACGCCTTTTTGGCGAGGACCTGGATAAATATATCCAGAAGATTTCCAGTGGTAAAAGTACTCTCTTACCGAGTAAGAAGAGGTCTAGGGGTCCATCTTTTAAGAGGACTACCTCTCCTATCCCTGCAACATCTGCTACTAAGCAGTTCCGACGGCCTGCTCGGTCAAACTCAGGGGGTAAAAATCAGGGACAGTCACAGGGTAATAAGAAACCCTGGATCCGAAGGGGTACTAAACCAGCCTCCAAGTCAAGCCTATGAAGGGCTGCCCCCACTCAAACGGGTGGGGGGAAGACTTCAGTTGTTCGCAGAGACCTGGCGGGAGACGATCAAAGACAGATGGGTGCTCTCCGCAGTAACTCTGGGATACAAGTTGGAGTTAAAAGAGTCTCCTCCTTCCCATTTTATGTGGTCAGGCATGCCAAGAGACCCTCTGAAAAGAGGGTCTCTCCTATTGGCGTTTGAACAACTATTGCTCCAAGGAGTAATTATGGAGGTTCCTATGGAAGAGTGGGGGTTGGGTTTCTACTCAAACCTTTTCACAGTCCCGAAGCCAAACGGGGACATAAGACCCATATTGGACCTAAAGAGTCTAAACAAATTTCTAAACGTCCGGTCTTTCCGGATGGAGTCGATCCGATCGGTCACCGCTGCCCTACAAGGGGAGGAATGGTTAGCCTCGATCGACATCAAAGATGCTTACTTGCATGTTCCCATCTTTCCAGGTCATCAAAAATTTCTACGCTTTGCAGTAGAAGGGCGCCATTTTCAGTTCAGAGCCCTACCATTCGGTCTGGCCACAGCACCACGAGTGTTCACGAAAATTCTGGGCCCACTGTTGGCCGATCTAAGAACACGAGGTGTAACGATAATGGCATACCTAGACGACCTGTTGTTGATGGACCACTCAGTTGCCAAGCTAGAAGTGGTAATTGTCGATACAATCAAGTATCTAGAATCTCACGGTTGGGTCATCAACCTGGACAAGTCAGCCCTACAGCCAGTGAAAAACCTGGTATATCTAGGGCTACGGCTGGATTCAGACCAGAGGAAGATTTTCTTACCTCTAGACAAGGTATCCTCGTTGAGGGGCTTGGTCCGTCTGCTTTGTGCAAAAAGACAGCCGTCCATACGCCTGTGCATGAGGCTGCTAGGAAAAAAGGTAGCATCATTCGAAGCTGTGCCATACGCCCAATTCCACTCAAGGAATTTACAGAGGGCCATATTGTCAGCCTGGAACGGAAAAGTTCAGGCTCTAGACTTCCCGATGGCTTTGTCCCCTTCCGTTCGGAAGAGTCTCTGCTGGTGGTTGATCCCCCAGAATCTCCAGAAGGGAAAACCCTTCAGCCCGATATCTTGGAAGGTGGTCACTACAGATGCCAGCCTTATAGGCTGGGGGGCAGTACTGGAGCAATGGTCTCTCCAGGGCAGATGGTCAAATGTAGTAAAAACCCTGCCCATCAATCTCTTAGAGATACGAGCAGCCCGGTACGCCCTAGTAGCCTGGACATCCAGACTCCAAGGGTCCCCTGTCAGAATTCAATCAGACAATGCCACAGCAGTGGCATATATCAATCATCAGGGAGGCACCAGGAGTCGTGCAGCCCAGAGGGAAGTAAGTCACATCCTGGAATGGGCAGAAAAGCATGTCCCATGTATATCAGCTGTCTTCATTCCAGGGGTGGAGAATTGGAAGGCGGACTTTCTGAGTCGCCAACAGTTATGCCCAGGGGAATGGTCCCTTCATCCCGAGGTCTTCCGAGCAATATGTCAGCGGTGGGGAACACCGGATGTAGATCTGCTAGCATCCAGATTCAACGCAAAGGTGGACAGATTTGTCTCCCGGACAAGGGATCCCCTCGCTTGCGGCTCGGATGCTCTGGTGTTCCCTTGGGATCAGTTCAGACTGATATATGCATTCCCTCCGCTACAATTGTTGCCTCGACTCCTTCGCAGAGTCAGGTTGGAGAAGAAGCCGGTGATCCTGGTGGCTCCAGCGTGGCCCCGAAGGGCCTGGTACGCGGAGATCATCAAAATGTCTGTGGGGAGTCCTTGGACCCTTCCACGTCGTCCGGACCTGCTTTCACAAGGACCGATATACCACCCTTCCTTACTAACTCTAAGTTTAACGGCCTGGCTATTGAATCCCACATCCTAAAGAAGAGAGGTCTCTCTAACTCTGTGGTATCAACTATAATCAATGCCAGGAAGCCTGTATCCAGGCAGATCTACTATAGAGTTTGGAAGGCGTACATCACTTGGTGCGAGGCCAGAAAATGGCATCCACGTAAGTACGTTATAGGCAGAATTCTGGACTTCCTACAGTGGGCTGTAGACAGGAAGTTTGCCTTAAGTACTATCAAGGGCCAGGTTTCGGCCTTATCAATACTATTTCAAAGGCCCCTGGCTATGCATTCACTTGTCAAATCCTTTATGCAAGGGGTGACTCGTATTATTCCACCGATTAAAGCTCCCATATGCCCATGGGATCTAAATTTGGTTCTGTCGGTTCTGCAGAAGCAGCCATTTGAACCTTTGCGGCACATTTCCTTGGTTCTACTCACCAGAAAATTTATATTTTTAGTAGCCATATGCTCGGCTAGAAGAGTGTCGGAATTAGCCGCCATGTCCTGTAAGGAGCCATATCTGGTTATCCTTAAGGACAGAGTAGTATTACGCCCTCACCCAGTCTTTCTTCCTAAGGTGGTATCGAGGTTTCACTTGAACCAGGATGTGGTTCTTCCTTCTTTTTTCCCCAAACCAAGCTCGGTAGAGGAAAAGTTATTGCATTCTTTGGATGTAGTAAGAGCAGTTAAAGCTTATCTAAAAGCCACTGCTCAGATTCGTAGAACGGATTCTTTGTTTGTTCTGCCGGAAGGCCCCAGAAAGGGTCAGGCAGCATCAAAATCTACTTTAGCCAAGTGGATTCGACAGGTCATAATACAAGCCTATGGCTTGAGAAGTAGACCGCCTCCGTTCAAAGTTAGGGCGCACTCCACAAGAGCAGTTGGAACTTCATGGGCAGTGCATCACCAGGCCTCCCTGGCTCAAATTTGTAAGGCCGCAACATGGTCTTCAGTACACACGTTTACTAGGTTCTACCAGGTGGACGTTAGAAGTCAGGAGGATGTCGCCTTTGGGCGCAGTGTGTTGCAGGCCGCAAAAGATCCTCATGCCTGATGGCGCCCAGCTTATGTATGGTGTATCCCCCCCCTCATTTGGCATTGCTTTGGGACGTCCCACATAGTAATGACTATGCTGCTCTGTGTCCCGTGATGTATGAACAAGAAAGTAGGATTTTTAAAACAGCTTACCTGTAAAATCCTTTTCTTGGAGTACATCACGGGACACAGAGCTCCCACCCCTTTTTTGGGGACACGTATTGCTTTGCTACAAAACTGAGGTACTCCCGGATGGGAGGGGCTTATATAGGGGAGGGTACTTCCGGTTTGGAAGTTGCCAGTGCCAGCACCTGAAGGTAATCTATATAACCCACATAGTAATGACTATGCTGCTCTGTGTCCCGTGATGTACTCCAAGAAAAGGATTTTACAGGTAAGCTGTTTTAAAAATCCTACTATTTGAGATTTAGCATAGTTGTTGATATCTGCTGTGTTTACAAGGCACCGAGCCGCCTTTCTTGCTGTCACCTATGGAATATCTTCAGACAGATGTTGGGATTTGCTTTTTTCTTGAATGTTGCACAGTCTGCAAAGCCTCCGGCATTAATTAATGTCATATGTGAGGACATCATCTATTTATCTCTTTAGGATTTGCTTCTTAGATGAATGCATTCCTCAAGACTCCTCTGTCCAGATGGTGATTCACGTGTCAGGGCATTACATATTAAAGCATGGGTACTTAGGCTGATAAGTGGCTGATTAAACACTTCTATTTGGGTATGAACAGGAAATAAATGCTGGAGTCTCATGATGCTGTGGCAGATTCCAGTACTTTGTAAGTTCTGCTGAAAATTCACATAGGGTGGACACAAACAATAATTTGCAGGATGTCACTGTGAGACATTTATTAAAGTTCAATGCTTAGGCAAATGAAAAAGACACAACTTTTTGCAGCTCTGTGTCACTTATTACAACATGAAATATACACTCACTGGCCACATTTTTAGGTACACCTTGCTAGTACCGGGTTGAACCTCCTTTTACCTTCAAATTTTATTTTTTAAAAGTCAGCAGCTACAAATACTGCAGCTGCTGACTTTTAAAATAAGGACACTTACCTGTCCAGGGTGCCCATGATGTCAGCACCCAGGGCCGTCGGAACAGGACAGTCAAAACAAGCAATTGCTTGGGGCCCCCGAGCTGGCCTGCCTGCTGCCTGTCCCTGTCCTGGATTTCCGCCCTGAGCCGATCCGTGGATTGCGGCCATAGGAAAGGCCGCGGCTTCGGCCTAGCTCCGGAGCGGCGGCCATCTTGGTACTAGGGTGACCACGTGTCCCGGATTGCCCGGGATAGTCCCGGATTTTGCAGGCCTGTCCCGGGCACCTTCATTCCAGGACAATACAGTGTCCCGGAATGAAACTCACACAGCCACCCCCCGGGCCAATCTGATGCCCCCAAAAAAGGCCGCCACATCACCGCTTTACTCACTGACAGTACTTGCCCTGGCCAGGAATGCCTGGAGGAGCACAATCCCCGCCCCCTGCTTGTGATTGGAAAAATCAGAAATCCCGCCTCTTGTGTCCAAACACTGTGCTGTGATTCGTTACAGCACAAGCTGATTTTTTGGTATGGGGGAGTGTCCCTGAATGGTAGTTTGGAAATGTGGTCACCCTACTTGGTACACCCGGCGGCATCGGCCGAGGTGAGATGTGGGGAGATGTGGACATTGCAGGGGGGGAGATGTGGACATTGCAGGGGGGGAATGTGGATATTACAGTGGGGGAGTTGTGGACATTACAGGGGGGAGATCTGGACATTACAGTGATGGAGATGATGTGGATATTACTTTGGGGTAGATGATGTGGATATTTCAGTGGGGGAGATGATGAGGATATTACAGTGGGGGAGATGATGTGGATATTACAGTGCGGAGTCCCCCTGTCAATCCCACGGTCCCCCTGTCAATCCCACGGTCCCCCTGTCAATCCCACGGTCCCCCTGTCCGTCCCACTGTCCCCCTGTCCGTCCCACTGTCCCCCTGTCCGTCCCACTGTCCCCCTGTCCGTCCCACTGTCCCCCTGTCCGTCCCACTGTCCCCCTGTCCGTCCCACGGTCCCCCTGTCCATATCATTGTCCCCCTGTGCATCCCACGGTCCCCCTGTCCATCTCACGGTCCCCCTGTCCATCTCACGGTCCCCCTGTCCATCCCACTGTCCCCCTGTCCATCCCACAGTCCCCATGTCCATCCCACGGTCCCCATGTCCATCCCACGGTCCCCCTGTCCATCTCACGGTCCCCCTGTCCATCCCACTGTCCATAAACAGTCCTAAACAGCATCTTAATGTTAATGTGAGTGTGTATGTGTTTTTAGGTAAATCTTTTTTATTTATATAAAGTGTGGGTGAGCTTAAACAGTATCGCTATGCTGTGGTTCCTGTAGGCTTTACGTGAGTGCGGGGGGGGGGGGGGGTTTGGGGGCCTCCATGTCCATTTTGCTTGGGGCCCCCGAATTCCTTCAAACAGCCCTGTCAGCACCCAAAGCCGATCTGTCCCTCGGCTCTCGGGAGGAGGCGCCGCCATCTTCGGTAAGGGAATCAGGAAGTGAAGCCTTGCAGCTTCACTTCCTGGTTTCCTACTGCACATGCGCCACTTGTGCTGCGCGATCCCACTGGTCCCTGCTGTCTTCTGGGACCTGTGTGTCTCTCAGAAGACAGCGGGGGGGGACGGAGGAGGCGCCTGAAGTGGATATTACAGTGGGGGAGATGCGGACATTACAGTGGGGAAGATGTGGATATTACAGTGGGGAGATGTGGACATTACAGTGGGGGAGATGTGGATATTACAATAGGGAGATGTGGATATTACAGTGGGGGATATGTGGATATTACAGTGGGGGTTTATGTGGATATTACAGTGGGGAGATGTGGACATTACAGTGGGGGAGATGTGGACATTACAATGGGGGAGATGTGGATATTACAGTGGGGAGATGTGGATATTACAGTGGGGGAGAAGTGGATATTACACTGGGGGAGATGTGGATATTGCAGTGGGGGAAATGTGGATATTACAGTGGGGGAGATGTGGATATTACAGTGGGGGAGATGTGGATATTACAGTGGGGGAGATGTGGATATTACAGTGGGAGATGTGGATATTACAGTGGGGGAGATGTGGATATTTCACTGGGGGGAGATGTGGATATTTCACTGGGGGGAGATGTGGATATTTCACTGGGGGGAGATGTGGATATTGCAGTGGGGGAGATGTGGACATTACAGTGGGGAGATGTGGATATTACAGTGGGGGAGATGTGGACATTACAATGGGGGAGATGTGGACATTACAATGGGGGAGATGTGGATATTACAGTGGGGGGGGGAGATGTGGATATTACAGTGAGGGACATGTGGATATTACAGTGGGGGGGAGATGTGGACATTACAGTGGGGGGGGGGGGTGACGTGGATATTACAGTGGGGAAGATGTGGATATTACAGTGGGGGAGATGTGGATATTACTAATATCCACATCTCCCCCACTGATCCAAAAAATGATCCGATCCGTGACTCTGATCCGAGGAACGATCCCAACCGTGAGTTTTTTGATCCGTTACACCCCTAGTCAGCAACCATACTCAGGTAGGCCGTGATGTTTAAACGATGCTCAATTGGTACTAAGGGGCCAAAAGTGTGCCAAGAAAATATCCCCTGTCGCACCCTCTACTTTAGGTAGTGTGCTAGAGTTGAGATTTTTGTTGAAAGCTACGCCTGTTTGTTTTGATCTGTGGGCTGGGAGTGGCTTAAAGTAGGTTGGTGACTCACAGCTAGCTTCACCTTTAGGTTACCTCCCTTCTGCTTCTAGAGGCTTCTAGAAGGAAGGTGGTGAAGAAGGGTGGAGCCGTCTGGGGGGTTTCAAGGAGCCCTGACCTATCCCCAACCTGGATGTGCAGGGGGCAGGCCTCCTCAAATACCCAGGGTCAGCCCATCTAGGGAGGAATTGTTTGGGTGGAAGAACTGGAGATGGAGTATTAGGCTGTCGGGGCCTTGGAGGAAACCCCCTACTCTGTTGGGGGGTGTCCTTGGGCCAGGGGCTCGGACCTGAACAGGAACCCCACACATCCCAAAGGCTGTCCTGAACAGGAGAAGGAGAGGACAGCGGGGAAGTCTCCAGGAGGGATCCATCAGGTATCGGTGAGTGACAGGCACAGTCGAGAGAGCTGGGAGAGGAATGCTGGAGCGGACTAGGAGTGTGCAGTCTGAGATGGAATTAGAGCCAGTGGGGGAGACTGTGATGTTACTGTCAGTGAAGTCAGGCCGCTGCAGCTGGGAGGGCTGTCAAGGTCTGCAAGGGGCTGACTGGGATCAGCAGTCCACCGAAGAGGGCAGCTAGCACCGAAACTTTATTTGCTACACCATAAGGGCCCGAGGTCCCTGCCTGTAATAAGGTACTTTTGCTAAGGCCTGTCTGAAACCAGATGTCAGGCCTAGCCATGTGCTAGCTGCGCCTGAAGAACTGTGCTGGAATCTTTGTCCTGGGCATCCCATGAATTCCTTAACCCTATCCAAGTTCCAATCCCTCAATAAAAAACAAAGCTGATGGAATTGTTCATTGTCTTGGAGTGACTGGAAGTGAATGCTGGGCTGGGCAGGGTAACAGGTGGGCCACAATCACTCAGCAGCCCCTACGGGGTACCACTACCCCCCCCCCACACACCATTACACCACCAGCCCAAACTGCTGATACAAGGCAGGATGGATCCATGCTTTCATGTTGTTTACTCCAAATTCTGACCCGACCATCTGAATGTCACAGCTGAAGTGGCGACTCATCAGACCAGGCAACGTTTTTCCAATCTACTATTGTCCAATTTTGGTGAGCCTGTGCCAATTGTAGCCTTAGTTTCCTGTTCTTAGCTGACAGGAGTGGCACCCAGTGTGGTCTTCTGCTGCTGTAGCCCATCTGCTTCAAGGTTCCATGTGATGTGCATTCAGAGATGATATTCTGCATACCTTGGTTGTAACAAGTGGTTATTTGAGTTACTGTCACCTTTCTATTGTCCCATTCTCCTCTGACATCAACAAGGCATTTTTGCCCACACAACTGCCGCTCACTGGATATTTACTGTTTTTTGCACCATTCCCTGTACACCCTAGAGATGGTTGTGCATGAACATCCCAGTAGATAAGCAGCTTTTGAAAAAATCAGACCAGCCCGTCTGGCACCTGTCTGGCACCAACAACCATGCCATATTCAAAGTCACTTAAATCCCGTTTCTTCCCCATTCTGATACTCGGCTTGAACTTCAGCAAGTTGTCTTTAACACGTCTAGATGCCTAAATGCATTGAGTTGCTGCCATGTGATTTTTCTGATTAGCAATTTGTGTTACCAAGCAATTAAAGTGTACCTAATAAAGTGGCCGGTGAATGCATATTTTTAAATGCAAGCAGTCTAAAGCAGGCCATACAATTTCCTTTTGATTTACCATTAACTATGTAGTGCAAGGGTCTGCCTAATTGCATATGCATACACATTGAAAGTGTTTAGATCTGACCTCATATTATATGGTTTTGGTAAATCTAAAGAAAATTGTAAAAGAAAATTGTATAATATATGGCCAGCCTTAGTGCCCGAATCTAACTTGGGTGCCTTTTGCAGTCCCAGTACAGCATACAGTAGCTCAGACTAGGGGAGAGAGGAGCAGCACAAGGAGTCAATCAGTTGTGTTGCAGTGTAAGGTGTATGCAGTCTGGATGAGAAAGCAGAATAACAGGTGAGATGAGCTTATCTGTCTGCTGCACAGGGTGGGGACAGGACCTGTAATTGTTGCTAAACTGCAACTGAGAAAAATCAGGTTCTGTCCCCTGCCAGACAAGTCTGTGCTACATGGCAGAGCTATGTAAATCCCAGGACTGGATGGACGAAAATGTAAATTATATGGCAGGTGCACTGCACTGTGTACATTTAACGAGGTTGCGGGGCAGTTGCTACGTGGCCCAGTTGAGTTGAATGGGTCATGGTTGCTGGGCGGGATAATCTTTTCTGTGCAAAGCATTGTGGTTGCTGCATGTGAACACCCCTGCTGTCTTTGCAGCTTAAAGCAGTATTAAAAAATGTAATATCACCCAATCATTAGATGTGGTGGCTGGCTGCATTTGTTTTCTTTTTTTAGGCTTTTTCTTATTTTAAAACAATATCACACTTTTCTATTAGATTAGCCCAGTGATTCTCAAACTGTGTGCCGTGTGAGATTTGCAGGTGTGCCCTGGCAGTTTTGAAAAATATTTAAAATTGCTAGCGTTTTGAAACCTTGAACATATCGAAAAATGTAATGGTAAATTAATGTCGCAAAAGTTAAAAAAGTAACATACAGTATATAAAAACGCAATCTCTGTCAGTCTGTCATTCATTGGTTCCATTCGTAACATGAGACTTGTGCGAGATCTAGGGAGAACTCGATCGCTCTAATTATAATATAATAATAGAGACCGTTCCATTACAATTTTGCTTATAAATAAAGTTTGTTCATTGTTTAGCGATGGAGAAATACTTTAAAGGGGTTGTAAAGGTTTGTGTTTTTTCGCCTTATTGCATCCTATGCATTAAGGTGAAAAAACACCTGGCAATCACGGGCCCCCCATCCCCCCCGTTTTACTTACCTTAGCCAGTTCACCTGATCTGCGCGTCTCCGGCGTCCTCTTCTCCACAGAGTCTCAGCATTAATTGGATAGATTGATAGCAGCGCAGCCATTGGCTCCTGCTGCTGTCAATCAAATCCAATGACGCGGCTGCCCGGGGGCGGGGCCTGAGTCATACGGCGGCTACGGATGCCAAGTGTATGACATGGGAGCGTGCCCGCAAGATAACCCCCTCGGGATAGAGCTTCCCAGAGGGGGTTAGCTATTGCGGGGAGGAGCCGGGAGAGCCGCCGAGGGACCCCAGAACAGGTGGATCGGGGCCACTCTGTGCAAAACGAACTGCACAGTGGAGGTGAGTATGAACCTTTACAACCACTTTAATCATGTCTGGAACTCTGAAAGAGAAACTGTGATGCCATGTACACACGACCGGTTTTAAAGTCATTGAAAAAAACGTTGTTTTTCTCGACGTGATTCTTCTCAAGCCTGCCTTGCCTACACACTATCGTGAAAAAAAATGCTCAAGCAAAGCGTGTGACGTACAACACGTACGACGGCACTATAAAGGGGAAGTTCCATTTGGATGGCGCCACCCTTCATGTTAGTAAAGTTTGTTGAGCGACGATTCGCGCTTTTCAGCCTCATGCATTTCAGTCCGTTACAGCGTGACGAATGTGCTATCTCCATTCTGAACGCTAGTTTTACCAGAACGAGCGCTCCTGTCTCATACTTGATTCTGAGCATGCGCATTTTTTTTCACGTCGTTAAAGCCCACACACGGCCGTTTTTCATGACAGGAAAAACGACGATGTAAAAAACGACGTGAAAAATTAGAGCATGTTCCAATTTTTTCATGGCCGTTTTTCACGTCGTAAAAAATGCTCTGAAGCCCACACACGATCATTTTTAATGACCATTTTAAAAAATGTTATTTTTCTCGTCATTAAAAACGGTCGTGTGTACGCGGCATTAGACCCCTTTCACACTGAGGGCGTTTTGCAGGCACTATAGCGTTAAAAATAGCGCCTGCAATCTGCCCTTAAACTGCTGCTCTATTGTCTCCAGTGTGAAAGCCCGAGGGCTTTACCACTGGAGCGGTGCACTGGCAGGGCATCAGGAAAAGTCCTGCCAGCAGCTTCTTTGGAGCGGTGAAGGAGCGGTGTGTTTACCGCTCCTCCACCGCTCCGGCTCATTGAAATCAGTGGGGCAGCGCAGCTATACCGCCGGCAAAACACTGCTATTACAGCACATTGCATACGGTTTTAACCCTTTTTCGACAGCTAGCGGGGATTAAAATCGCCCCACTAGCGGCCGAAATGCGCCGCAAATCCGACAGTAAAATAGCAGCGTTAGGCGGCACCAGTGTTAAAGGGCTCTTAAATGAAAAGCAAGGAAACAAGCAAAAGTACAAAGAAGATTACAAACGCTCCAATCTGATTTGCTCTCAAAAGCAGGCACATCCTTTGCATTAAATTTAAAAATGAAATATATATGTAAAAATAAATAAGTTCTTCACCATAAAAATTGTTAAATCTTTTCAGGTGTGCAGTGAAAATTTTTAGATCTTTTGGTGCGGTGCGCCGCAAGACAAAAAAGTTTGAGAAACTCTGGATTAGCCTTCAAAAAAACAAAACAAAAAAAAACCCCATTACATTAATTGGGTCTTCTGCTTTCAGCTAAAAAGTGCAAACCTCATTAAAGGGGTTTTAAAGGTACAAGTTTTTTCACCTTAATGCATTCTATGCATTAAGGTGAAAAAACATCTGAGGATTAGCGCCCCCCCCCCCCGAGCCCCCAGTTACTTACCTGACCCCTCGAAAGTCCCGTGCCGTGAATGCACAGGCTTCTCGGCTGGTTTTTCGGCTCATTCATTGGTTGATTGAAAGCAGCGCAGCCATGGGCGTAGCATAAGGGGATGCAGGGGTCACAATCGCAACCCCACCCCTAGCTCCAGGGGGCCCCAGCAGCCTCCCTGTCATATTATCATATCCTCTACAAAGTCCAGCTCCAATCTGCCCTAGGGCTCCACAGCTCCAGTACTGGGCTTCTACTTTGCCTTCCGCAGTCCACACCCCTCCAATCTTATTGCCTGGGGAGAAGCTGTAAGGCATTTCCTGAATGCAGAGGAGCACGAGGTGAGAACAGCCCAGAATAGGGAAGTGTCTGTGCTATGTGCTGGCAACATGGAATGGTAACCGTGCTTAGTGAGGCAAGAGGAGGAGAGTGCCGTCCTATAGCTACGATTAGACCGATGTCACTGGTGAGGTAAGACACCGCTCAGTGTCTCCTAGTCACCAGCTGGGATTCTCTGTACCCTCCAACTACCCGGGGATGTCCACTTACCCCACTTCCCTGACAACTGGGGAAAAGAAACGCACCTCCGGGAGGTGACCTTCCCCCAACACCTGCCAACACTGACAGAGAAACTTTCAGAAATTGCTAAAACAAATCCCTTAACACCTCCACAGAGGGCCCCTAATGGACTGTAGGCTCCAGATTTTGTGTCACATGGCTTTGCCCTCCCATATCTAAGTTTCACCTCCCCAGTGGCGTCCTAAGGGGGCAGGGGGGGGGCATGCCGCACCAGGTGCCACACACTGGGGGGTGTCAGGCCGGCGCCCCCCCCCCGCGCACTCCGTGACTGAAAGGAGACAGCGCTGCCGCCGCGGGTTTAACAGCAGATCGCGCGGTGACAGAACATGTTTGTTCTGTCACCGCGCGATGCTGCTGTTAAACCCGCGGCACTGTCTCCTTTCAGTCACGGGGGGGGGGGGTCGAGCAGGTAGTGGCCTTGCAGGGGGGGTGTGAGCACATCTGGGACCGGCGCAATGATCCCCTTCTCTCACGGCTCAATCTCAGGTAGCGGCTGTCAGCCGAGCAGTATGAAGCCGCCTCCCCCTCCTCCTTTATGTCTATACAGTGCTGTGCATGCAGGAGGAGGGGGAGGCGGCTTCATACTTGTCGGCTGACAGCCGCTGCTGAGACTGATCAGAGCCTTGAGAGAAGGGGATCGTTGCGCCGGTCCCAGATGTGCCGACTGGCTCGGGTGTGGCTCGCAAAGCCACTACCTCGGGCTCTCTGTTAGTTCTGAGGTACAATATGGGACTGTAGGGGGGGTCTGTAGGGGGTCTGTATTGTTAGGGGGTCTGTGGTCTGTAGGGGGGTTTGTATTGTTAGGGGGTTTGTGCACTGTAGGGGGTCTAAAGGGGGGTCTGCACTGTAGGGGGGTCTGTAGGGGGATCTGCACTGTAGCTGGGTTCTTAACTGTAGGGGGGTCTGCACTGTAGGGGGTCTGCATTGTAGGGGGACCTGTACTGTAGCAGGGGTCTGCATTGTAGGGGGGTCTGTACTGTATGGGGGTCTGCATTGTAGGGGGGCCTGTACTGTAGCAGGGGTCTACACTGTAGGGGGGTCTGCACTGTAGGGGGGTCTGTGTAACATGCAGGGGGTCCAGAACTGTTGAGGGGGTGTCTGTGTAACATACAGCCATCTAGAGGTGCAGGGTAATGTGTAATGTAAAGGGGCCCAGAGCTGTGGGGGGCTGTGTAATGTAAAGGGGTATAGAGGTGCAGGGTGCCATGTAATGTAAAGGGGTTCAGAGGTGCAAGGGCTGTGTAATGTAAAGGGGTCCAGAGTTACAAGGGCTGTGTAATGTAAAGGGGTGCAGAGGTACAAGGGCTGTGTAACGTAAAGGGGTCCAGAGGTGCAGGGTGCAGTGTAATGTAAAGGGGTGCAGGGTGAAGTGTAATGTAAAGGGGTCCAGAGGTGCAGGGTGAAGTGTAATGTAAAGGGGTACAGAGGTGCAGGGTGCTGTGTAATGTAAAGAGATCCAGAGGTACAAGGGCTGTGTAATGTAAAGGGGTCCAAAGGTGCAGGGTGCAGTGTAATGTAAAGGGGTCCAGAGTGCTGTGTAATGTAAAGAGGTCCAGAGGTGCAAGGGATGTGTAATGTAAAGGGGTGCAGGGTGCAGTGTAATGTAAAGGGGTCCAGAGGTGCAGGGTGCAGTGTAATGTAAAGGGGTCCAGAGGTGCAGGGTGCAGTGTAATGTAAATGGGTCCAGAGGTACAAGGGCTGTGTAATGTGAAGGGGTCCAGAGGTGCAGGGTGCAGTGTAATGTAAAGTGGTCCAGAGGTACAAGGGCTGTGTAATGTGAAGGGGTCCAGAGGTGCAGGGTGCAGTGTAATGTAAAGGGGTCCAGAGGTACAAGGGTTGTGAAATGTAAAGGGGTCCAGAGGTGCAGGGTGCAGTGTAATGTAAAGGGGTCCAAAGGTGCATAGTGCAATGTAATGTAAAGGGGTCCAGAGTGCTGTGTAATGTAAAGGGGTCCAGAGGTACAAGGGCTGTGTAATGTAAAGGGGTCCAGAGGTGCAGGGTGGAGTGTAATGTAAAGGGGTCCAGAGGTGCAGGATGAAGTGTAATGTAAAGGGGTACAGAGATGAGGGGTGCTGTGTAAAGTAAAGGGGTCCAGAGGTACAAGGGCTGTGTAAAGTAAAGGGGTCCAGATGTGCAGGGTGCAGTGTAATGTAAAGGGGTCCAGAGTGCTGTGTAATGTAAAGGGGTCCAGAGGTACAAGGGCTGTGTAATGTAAAGGGGTCCAGAGGTGCAGGGTGCAGTGTAATGTAAAGGGGTCCAGAGGTGCAGGGTGCAGTGTAATGTAAAGGGGTCCAGAGGTGCAGGGTGCAGTGTAATGTAAATGGGTCCAGAGGTGCAGGGTGCAGTGTAATGTAAAGGGGTCCAGAGGTGGCGTTGTGGAGAGGGGGTACACAGTAGTGACAAAAAGATATTGAAGGATGCAGAGGTATGCAGGGGGCACAGTGGGGTGTTTTTTACATTTTAAGGTGGGGGGGTGCCAGATATAGGATCCGCCAAATGCACTAGGTATGCCCCTGCACCTCCCCCCTTCAATTGCCCCCTGACCACCCCCTCTGCCCTGGATACTATGCTTGGCTGCTGAGCTCCTTTCCCATTACAGCACTCTCTAATGTTCCTCCTCTGCAGGGCTGAAATCACATTCCTTTACAACACAGCCAGTTAGCGATGATCTGCACAGGGTGTATCTGCCCACTGCAACTAGACTGCCTTTCTGACCAGAGAATTTCACAGGTCAGAAGGGCAACATAAAAGCCAGAAACAGCCTCTGAAGACTGACAGACTGTGTGTAAAGGAATGTGATTTGAGCCCTATGCAGTGTGGGAGCTGTATACAGTGCTGGGTGGGGAAAGGAGCTCTGCCAAGTGACCTGCCAGGGGTCCCTATCCTCCAGTGGTGATCCCTGTGCTCTGATTCTCCAGCGGTAATCCCTGTCCTCTGATGTAAAGAGGAACTCTGGGAACTCAAAACTCTTAAACCACTTTGAGTATCTTGGCGTATGGTGGATGTACCTGCACGCACGGTGGTAATGGGGGGGCCGGGTCAACTTTTGCATCGGGGCCCACAAGCTTCAAGCTACGCCTCTGAGCGTGCTGTCAATCACATCCAATGACACGGCGCGCCAGGGGCGGGGTCGTGTGATATAGTAAGCGGCTATAGCCGCCGGCTGTATCACGGGAGCGCACCCGCAAGAACTTACCACCATGTGAGCTCGCTCGCATGAAGGTGGTGAATTCTTGCGGGGAGGAGCCGAGACAGCCGCCGAGGGACCCCAGAAGACCAGGTTCGGGGCCACTCTGTGCAAAACGAGCTGCACAGTGGAGGTAAGTATAACATGTTTGTTTTTTTTACCTTTAGTGTTCCTTTAAGCTGGTATGTAGTGATAAAGGGCAATATTCCATGATTTTGGACCCCTGACAATCAGCAGTTTTTAAACACTCGGTCATTGGTTCTATTAGAACCATTTCACCTTCTTTGGAATGAAAATCCAACCTAACTCCTACCCCAGAAACATGCTGATATCAACAGTTTGCGAGGATTGTATAGATTATTCCTGTGCCAAGAAAACCACACGGCTCGGAATGTGACTGTCCCTCTGCACTTTGAAAACAGCTGTTCAGAATAGGCCCAAGGCAAGAGATAGATTCCTTACTTACCATCATTGAATATTTTTTTTTTCTAACCACCAGATTGTTGACTGACATTTTGGCATTGGCAGGAAAACCAACATCCAAAAATCAAATACTCTTACCTCTACACAGAGCTTGACTAAAGGATTCGTCAACCTGGGTCCTTAAAACTATAGAATAAAGACACGGACTGTGTGACATGGGTTTAATACTGCCACAGTGGGCAATTTTAATAACCAAATAATAAAATAACATTATATTAAAACATACAATAAGTGCAAATTCAACAATGTAATTCTAACAATGCCCAACAACAAAGGGTCTTTGGATGTCCTTAAGGCACAATTTTAACTGGAATGTCCTCAGCCGCGCCCCAACCGGCTCGAAGACGTTCTGCATCACACATATTTTTCATTTCCCCTCCTGGGAGAACCACCACTAAGTGGAAGCGCCATACCCTAGATGGACCCCACAATTTTGTAACAATGTAATTACTCACTGACCCCCCAAAGACCCCCTGACCCGCCAACTGATGTTACAAAGTGTGCAACAGACACAATTATTTATATATGATGAAAACCTGAGACACAAAACATCCTCACTACCCATACACTTCGGTAACTCCTAACACAAGGGCAGGCGAGAGGTAAATTACCTCTTCCCCTGAAATCCTTGGAATGAGCAAGAAACTACCTATCTGCAAAGACCCTCTCATCTGCACCCTGCCCATCCAGCCTCTGCCTCCAATCAGGTAAGGACTACACCCCTGCCCACCACACTGACCTAGCTGACCTCTGCTTGACCCTGTTCCTACCTTAGTCATGCAGGCCCTTCATCCATTTTCTCCTCCAGGTCTCACCATCAGGGCTTGTTGTTGTGCTGTCCATTCACCCTACTGTGGTTTATCCTTATTGGCGGTAATGTCACCTATTTCGTGGGTGAACAGTATTTTACATGGATTTATGATGGTCAGTTCGCTTTGATTTACAGGTTTTTGATAAACCTGGCGGTTGGGTAATGTCCTGTACAGTGGTTCACGTGATTTAAGATTGTCAATTCTTTTTGATTTATGGTGTTTAAGTCTTAAGAAACTAAGGTTGTTGGTTAATTAGAATTCAACTTAAAGTTAGATTAAGGCCCCTTTCACACTAACGGTCCGATCAGATCCACCTGTCTGTTTTTCAGACGGACCTGATCGGACCTTCTGTTCTTCTCTATGGAGCAGTGGATGTAAATGGACATGTGTCCCTTGACACTTACTTACATCCAATTTGATCCAATCTACTAAAAACAGACAGAGGTTCCCCTCCATTTCGGCAGATCGGATGGCAGTCGGTTATAAACAGACAGCCGTCCCCTTTACATCCAACTGCCCATAGAGAAGAACGGGCTGTGTCTGTGTCCACTCTGCATAGGTGGAGCCAACAAGGACCAGTCATCCGCCTGCTCAGCGGGGATCAGCAGAGAGAAACTGCTCATATGTTTGAGTTTGGATGTGAATGTATGGTCTTCAGAATTGTAGCAACAAGGGGCCTCTTTTCAAATCTTTTCTGTATTGCAAAATAGTTAAAGAAGACCAGGTTTTTCCTAAATGAGTTGTACTGTGGTCTTTTCCTCAACATAATCACTCACAGATTAGTGACTTTGCATTATGCTGCACTCCCATGGCCTCTGCACATCTCTGGGACTCGTATTCGGGCCAAGGACCAAGCTGCAGGCTTCTTTAAAGAGAGTTGTGAGGGAAAAGCTTTTTAATTGAATTTATATTGTTTGGGGGTGTTTAGTTTGTGCTTCAGGCATTCTGTTAGGGCCGTCTGTAGGATTTGCCTGTTGGCTGGTCCCTTTTGTCTTGTGCTCAAGGTCAAGGCTTTCTTTTCAGAAAGGACAAAAAGGCATGCATGGAGAAGCAAGACACAAAGTGTTAAAGGTCACACAAAGCTTCTGTGTTGCAAAAGACGCCTGTGCTTGGAACACTTGTGTTCCTCTGTAGCACTTTATTCAATTCCAGTAACATATTAAGATAGGCTTTCTTTCTAAATCCAGTATAACATATATTATAATGTCTACATACAGTAATGTTTAAACTGGAAATAACTGAAATTTAGTCTAAAAAAATCAAAAATATTCCAAGTTTGGTGGTACAGATTCAATTTCCCCTCGGAGGAGAAAGTTTACCTTAAAGTGAACCTATGCCCAAATCATGCTGTAGCGTTTACCCATAGGAGCTATCAGTTTCCTTGTTCCTGTGCCCATGACGCTGCAAACAGCACCACACACCTGGCCAGGTGGGGAATATATATGCATATGTGTATGCAGTAGCCAATGGCAAAAGAAATACAAGACAGCAGCAATATATGGCAAACAGTTAAACCATAGCATGGAATATATTGCAATTAGGTGGACAATAGAAAGAAATACACTGTAAATAAAACAATCAATTGGTGTGTAGAGCAACTCCTCTTAAACCCTATACTAGACAATCCTAACTAGGGAGAAATATGCCACCCTAACTGTTCAGCTGCCTGTAATATTCTCTCTTCTGCTGGCCAGCTTGTTAGGGCCCAACTGATTTGTTCGATCACTTAGGATAATGTCTCTTTAGGAACTGGTGATGACATTGGCTCTTATCCCTTTAAGCACTGAGAAAGGCACTGGCTCTGTAATGCTTGCCAGCAACACTATCCCTCTTTGTAAAAGTGAAGTGCAGATTTGCTAGTGCCAGTGGCCTCTCACCAGCAGGTGATCTCCCTTTAAATACTGGGTGGAGAACAGCATTTCTATGTCTGCAGGGTCCTTCCCCCTTGAATAGGAAACAGGCTCTATCAGCATCTGTGAGAAGAATGGGAAGTTCCCCCAATGGGGTTTTTTAGCAGCAAAATTCCAAAAATAATTGACAATGATGCATGTTAAAAATGTATTGTGTATAACATTAAATACAATCCTAACAGGTTTATACTCCAGTAAAAAACATGTATATAAAAACACAGAATTATAGACACAACATTGCCATACAGTTTAACAAGGGGGGAGGGGGAGCCCTGTGCTCCCATCATGCTCATGAGGCGGCGGACTTGTGTTCCGCCTGCCCTATTTGGGCGTTCCTTCCTTGTCGGCGGTGTCCCTGATCCCCTCTGGATGTCCTTGCCATCCACGCGTGCGTGGGAAACCATGCACGCGTGTGATGTCAGGACATCACGCTTTTGCAGCAGAGGAGACGGCAGCTGTCGGAGACCTTGAGTCTTTCCGGAACGCCGAGGGAGCCACTCAGGGAGGACCGCCCACTGCGGTGGGGATATCCCTGGGGGATATTGCATGGACTAAGGCGGGGCGCCTTCTGAGCACACCAGGGCCTCCCTAATTAAGGGCAGTACTAATATAACCTGAGAGCTGTGTGGCTCACACTTTGATCCCCAGCTCCTCCATGTGGACGACTAGACTCAGCCTGGTAAATGTAAGTACACCAGCCCTATATAGGCTGGCTGCCAAATTCCTTCCAGACCCCTTCAAGCACTATGCACCAGGTCTGATTAGCATTATTTTTTGATTAATTTATAACTAATTACAGCTTCATCCGTGGTGTTGGTCGGTCTCCTTGGCACATTCAATGAGCCTGGGACCCTCCAAGATCAATGGAACCCACATATTTCCTCACACAACACTGTAGCTTTGCACTTGTTGTGCAACAATACATATCCAGTACAATTGATCCTAATGACCTTCATCACATCTTTATTTAATCCCACTATCACTTTCACTATTGTCATCCCACTTATACACACATTTATTCCACACACAATCATTCCAATCCATTTTCACTTTTCACACGCATCACACCACACCACTTTTTCACACACACACTACACATTACACCACCATTATCATTTTTCACACTTCTCACCTTTCATTTCACCTTTTCATTTTTATGACATTCGTTTTTGTCCTTCACCTTCTCATTCATAGTGCACATCACCCTCATTATTTTTCTCACAACCTTTATATTCCATTTATTTTGTTTAGAATATGACAAACATACCCTATTAGTTACATACCATTACAGAAGTACATTGATATATACAAATATATACTGAAGGACATACCCCTGCTGATCTCTAGTCTGTCCACTTAATACTCAGCAATCACATAGTGTACATGGATGCAGCACAGATGCATCCTACATTGATGCCCTTGGTGTTTCATTACAGGTGCCGGCTGTGCGTCCGTGTGTGTCCCCTCTCGGGTCTCTCCCCCTCCAATATGACTCCTTGTAGGTCGCACACGCCTGGTGGCGCCCTACTTTTGGGTGTCGAGTGTCCGGGAGGCTGCTGATTCCCCTTGAGATGCTAGTGATGGAACTCCGGTTAGAAGCATTGGTTCTATTATACAGTTGACTGGTAATCATGCACTCTATATATATTTTTTACTATTGGGCCTACACCCATGTAGAGAATGGAAATTTAATACATATATTTCCCACAGCCAACCACCCATCCTCTGAAGAGATCCGTTGGGATCGAAACGCGTCAGGATATTTATACAGATGCATGCAAAATGTAAAACTGTATGGCAATGTTGTGTCTATAATTCTGTGTGTTTTTATATACATGTTTTTTACCGGAGTATAAACCTGTTAGGATTGTATTTAATGTTATACACAATACATTTTTAACATGCATCATTGTAAATTATTTTTGGAATTTTGCTGCTAAAAAACCCCATTGATGGAACTTCCCATTCTTCTTGCAATTTTCGGGGTGCGCAGTAATTTTCACTCCCAGTATACGTGTCCTTCCCATTCTTTCATATCAGCATCTGTGGGGCTCTTTGATGTCTTAGAATGTCTGTTGCTGTGCTTCTCCTCTGTGCCCCAGTGCCCTTGGGATCTGCATTTTTTTTCTTTCCAGCCCACTAAGCCATCTCAGTCTGCCTAGAACTAGACGTCCCACAATCCTCTTTTACTGCACGTTCATATTGGATAGTGAGCGGGCTTAACACCCGCAACTTGGCTCCACAATAATAGTCTCCTCCCGCAGCTGTGCCTGTGAAACGCTGAATGATCTCTGTCTAAACAGGCACAGAATCTTCTCCTTGACAGCACTGCAGACTGGTCTACAATGTACACTAAAGTATTTACATAAACTGACTTAGCAGTGTAAGGACTTAAAGCGTTTATTACCCCAACACTTCATATTCCTGCTATGTGCCTGCTGTACCATGTATTTTTATGAGAAAGCATCCTGTTCCTGTTTGTATTGCTTCCTTTATGTGAAATCCCTGGTGTTCCTGACAGTCTTTTTTTTTTTATTTTTATGTAATCCTTATTTTGAAAATATTTGCATATAACAACATACAAAAAAATAAATAAAAAAACATAAAACAAAGCACACGGGTAATAAAGACAACACACATAGAGAGCCCTCCCTCCTTCGGGTCCCATATATCCATCTGGGGAGTTACTCAGAGAGCTATACAAACTTGGGGGATCATATCAGGGGAGTAAGGAACATCATATTGCAACCATGTCATATGAATTCAAACATCAATGAAATACCCCTACCGTCCCCCCCTGGTATACCATTGATAAAGGTTCAGACCCTCAATCAGGGACTGGTAGTAACCCGAGGTACCAGGGCAGAGGGAAGGGAATAAAACGTAACTACAAATCATAATAAATCCTGACAGTCCTTTTGCTTTCCTATTAAAAACTGACCACACTAAGCAGGAGAGGACACTGTGGCCAGTTCGCTAGCTATGTTGGGAACTCTCCTCCAATTATCAGACTTGTCCTGACACACCCCTGCTGCACAGCCATTCGCTGGGGAGCTTAGTGTAATTCTGTTTCTTCTCCCCCAGCTCTTATGCAGCTGAGAACAGAGGGAATGTGATTACAAAATAAAATAGGGAAAAATGTATTTCGAATGTTTTTTTTGTTTTGTTTTTTATATCTATACAAAAACGTTTTGCCTTTCATTTATATTTTAAACTGAATGGATTAATTTACAAGGTGATTGTTTACAATCACTTTAATGCGGAGTTCCAGCCTGGGTGAAAAAAAATTGAAAGTCAGCAGCTACGAATACTGTAGCTGCTGACTTTTAATATAAGGACACTTACCTGTCCAGGAAGCCTGCAATGTCGGCACCCCAAGCCGACCCGTTCATCGGCTCCAGGTTCAGGCGCCAGCATCCTTACTAGAAGAAACAGGAAGTGAAGCCTTGCTGTCGATGATGTGGCGACCTTACATGGAAGTGGGAGCGCATACCTGGTTTTGACAGGTGTCCGGTCCCCCCCCCCCACCAAACCAAAATGTGCTAATGTGGCAGCGGAGGTGGGAACAAGCAGAGTTTCCACTTTTGGGTGGAACTCTGCTTTAAAAAACAAGCCACCATTCATCTCTGTATCTACTGTATCTATATGCATTGTAAAGAAAACAATTTTCAAAGTTCACAACACAAACAGTGGGCTTTTCTATGGGAACAGGATCTTAGCAACCTGCTAGCCTTCTAATGTAAACAATCAGAAGATGTTTTTAACATGGTAGAAAGCACCTGAAACCTGACTTTAGAGTCTTTGTTGTGATGTGTGAGGCTTTAAGTCAGGCATGTCCAAAGTCCGGACCGCGGGCCAATCGCGGCCCACGTTCCGGTTTTTAACGGCCCGCCTGGTTATTTGGACATGTATATCTTTTGTGGCCCCCAACGATCTCCCGGTGCCGGGGCCACAAAAGATATATACTGTATGATGGCTGCCTTGGAGGTGACAGGGACAGGATGAGTGCAGTGCATACAGGAGCATTTCCTGTTTACGGGCAGGCTCTGTAAAAGGAAGTCCTGTCTCCTCCGCTGCCATTGGATGACTGTTCTGTCCATCAAAGGAGGCGGGACTTTGTATTAAAGAGGCCGCCATGTAAACAGGAGTTTCTCCTGTATGTAATCTTTTGGTGTTCGTCCCGCCCCCTCCCTGTCCCCTCCAAGGCTGCAGATGGATGGGCATTAATCAGGCTGCACTGATGGCAATGGTGGGTACTGCGTTCCTGGCAATGGTGGGTACTGCGTTCCTGGCAATGGTGGGTGCTGCGTTCCTGGAAATGGTGGGTGCTGCATTCATGGCAATGGTGGGTGCTGCATTCATGGCAATGGTGGGTGCTGCGTTCCTGGCTGCATTCCTGGCAATGGTGGGTGCTGCGTTCCTGGAAATGGTGGGTGCTGCGTTCCTGGCAATGGTGGGTGCTGCATTCCTGGCAATGGTGGGTGCTGCATTCCTGGCAATGGCGGTGCTGCATTCCTGGCAAGGGTGGGTGCTGTGTTCCTGGCAATGGTGGGTACTTCGTTCCTGGCAATGGTGGGTGCTGTATTCCTGGCATTGGTGGGTTCTGTATTCCTGGCAATGGTGGGTGCAGCATTCCTGGCAATAGGGGGTGCTGCACTGATAGCAATGGGGGTGCTACATTCATGGCAATGGTGGGTGCTGCATTCCTGGAAATGGTGGGTGCTGCATTCATGGCAATGGTGGGTGCTGCATTGTGCTGCGTTCCTGGCAAGGGTGGGTGCTGCGTTCATGGCAATAGTGGGTGCTGCGTTCCTGGCAATGGTGGGTGCAGCATTCCTGGCAATGGTGGGTGCAGCATTCCTGGCAAGGGTGGGTGCTGCATTCATGGCAATGGTGGGTGCTGCATTCATGCAATGGTGGGTGCTGCATTGTGCTGCGTTCCTGGCAATGGTGGGTGCTGCATTCCTGGCAATGGTGGGTGCTGCATTCCTATCAATGGTGGGTGCAGCATTCCTGGCAAGGGTGGGTGCTGCACTGATGGCAATGGGGGTGCTGCATTCATGGCAATGGGGGTGCTGCATTCATGGCAATGGTGGGTCTGCAGATAGGCAATTGTGAGGCTGCAGATGGGCACTGATCCTTATTTTGCTTCACAATTCTTTATTTAAAATTTTAGTTTTTTTCCTTAAAGTGAAGGTGCGTGTTATATGCCAATAAATACGGTATATCCAAAAACACACAGAGCTCATCTCTTTACTCACACACAGCCTTAAAGACAAGATAATTCTTGTTGGGCAGTGTATTAGTGTTCGAACAAACACACTTATGCTGCGTACACACGATCGGAAAATCCGACAGGAAAAGTCCGATGTGAGCTTTTGGTCAGAAATTCCGACCGTGTGTATGCTCATCTGACTTTTTCTGTCGGAATTTCCGCCAAGAAAAGACTGAGAGCAGGTTCTCTATTTTTCCGACGGAAAAAATTGTCAAATTCTGATCGTCTGTATGCAATTACGACACGCAAAAAAACATGCATGCTCAGAATCAAGCAGAAGAGCCGTGTCATGGATATGCATTAATGTCTGTCTGCCATCTTACCTTTCCTCCTCATGTGTCCATCTTAGAGGCCAGAACCCTTTCACCTGGCTTCCTTTATAATCTCCTCCCAGCCTGACTCCACCCCAGGCCCTATCACAGAACACTATATTAACCTGTGCACTGCAAGCCTGCTTTGCTGATCAACGTGTTTGTTAGGCATTGTGTGTTTGGGTTCCTGCCTGCCGTGTGCTACGTCTGTCTCTCTGTTACATATTTGGCTTGTCCCCGACTATCCCTGTCTGCTCGTGCCCCTTGACCTTCGGCTTGTCCCTCGTTATCCTTGTGCTGCTGCTTCCCCTCTTTTCCCCTTATCCTACGGGGCGTGAGCTAGGAGACTCTAGGGGCCGCGACCTGGACCCAGCCTGCAGCATAACATCCTCACCACTAGAGGCTCTGGAGAAGACCTGCTGGGTCTTAGACTCCGCGCCCTGGGGAATCTTGGCTCTAGCTTCCTATAGGATCCCGGTTGTGCTCCTCTGGTCCCGCTTTCCACAACCACCCAGTTTCCTATCCGCAGCAGTCAGCCATAGGGTTCACTACCTTGCGGTGCACTCCTGTCCCCCTACGGTGTGCATCTGTCACCTGGCCACAGGTGACCTGACAGTTTGATCAGCCATGGACCCGGCTGACAGGCCGCTCCCCGCGGATGATCCATTACAGGGCATAGTCCGTAGACTTGATGCGATTCCTCCAGGATCTGGCTTCTCGCTTCGAGCAGTTTAAGACCTCCGTGGGAACCCCAAATCTGCAACCTCAAGTACAACCAGCGGCTGCGCCTTTCGCATCAGTCGCAGCCACACACTCACTAGAACTGCCAGCTCCGTTCCGTTTCTCTGGGGACTCCAAGGCCTGCAGGGGGTTTCTCAGCCAATGTACGATTCATTTTGAGCTTCAGCCTCAAAACTTCCTGTCTGATCGGGCTAAGGTAGCCTATATCATCTCCCTCCTCTCCGGTGAAGCTTTAGCCTGGGCTGCCCCCCTGTGGGAAAGGAATGATTCTGTGGTTTCCATCCTGTCCGACTTCTTGGAGCTCTTTCGGAACATCTTCGAGGAGCCGGCTTGGGCTTCTTCAGCGGCTAGTGCTGTCTTACCTCTTCACCAAGAAGCTAGTTCAGTGGGACAATACGCTCTTCAGTTCCGTATCCACACAGCTGAATTGAGCTGGAATAATGAGGCCCTGGTCGCTACCTTTTTACATGGCCTCTCTGACCGAGTGAAAGACGAATTAGCGGGAAGAGCCATTCCCGTCGGTCTGGACGATGTAATTTCTTTGTGCAACCAGATCGACATTCGTTTTCAGGAAAGGTCGCTAGAAAAAAGACACCAGCACTCTCTGGGTCCTAGCCAGTCTGAGCTCCCCTCCCTTCATCCCGTGGAGCATCTTCTGCCTGCTGAGGGACCTATGCAGCTGGGCCGGACCAGACTAACCCCCAAAGAACGTGCTAGGTGCAGAACTCTGGGCTTGTGCCTCTATTGTGGGGGCAAGGGTCATTTTCGTGACTTTTGCTCGCTTCTGTCCGGGAAACGCTCGGGCCTAATACATTTGGAAGGTGGAGTATCAGACCCTGAAACATCACCTTCTCGCCTTCTGCTGCCGGTGTTCCTTCATGTAGGCACTTCTCCTCAATCAACCCTTGCATATCTGGATTCAGGGGAAGCCGGCAATTTTATGGATTGGGGAACTGCTTCTTCTATGAAGCTTACCCTTTCACCTCTCGCTACCCCATTGGTAGTCTCGGCTATTGATGGCACAGTTCTCCCAGGGGGCCCTATTCGCTTCCAGACGCTACCCATTAGGATGTCGGTAGGGATTCTCCACCAGGAGTGGATATCCTTTCTCATTCTACCCAAGGCCTCTACCCTCATTGTATTGGGCCTTCCTTGGCTGCAGCTCCACTCTCCACATGTGGACTGGGCCTCTGGGCAGGTCCTGGCTTGGGGTCCCTTATGTTTCTCATCATGTCTTCTCAAGGTGGCCCCCAAAGAGAGACTTCGGGTTGCTACCACTTCTGTTTCTTCTGATCTTCCCGCTGCATACAGCGATTACCGGGATGTGTTCTGTAAGAAATCAGCTGAGGTGCTTCCTCCCCACAGGTCTTTTGACTGTGCTATTGATCTTGTCCCCGGAGCATCTCTGCCCAGGGGTCGTACCTACCCTCTGTCCATCCCAGAGACCCTGGCCATGTCTGAGTATGTTGCAGAGAATCTGGAGAGAGGTTTCATCCGGAAATCCGCATCACCTGCAGGGGCAGGGTTCTTTTTCGTTGCCAAAAAGGATGGTACCCTAAGACCCTGTATCGACTATCGAGGTTTAAACGCGGTTACTATTAAAAATCGATACCCCCTACCCTTAATATCTGAACTATTCGATAGGTTGAAGGGTACCTCCATTTTCACCAAGTTGGATCTCAGAGGCGCGTACAATCTCATTCGAATACGGGAGGGTGACGAATGGAAGACTACATTCAACACTAGAGACGGGCATTACGAATACCTGGTGATGCCTTTTGGTTTGTGTAATGCCCCAGCTGTGTTTCAAAACTTCGTCAATGAAATCTTCAGAGATCTGCTGTACCAGTTTGTTGTCATCTATCTGGATGACATTCTGATCTTTTCTGAAAATCTGCTCGTCCACAGAAATCATGTCCGCACTGTACTTCAGCGTCTTAGAGAGAACAATCTCTATGCCAAGCTGGAGAAATGTTCCTTTGAATGTTCTGAGGTCCTGTTTTTGGGGTGCTTTGTCTCATGTTCGGGTCTTCGTATGGATCCTGCAAAGGTCTTGGCTATTACCAACTGGCCTCTTCCTGCTAGCCTCAAGGACACACAGCGCTTTCTTGGCTTCACAAATTATTATAGGCAGTTCAAAAGGAATTACTCTTCCATTGCCGCGCCTATTATCGCTTTAACCAAGAAGGGTGCGAATACCAAAGACTGGCCCCCTGAAGCTGTCTCTGCATTTCACGACCTGAAACAGGCCTTTGTTTCTGGACATCTCTTGAGGAGACCAAATCCTGGGGATGCATTTTTTATTGAAGTAGACGCTTCCTCAATGGGGGTGGGAGCTGTGCTTCTTCAAATCTTTGAGAAGAAACGTCAACCATGTGCGTTCTTCTCCAAAAAAAATTCTCAGGCAGAGAGGAATTATGCCATCGGTGATCGGGAACTTCTCGCGATTAAATTGGCGTTAGAGGAGTGGCGTCATCTCTTGGAGGGTTCCCCTCACTCCATAATGATCTTTACTGACCACAAGAATTTATAGTATCTACAGAATGCTAAACGTCTGAATCCTAGACAGGCCAGGTGGAGTCTCTTCTTTGCCCGTTTTAATTTCACGATTACTTACAAACCTGGTTCCTGCAACGGTCGGGCTGATGCGCTCTCTAGGTCATTTGACACTTTTGACGAGGAGTCCGCCCCTGAACCTGAGCCGATCATTCCAACCTCGTGCATTGCTGCCCACTCTACCACCCTGAAGTCAAAGATTCCGCCTGGTAAGACCTTTGTCCCCACTGTCCTCATCACTACTGGTGGCCTAATCTCCGCTCAGACGTCAAAGACTACGTTAAGGCTTGTCATGTCTGTGCTCAGTCTAAATCCTCCACACAAACTCCTGCTGGTCTCCTCATGCCCTTGCCCATTCCTAAGGAGCCCTGGGCTCATATTGCCATGGATTTTATCACCGACCTCCCACTGTCGGAGAATAATACAATCATTTGGGTGGTAATCGATCGGTTCTCCAAGATGGCTCATTTTGTTCCTCTTCCTGGTCTTCCTTCTGCCCCTGCCTTGGTTCCCATTTTCATTCGAGAAATTCTCCGCCTTCATGGGGTTCCTTCTCATATTGTTTCCGATAGGGGAGTCCAATTCACGTCTCGTTTCTGGAGAGCCTTTTGCAAATCCCTCAATATTGTCTTGGATTTTTCCTCTTCTTACCATCCCCAATCCAATGGACAGACTGAGAGGGTTAATCAGGAGTTGGAGGTCTTTCTTCGCACCTTTGTGTCTTCTCACCATGACGATTGGTCCTCTCTACTCCCGTGGGCAGAATTCTCCCATAACAATCATGTGAATACCAGTTCGCAGAAGACACCCTTTTTCACAGTTTATGGAAAACACCCTCAACTTCCTCTTCCCATGATCTGTTCTCCAGATATTCCAGCTTTGGCTTCGGTTCAGGAGTCTCTCAATTCCGTTTGGGGTGATGTTCATGATTCCCTCCGGGCAGCTGCTGAAAAATTCAAAGGCTTTGCCGACCGCCTCAGGCGTAAACCGCCTTCTATTCAGCCAGGGGACAAAGTCTGGCTCTCTACCAGGAACATCAAGCTCCGAGTTCCTTCTCTGAAGTTTGCTCCACGATTCATTGGTCCTTACACGGTAACTGCTAAACTGAATCCGGTTTGTTTCAAACTCCAGATTCCTAAGAACCTTAAAATCACTAACTCCTTCCATGTTGCCCTTCTAAAGCCTTTAGTCCTCAATAAATTCTCTCGTCCTCTCCCTACCGTGGCGCCTGTCTCTGAGGATAATCAGGAGTACGAGGTCAGTCAAATTCTGGACTCCCGACTTTGTAAAGGCGTTCTTCAGTACCTCGTTCATTGGAAGGGGTTTGGTCCTGAGGAGAGGTCTTGGATCACTGCATCTGAGGTCTTTGCACCCCGTCTGTTAAAGGAGTTTCATCTGAAGTTTCCCTCTAAACCTGGGCCCAGGCGGGGAAGGGGGAGGCCTCGTAAGAGGGAGGGTACTGTCATGGATATGCATTAATGTCTGTCTGCCATCTTACCTTTCCTCCTCATGTGTCCATCTTAGAGGCCAGAACCCTTTCACCTGGCTTCCTTTATAATCTCCTCCCAGCCTGACTCCACCCCAGGCCCTATCACAGAACACTATATTAACCTGTGCACTGCAAGCCTGCTTTGCTGATCAACGTGTTTGTTAGGCATTGTGTGTTTGGGTTCCTGCCTGCCGTGTGCTACGTCTGTCTCTCTGTTACATATTTGGCTCGTCCCCGACTATCCCTGTCTGCTCGTGCCCCTTGACCTTCGGCTTGTCCCTCGTTATCCTTGTGCTGCTGCTTCCCCTCTTTTCCCCTTATCCTACGGGCGTGAGCTAGGAGACTCTAGGGGCCGCGACCTGGACCCAGCCTGCAGCATAACATCCTCACCACTAGAGGCTCTGGAGAAGACCTGCTGGGTCTTAGACTCCGCGCCCTGGGGAATGTTGGCTCTAGCTTCCTATAGGATCCCGGTTGTGCTCCTCTGGTCCCGCTTTCCACAACCACCCAGTTTCCTATCCGCAGCAGTCAGCCATAGGGTTCACTACCTTGCGGTGCACTCCTGTCCCCCTACGGTGTGCATCTGTCACCTGGCCACAGGTGACCTGACAAGCCGAACTGCCTATTGCACTTCATTGATCTCGGCTCGTCATATGTATTGTACGTCACCGCGTTCTTGACGGTCGGAGTTTCAGACAAGATTTGTGGGACCGTGTGTATGCAACACAAGTTTGAGCCCCATTCCGTCGGAAATAAAACCACGGTTTTCTTGTCGGAATTTCCGATCGTGTGTACGCAGCATTAGACCGAATTTTAATGGTTCAAAGAATGTCAGGCAAAATGGTCGACCCTCACGTACTGTATGCTCACTTCATCAAATCTGGCCCTCTTTAACTGGTGACTCTGACCGGAATAAAATGTCTCTCCAATAAGTATGCGGTCCCGCAGTGTATATTGTTTTGTTCCTCAGCTCTCATCCGTCTTCCTGTAAGCAATTCCTCGTCCGTCTGGACAGGATCAGGATCTTGGACACAAGTAGCTTCACTCAGCTGCAGTTCTGGTCACTGAAGTCTGTTTCCACAGTCTGTTTCCATTGCTGCCTGCTCGCTCTCTCTCTTTTATGAATCTCTGTCCAAACAGCCCGTTAGCTGTGTCAAAAAAAAAACAGCGGCATCTTGTGGCCAAACAACAGAATGACAGTTAAATATTTAATTTTAAACAAACAGTGTTCAGACAATGAGAGCTGCTTCCCATCTTACATGCCACCCCACTAGAGGTTGTCGTCCTCTGCAACCCTCCCCATACAAACTCATTCTGGGCATAGAGCTGTGTGGGCACATCAGCATTGGGCCTGGTTGACCATCAAAGAGGGATAGGTTCAGAAGCACTGGGGACTTCAGACACATCTAATGAGGGAGGGGTTGCTGACTGCTCAACACTTTCCCGAGGTAGCAAACTTGTCACGGCGGGAGCCTCTGTGGGTACAGCCCACCATTCCTCCTCCAAGGGTATTTGCTCTGTACCCTGAGCAGAAGGAGGCATCTCCTCCACGCACACAGGCTTATCAAAATTACAATGTCTCAACATGTTACGGTGCAAGTTTCGTGAAGGCCCCCCAGTCCCTATTGGTTCTACCTCATAAACCGGGATGTCAGGGTCTATCCTCTTCTTCACCGTGTAAGGGACTGCCTCCCACCGCACATCCAACTTTCCAGATGGACGCTTAGCTTTGACCATCACTCGATCACCCTGGGCAAACCAATCCCTCTGCACTGGTCTTGGGTTAGGATGTACCACTTGTCCCAGGCGCTCCTCCACAACCTTGTGGATTGCTCTTAGCCAGCGGCGGTGCTCTTGCACCTATGCAGTGGTATTTCTTGGTGATGGCTCCATCGGATCGGGAATGTGGAGATCTTCAATCTCCCGTCCGGCTCTCCCAAACATGAGCATATGTGGGGAGTAACCGGTGGTACTGTGTACCCTGTTGTTATAGGCCCACATCAGTTCAGGTAGGTACTCGGGCCATCGAGCCTTATAGTTGTCCTCCAGAGTCCGCAGCATCTGGAGCAAGGTGTGGTTGAACCGCTCGCACGCCCCGTTTCCCTGGGGGGTGATACGGGGTGGTGCGAGAACGTTCAATGCCATACAGTTGATACAGCTCATTCATCAGAGTACCCTGAAAACATGCCCCCTGGTCCGAATGTATCCTCCGAGGACACCCAAACACCTGTATAAAGTGTTTACAGACCACATCCGTGGCCGACTCTGCCATCTGGTCTCTGGTGGGTACAGCCACTGCATACTTGGTGAAATGATCTGTCATGACTAGACAGTACGAGTGTCCCGAGGTCGAGTACCCAAACTTTACATAATCGATCATAAGAAGCTCTAGGGGCGCTGAGGTCTGGATGGCCTGAACAGGAGCCCGTTGTTCAGTACTCTTGTTCAACCCACAGGGTCGACACTTAAGACCTGCCTCAGCCACCATGTCTGCCAGATCGGGACAGTATACCAGCCGTTGAAGCCACTTGAACGTTTTCTCAGTCCCGAAATGGGCTCCCCTTTCATGAGCTTCCTGGGCGGCCTCCGGTCCCCATGACATGGGGGTGACAATCTGAGGCCGGTACTGCAACACTGACTGTAAGTATATGGTCCGACACAGGAGGCCCTGGGTAACAGTCAGCTTATCCCACTGCCTCAACAACTTTTGGCCCTCTGGAGTCAGACGGGCCCGCTCTTCTGGCCGAGGCCAGATTTTAGTCCAGACCTATTCTCTCACTTTTCACAGGTCTGGGCAGCCATTCTGGACTCTCTCCCAATCAGCCAACGTCTTGCCTAGCAACATGTGCATCCCGGACGCCACCCACTTGAATGTGCCACGTCCTGGAACATGGGTACTCGACCAAGGTCAGGAGTTTCAGTGTCGTCTAGCTCCTCATCGGCATTCCAATCAGATAACCCAACAGGGACTCAGGAGAGTGCATCAGCGTTGCGGTTCTGTCTTCCTGACCGAAACTTGATGCGGTATTGGTACTTAGAAAGTCGAGCCAACCACCTCTGCTCCAGCGCACCAAGCTTGGCATTCTCCAGATGTGCTAATGGGTTGTTGTCTGTCATCACGGTCACCTCTGCACCTGTCAGGTACTCCGCGAACCTTTCGGTCATGGTCCACACCAGTGCCAGTAGTTCCAATTAAAGACTGGCTGTCATAGGCAATGACTCTTTCACGTCCATCCTGAGCTTGTGATAACACGGCCCCCAAGCCATGTAGGCTCCCGTTAGTGTACAACAGGAATGGGGTGTCGAACCGCGCATAAGCCAGAATCGGGGCACTGGTCAGCGCCTGCTTCACTGTCTCGAAGGCCTCTTGTTGCCGGGGTCCCCACTCGATGGGACGATTCTTTGGGCCCCCGCAGTACCTCTTGTTAACTCGTTTAATGGGCCTACCAAATGAGCAAATTTGGGTATAAACCTCCTGTAGTAGCCGGCCAATCCCACAAATGCCCGCACCTCTCGTAGAGTATGCGGTTGGGGCCAGTTCTGGATGGCTTCCACATTGCTGGGGGTCGGCTTTACCCCCTCCTGGGTGACCACATGTCCCAAATACTCTATCTGTTGTTTAAACAGTTGGCACTTCTTGGGCTTGATCTTGAGCCCATGATCTCGCACCCGTCGTAGGACCTGTCGCAGCTTCTGGAGGTGATCTTCAAAAGAGGCCCCAAATACTACTATGTTGTCCAGGTAGATCAATACCGACTCGAAGTTGAGATCCCCCAGACAGTGCTCCATCAACCGCTGGAATGTTCCCGGGGCATTGGACAGGCCAAACGGCATCCGGTTAAACTCATAGAGTCCCATAGGTAGGATGAAGGCCGTCTTTGCTTTGTCCCTCTTGGCCATTGGTACCTGCCAATACCCACTGGCCAGGTCAAGAGTCGAGAAGAACTTTGCTTGACTCAGGGCGGACAACGACTCCTCAATCCGCGGAAGGGGGTAGGCATCCCGGACGGTCTGGGCATTCAGCTTCCGATAATCCACACAGAACCGGAGACTCCCATCTTTCTTCCACACCAAGACTACCGGAGCAGCCCACGGACTCTGGCTCTCCTGGATCACTCGGTTTTCCAACATGCTGGCCACCATATCTTTCACCTCCTGGTACATTTTAGGTGGGATTTGCCGGTAACGTTCCCTGATTGGTGCAGAATCGCCGGTGGGGATTTCGTGTTCAATGGCGGAAGCACACCTGAAGTCCTCTTCATGTCTCGAGAATGCCTCCTGAAATTCCAAAATGGTGTCTTCCAGCAACTTCTGTTGTCCTGGAGTCAGGGTCTTGCAGTCCACCCCCATCCGAGCCATGATCACTAGACTGTTCCACTCCGCTGTCGGGGTTTCCCGTTGATGGACCTCTACAGCATAGGTCCAGGCTGACCTCCTATCTGGCTGTAGTGTGAAGCTCGTTCGTCGAGGCATATCCCCTTCAGACACATAAACTTTGGCCAGCAAGGTATTCCCAGGCACGGTTAACTCAGTCTTCAACATTGAGGCAGCGTACAGGCACACATCCATCCTTCACAATTGCGAGGGCCAGGGCTACCAGTGGGCGAGTCTGCGTCTCCTCTTGGTAAGCCGGCTCGATCAGGACCTCCAGTCCATTCAGTTGTCATCCCGCCCCCACCAGCAGCATCAATATTTGTTCTTGATGAGGTGGGACCTTCACTGGGGTCCTGATGACAAAAGGCAAAACGTTTTATTTTTTAGCTTTGCATAAAGTGAAGAGGGAATAAAACACCTGTCTGGCTCTTAGGCTACTTTCACACTGAGGCGCTTTGCAGGCGCTATAGCGCTAAAAATAGCGCCTACAAAGCGCCCTGAAAGAGCCTCTTCTCTCACTCCAGTGTGAAAGCCTGAGGGCCTTCACACTGGAGCGGTGCGCTGGCAGGACGCTCAAAAAAGTCCTGCCAGCCGCATCTTTGAGGCGCTGTAGGAGCGGTGTATACACCACTCCTAAAGCGCCCCGGCCCATTGAAATGCAGCGGCGCTTTGCCTGCGGTTTTAAACCTTTTTTGGGGGGTTAAAAGCGCCCGCTATCGGCCGAATAGTGCTGCAAAAACTACGATAATGCGCCGCTAAAAATAGTGGCGCTTTACCGCCGACGGCGCAACGCCTCAGTGTGAAAGTAGCCTTATTGCTGTTCATGCCCCATTCGAGAGATTCACCCTCTCTACTTGTCCTGTTTACCATTATCACAGAGCATGAGGCTGAAAGAAATTCCCAAATGTTGGGTTGTCACCAGAACAGGACTAAATCTTATAGAGCGGACAATAGTTATGGTGACCCTGGAGACAACCAGGAATTCCCTCTCCTTGTTTGGCTAGAGGAACTGATGGGAACTCCCACCTATGGGGTTATAGCCCTCCTTTAACTCTGGGACGACATGTCGCCACTTTAAAAAAAAGAAAACACCTGCAAGACAAAGGCATAATGAGCTAGTATGCATAGCATACTAGCTCATTATGTAATACTCACCTGGGATCGAAGCCCCTGCTGCGGTGCCCAACACAGCACCGGCCGGCGGCATGTTGTCCCGGAGTTACTTCTGGGTATCGTGGCTCTGACGCTGTGATTGGCCGGAGCCGCAATGACGTCACTCCCACACATGCGCGCGGGAGCCACCAATTACGGCATGACCTCCTTTAGAAACGGCACGATCGCCGTTTCTAAAGTTTGCCTGTGCCGTAGACATCGGCGCTCGTCTCTATTGTAAATATCTCCTAAACTGTGTAGGTTTAGGAGATATTCCTAGCACCTACAGGTAAGCCTTAATCTAGGCTTACCTGTAGGAAAAAGTGGTTGTACAGTGTGTACAACCACTTTAAGACTGGTTCATACTGGGTATGCACAGGAATGCAACACACAATGCAGTGCACTTCCTGAACGTTCCTGTTCTTTTTGATCTTTAACCACTTAAGCCCCGGACCATTTTGTAGCTAAAGGACCATGCCCCTTTTTGCGATTTGGCACTGCGTCGCTTTAACTGACAATTGCTCAGTCGTGCGACATGGCTCCCAAACAAAATTGACGTCCTTTTTTTCCCACAAATAGAGCTTTGTTTGGTGGTATTTGATCACCTCTGTGGTTTTTATTTTTTGCACTATAAACAAAAATAGAAATTCAATATTTTTAACTTTTTGCAATAATAAATATACCCCAAAAATGTATAAAAAAATATTTTTTTCCTCAGTTTAGGCCGATACGTATTCTTCTACATATTTTTGGTAAAAAAATTGCAATAAGCGTTTATTGATTGGTTTGCGCAAAAATTATAGCGTCTACAAAATAGGGGGTAGTTTTATGGCATTTTTATTAAAATTTTTTTTTTTTTAGTAATGGCGGCGATCAGCGATTTTTATCATGACTGCGACATTATGGCGGACAGATCGGACACTTTTGACACCATTTTGGGACCATTGTCATTTTTACAGCGATCAGTGCTATAAAAATGCACTGATTACCGTGAAAAAGACACTGGCAGTGAAGGGGTTAACCTGTAGGGGGCCCTGAAGGGGTTAAGTGTTTCCTAGGGAGTGATTACTACTGTCTGGGGGTGTGGTTTGGCATGTGACGTCACTGATCGTCGTTCCCTATGACAGGGAACAGACGATCAGTGACACTCACACTAGGAAGCATGGGAAGAGGTTTGTTTACACTTACCTCTCCCCATTCTTCAGCTCTGTGACCCGATCACGGGACACCGGTGGCGATCGGGTCCGCGGGTACTGCAGGCGTGGTCACAGAGCTCAGGACCAGGTCACAAGCGCGCCGCCGGGCTTCGTAAAGAGGACGTACCTGTACGTGCTTGTGCCCAGCCGTGCCATTCTGCCGACGTATATCGGCGTGAGGCGGCCCTTAAGTGGTTAAGAACACATCTTGAAACCTCAGTCTGCTTTGAACTCTTGGCCTGAGAGAAACCTTGCTCATGCAGTATAACTACGTTGTGTCTTGTTGCTTTGCTCAGTCTTGCCATGGTGTACAACCTGTGACAGTCTTCTACAACCTCACCTTAGTAGCAGAGTTTGGCTGTTCCTCACCCAGTTTTAGACCTCCTACAGAGCTTTTCTGTTTCAGTGTGACAGTGTTTCAACCTACATATACAATTGATACCATTAATACCTGCTTGGTATAATTGGTTAATCATATACAATATCTGACTCTAATCCTACAAAATCCGTAACTTTGTGCAAGTGTACAAAGTGTGCAAGTGTAAGAATTGATGCTGGTTTGAAGCCAAAGTATAGTTGCACCAAATATTGATTTAATTTCAATTTTTCTTCTGCTCGCTCACTGTGCATTTTGTAGATTGATGAAAATAAACAACTAAAATGTATATTTTTGAAAGCAACCTTACTTTACAGCTCTTCTTTACACCTGTCTAAAACTTTTTGCACAATACTGTACCTGCTACTTCTGTGGTGCTGGAGCTCTGCTTCTAGAAGCTTTTTCCTTGGCTAATCTCAATCCGGCTATGTGCATAAGAGCAGAGGCTTTCTCTGTTCTCTCCCACCTCATTGGCCCAGATACAGCAGTGGGAGCCATTTGCTGTCAATCACAGCCAGGACGTGGGGGGGCAGGGTCGCCAGGGAATGCCAGGGCGAGGCCGTGCCCCACTCTGTGTGACAAACAGAGTAGGGCTTGGGAGCTAGCCAGCATGAGTGCCCCCATAGCAAGCAGCTTGCTATGGGGGCACTTGGCAGATGGGAGTAGCCTGGAGTTCTACAGCAGGGGAAAATAAATCCTTCCTGATCCCCAGAGAGGGAATCGAATATTCCCTGGATCAACTTTAACTATAAATGTTAGTACCCAGTTATATTATGTACATTTAGGAAAGAATCCAGGCTTTTCTTAAAGCAATCTACTGAGCTTGCTAGAACCACCTCTGGAGGGAGTCTATTCCACATTTTCACAGCTCTTACTGTGAAGAAACCTTTCCATATATGGAGATTAATATCTTTTCCTCTAGACGTAAAGAGTGCCCCCTTGTCCTCTGTGATGACCTTAAAGTGAATAACTCAACACCAAGTTCACTATATGGACCCCTTATGTATTTGTACATGTTGATCATGTCCAACCTTAATCTCCTCTTCTTAAGAGAGAATAAGTTCAGTTCCTCTAATCTTTCCTCATAGCTGAGCTCCTCCATGCCTCTTATTAGTTTGGTTGCCTTTCTCTGCACTTTTCCCAGTTCTACGATATCCTTTTTGAGAACTGGTGCCCAAAACTGAACTGCATATTCTAGATGAGGTCTTACTAATGATTTGTACCTACCTCTCTTAATACAAGAAAGGACTTTGCTTGCTTTGGAAACTGCAGCTTGGAATTTCATGCTATTACTAGGCTTACGATCTACCAGAACCCCTAGACCAGTGATGGCGAACCTTGGCACTCCAGATATTTTGGAACTACATTTCCTATGATGCTCACCTACACTGCAGAGTGCATGAGCATCATGGGAAATGTAGTTCCAAAACATCTGGGGTACCAAGGTTCGCCATCACTGCCCTAGACCCTTCTCCACTATGGTTTCCCCTATTTGTACTCCCCCAAGTATGTATAATGCATGCATGTTCTTAGCCCCCAAGTGCATAACTTTACATTTATCAACATTAAACCTCATTTGCCTCATAGTTGCCCATGGAAACAGGGCATTGAGGTCGGCTTGTAAATTGGAGACATCCTGTAAGGACGTTATTCCACTGCATAGTTTGGTGTCATCGGATAAAGTTTGAAACACAAAATCATAAATTATAATATAATAAATAACTATAAATAATTATAACAAATAATAATATAATTATAATAACATTTATTTAATAATGTAATCAAATCAAAAACACTGAAATTTGCTCAGTTGCTGAATTGTCGCTGTTGTCATTTTCAGTGTTTGATGATTAATATCCCCACAAATCACTATCGCTGAATTCTGCAAGTGATTCAAATTTATTATCGCTGTACTTTTGACGTAAAGGGACACTGTTTGGTTGCTTTGGACAATCTCCAGTTTCCAGGTAGAAAGAACAGTATATATAATATAAAACTCCATGCAGGGCACTGGACAAAGCATTAGGGACAAAGGAGGTGAAATTATGGGTGAGTGAGTCCAGTAAAGATAATGGGACAGGTACAGCTGGAGAGGCAGAGTGAGATTCCTGAATCCAGGTTTCAGTAACAGCAAATAGGCTAAATGAGTTGGAGATAAAAAGGTAATGGATAGAGGTGAGCTTGTTGCAGACAGAGTGGGCATTCCAGATTATTTCCATTTGGTCCAAATCCACTTGATGTCTCTTATATTTAGTGTTGCATTGCTGTGTAAATATTTCAGTTATTTTTATGACATGTCTATTTTCAAACATAACATAAAGTTAAAAGGATAAACAGAGACCATATTAGTCACTGGTCTAGACCGACGTTAATGAATCAAAATGTGATCAATCCAAGGAAGATAGTTTTAAGTGAATTAAAACAATTTGGCAGGTAAGTATTAGAATCCATTTAAACAGTGTAAAGGGTATAATTATAATGCAGTACATGTGACATTTACCAAGCATTCACTGCAGGTGAATTAATCCCTAATTTAAATAAATGCACAAATAGGATTCACCTGCAGAGAATGCTTTAATGATCAACACATTCACTATTTAATAAATGTGCTCCCAAATGTGGGCATCCAAGCTCCAATAAATTGTGCATTTATGGTAAGAGCCAAATCCATATCTACCAACCGTTCTGGATTCCGCAATACTGTCCCAGGATTTTATCAAAATCCTGGAGTACCGCTGTGTCTCGCATTCCCACTGAATGACAGTATATGGGCAGCTGCTGGAGGGCCTGTACTGTACAGTACCCTTTATAGAGTGATTCAGCTGATCTAGGTCAGCTTTCTTTTGCCATGGTAACCCTCCACCATTCCCAACATTCTGCAGTTACTATGCAGTCTCTGCCTACTCAAGGTGTGTATGATGGGAAAATGTGTTTTTATCTGGTTTCATATTCATTCGTTAAGTTGATAATTTAGTTTCGTCATATTTGTTAAGTTAGAATGATTCGTTTTCAGAATTTGTTTTGTATATTCAGATTCATTTTGTATATTTGTTATTTCAAATCGATTTGAAATTTAATTTGAATTCAAAATGAAAACATATTGCAATAAATACAGTAAGGTATAAATGTGAAATAAGGTGATTCTACTACTCATACTTAGGCTGTTTTATAGAATAAATAAGAAAAGAATAGAACAGAACAGAATAAAAGAGAATAGAACAGAAGAGAATAAAATGGAATAGAATAGAAAATAAAGGAATAGAATGGAATAGAATAAAACAGAATAGAATTGAAAAAAGACCAGCATAGAATAGAATAGAATAGAACAAATATAGCCGTAGCTATATTCATTCTATTTTATTATATTATATTCTAATTGTAGCGGACACCCTCGTCCCAGTCCCCTCTATTAAAGTTCAACTCGCACTGTCTCTGGTCTAGGGGTATGATAGGGGAGGGAGAGGGTGAGCTACGCCAGGCTTCTACCACAGGTGTGATGTGGTATCAGCAATGTCTCTGTTGTTTTTACCTTCGGGTCTGTGCTGTGCATCTGGATCCTCCCTCCAAGAGTCTCTGTGAACCTCGTCTGCCAGAAATTGAGCCCCACACCATTAACGTCCAACACACTTTTATTGTAGAACATAACATGGACTCCCTTGGCTATAGAACAGAAAAGGAGGTGTGGGTGCGAATAGGCCCAGACACAAATTCAATCCTCCACTCTCCTCCCTGAGAGTGGGCTATGGTCTCCGCACGAGGGAAATTATCCTTCCGGACGGTCTCCGACAAGAGACTCACCTGTCACCGGCAGTATGCTGCACCGGGTCTTCAGATGAGGAGCTCTTCCCAGGTCCATTACGCCCACCTTGGATTCAGGCATCCATCCCCGGAGTGCCTTAGGATCCTTCCCTCGCGGAACTCAGTGTTGGGCACTGAGCTCCGGACCTCCATCCAAGTACCTCACCCCAGGACTAAAGGTGCCTGAGGTGGAACACGATCTCCAGTGGTCCTCTAGGCCTAGGCCGCCTAGAGGACGGACACGAACCACCGTCCGCAGGCTGAAGGTGCCTGGGACTCCGACCCCGTGACCAAGATGGACGGCCCCTTTATACCCTCTCCCAGCAAGCACGGCGGGTTCCCCGCCCCACCATACCGCTGCCGAGAGAGGACAAAAAGGAGGCTCAGCACACAGCGGTATCCGTCCGTCAGCCCATGGTGACAGCGCCACCCAGTGGGCCGCCGGGAACACACCACCGGTGTCACTGAAAAATTTAAAAATTACCCCGGGAAAGTAAGTACCCGCTACATTCTCCCCCCTGTCATTTGACACTGGTCCCCAGTGTCTGGAGTGAATCATGCCCTCTCCGGCTGACATAATCCAGTCCAGAAACCAACTAACAAATTGAAAAAACTAAATTTTTTAGGAAAACTATCCTAACAAAGAAGTTGTGTCTGAGCCCCTGTAACAAAAGAGGAGTGAAGAACAACACATTCAACATTATACTTTTCCCTCCCATCCTGACTAAGAACCAACCCCCAGGTTCCATAATCTTGCCGGATGCTCTCCTGCAGAGGGGAAAAAAAAAACAAAACCAACACACAAACCCTGACACATGTATTCGTGTAGTGAAGGAAAGAAACTTCTCCGAAAAGAAATTCCTTTTCTCCAAAGAGTGAGTGCATGAAAAGTGTAAAAAAAAGTTGCGCAAGACTGCCACCTGGTGACAGCCTCGCGGTACTGCACTCGTGGAGCTTCTTCTTCTTTGGCTCTATCTACCCCAGAGTCTGTGATCTCTTTGCAGGAAGATGAAAAAAAAACAACAGGAATAGTTCCTCATTCCTTTGGGCACACACAAAACAACTGCCCCAAAAAGTTCAGCAACATGATAAGAACGGAGTCTTTCTCTCCTATAGGTAAAAGCGGGGATGCGGCAGAATCAGTGGCTTCAAGTGCTGATCCACGGTCTCCAGATGATACTCCACATCTTCGCCTTCTTTGCGTCGGATCAACACTTTATCTGCATGGATGTGTCGTCCTAACATCCATTCAGCCTTGCAATCTTTGAAACGTTGTGAAGCAGTGGAAGAGCATGCCAGGTACCTGCGGGTGTGCGGAACCTTAATATGGGTCCACACAAAGTCATTGTACCAGCGCTCCCTGTACACCTCCACCTCATAAAGCAAGTCCTTCGATAAGTAGGGATACTCCCATCCATACTCCTCTGCAACCTTTTGGCCAAATAAGCGTTGTAGTCTCACCAAAGGAGGCATGGTAGCTCTGTCTCCTTCACCAGGCAAAACTATTGATTCTGGATGACGAGGCGCCCTAACCACCTCCAATCTGGGCATCGGTGCCCGCAGCAACAGTCTCTGTACCCCAGCATCAGATGCAGGTTGCGCCGGGGATCCAGGGACAAGCTGGGAACGGGACCCTTCTTCAGGCACTGATGCCTCCACCCGGGGTGTACTTTCCCCTGTTGACATGGGTGAATTCCGAGGTCTGTGGAATGTAGCAAGTGGTACCTTGTCCCAGCCTTTCTTGGCAAACAGATCATCTATGATGGCATCATCTCCCAGATCCGAGAGCGATTCCAGGTCGGAGGTGTCACACTCCTCCGCGGGTATGTAGCCCTTTGTGGAACCGGAGCCTCCACACTCTGCGGACTTGCTAGGCCATGCCTTCCCGACACCTCCTCCCACACACCAAGTCTCTTTGCCTGGCTTACCTCGGCCTTTCCTTGAAGCGGGACGTCCGGAACCCTCGTCAACGGATCCATCCGGGCCTGTCGTAAGCGTGCGAGACGGTCCACCACCACCGCTGGTCGGGGCTACCATGCTGGTTCTTTTCTTCGGTGGCGGACGCTGCGAGACAGTGGCGACGAGTCAGCATCCTCGGATTTCTCCCGTAGAGTTTTAACGACCTCCTCCGCGGTCGCTGCAGTGTGCGCAGGGGTGACTCTCACAGCAGTGATTTCTCCTCTCTGAGTGGTGGTACCTGAAGCCCGGCCTGGGTAGATGGTTCTCGGCCTCTCAACTGCCGGATCCACCTCAAACGTGAACTCCCCACAGGCCTCACAGCGTCCGAACGGCTTCAACAGGCACACCAGTCCCGAACACCCGGGACAAATCATACCCAGGGCCTCAACGTCCATACACGAGTATAGGGCGAATCGACCCCTTGGCTTCAGTCGGATCCCCGTATCCGTTATCGGAGCAGCAGCAGTCAATGTCGTGGTGGAAGGATGAACCGGAATCCACGAGGTATGTCCAAACATGGCGACCTGTTGCTGATCCATCGCACACTGCAGAGTTTTCGCGCCAATGTCCCACGTGTAGTCCCTTCACACGTATTGGACTCCTCCCCTTTGCTCCAGTTCGTGGGCTTTCTTCACTTTCCTTGGTTGAGCCACGCCCACGAACCAAGCGGCAGGGGTTGTGTCTGGTGGCGCAGTGCAATTAGAAGCCCCCACGTGTACTACTTCACACGGCTGAGCTCCCCCCCATTCACCCCTCTTCCTGCGCGGGCCTTTCCTTTCTTGGGGTCATGTCCACGACTTCGAGCAGGGCTGCACTTTGGCCTATTCGTTTAACTCTTCCAGCAGACACGTTTCATACAGTGATGCACAACACAATGCCGGACCCGAGCCCCCACGTGTAGCGGACACCCTCGTCCCAGTCCCAGTCCCCTCTATTAAAGTTCAACTCGCACTGTCTCTGGTCTAGGGGTATGATAGGGGAGGGAGAGGGTGAGCTACGCCAGGCTTCTACCACAGGTGTGATGTGGTATCAGCAATGTCTCTGTTGTTTTTACCTTCGGGTCTGTGCTGTGCATCTGGATCCTCCCTCCAAGAGTCTCTGTGAACCTCGTCTGCCAGAAATTGAGCCCCACACCATTAACGTCCAACACACTTTTATTGTAGAACATAACATGGACTCCCTTGGCTATAGAACAGAAAAGGAGGTGTGGGTGCGAATAGGCCCAGACACAAATTCGATCCTCCACTCTCCTCCCTGAGAGTGGGCTATGGTCTCCGCACGAGGGAAATTCTCCTTCCGGACGGTCTCCGACAAGAGACTCACCCGTCACCGGCAGTATGCTGCACCGGGTCTTCAGATGAGGAGCTCTTCCCGGTCCATTACGCCCACCTTGGATTCAGGCATCCATCCCCGGAGTGCCGTAGGATCCTTCCCTCGCGGAACTCAGTGTTGGGCACTGAGCTCCGGACCTCCATCCAAGTACCTCACCCCAGGACTAAAGGTGCCTGAGGTGGAACACGATCTCCGGTGGTCCTCTAGGCCTAGGCCGCCTAGAGGACGGACACGAACCACCGTCCGCAGGCTGAAGGTGCCTGGGACTCCGACCCCGTGACCAAGATGGCCAGCCCCTTTATACCCCCTCCCAGCAAGCACGGCGGGTTCCCCGCCCCACCATACCGCTGCCGAGAGAGGACAAAAAGGAGGCTCAGCACACAGCGGTATCCGTCCGTCAGCCCATGGTGACAGCGCCACCCAGTGGGCCGCCGGGAACACACCACCGGTGTCACTGAAAAATTCTAAAATTACCCCGGGAAAGTAAGTACCCTCTACATAATCTTTTGTATTTTTTTTCTGTTCCATTCAGTTCCTTTCTACTCTATTCTATTCTTTTATTTTACGTTGCGGCTGCCGGCCACGTGCATCAGCTCTGCGGGCACCCTATCGCTCTTAAAGTGGCCGATGTACACCTATGGCAATTCTCCCCCAGGGAGTGGTTAAATTTTGAATATTATAAGATCCGATACCTATAGAAATGTTGGTACTCTGTAAATTATGAGAGAAACTCCAAATTCCAAATGTATTTAGTTTAATGTATTAGCTCTCACAGAAATCACAATGCTTTCATCTGCTTTTCTCTCAGAGGGCACTATCTTTGGCTTAGGATTTGCGCAGGGTCAGTATTTGTACCTATATACTGTACTTACCTTCTGTGACAGACCCAACCGGGACACGGGCTTTTGGAGGGGACGAGGGGCTAGCCTTCTACCCACTGAACATGACCCACGTAGGAGCCTAATGCCGCTAACACGCGGCCGTTTTTAATGTCATTGAAAAAAACTGCGTTTTTCTCGACGTGATTCTTCTCAAGCATGCCTTGCATACACACTATCGTGAAAAAAAAATGCTCAAGCAAAGCGCGGTGACGTACAACACGTACGACAACACGTACAACGGCACTATAAAGGGGAAGTTCCATTCGGATGGCGCCACCCTTTGGGCTGCTTTTGCCGATTTCGTGTTACTGCGTGTTAGTAAAAGTTTGGTGTTAGCCGATTCGCGCTTTTCTGTCTCTGTGCTTTTCAGTCCGTTACAGAATGCCGAATGTGCTATCTCCATTACGAACGCTAGTTTTACCAGAACGAGGACTCCCGTCTCATAACTTGCTTCTGAGCATGCACGTTTTTTTCACGTCGTTAAACCGTACACACGGCCGTTTTTCACGGCTAGAAAAACACCGTCGTGAAAAATGCTCTGGAGCCTACACACGATCGTTTTTCACGACCAATTTCAAAAATTGCATATTTCTCATCATGAAAAACGGCCGTGTGTACGCGGCATAAGGATTTTGTCTGCTTCTCCCAATCAGAGCATGGTAAAGAGCACAGTTCAGCCTCTGACCCTATAGAGAGAGCAGATCATTCTCTAATGATGGACAATAATATGATGAACGCTGAGAGCTGGGCTTGGATCAAATCTCTGAATAAAGACAAAAACGCTTCCCTTCTGGAGCGAATGGAAAGGTGTAATATTAATCTTGTACAGGTTAATGGTCAGATGAAATATGGTGGCCCTCCTGCAGACTGGGTTAGAGAAGCTCTTCCACTTGGGACAGAAATATTAATCAACAATCTCCCTAAAAAAAATCTATGAAGATACATTCATTCCACTTTTTTTAGACTGCTGGAACCTTGTATGAGATTTGTCTTATGATGACTTGCCTGGTGGACAGATTGCACAAGTGAAAGCTGGTTAATGAGATTTCGATAGCCCTGGGTCTTCTTTCTCGGGAACTGGTGCCGAAATGTCTGGGTGGGCACTAGGCTTGTCTTGGTGACTAGTTGGTAATTAGTTGGCTGTTTAATTAAGATCACTGTTAGTTGCTAGCTGGTAATTGGATTGCTGTTTGAATTGTCATGCTAATATCTCCAAGAGGAGAATGTCCTCCTGCGGGGTATAAAGTATGTGTCTGAATTTTAATAAATAGTCATTCCTTTGGTTTTATCTTAACATCTTTTCTGTGTACAATCCTTGGAGTAAAGGGCTGGTATTACATCTCAGGCTGCTGGAAAGGATTTGGAGGGCAGGAGGCACTGTTTGGCGGAAGCACCCAGACGGGGTGCCAGGCGGTCTGTCACACTTTCCATTCACTTCCCAGCCACTACAGTGGGTGCCCACGAGATTGTATTTCCAGCACAATGGGATCGCGCTGTAAATCGGCACTGCGAGGCTGTACTTCTCGCGCTCGCCGCCCCCACGAGATTCAGTGTATCCATAGGAATCTCTTGGGGGCGGCGAGCTGGAGGAGCGACAGAGCTCGGCGCTGGCTCACGCGACGGGGGTGGCGGAGGGTCAATATCGCCGATGCTGAGCCGCATTTAAACACAATATCGCAGTCACCTACTGTACATTCAGTTGCAGGGAGTGAAGGAAAGTCTGGTCTGAGCTAAAAGTCGCCAGTCATTGTTTACACAGAGCTTCCATACCTGGAAGTACCAGCGAGTGTTTCAGTGTTATGTTTTAATTATTATTACTGATTGTAACAAATTTGTTCAAACATAATAGTATTTTAGTGATTATAGTCTACATTTTTTTGTTTTTCCCTTGCATTTCTTTAATACCTTTCAGTACACATGAATCTGTCATGAGAGAAACACAAGGGCTGCCATTGCTGACCTCATTTTGTGTCTGGTTATTGGGCTCACCCACTGTCTGCAATGCATTCTCAGTCAAAGAACAGAATTAAGAAATCATCATGACAGCCAGGCAACTGACCTTTTTTTTTATTTGCTCAGAAATGGCAGTCTTTTTGCTTCTTTAAGGCAGGTTTCCTTTAAGGTTCATTAATAAAAAAATGTCTGTCACTTTAAAGTGTATTACAATGGAAAATTCTGTGTTAGACATTCTCCCCGTTTGTCAAAGACCCTCTCTAGTCGTGAAACTCAGTCTAGCAGTTTAAGAGATAAGCAGGACATGGATAATATGGTACTTCCCACAGCAAACTAAACCAACGTGTAACTTTTAATCAGATTCTTTGCTGCCTGATTACAACTTTGCAAAGGATTGGAGGCTTTTCTGCAGAGTTTATACAGGATTATTACTGTGGAAATTCTGATTAAAATCTCCCCAAAACCCTGCTCCGACAAGATTAAACCCAGCCCTAATCCCACAAAGCCGGCAAGCCTTCCTATATGACTCCAACTCATCTGCTGCTACTTTATGCAGCAGGGATTACGCTGCTGAGCCCACTTGTCCTGTAAAAATATGTAATTGATATGAATGGAAAAATCAGGTACTGAACACAGCAAACATGGCAAAAGCAGAATCGATATTAATGATTAAATTCACATTTTCCTTTCTCAATGCAGTGTGTATTTGGCAAAAGGGTATGGCCTTGTGATATATCCTGTAATCTGAATAATAATCACAAACAATGCAGATATAGTGGCATGTGTTAATTCTACTCCAATATATAGACTATATTACTACTTGCTGTTATAGTATTTGCAAAGCAAATGGTATAAAAAAATTAACACTGATATATGGGCAACTAAGTGCCTATTGCACAGCATTGGGACCATGGGCTCATTTGCCACCAGGGTGATCACCTGGAATGTAGTTGGTAAACCATCCTCGTGATTGTACAGACTTCTGACCTGACTGTATGACTATAGAATTAGGTTGCAAACTCTTGCAGGGCAGGGACTGCCCAGGAGTTTTCTTGCCGAGAAAACCGGTCGTGTGTACGAGGCTTGACAAGCAAAAAATACCATTGATGGATTGAAATTCGGCTTGTCCCCGCTGAACTGGCCGAATTTCGATCCATTTATGGGCAGCTTAAACTAAATGGCAGATGTGAACACGTGAAACCTAGGACATTGATGGTGCATGGAGTTGTGCTACCAAAACATTTAATTGATGGTGATAGAAAACTGTACGTTTTTTTTGTATAGATCCATTCTTCATAAAAAGCGTCCAGGTAAAAATGTCATCTTGTTACTATTGTGAGGTTAATTATTTTACCATCAGAGAGTATTGTGGACATCTTTGATGCTTTCTACATGCTTATACAAAAAGAATAAGTGAGACTTATCACATATGAAATATTTAAATAATTAAAATACAGTTTTGCTGGCAACAATCCAAACAATTAACGGATCAGAGGCCCTGTTATAAGAGCAGATTCTGCGCATGGTGTCAGTTACTATAGCAGATGGTCCCACGGTAGAGCGTGACTGTTGTTCTTTCAAAGCATGGTGCAGCTGGAGGCAAATTTTTGGACAATATTTCCATTCTTGTTCGTGTACTCTGACTATGTAGTTCAGCCAATGTTGATTTTCAGTTTGGACATCACTGTGCAAAAGGCTTTTTATTAAAACCATCACCCAAATGGTATAGGATGTAAATCCCTAAATCAATTTGGCTTTATAAATCTATTGTATGCATACTGAGCCATTTCTAGTACAATCAGGAGTGGAATTTGTGAAATCAGTCATTAATACACCGTGATAACAGCCTCTTGGTTACTGACGCAAATTGTTTTGTGGTGTTGGGACTTGCACAAACTGTAGCTTATTCTTTGCTGTATTAACCTATATTAAAAAAATAAATAATGTTTATTAATCTAAACTAAATGATTACAATAATGTAATTTCTTTGTAGTCATTTTTGCTGCTTTTTTATAAAAGTGACCCTGTCAGGTTAAAAAAATCCAGACCAAAGGGCTTTTTCTAAGGTCTTAGAACCCATATACACTTTGATGTTGTGGTGTGTTGACGTAATGTGCATTTTGCTGAAACAAATGTTAAAGTACTGTATATGTGAACCCTTACCTTGTAAAACAACTCATTCAGTTTAAAATAGAAATGAAAGACAAAATATTTGCATATATATACACTGAGCAAAATTATAAACGCAACACTTTTGTGTTTGCCCCTATTTATCATGAGCTGAACTCAAAGATCTACGACTTTTTCTATGTACACAAAAGGCCTATTTCTCTCAAATATTGTTCACAAATCTGTCTCAGCCCTGGTTTACATTGATGCTTCTTTGAAATCGCGCTACTTCATTCGAAGTAGCGCAATTTCAAAGTAGCAAGGTCAGCGTGACTTCAGGTGCTATGCTACTTGATAGACATCTGTGTGGCTTCATGCACAGATGTCTATTGAAGTCGCACCTGAAATCGTCAAAAGTAGTGCAGGAACTACTTTTGCAAATCGGTGTGGCGCCGCAAAATCGGTGTCTCACCGATTGGAACAGTGCCATTGCCTCCGATAGGCTGCAACTTGTCATGCGATTTAATCTCTCAAATCGCATGACAAATCACTCCAATGTGAACCTAGGCTCAATCGGTGTTAGTGAGCACTTCTCCTTTCCCGAGATAATCCATCCACCTCACAGGTATGGCATCTCAAGATGCTGATTAGACAGCATGATTATTGCACAGGTGTGCCTTAGGCTGGCCACAATAAAAGGTCAAGGGGGTCTGAAAACCAGTCAGTATCTGGCGTGACCACTATTTGCCTCAAGCAGTGCAGCACATCTCTTTCGCATAGAGTTGATCAGATTGTTGATTGTGGCCTGTGTAATATTGGTCCATTCCTCTTCAAAGGCTGTGCGAAGTTGCTGGATATTGTCAGGAACTTTAACGCGTATACCCTGATCCAGAGCATCCCAAACATGCTCAATGGGTGACATGTCCGGTGAGTATGCTGGCCATGCAACAACTGGGAGGTTTTCAGCTTCCAGGATTTGTGTACAGATCCTTGCAACATGGAGCCATGCATTATCATGCTGCAACATGAGGTGATGGACGTGGATGAATGGCACAACAATGGGCCTCAGAATCTCGTCAGGGTATCTCTGTGCATTCGAAATGCCATCAATAAAATGCACCTGTGTTCGTCGTCCATAGCATACACCTGCCCATACCATAATCCCACTGCCACCATGGGTCATTCGATCCACAATGTTTACATCAGCAAACCGCTCACCCACACAATGCCATACACGCTGTCTGCCATCTGCCCTGTATAGTGAAAACCGGGATCCATCCGTGGAGAGAACACCTCTCCAAAGTGCCAGACGCCATTGAATGTGAGTGTGACAGAACTCACTGTCACTGTGTGTTTTGGAGGGGGCTGTGGGCTGGCCTCCCACCCACAGACTATGGCCCAGCAGAGAACGAGAGACTTGGGGACAAGATGGCGTTGGGATAATGTAATGATGTCCCTATATAAGTGGCATCCCTTCTCCCCATCCTCCTCCTCTTGTTATTGTGTTTAAGTATGTTATGTCATGGCATGTAGACAAAAGGTGTGGAGACGCATCCCAGCGGGGGATGTGTAAGGAGGGGCTGCCTGCTTGTCATAATCCCTTTATGTGTTTCAACTGTAGTTTCTGTTTGAATGTACAAGTTTCGAGTTTCCATTGGTTCTTCCTTGCCCCCTTTCCCTTGCTCTTTACAAGGGCTAAGGGGAGAGTCCCTAACTGTGTTTAAAAATGTATGTTTTGTACTTAATAAACAGTTTATGCTCTGCATGTTTAACCCTCAACATCTGTGTGGTTTGCCTCGTGATTGGGGGTTAAGGGCTGGGTATAGCGAGTCGGCCGGCTGAGGGTGCGCTTGTAGAACAGGAGACACAGTTCTGGCGGACAGACTAATGTTGAGTACGGGGGTCCGTGACAGTGATAATTTGCCCACTCAAGTCGGTTACGATGACGAACTGCAGTCAGGTTGAGACCCTGATGAGGATGACAAGCTTGCAGATGAGCTTCCCTGAGATGGTTTCTGACAATTTGTGCAGAAATTCTTTGGTTATGCAAAAAAGTGATTACATAATCTCTGTTCTCAGCTGCATAAGGGCCTTGGAGAGCTGGGAGTGGAGAAAGAGATGTACACTGATCCTCCCAGTGAATGGATGTGCAGGGGGCGTGTCAGTACAAGACCATTAGAGGACAGGCAGGCTTTTGCAAATATATGTGTAAGCTGCAGGGCCACTTCACAGCACCTTAGTGTACTGTAGTCCTAACTCTATATATTTTGAGAGTCTCTAAAGCTGGAGCACATATATGTTAATGGATAGACTGAGGGCATGCCTGGAAGGAGCCCATCCCTCCTTAAGGGTATAGGAATGCACTGGACACCCAGCAATAGCACAATGGCAGCAAAGGTATTCAGTGCGTACCCTTGCCAGTTAACCAACAGTATAAACAAATGGCAGCCACCCATATTTAGAATGACAGCCCAATGCGCCAAGGCATCACAGCCCTGACACACATGTGTTGCAGACCATCACAACACACAGTAATGCACTCCATGTGTTCTAGTGCACTGCATCAGAAAAAATAATCAATGTCTATTTTTCCATCTGTTTGCATTGGCAGTCTCTTCATTTGCAGGGGCTGCCTAAATACAATGCAGGTTACTATGTGTTCTAGTGCACTGCATCAGAAAAAATAATCAATGTCTATTTTTTCATCTGTTTGCATTGGCAGTCTCTTCATTTGCAGGGGCTGCCTAAATACAATGCAGGTTACTGCGCACCTTAACACATGTTGTGCTATAGCCTCCTTAAGACTCTTCAACATTCTACACTTCCTGGAGTGTCAAATGACCATGACCCCTGTCATGGCCATATTTCTAATCTCTGATCCCTGTGTCTCTGCTGATTCCTCTAGCAATGAAGTGGTTGGAGGATGGAACCACAGCGTGCTGCAGGGGACTGAGCCATCCAGTACTCCAGTGTAAGGATGAGCTCTGGCGTGTTCGCATAGTACACGTGCAGAGCCCACCAGGAAGTCGGCACCGCGCTGCGCTAATCACAGCCAGGGAGACATTGTCCCGATACTTGGTTGCAGAGATCGGGAAATGTCTCCCCGGCTCTGATTGGCGCAGCGCGGTGCCGACTTCCTGGCGGGCTCTGCACCACTGCCGTTGCAAGGCAGGTGCGGGGGGTGCGGGTCGCACCCGGGTGACACCCGCCAGAGGGGTGACACCGTCACCCATCACGGTGCTGGATCGAGAGAGGCACCGTGGCTCTCTCCTTTTCCTCCTTCCCCTGTGCACTCCAGTATCTCCTTCGCTCCCCGCAATGTTCGGGGAGGGAGGAGGAATTGTGTTGTGAGGCAGACAGTGCCATAGTCCAGTGCACAGCGCCCGGCACTGCAATCCACCTATTGACGCTCAGGCAGGTGGGGAGAGGTGCCGGCTCACAACAAATACATTCCTCAGACCAACGGAGCCTAGTCTCCTCCTCCTCCACACTGACAGTATATTCACAACAGGAGAAGGAGCCTAGAAGGAGGAACGTCCATGTGGACAGAGCGCGCTGATCTGAGGTCTGTGACTGTAGGGAGAGAGGAGATATAGGGGGGATTACATTAGGGAGATTGCAGGGGGGTTACATTAGGGAGATTGCAGGGGGGGTTACATTAGGGAGATTGCAGGGGGGGTTACATTAGGGGGATTGCACAGGGGGGTTACATTAAGGGGATTACATTAGGGGATTGCACAGGGGTATTACATTAGGGGGAATACAGGAGTGTTGCATTAGGGGGATTGCACAGGGGGGTTACATTAGGGGGATTGTACAGGGGGGTTACATTAGGGGGATTGCACAGGGGGGTTACATTAGGGGGAATACAGGGGGTTACATTAAGGGGATTGCACAGGGGGGTTACATTAGGGGGAATACAGGGGGGGTTACATTAGGGGGATTGCACAGGGGGGTTACATTAGGGGGATTGCACAGGGGGGTTACATTAGGAGGATTGCACAGGGGGGTTACATTAAGGGGATTGCACAGGGGGGTTACATTAAGGGGATTGCACAGGGGGTTACATTAGGGGGATTGCACAGGGGGGTTACATTAGGGGGATTGCACGGGGGGTTACATTAGGGGGATTGCATGGGGGGGTTACATTAGGGGGAATGCACGGGGGGTTACATTAGGGGGAATACAGGGGGTTACATTAGGGGGAATGAACAGGGGGGTTACATTAAGGGGATTGCATTGGGGGGTTAAATTAGGGGGATTACATTGGGGGGTTAAATTAGGGGGATTACATTAGGTGGAAACATTAGGGGGATTGCAGGGGGCTTACATTAGGGAGGTTGTACACGGGGGGGGACGTGATATTAGGGGGATTACACGGGGGGTTCCATTAGGGGGATTACACAGGGGTTCCATTAGGGGGATTACATGGGGGTTCCATTAGGGGGATTACACGGGGGGAGAGCTGTGCTGATGTGCTAGCCTGCTCAGTGCCCCGGGTGGCTCAATGAACTGGGGGGGGTGACACCAAATTTTACCGCACCAGGTGACACCAACCCTAGTGACGCCACTGCTCTGCACGTGTACTATGTGAACACGCCAGAGCTTATCCTTACTCCAGTGTATTGAATGCCCAAGGGACAGGTGGAGGCTGCATTGCTGGACCAGAGGGAACATAACAGACATAGGCCTCCGGCAAGATGAGTATAAACATTTTTCTACTGTAGAAAACTTTGATCCTTTTTTTTATTTTATTTTTTGCCTGGTAGAATCTTTTTAAACTGAAACTCCAGCAAAAATTTTTTTCTAGTTTTGGACAAAAGGTGAAAGGGTTAGAACCTCTATCCAGGTTTTAAAGCTCTCAGTCCAGACTAGGGAGATGTTGCTAATTTTTCTACAGGAAGTAAAAGAAAATCTTCTCAAACTGTAGGGGAATCCCATCTTTAAAAGTTGTCACCAGAACATGTATCCCTGTTGAGAGATTTCCCCTCTACTCTTGTTCCAGTGATAACAGTAAGATGCCCCCCCCCCCCCCCCTGCACTTTCTATTCTATTAAAAGTTCTAATCCATCTAAAAACACTTTTTTAATACTTTCTACACAGTCACTTACAATATGTTGACCACATTCTTGGAAGTTTTTTATTTTTTTATCAGCTTTCCGCCACAACAGTCTGATATCTCCACCTTCACTTCCCAATTTTAAGTGACCAAATGAGAGGTGGAAACCACTGCTTTGCCAGTCAACAGGTGTGATCAATTTGCATGTCAATTTCAATAATTTGTTCATTCAAACAAAGGAAATTTTGGAAACAGTGGGCGCTAGATTTATGGGATTGAAAGCTTATTGGAAGCTTGAAATATTGCCAGCATTTTAAACTTTGCATGCAAAACATTGCTTCAATAGAAATAACCAGTCATTGCTACAATGATCAATATTGGACCAGCACTGATCTTTATTCAATGCACAGAATAGAAATGCCAACAATTGGCATCTTCGCTAAATGTAGCTTTTTTTTTTTTGTGGTAGCCAAAATGGATGATGATTTGTTTTTATAATGGTCAGTGACCTAATAGTCATGTTGAATGGCCTCACGTACTTCAATCATGTCCAGCTAATAGCTATTAATGATAAAATCAGACTCTAAGCATGTACAATACCATCACTAAATAAGCTGGCTATCCCTGTATTGCACAAGGTCACATGTTTATGAAACCCATTCCTTTGAATTGGCCTCACCTCGAATGAACAATAGCAAAGGGTTGGGAAAAGCCATAACAGATGATCAGTTTTTCCCCCGGGGATCAAATGGTCTAAGAGCTCTTTGCCATGATTGCAATGTGTCCACAGATATTTAAATCTTCCCCCAATACTTTTAGAGCCCATTCAGATTGTTCCCATGCTTTGCAGTGTGTTACTGCACGCACATTAACATGCATGTTTCTTTTGTTCACATGCATTGCGTTAAGGCAGCTTATTCCTTTTGAATGGACTGCCAATGCACTCTAATGCATACTTTAACAGACATTCACTGTTCTTTTTCAACACAGTATACACCCAGGAGCCCACGCTATGTACCTACTTTTTTAGAGCTGCTGTACTGGATCAGAATGTGATCTAATATATAAGTTATATAAATACAGCTCTCAGCCAAACTACAAAAAAATACCAGCAAAGTGAAGAAAAAAAGAAATAAGATAATTATAAATAAATAAATAATGATATATTATTCAGTGCTATATAGTATTGAGCACATAATTAGCGCTGTATATATAATTGTTTATTGATTGATTTATGTTTATTATTATTATATTTTTTTCTTCACTTTGCTTGTTTTTTTGTTTTTTTTTGTAGTTCTGCTGTATTCATATAACTTATATTTTTTCAAAATAGTTTGTTTCTATGTGTTGTGGTGTATATATATAGATATATACAGTATATCTATAGATATGGACAGATAGATGTCGTGTGTATGTATGTATATATATATATATATATATATATATATATATATATATATGTAGCGTGTGTCAAATTTAGAGGGGCGTATCTGGGCCATAGATGGCCCAGATACATTGATTTTTTTGGAATTCATGGACACTTTGGAGTGTGGGAGGTATGAATGGTGTCATGTTCCCTGCGGTCCCTAGGTGGCGCTGTCACCTGGGACCGGGGTTGAACTGCCATTCTTGCCCTTTGTGTCCTCTCGCGGCAGTAGTACGGCGGGGCGGGGAACCTGCTGTGCCTGCTGAAAGAGGATATAAAGGGGGCGGACATCTTGCGCACAAGGTCCATTCCCCAGCCTGGGGGCTGCTGCGGTTCGTCTGTGCCCAGGGCGCGTGGAGTCGAGTTCCATCCCAGGCACCTTCAGCCTGGGGTGAGGTACTTTACAAGAAGGCCTGGGGCCCAGTACCTTCGACTGGGTCCCACAAGGGAGAAGCATTCCTAAGATGCCCCCGGTATTGGGTGCCTGAATCCAGGGCATAAGGGACCGGAGACGTGACCCTCCTGTAGAGCCGGTGCAGCATTTGGCCGGTGCCGGTGTGGGCCTCTGGTGACCGTCCGGATGGATGTCTTCCTCTGACAGGGGTCGTTTGTTCTAACGGAGATATTTTATGTTCTTATGGTCTGTGGCAGGGACCCATCTTCATCAGGTCAGTGGCAGGCCTCATCTAAGGCCTGTGGCAGAGGCCTCAACGTTCACCCAGGTCAGTGGCAGGGACCAAATTCACAGTCGGTGGCAGCGACTGTGCGCCAAGCCTGTTTGCACTAAACGGAACAGGAGAGACTTTATTCATTGAGTGTGCCTGGACCTACTCTTTCCCACACCCTGTCTGTTCTTTTAAAGTTCAACCAGCCTACCTATTGATCAAAGCAAATAAAACAGTGTTGGACTTTTTATGGTGTGGAACTCGTGTTACTGGAAGCTAAGTGTCCCTGTCTGTGACAGTGACAATCCTCCTCCACAGGAGAAGCTGAGGCTCTGGCCTAAAACGCAGACCCGAAGGTAAACGGTTTTGCTCATATCTCTTCATACTACATCAGAGAGCCGAGCTGGTTGTGTACATCTCCCCCCTTCTCCCAGATACCCCTAGACGAGTCATACAGCCATAAAGAGAGGGGAGAAGGCGGGTGAGGGCGCTACACGTGGGGGCTCCAGGTCCGGGATTTGTGTTTATGTAATGGAGCCGAAGCTATCGGAGTTTGAACTTTGCTGCCCAGAAGAGTTCCGAGTAGGTCGGCTATATTGGCCACTGCGCCAGCAGGCACACCCTCCCTGCACAGTTCGTGGGCGTGACATGGAGAAAGCCCGCGAACTGGTGCGCCAAAGGGGAGGAGTCCGGCCATGTGAAGAGGTACACGTGGGGACTTTGGCGCCAGTTATGCAGTGCGCGATGGCGCAGCAATCAGTCACATGTTCAGCATTGCCTCGTGGGTTCCAGTCTCTAATACTACGAGGATGACTTCAACTGCTGCTCCGATTACAGATACGGGGATTCGGCTCAAGCCCCGGGGACGATTCGCCTTGTACACCTGCAAGGATGTTGAGGCCCTGGGTATGATTTGTCCCGGATGTTCGGGACTGGTGGTACAGTTAAAGCCATTCGGGCGCTGTGAGGCCTGCGGGGAGTTCACGTTTGAGGTGGAACAATCCATAGAGAGACCCCGGGTCTTCCACCTCAGCCCTACATCAGGTGCCGCCACTCAAAAAAGAGAAGTCAATGCTTGGATAGCCATCCCTCCGCGCACTGTAGAGACCTCCGTGGAGGTCGTGAACAAAGGGATTGAGGATGCAAAATCCGGAGATGCTTCTTCAGTCACCACAGTTTCCCTGGAAAGGTCGGTCTTGTGAGAGCTTCCAGCGGCCGAGATGGAGGACAACCCCTGCGCTTGCCTGGCCCGGATGGATCCGGTAGGAAGAGTCCTGGACATCCATTCACAAGTTTGGGTCGAGGTAAGCTAGGGAACGGGACTTGGTGTTGGGACAGAGGTGTCTGGGATTCATGGCCCCTTGAGCCCGTGGGTGGAAGTGATTCAGTGTCCACTACCAACTACCTGCCCGCAGAGGATTGTGACACCTCTGACCTGGAGTCAGTATCCAATGTGGGAGACGTCATCGTCATAGACGTACTATTTGCTGAGAAGGGCTGGGACAAGATGCCTCTCTCCTCATCCCGTAGAACCAGGGATCCACCTATGTCCACATTGGATAGTACACCCCGGGTGGAGGCACCAGCGCCTGAGGAGAGACCCCGTCCCCTATCTTCCTTTCAGTCCCCGGTGCCTCCTGCATCTACCACCGGGGACAAGAGACTGTCGCTGCGGGCACCTATGCCCAAATCAGAGGTGGTCAAGGCACCTCGCCATCCGGACTCTATCGTTCTGCAGGGCGAGGGAGACCGCTCTACTATGCCTCCCTTGTCTAGGCTACAGCGTTTGTTCTGTCAAAAGGTCGCCAACGAGTATGGGTGGGAGTACCCATACTTATCTAAGGAGCTGCTTTACGAAGTAGAAGTCTGCATGGAACGTTGGTACAATGACTTCGTGCGGACACACATCAAAGTCCCACACGCACGCAGGTACCTCGCTTGTTCCCCAAAAGCATCTCAAAGATTCAAAGACTGCAATGCAGAGTGGATGTTGGGTCGGCACATCCATGCTGACAAGGTGTCGATTCGAAGAAAAGAAGGGGAGGATGTCGAATATCACCTAGAGACTGTTGATTAGGGATGAGCTTCGTGTTCGAGTCGAACATACGTTCGACTCGAACATCGGCTGTTCGATCGTTCGACGAAGATCGAACGATTTGGGCCGTTCGCGCCAAATTCGAGTGACGCGAACGGCCCACAATGCACTATGCCATCGCAGTGTCATCCAGGCGCTGTGATTGGCCAAGCATGCACTGTGACCCCGCATGCTTGGCCAATCACAGCGCCGGCAGCGAGGAGAGCAATGATTGGCCACAGGCAGGATGCCTGTGGCCAATTATTGCTGAGGGTGTTTAGTACACGTCCCACACTATAAAAGGCCGCCAGCACGGCGGCCTAGTGTAGTGTGTTCCGGAGCAGGGATAGAGCAGCATAGGCAGGGACAGTGACTTTTATTTCTTTCTTGCTTAACCTGGATTCCTTTAGTTTAGGGAAAGAGAAGGATAGGTAGGGAGAGTGTCAGTGTTTTTTGTGCTTGTGCTATAGTGTGCTTAAAAAAAACATTTTTTCTAGGGACAGAAAACTGTAGGTAGGGAGAGTGTCAGTTTCTTTCACTGTGCAAGTCCTTGTTTCCAGGGACCTGGAAGGACAGTGAGTGAATTCTCCTTGTGCTATATTGTGCTTAAAAAAAACATTTTTTCTAGGGACAGAAAACTGTAGGTAGGGAGAGTGTCAGTTTCTTTCACTGTGCAAGTCCTTGTTTCCAGGGACCTGGAAGGACAGTGAGTGAATTCTCCTTGTGCTATATTGTGCTTAAAAAAAACATTTTTTCTAGGGACAGAAAACTGTAGGTAGGGAGAGTGTCAGTTTCTTTCACTGTGCAAGTCCTTGTTTCCAGGGACCTGGAAGGACAGTGAGTGAATTCTCCTTGTGCTATATTGTGCTTAAAAAAAACATTTTTTCTAGGGACAGAAAACTGTAGGTAGGGAGAGTCAGTTTCTTTCACTGTGCAAGTCCTTGTTTCCAGGGACCTGGAAGGACAGTGAGTGAATTCTCCTTGTGCTATATTGTGCTTAAAAAAAAATTTTTTCTAGGGACAGAAAACTGTAGGTAGGGAGAGTGTCAGTTTCTTTCACTGTGCAAGTCCTTGTTTCCAGGGACCTGGAAGGACAGTGAGTGAATTCTCCTTGTGCTATATTGTGCTTAAAAAAAACATTTTTTCTAGGGACAGAAAACTGTAGGTAGGGAGAGTGTCAGTTTCTTTCACTGTGCAAGTCCTTGTTTCCAGGGACCTGGAAGGACAGTGAGTGAATTCTCCTTGTGCTATATTGTGCTTAAAAAAAACATTTTTTCTAGGGACAGAAAACTGTAGGTAGGGAGAGTGTCAGTTTCTTTCACTGTGCAAGTCCTTGTTTCAAGGGACAGAGAAGGACACCTGAAGGTAGCCCTTATTGCTTTTTTCCCATCTCCCTGCAGGCCATCTATTAGAATGTCTGGAAGGCAAACAAGGAGAGGCAGACAGTCAGGAGGCAATAAAAGAGGGCAAGCAGGCTCTGTGTCTGGGGGCAACAGTGCTGGTCGTGGACGCGGTGCATTGTCATCAGCACATGGCCATGGGACACGCTTGTCCTTCTTTTCGGCAGCTGGACATGTTGAGCCACATCATGCCGAAGACTTGGTAGAGTGGATGACCAAGCCCTCCTCCTCCTCCTCATCCTCTCTCACCCAGGCTCAGGGTACTGGCAAAGCAGCTGCCAAAGCGTCCTCTTCCCTGGTATCAATGTCAGACTCATCAGTCACTCCTTCCCTAGACCCACCATGTCCTCCTCCTGAGGAGTCCCCCGAACTGTTTGAGCACAGTGTTGGGTACATGCTCCAGGAGGATGCCCAGCGTTTCGAAGGGTCTGATGATGAAACCCAGCTACAGGAAGGCAGTAGGGTGAGAGCAGACAGAGGGGATGCTCAAGAAGGACACCAATCTGGCAGTCATGTTCCAGCAGCTGCAGCATACTGCCAGATTGGCTCCAGTGATGAGGAGGGAGGGGATGATGAGGTCACTGACTCCACGTGGGTGCCTAATAGGAGAGAGGAGGAGGAGGATGAGGAGGAGGCACATCTCCAACGAGACAGGATGCCCTTTGGTGGCCAGCGTAAGGGCAGTACACCGACGGAATCACACCGCAGAGCTCCGCCTGTGCAGGGCGCTGCCTCTGCCCGTCATTCAAAAAGTTCCTTGGTGTGGGCCTTTTTTGAGGCTAGTGCATCAGATCGCACAGCTGCTGTTTGCAACATATGTCTCAAGCGTATATCGCGTGGCCAAAACATCAGCCGCTTGGGTACCACATGCCTGACCAGACATATGTTGACCTGCCATGCAGCTCGTTGGCAAGCCTACCTCAAAGACCCACACCAAAGAACAAAGCGGACCTCTCCTTGCACCGCATCAGCTGGGATCTCCAACACCACTATAACTTCAGTCCTCTCTGAAACATGCACTGAGAGGAATGAAGGTGTAGAATTAGGCGTGTCACAGCCAAGTACTTGCGGCCACTCTGCTAGCAGTACACCGACGTCCGATTCTAGCAGGCAAATTTCCCTGCCCCAGCTGCTGGACCGTCGAAAGAAGTTCACTCCCAGCCATCCACATGCCCAGCGGTTGAATGCTAGCTTGGCTAAATTGCTAGCGCTTCAACTGCTGCCTTTTCAGTTGGTAGACTCGGCCCCCTTCCGTGAGTTTGTGCAATGTGCGGTTCCTCAGTGGCAGGTTCCCAAACGCCACTTTTTCTCACGGAAGGCTATTCCGGCTCTCTACCGGCATGTGGAAGGCAATGTCTTGGCCTCGCTGGACAGGGCGGTCAGCGGTAAGGTGCATATTACCGCTGACTCATGGTCCAGCAGGCATGGACAGGGACGTTACCTTTCTTTCACGGCCCATTGGGTCACTCTTTTGGCAGCTGGGAAGGATGCAGGACAAGGTGCAGTAGTGTTGGAGGTTGTCCCACCGCCACGCCTCCAAAATGCTACTACTGGTTGTGACACGCCTCTCTCCTCCACCCCCTCCTCTTCTTCTTCCTCCATGGCCTCTTCCTGTGGTTTGTCCTATGAACCAGCGGTGCTCCGTAGCCGTTCACGGGGCTACGCAAGTACGCAGGCAAAAAGATGCCATGCCGTGCTTGCGCTGGTGTGTTTGGGGGACAGAAGCCACACTGGGGCAGAGGTCCTGTCTGCTCTGCAGGGCCAGGCCGAGAGGTGGTTGACGCCACGCCAGCTTAAGCCAGGAATGGTGGTTTGCGACAATGGCACCAACCTCCTCTCCGCCCTCCGACAGGGACAACTGACCCATGTGCCCTGTGTGGCTCACGTCCTTAACCTGGTGGTGCAGCGGTTCTTGGGCAGGTACCCGGGCTTACAGGATGTCCTGAGGCAGGCCAGGAAAGTCTGTGTGCATTTCCGCAGATCTTATAATGCCAGTGCTCGCCTGGCTGAGCTGCAAAAGGAGTTGAACCTGCCCAAGAACCGCCTTATATGTGACATGCCCACCAGGTGGAACTCAACGTTGGCCATGCTGCAGCGGCTGCACACGCAGCAGAGGGCCATCAATGAGTACCTGTGCGACTACGGCACCAGGACAGGGTCAGGGGAGCTTGGTTTTTTTTCTCCACGCCAGTGGGGCATGATCAGGGATGCATGCACTGTCCTGGCTCCATTTGAGGAGGCCACGAGGATGGTGAGCAGTGACAGTGCATGCATCAGTGACACTGTACCTCTTGTCCACCTGTTGGAGCACACACTGCGTGGAATAATGGACAGGGCACTTGAGGCAGAACAGAGGCAGGAAGAGGAGGACTTCCTTGCCTCTCAAGGCCCCCTTTACCCAGACAGTGTTCCTTCTGTCCCACCCATCGCACAGGAAGAGGAAGAGGAGGAGGAGGAGGAGGAGGAGGAGGATTGTGTCAGCATGGAGGTGGAGGCTGGCACTCAGCATCATCAGCAGCAGTCTTTTAGGGATGATTTACAGTCCCAAGAAACCAGTGGACTTGTACGTGGCTGGGAGGAGGTGACTGCGGATCATGTCGTCCTTAGTGACCCAGAGGACTCCGGAGCGAATGCCTCAGCAAACCTACGCTGCATGGCCTCCCTGATCCTGCAAAGTCTGCGGAAGGATCCTCGTATTCTTCGGATCAAGGAGAGGGACCATTACTGGCTGGCCACTCTCCTTGATCCACGGTACAAGGGTAAGGTTGCGGACCTTATGTTACCGTCGCAGAGGGAGCAGAGGATGAGACAACTCCGGGAGGCCTTGCAGAAAGGTCTGTCCAACGCGTTCCCAGAGACTGGGAGGTTACAAACTCCTGGTCCAGGACAACGAGTTGCTGAGGCTTCGGCCAGTCAAAGAAGGAGCGGTGGGGAAGGTGGCCGTCTGACCGATGCGTTCAGACAATTCTTTAGTCCGCAGCCCCAAAGTATGATTGGTTCCAGCAACCATCGCCAGCGTCTGATAAACATGGTGCAGGAATATCTAGGGGCAAGGTCAGACTTGGACACCTTCCCCACCGAAAATCCTCTGGCTTACTGGGTCTTGAGGATGGATCACTGGCCAGAGCTTGCACAGTATGCAATTGAGCTACTGGCCTGTCCTGCATCCAGCGTTCTTTCGGAACGCACATTCAGTGCTGCTGGAGGATTTGTCACGGATCACAGGGTGCGCCTGTCCACCGACTCGGTTGATCGACTGACTTTCATCAAGATGAACCAGTCTTGGATCACCACCAGCTACCACACACCTGATGCTGATATAACAGACTAATTGATTTTAACATGTCACGTCCCTTCAAGACTGATGCTGATGCTGAGTGCCTGTGCTGTTATGTTGACTGGCTATCCTCCTCCTCCGAGTCCTCAATGATACGATTGATGATGATAGCTTGGAAGATCATTTTTGTTTATGGGTGCCGCCACCAGTGGCTAAGGCCCAATTTTTCAGCCCCTGTTTTACAGGGGCGTGTACTTACAATTTTTTTAGCAATAATTTGCCATAGGGCTCATTGCTGTGCTCCAAGTACAGTATCTGTGAGGGGTTGTAGTGTTGTGCCACCAGTGCCTAAGGCCCAATTTTTCAGCCCTTGTTCAACAGGGGCATGCAATTACAATTCTTGATGTAATAATTCACAGCAGGGCCCATTCCTGCACCCACCAAGAGTAAGTCTGAGGGCTTACAGTGTTGTGGCAACGCCACCACCACCACCACCACGAAAGGCCCAATTTTTCAGCCCCTGTTCAAAAGGGGCATGTAATTACAATTCTTGATCTAATAATTCACAGCAGGGCCCATTCCTGCACCCACCAAGAGTAACTCTGAGGGCTTACAGTGTTGTGGCAACACCACCACCACCACCACCACCACGAAAAGCCCAATTTTTCAGCCCCTGTTCAACAGGGGCATGCAATTACAATTCTTGATCTAATAATTCACAGCAGGGCCCATTGCTGCACCCACCAAGAGTAACTGTCAGGGCTTACAGTGTTGTGGCACCAGCACCACCATCAAAGCCCCAATTTTTACTACCACTGTTCAAGAATTATATGTAATTAAAATTCCTGATATAATAGTTGACAGCAGGGCGTTCCAGCACCAACCAAGAGTAACTGTGAGTGCTTACAGTGTTGTGCCAACACCAACAACTAAGGGGCCTATTTCTGCAGAGTATATACGGCAGGTCCCTACTTTCAAACATCCAACTTACAAACGACTCCTACTTGCAAACGAAAGAAGACAACAGGAAGTGAGAGGAAATCTACCCCTAGGAAGGAAAATTCTCTCCTGTAAGAATAAATATGGGAGAAAGGTGTCTCCTCTGTACTGATGCTTTATCAGCAATCCTTGTTTCAAGAAAAACACCACATTTCAAAAACAGTTGTCATTGGGACGGAAAGTGAGGTGAAATGTTCTGAACAGGGGCACAGACAGCAAAACAAATGTTACAGGGGTGATAACCCTTACCTATGTTTCCCAAAAAGTTTAAAAATAGATTTTTGGGCTGGAGCTACACTTCAACAATGTACCTGTTCAAAATTACAAACACATTCTACATAAGAACAAACCTACAGTCCCTGTCTTGTATGCACCGCCTGTATACGGCTGTTCAGAGTATATAGGGCCTTTTTTATTTTATGTGCGGGGTTCCCCTTAATATCCATACAAGACCCAAAGGGGCTGGTAATGGGCTGGGGTAGGGGGGGGTCATGGGGTAGCTATGCCATTTTTCTTAAAGATTTTCATCCATATTACCGGGACCAGACATTACATTAAAGCCGCAAGCAGTTTTAAATGGCTTTTTTTTCCTTTAGAAGTGTCATTTTGTGCAGGGACAGTTCTAAACACGGGAAACACGTGGCACTTCACAGGCATACTTTAGACACCCCCAGGTACGATATTTAAAGGAATATTTGACTTTTTTTTTTCACTTTATGCATCATTAAAATGACTGCTCCCGAAAAACGACCGTTTTTAAAACTTCTTTTTGCATTGATACATGTCCCCTGGTGCAGAACCCGGGTTCCCAAACCCTTTTTAGGACAATAACATGCATAATAGTTGTTATAATTAGCACTTTAGAATTCGAACGTTCGCATCCATTGTATTTAATAGGGTTCTAATGTTCGTACGAACTTTCGGTCCGTTCGCGGGTTCTGGTGCGAACCGAACCCGGGGGTGTTCGGCTCATCACTACTGTTGATCAACATTTAAAACCCCTTGTCCTGCCGCATCCCAGATTCTACCTGTAGGAGAAAAGACTCCTTTTCCTTGTGCCTTGAAAATTTGCTGAACTTTCCGAGGTTTGTTTTCCTTCCCGGAAACCCAGGAACTGTACCCGAGCTTAGTGGGTGGTATGCTCTTTGGGGGAATGGGGGACTGTTGCAGTTGTTGTTCTCCTTTCTTCCCTCCCACAAAGTAATCATGGACTTTGGGGTAGTTAGGGCCAAAGCACAGAGAAGTAATTTCGTTCCAGGATTCGACAAGTGCTTTTACTGCGGCATTGTCACTAGGTGGCAGTGTTGTGCACCGTTATTCACTTTACACCACACACTTCTTGGAAGGAAGGGATTTCTCTTCGGAGAGATTTTTTCGTTCCAACAGCTACATATGTGTTAGTGGCACAACTACCAGTTTTTTTCAAAAATTAAATTTTTGTGCATTTTTGAAGCAGTCTCTGGATTGGGTTCATGTTGGCTCCCTTTGGGGCATGACTTGTTCCAGATACTGGGGACCAGTGTCAAATCGCTGGGGGGAGAGTGTAGCGGGTGTCAAATTTAGAGGGGCTTATCTGGGCCATAGATGGCCCAGATACATTGATTTTTTTGGAATTCATGGACACTTTGGAGTGTGGGAGGTATGAATGGTGTCATGTTCCCTGCGGTCCCTAGGTGGCACTGTCACCTGGGACCGGGGTTGAACTGCCATTCTAGCGCCGTGCCCTTTGTGTCCTCTCGTGGCAGTAGTACGGCGGGGCGGGGAACCCGCTGTGCCTGCTGGGAGAGGATATAAAGGGGGCGGACATCTTGCGCACGAGGTCCATTCCCCAGGCACCTTCAGCCTGGGGGCTGCTACGGTTCGTCTGTGCTCAGGCGTCCTTGGCCTGGGCGCGTGGAGTCGAGTTCCATCCCAGGCACCTTCAGCCTGTGGTACGGTACTTTACAAGAAGGCCTGGGGCCCAGTACCTTTGACTGGGTCCCGCAAGGGAGAAGCATTCCTAAGGTGCCCCCGGTATTGGGTGCCTGAATCCAGGGCGTAAGGGACCGGAGACGTGACCCTCCCGTAGAGCCGGTGCAGCATTTGGCCGGTGCCGGTGTGGGCCTCTGGTGACCGTCCGGATGGATGTCTTCCTCTGACAGGGGTCGTTTGTCCTAACAGAGGTATTTCATGTTCTTATGGACTGTGGCAGGGACCCATCTTTATCAGGTCAGTGGCAGGCCTCATCTAAGGCCTGTGGCAGAGGCCTCAACGTTCACCCAGGTCAGTGGCAGGGACCAAATTCACAGTCGGTGGCAGCGACTGTGCGCCAAGCCTGTTTGCACTAAACGGAACAGGAGAGACTTTATTCATTGAGTGTGCCTGGACCTACTCTTTCCCACACCCTGTCTGTTCTTTTAAAGTTCAACCAGCCTACCTATTGATCAAAGCAAATAAAACAGTGTTGGACTTTTTATGGTGTGGAACTCGTGTTACTGGAAGCTAAGTGTCCCTGTCTGTAACAGTGACAATCATCCTCCACAGGAGAAGCTGAGGCTCCGGCCTAAAATGCAGACCCGAAGGTAAACAGTTTTGCTCATATCTCTGCATACTACATCAGAGAGCCGAGCTGGTGGTGTACATCTCCCCCCTTCTCCCAGATACCCCTAGACGAGTCATACAGCCATAAAGAGAGGGGAGAAGGCGGGTGAGGGCGCTACACACATATATATATATATATAAATATATATACACACACTGTATCTCACAAAAGTGAGTACACCCCTCACATTTTTGAAAATATTTTATTATTTCTTTTCATGACAACACTGAAGAAATGACACTTTGCTACAATGTAAAGTAGTGAGTGTACAGCTTGTATAACAGTGTAAATTTGCTGTCTGTTCAACACACAGCCATTAATGTCTAAACTGCTGGTAACAAAAGTGAGTACACCCTTAACCACTTAAGCCCCGGACCATTTCGGGCCATTAGGACCAAGCCTGTTTTTGGGATTCGGCACTGCGCTGCTTTAACTGTAAATTGTGCGGACATGCAATGTTGTACCCAAATGAAATTTGCGTCCTTTTCTTCCCACAAATAGAGCTTTCTTTTAATGGTATTTGATTGCCTCTGCGATTTTTATTTTTTGCGATATAAACAGAAAAAGACCGAAAATTTTGAAAAAAAATGATATTTTCTACTTTTTGTTATAAGAAAAATCGAATAAACTCAATTTTAGTCATACATTTAGGCCAAAATGTATTCAGCCACATGTCTTTAGTAAAAAAAATGTCAATAAGCGTATATTTATTGGTTTGCGCAAAAGTTATAGCGTTTACAAACTAGGGTACATTTTCTGAAATTTACACAGCTTTAAATTTATGACTGCCTATCTCATTTCTTGAGGTGCTAAAATGGCAGGGCAGTACAAAACCCCCCCAAATGACCCCATTTTGGAAAGTAGACACCCCAAGGAAATTGCTGAGAGGCATGTTGAGCCCATTGAATATTTTTTTTTTTTTGTCCCAAGTGATTGAATAATGACAAAAAAAAAAAAAAATTACAAAAAGTTGTCACTAAATGATATATTGCTTCAGGATTTCAAATTTTTGATTTCACTCCTCACTACCTATCACAGTTTTGAAGGCCATAAAATGCCAAGATGGCACAAAACCCCCCCAAATGACCCCATTTTGGAAAGTAGACACCCCAAGCTATTTGCTGAGAGGCATGTTGAGCCCATTGAATATTTTTTTTTTTGTGTCCCAAATGATTGAATAATGACAAAAAGAAAAAAAAAAAAATGTACAAAAAGTTGTCACTAAATGATATATTGCTCACACATGCCATGGTTATATGTGAAATTACACCCCAAAATACATTCTGCTGCTTCTCCTGAGTACGGGGATACCACATGTGTGGGACTTTTTGGGAGCCTAGCCACGTACGGGACCCCAAAAACCAAGCACCGCCTTCAAGGTTTCTAAGGGCATAAATTTTTGATTTCACTCCTCACTACCTATCACAGTTTTGAAGGCCATAAAATGTCAAAATAGCCCAAAACCCCCACAAATGACCCCATTTTGGAAAGTAGACACCCCAAGCTATTTGCTGAGAGGCATGGTGAGTATTTTACAGCTCTCATTTGTTTTTGAAAATTAAGAAAGACATTTTTTTTTCTTTTTTTTTTTCTTTTTTTACATTTTCAAAACTTTGTGACAAAAAGCGAGATCTGCAAAATACTCAACATACCTCTCAGCAAATAGCTTGGGGTGTCTACTTTCCAAAATGGGGTCATTTGGGGGGGTTTTGTGCCATCTGGGCATTCCATGGCCTCCGAAACTGTGATAGGCAGTGAGGAGTGAAATCAAAAATTTACACCCATAGAAATCCTGAAGGCGGTGCTTGGTTTTTGGGGTCCCGTACGCGACTAGGCTCCCAAAAAGTCCCACACATGTGGTATCCCCGTACTCAGGAGAAGCAACAGAATGTATTTTGGGGTGTAATTCCACATATGCCCATGGCATGTTTGAGCAATATATAATTTAGTGACAACTTTTTGTACATTTTTTTTTTTTTGGTCATTATTCAATCACTTGGGACAAAAAAAAAAAATATTCAATGGGCTCAACATGCCTCTCAGCAAATAGCTTGAGGTGTCTACTTTACAAAATGGGGTCATTTGGGGGGGTTTTGAACTGTCCTGGCATTTTATGCACAACATTAGGAAGCTTATGTCACACATCATCCACTCTTCTAACCACTTGAAGACAAAGCCCTTTCTGACACTTTTTGTTTACATGAAAGAAAATTTTTTTTTGCAAGAAAATTATGTTGAACCCCCAAACATTATATATTTTTTTAAAGCAAAGGCCCTACAGATTAAAATAGTGGGTGTTGCATTTTTTTTTTCCACACAGTATTTGCGCAGCGATTTTTCAAACGCATTTTTTGGGGGAAAAACACACTTTATGTTATTTTTAATGCACTAAAAAACACTATATTGCCCAAATGTTTGATGAAATAAAAAAGATGATCATAGGCCGAGTACATGGATACCAAACACGACATGCTTTAAAATTGCGCACAAACGCGCAGTGGCGACAAAACTACATTCATTTTTAAAAGCATTTAAAAGCCTTTACAGGTTACCACGTTAGATTTACAGAGGAGGTCTACTGCTAAAATGACTGCCCTCGATCTGACCTTCGCGGTGATACCTCACATGCATGATGCAATTGCTGTTTACATATGACGCTAGACCGACGCTTGCGTTCGCCTTTGCGCAATAGCAGGGGGGGGACAGCGGTGCTTTTTTTTTTTTTTTTTTTATTATTTATTTGGCTTTTTTATTTTATTTTTAAACTGTGCCTTCCATATTTTATTTTTTTACCATTTTTATCGTTATCTCAGGGAATGTAAATATCCCCTATGATAGCAATAGGTAGTGACAGGTACTCTTTTTTTGAAAAAAATTGGGGGGTTAGACCCTAGATCTTTCCTCTGCCCTCAAAGCATCTGACCACACCAAGATCGGTGTGATAAAATGCTTTCCCAATTTCCCAATGGCGCTTTTTATATCCGGGGGGGGGGGGACATTCCCTCCCACTGCTTGTAAAAGCAGTCTAGAGGCTAATTATCTGCTAGAATTGCTTTTACATGAAAGCCGGCTGCTGGCTGAAAAGAATGATACCAAGATGATACCTAAACCCGCAGGCATCATTCTGGTATAAACATTCAAAGTCCAGCAACATACTAGTACGTTGCTGGTCCTTGTTGGACATGTATTGTAATCTTTTTTTTCATACAGCCTATTGGCTGAACGAAAAAAAGAGATTGATTGGTGGGTATGCCCACCATTAGAATACCTCCCTTCATCCACCCACTTCTAATGATGGGCATATATGCCGAAGCATGGGGTCATCCTCCCGCAAAAAAGTTATGCCGCGTACACACGGTCAAGCCTTCGTCGGAATTTCGACCGTATGTACGCGGCATAAAAGGTTATGCCGCGTACACACGGTCGGACTTTTCCACGGATAAGCCTCCGTTGGAATTTCGACCGTATATACGCGGCATTAGGAGCAAAATCGCTCCTCCGCCCCTGCTGCCCCCATGCTTCGGCATATATGCTCTTTTTTTTAACTGTGGTGGTGAAATCACCTCCTACAGCGTTGGAGTCACGGCTTTATGTATCGTGGGAGCAAACGCTGTTGCTGTCAAGATAAATAGATCCGCGCTGCAACTGAATGGCGTACCTGCTAAGCAAATGGTGGTTAACATTAAAACAAAGTAACATTACAGTACAACAGTAAGACCTTACCATGCCATACCTGCAAAGCAAATACCAAAACAAAACCTAGTAAAAAATAAAAAAATGTTTTAACGCAACCTGTGCCTAAAATATATATATGCCGAAGCATGGGGGCATCCTCCCGCAAAAAAGTTATGCCGCGTACACACGGTCGGAATTTCGACCGTATGTACGCGGCATTAGGAGCAAAATCGCTCCTTCGCCCCTGCTGCCCCCATGCTTCGGCATATATGCTCTTTTTTTTAACTGTGGTGGTGAAATCACCTCCTACAGCACTGGAGTCACGGCTTTATGTATCGTGGGAGCAAACGCTGTTGCTGTCAAGATAAATAATTCCGCGCTGCAGTTGAATGGCGCACCTGAAAACAAAAAAATTACATACCTGAAAAGCAAGCATGATAAAACATTGCAGAATAGAATACAGTAAAAAAGAGCAGAACAATAGAGAGAAAATAGAGAGAGAGAGAACAATAAAACGACAACTATTTTTGGTTTTTTTATTTTATATTTTTTTTGTGTTTTGTTTTTTACGTTTTTTTTTTCTTTTTTACACTTTTTTTTGTAACTTTACAACTGTAATGGTTCGGGTCTCTCAAAATGTAATGGCATCTTGGGAGACCCTGTGTAAGTGTGTCCTAGTCTGTGAAATGCTGTACCCTACGCTAAAACTTCACTTTTGAGTGGTAGCGTTCAAAACATTCACCTTGGCAAAGACCAGGCTTGTCAGGACAGAGTGGACAAAAACTACGGGTGTCACGCCTAAATCCGCGCTTGCTACAGACACGACATCTTTTTTGGGGGTGGCTTTGGGTAGGGGTACTCGGGAGGACATACGAATAATGCCTCTCATGCAGCCGGCTTACTGCATTTGGTTGGGGATGGTGAGGTGCAGAACCGCCTGGATACAGGAGTTCTGTGACTATCTCATTCTGGAATTTTAGAAGAGATAACGTCCCGCCTGAAGCTCTGTATAGCACATGAGCGTTCAGCAAAGCCAATTGGAATAATGATAGAGACACTTTTTTGTACCAGCGTCTCGCCTTACGGTCAATTAGATACGGCGCCATCAACTGGTCGTTGAGGTCCACCCCTCCCATATTTTGGTTATATTCGTGGAAACAGAGGGGTTTCTCCACAACACCAGTCGCCGTACGAATTTGGACTGTCGTGTCTGCATGAAGGGAGGTAAGAAGGAAAACATTCTTATTGTCCCTCCACTTCATAGCGAGCAAGTTATTACACTTCAAGCAGGCTCTCTCCCCCAGCCTAAGACGGGCATCTACAAGCCGCTGGGGAAAGCCCCGGCGATTAGGTCGCACGGTGCCACATGCTCCAATCTTATGATCAAACAAGTGACTAAACAGTGGCACGCTCGTGTAATAATTGTCCACATACAAGTGGTACCCCTTTCCGAATAAGGGTGACACCAAGTTCCACACTATCTTGCCAGCGCTCCCTATGTAATCCGGGCAGTTGACCGACTCAATCGGACTGTCTTTTCCCTCATAAACCATAAAGTTCACTACATAGCCTGTTGCCCTGTCACAGAACTTGTAGAGCTTGACCCCGTATCTGGCACGCTTGCTGGGAAGGTACTGCTTAAAAGACAAGCGGCCAGAAAATTTAATCAGGGACTCATCAACGCAGACAACTTGATCGGGAGTAAACAAGGCTGCAAAACGTTCGTTGAAGAGGTTTATGGGGGGCCGAATTTTATAGAGCCGGTCGTATTCAGGGTCCCCACGTGGACGACAAAGTTCATTGTCGTTGAAGTGCATGAACCGCAAAATCTGCTCGTATCGTGCCCTGGACATGGAGGCAGAGAACACGGGCATGTGGTCAATTGGGTGCGTGGACCAATAAGCACGCAATGACGGAAATTTATGTGTGCCCATGTTGAGGGAAAGGCCCAGAAAGGTCTTAAATTCGGAAACCGTAATTGGTTTCCAATTTCTGGCAATTTTAGGCAACTGGGGGTTAGCGGCGATAAATTGACCAGCATATAAATTACTCTGGTCCACAATAGATCTATAGAGATCTTCCGTGAAAAACAGCGAATAAAAATCGATTGGCATAAAATCAGCTGTTTCCACCTGAATACCGGGTTGGGCAGTGAATGGGGGAAGTACGGGTTCTGCAGAAGTGGTGGGGACCCAATCAGGATAGGCGAATTCTGCAGGAAGGGCAGTATGGGCACGACGGGCCTGCCTTTGTCTTCTTGGTGGCAGCGGGACACTACTTGTGCTTGCCACCTCGCCAGCTTGAACTGCACTTATGGGACTCGCCACGTCACCAAGTGTTACTGCAGTGCTGGATGTACGTCCAGGCTGTACTAGGCCGCTGGTGCTTGCCAGTTCACCAGAAGGAATAGCGGCGCTAGTACTACTCTGCTCCATGATACGAGAGACCTGCGGTTCTTGCTCCTCAACAACCTCAGAAGATCGGGATCGGGTACGCCTGACCTTAGCTCTGACGACGAAGTTGAGGTCCCTGCTATCTGACGTGGGGCCGCTGACGTCACTGTCTTCTACGGGAAGATATTCTGAGCCTGAATCTGACAGATACGTGACCTCCTCTTCACTATCTGTCATGCTCAGAATCTCATAGGCCTCTTTACTAGTGTACCTTCGTCTTGCCATTTTGGGCTCTAAATTTAGGGGTACACTAGTAAGATTCACAGGAAAAAAAGCACCTGACTGTCGTCAGCAAATATATCAAACGCTACAAAAAAACTGTTAGCGATCGCAGGGATCAGGCCTGTCTCTGCGAACGCTGCAGTTATGTGTGTTGTGTTTGGTAAGTGACAGTGATCGATCGATACTGCACTTGGGTGGGCTGGGCTGGGCTGGGCTGGGCTGGGCGGAGGGGCTAAACGCAGGTACTAGCAGGTATCTGGGCTGATCCCGCTAACACTGCGTTTTTGGGAACCCTAAACCGCTGGGGATGCTAGTATAGATCTGATCAGATACTATACCACTAAGGGGGGTGTATGCTTTGCGCGTGGGTGTTAGCGTTACTGGCACTAACCTAACACTGCCTGGGGCGACGCAGACCCTCTCTGGCGCTAAAACCTAATTGATCTCACCCGCCGGGCGATCAGGGGGGTTAAACCTTTATTGGGTTATATACGGCGGGTGCCCTGATGCTATAAAAAGCAAACTAATCAACCAGCGTCACCCGTAACCTTTATATGGTGATCACTGGTGAAAGGGTTAACTAGGGGCAATCAGGGGGTTAAAACCTTTATTAGGTTAAATATGGGGGTACCTGACACCAATAAAAACCTGCGGCGAACCTAAAAAAAAAATAACTGCCTATCTAAAACACCAGCGACACGAATACAGCGATCGGAAAAACAATCGCTTAGTGACGCTGAAGTTAGGGGGTGAAAGGGTTACCTGGGGGGTGATCAAGGGGTTAAACCTTTATTAGGGGGGGTTAGGGGGCTACCCTGGACCTAAAGGGGCCTAATCCTAACTGCCTTGCAACTTTTTACAATCACAGATGACACTAAATGCAGTGATCAGTAAAATAAATGATCACTGCAATCAGTGACACTGTGATTGGGGGCTTTGGGCTGACCTGGGGGGTGATCTGGGGGTGACTGGGGGGTGATTTGTGTGCCTATGTGTACCTACGTGTCAGTGGACTGTTGGAGCACTAACCTCTGTCTTCACTCCTCGGCGCCGGGAACGAAAAGACCGCGGCAAGGGAGATGACATCACTTCCTCCAGCCTGTGTTTACATCACATGGCGGAGGAAGCAATTTCATTGGCCGGGAGCGATCGCGAGGGGGGGGCGGAATCGAGCGGCCGCCCCCTCATGCCTGATCGCTCCCGAACACTTAACGGCCGCTCACTGCAGTGAAGGGGGGTCCGGATGGACCCCCCAACTGCACAAAGGCGATCACGTAGATCTACGTGATTCTGCCTGTCCGTGCCATTCTGCCGACGTAAATCGGCGGTGGGCGGTCGTTAAGTGGTTAAGTGAAAATGTCCAAATTGGGCCCAAAGTGTCAATATTTTGTGTGGCCATCATTATTTTCCAGCACTGCCTTAACACTCTTGGGCATGGAGTTTACCAGAGCTTCACTGGTTGCCACTGGAGTCCTTTTCCACTCCTCCATGACGACATCACGGAGCCGGTGGATGTTAGAGATCTTGCGCTCCTCCACCTTCCGTTTGAGAATGCCCCACAGATGCTCAATAGGGTTTAGGTCTGGAGACATGCTTGGCCAGTCCATCACTTTTACCCTCAGCTTCTTTAGCAAGGCAGTGGTCGTCTTGGAGGTGTGTTTGGGGTTGTTATTATGTTGAAATACTGCCCTGCGGCCCATTCTCTGAAGAGAGGGGATCATGCTCTATTCCAGTATGTGACAGTACATGTTGGCATTCATGGTTCCCTCAATAAACTGCAGCTCCCCAGTGCCGGCAGCAGTCATGCAACCCCATACCATGACACTCCCACCACCATGCTTGGCTGTAGGCAAGACACACTTGTCTTTGTACTCCTTACCTGGTTGCCGCCACACACGCTTGACACTATCTGAACAAAATAAGTTTATCTTGGTCTCATCAGACCACAGGACATGGTTCCAGTAATCCATGTCCTGCTTGTCTTCAGCAAACTGTTTGCAGGCTTTCTTGTGCATCCATTTTAGAAGAGGCTTCCTTCTGGGACAACAGCCATGCAGACCAATTTGATGCAGCGTGCGGTCTGAGCACTGACAGGCTGACCCCCCCACCCCTTCAACCTCTGCAGCAATGCTGGGAGCACTCATACATCTAATTTCCCAAAGACAACCTCTGGATATGACGCTGAGCACATGCACTCAACCCCTTTGGTCGACCATGACGAGGCCTGTTCTAAGTGGAACCTGTCCTGTTAAACAGCTCAGTTTCAGGGTCTTGGCAATCTTCTTATAGCCTAGGCCATCTTCATGTAGAGCAACAATTATTTTTTCAGATCCACAGAGAGTTCTTTGCCATCAGGTGCCATGTTGAACTTCCAGTGACCAGTATGAGAGCGTGAGAGCGATAACACCAAATTTAACACACCTGCTCCCCATTCACACCTGTGACCTTGTAACACTAATGAGTCACATGACACCGGCGAGGGAAAATGGCTAATTGGGCCCAATTAGGACTTTTTTTTACTTAGGGGTGTACTCACTTTTGTTGCCAGCGGTTTAGACATTAATGGCTGTGTGTTGAGTTTTTTTGAGGGGACAGCAAATTTACACTGTTATACAAGCTGTACACTCACTACTTTACATTGTAGCAAAGTGTAATTTCTTCAGTGAGATACCAATTGTGCAAGTTCTCCCACTTAAAAAGATTAGAGAGGCCTGTAATTGTCATCATAGGTATACCTCAACTATGAGAGACAAAATGTGGAAACAAATCCAGACAATCACATTATCAGTGGTCTTGTATGTCTTCCATTTTCTAATTATTGCTCCCACAGTTGATTTCTTCACACCAAGCTGCTTGCCTATTGCAGATTCAGTCTTCCCAGCCTGGTGCAGGTCTACAATTTTGTTTCTGGTGTTCTTCGACAGCTCTTTGGTCTTCACCATAGTGGAGTATGGAGTGTGACTGTTTGAGTTTGTGGACAGGTGTCTTTTATACTGATAACAAGTTCAAACAGGTGCCAGAGGACAGAGGAGCCTCTTAAAAAAGAAGATACAGGTCTGTGAGAGCTAGAAATCTTGCTTGTTTGTAGGTGACCAAATACTTATTTCCCACCATAATTTGCAAATAAATTCTTTCCAAATCAGACAATGTGATTGTCTGGATTTGTTTCCACATTTTGTCTCTCATAGTTGAGGTATACCTATGACGACAATTACAGGCCTCTCTCATCTTTTTTTTAAGTGGGAGAACTTGCACAATTGGTGGCTGACGAAATCCATTTTTCCCCCACTGTAGATATACACTATATTGTCAAAAGTATTGGGGCACCTGATTTTACATGGACATGAACTTTAATGGCAACCCAGTCTTAGTTTGTAGGGTTCAATATTGAGTTGGCCCACCCTTTTCCCTTATAACAGTTTCAACTCTTTTGGGAAGGCTGTCCACAAGGTTTAGGAGTGTGTTTCTATGGGAATGTTTGACCATTCTTCCAGAAGCGCATTTGTGAGGTCAGGCACGGATGTGGTCGAGAAGGCCTGGCTCGCAGTCTCCACTCTAATTCATCTCAAAGGTGTTCTATCAGGTTGAGGTCAGGACTCTGTGCAGGCCAGTCAAGTTCCTCCATCCCAAACTCGCTCATCCATGTCTTTATGGACCTTTATGGACCTTGCTTTGTCCACGGGTGTGCAGTCATGTTGGAAAAGAAAGGGGCCATCCCCAAACTGTTCCCACGAGGTTGGGAGTATGAAATTGTCCAAAATGTCTTGGTATGCTGATGCCTTAAGAGTTCCCTTCACCGGAACTCAACCTCTGAAAAACAACCCCCCATCTTAATCCCCCTCCACCAAATGATTTGGACCAGTGCACGAAACAAAGCAAAGTCCATAAAGACATGGATAAAATTGCTCCTGTACTCCTAGATGAATGTCTTTATTAAAAAATTTGCATAGCAACCCACCTAGTAAAAATGCATGTATATTTGTTCTCTGGGTTAAAAATAAGAATGCTATTTCCACTTGGGAACTGACTAGGCCCACGGTACTCACACAACTAATTATGACAACATCCCGAAAGGGACACATTTCTTCTATATATGGCTCTCTCCTTTGTCACGTATCTAAAGCTATGTCCTTGAACTGCAGAGCTGGTTGGGGGAATGACATAGGACGTCTTTCGGATGAGGAATGGAACACCATACTAGATACTGTACTTAAGGTGTCACTCTCCTCATCTCAAAAATGTACCCAACTGTTCATTATACACCACACATACCGCACGCCCGAGAAATTACACAAATGGCATAGAAGGGATGATCCGCTTTGCCCTCGCTGCCTGATAGACAACGGTACACTTGTCCATATGCTATGGAAATGCCCGAAACTGCAAAGATATTGGGCCACAGTGATAAATACTATCAATACAATAGCATATGGACCCTCAAACTTACAGCGGACCCTAAACTCTGCCTACTTGGATGGCTGGATGAAGAACAGTATACACCCCATACATATATTGCCGTTCTTGGGGTACTATTCCTAGCTAGGAAACTCATTGCTAGGAAGTGGCTGTCAACGTTGCCTCCTACACTTACAGAATGGACTAAATGATTCTCTTGTTAGGGAACAATTAACATACAAACATCGAGGTAGCCCGAGAAAATTTGAGAACATATGGGACGCTTGGCTAGACACCCCTGGTTTAGCTCAATTATGCCTGGTTCAAAATAGAATTCTCTGTGGCAGGACAACACCAGCACCCACTTCGCTTTAGAATTTATTAATAAGATGAGCGTTACAAGGGATAAGGGGAAAGGACATAACGGCACTTCATGTATATAATACACCTCAGGGAAGCACTTATGATGTTAACTTTTTTGTTTAGTTTACGGTTAATGCATGGAATCACTGTGAACCACACCCCACCAGTTAGGGGATGGTGGCACTCCTGCCCCGCTCGGTGGCCCTGAAAAGGGTTGGGAGCGGAAAAGGAAGACAGGACTTAATGAGGGCACACATGATATGTAACAAGACCAAAAAACTACAACCTCAGATACCTTTTATTGAAATTGTCTTTTTATTTTTGAATGTACCGTTACCACTGTTGATGCATAAACATATGCTGTGTGTGGCCGGCTGATCACCAAACATGAATAACTGTGTCCTCCCGAGTATATGACCTGTTTTTTGTCGTAAAATGAGTTTTTGTGTTTGTTCACAATAAAAATAATCTGATTTAAAAATAAAATTAAAAAATAAGAATGTTATTAGGCTACTTCCCATTGGCAACTAGATGCCACTAAGTATCATAGGCAACTCCTATATTTATTGCCATTTATTGGCCAAATTAGGTATTTTTCTTTATAAATGAATTATAAATATTAATTCAGCACAGGAAATAGCCTAATAGTAATTGTTTTATTGCTTCATTTGCACAGAACCAATGTACCGGTACATGTAATTTCACTGGGGAAAATGCTATGCAACTTTTTTTATAAATACACCCCTTAGTATGCAAAAGCATATTTTTCTGTTCTTTATGTGCACAATGGACACCAAACAGTTGGAATATGATGTACAAGTGTGTATTACACCACAGACATTTCGTTTTTATACACGTTACAATTTTTACTTGCTGCTGTGATGTGTTAAAGCTTATAATATCTCAGATTTTATTTAATCTTTTAAGTTGCACACAAAAATAAAAATATAGTAACTTACCAACAGACAATTTCCAAGCAATGAATATAGTGTAAACTAGAATACTTTTATAAAACAAGTAACTCTGACTGATAGCATTAGGCCTGAAACTAATTTTACAGCTATATGTAGGTATCCTTCCTTATTAGTATGCACTCTGGAGTCACCTTTTGTCACATTATACAAACACTGGTTGGTTGTATATATAATACATTTTACTTCTATGTCTGTATATCAAACAGTGGGTGATTGTTTAATGTGGTGAGCTGACCAGGGAAGCTGTGTTTATGATTATAAAGGATTTTGAATTGGCTTCAGACATTTACTCTCTCTGAAAGAGATTAAAAGTCATTTTGCTGAGGATTAAGCTTGACACAGTTTATAACCTCTTTCCGTCCAAACCAGCAATTTACGCATGCAGGAGCAAAAATAAACAGCAACATCTATCTGTCTATTCTGCCCGTCTGTAAATCATGGAGCACATTTTAATTCAAGACCAATAAATACCCTCCAGGCATTTTTAAACAGAAATAAGTATACGTCATCTATCTGCCCAATGCGGATCTTTCACTTTGTTCATTCCCGCTATTCCAAAAGTAGTAAAAGTTGACTAATAAATCCTGTCTATCAAAAAACATACCTTTATAAAAGAGACCACCAGCCTTGTCTGATATATTTATAAGCCCTCTATAGTGAATACATATATGTAGGTAAGCGACCATTAGCACAGACCATTTAATGTATCATTAGCTCAGACCTAAGTTATTATGCCCCATAGTGGAGCCACCTATTTAAAAAAGGAAATTCCCACCACCATGTTGTATGGGCACCCTGGAGCTGCCACCATTCACCCAGTCCCAGCTCACTGAAGACCAAATTCATTTTAGAGGTGGTTCACCCACTAATGTTAATTTATTAGAGGGAACAGTCTGGACTGCTCTCTTCCATCTTCCTCTTCCCAGCCTGGTTATGACTCTTAAGCCTCATGCACACAATCGGATTTTCTGCAGACAAAGCGTAGGACTTTTGTCTGAAGGGCGTTGGCCAGAAACTTGTCTTGCATACAAACGGGTCAGTTTTCAGAGCTGCCGCTGGGGGACTTGGTGGTTTCGCCATTGGGGGTAGTGCCCAAGCATGAGCCGAATCAGTTTAGGTTCATTCATCACCTGTCTCACCCGAAGGGTGGTTCGCATGGGCGTCCGCTGAAATTTTTTCAGGGGGGGGGCGCTTCGGCAGCAGCGATACACAGTCGCATTTTCCCCTTTCTTCGACCGCTGGTGGGGGTTAAAAGCGACCCCCCCACGTTAAAATGTAAAAACACCCCACTGTGCCCCCTGCATCTTTCAATATCTCTTTACCACTACTGTGTACCCCCTCTGCACAACTGCACCTCTGCTCCCCTTTACATTACACAGCACCCCACAGCTCTGAACCACTTTACATTACACAGCACCCCACAGCTCTGGACCCCTTTACATTACACAGCACCCCACAGCTCTGGACCCCTTTACATTACACAGCACCCCACAGCTCTGGACCCCTTTACATTACACAGCACCCTGCATCACTGGCCCCCTTTACATTACACAGCACCCTGCATCACTGGCCCCCTTTACATTACACAGCACCCTGCACCTCTGGACCCCTTCACACAGCACCCTGCACCTCTGGACTCTTTTGCACAGCATCCTGCACCTCTTTAATCCCTTTACACAGCACCCTGCACCTCTGGACTCCTTTACACAGCATCCTGCACCCCCTGCATGTTACATAGACTGTGACAGCCCCTCCCCCTTCCTACCTTAATCATGCAGCCAGAGGGAGAGACACAGCAGTGCAGGAACTGCTGAAGTTATTTTTCATATTACCTAGAGACTGAGAACATGATACAAGAGATGGTCAGAGGCTACAGACATGAAACAAGAGGTGATCAGAGGCTGCAGGCATGATACAGTAGATGTCAGAGGCTGCAGACATGATACAGGAGGTGTCAGAGGCTGCGGGCATGGTACAGGAGATGGTTAGAGACTGGGGACATCATACTAAAGATGACCAGAGACTACAGACATAATACAAGAGATCAATGCAGCATCATCTGTGCCCATCAAATGCAGCCTCACTGTGCCCATAATTGCAGCCTCACTGTGCCCATCATTGCAGCCTCACTGTGCCCATCAATGCAGCCTCGCCGTGCCCATCAATGCAGCCCCACCGTGCCCATCAATTCAGCCTCACTGTGCCCATCATTGCAGCCTCACTGTGCCCATCATTGCAGCCTCACGGTGCCCATCATTGCAGTCTCACGGTGCCCATCATTGCAGCCTCACTGTGCCCATCAAATGCAGCTTTACGGTGCCCACCAATGCAGCCTCCCTGTGCCCACCAATGCAGCCTCCCTGTGCCCACCAATGCAGCCTCCCTGTGCCCACCAATGCAACCTCACTGTGCCCATCAATGCAGCCCCACTGTGCCCATTATTGTAGCTTCATGGTGCCCATCAATGCAGCCTCTCTGTGCCCATCATTGCAGCCTCACTGCGCCCATCAATGCAGCCTCCCTGTGCCCACCAATGCAGCTTCTCTGTGCCCACCAATGCAGCTTCACTTCATTGCAGCCTCGCTGTGCCCACCAATGCAGCCTTGCTGTGCCCACCAATGCAGCTTTGCTGTGCCCACTAATGCAGCTTCTCTGTGCCCATGAATGCAGCCTCACTGTGCCCACCACTGCAGCCTCTGTGCCCACCAATTGCAGACTCTCTGTGCCCACCAATTGCAGCATTTGTGTGCCCACCAATTGCAGCCTCTATGCCCACCAATTGCAGCATCTGTGCCCACCAATTGCAGCCCCTGTGTGCCCAATTGCAGTCTGTGCCCACCAATTGGCTCCCCTGTGTGCCCACCAATTGCAGCCTCTGTGCCCACCAATTGCAGCCCCTGTGTGCCCACCAATTGCCGCCCCTGTGTGCCCACCAATTGCCGCCTCTGTGCCCACCAATTGCAGCCTCTGTGCCCACCAATTGCAGCCCCTGAGTGCCCAATTGCAGTCTGTGCCCACCAATTGCCGCCCCTGTGTGCCCACCAATTGCAGCCTCTGTGCCCACTCATTTCAGCCTCACCATTTCCTGGATAGGCGCTCTCCTCCCTCTGTCCTCCGGCGCTCGTATCGTATGTCATGGAGCTGGGTCTGTGTGCAGGGTCCCGCCCCCCTAGGCTCGTGTGATAGGCGGAACACTAGAAGACTATCACACGAGCCTTACACACAGACCCAGCTCCGTGACATACGATACGAGCGCCAGAGGACAGAGGGAGGGGAGCTCTGCAGTCGCCGCTTAAAGCGGCCCCAGGGCAGGCTGCCCTGTCACCACGCCTCTGCACTGAGCCGCCCCGCGCCCCCCGCTTCACTCGCGGGGGGTGCCGGCCTGACACCCCCGCAGTGTGTGGCACACCTTCTTGATTCCAGGGGGGGTGAGCGACCCCCCTTGCCCTAAGGACTGGACGCCCATGGTGGTTAGTTGAATGATGCGATCGATCATGCCCTATGCACAGTGTCGTATGCATCTTTTGACGAGGCTGTGCGCTGGGTGCAGCACTTAGGGAGGGGGGCACTTATGGCAAAGACTGACATTGAGTCAGCGTTTTGGCTGCTGCCGGTACATCAGGATAGTGTCAGATTGTTGGGGTGTTGTTGGGAAGGGGAATATTTTGTGGACAGATGTTTGCCCATGGGTTGCACGATTTCCTGTTCTTATTTTGAATTGTTGAGTTCTTTTTTGGAATAGGTGGTCAAGGATTTGTCGGGCCTCGGCTCGATTTTGCATTATTTGGATGATTTCCTGGTGATAGGTCCGTCGGATGACCGGACCTGTCTTATTTTGTTGTCCACCATTTAACATATTTTCAAGGTTTTTGGTGTTCCACTTGCACAGGACAAGACGGAGGGGCCTGTGACGGTGTTAACATTTTTGGGTATCATTATTGATACTGAGAAGATGGAATGTAGGCTTCCAGGTGACAATCTAGCAAATCTCCGGGAGTCGGTGGAGTCCGTGGCCCGTAGTTCGAAGGTGCAGTTGAAGGATTTGCAATCAGTGTTGGGAAAGCTCAACTTTGCTTGCCAGGTCATGCCTATGGGGAGGGTATTCTGCAGACGTTTGGCGGCTGCCACGGCTGGGGTGAGGGCCCCGCATCATTTCATTCATTTGGGCCGGGAGCACAGGGACGATTTGCGAGTTTGGGATACGTTTCTGGAGCAATATAACGGGCGGTCGTTTTGGCTGGAACCTGTGGTGCAGGCGAGAGACTTGGAGCTCTTTACTGATGCGGCAGGGTCGGTGGGGTTTGCGGCCTATTTCCAAGGAAGGTGGTGTGCTGACAGGTGCCCGGAGGTATTGGTGGAGTCGGCGTTGATCAGGAATTTGATGCTGCTGGAGTTGTTCCCTATAGTGTTAGCGGTGGAGCTTTGGGGAGCGGAGTTTCGGAACCGGAGGGTTCGTTTCCATTGTGATAACCTGGGGGTGGTGCAGGCAATCAACTCTTTGATGGCATCGTCATTGCCAGTGGTGCATTTGATACGCTATTTAGTGCTAAGATGTTTAGAAGTGGGCATTGGATTACCAATAAGCACAAAGCATTTGATCTAAGTAGTGTGTTGGCAATACACAATGGTAATGTTGGGGGTCTAAGCATCACTTTTGTTATTCAGGAAATGTATTTAATTAAAGCCTTGACTGCAGGATTTGTCAATCTTGTCCCCACATTGTGACCACAATAAACATACAGACAGTGCTTTATTTGACCACAGTGAAACAACAATTCAATACTATACTACCTAACTGTAACTGATTTGGGGGGACTGTCCCGTTTTTAGAACCCTCTGTCCCTCTTTCCTTCCCAGTTGTCCCTTATTTTGGACAGTGTAGGCCCCTATCATAAATGCAATAGTTAAAAGTGTTACACTACACTAAACCTTTCGCATAAACCTTTTTCGTATCACATTATTATTTTAAAAGGCCAGAATAAAGAAATTATAACAATTAACCACTTCAATGCAAGGCATTTTCACCCCCTTCCTGACCAGACCAATTTTTAGTTTTCAGCACTGTCGCACTTTGAATGACAATTGCGCGGTCATGCAACACTGTACCCAAATGAAATCTTTATGTTTTTTTCCCCCACAAACATAGCTTTCGTTTGGTGGTATTTGATCACCTCTGCGGTTTTTATTTTTTGCGCTATAAACAAAAGAAGAGCGACAATTTTGAAAAAAACACAATATTTTTTACTTTTTGATTTAATAAATAGCATAATTTAAAAAAATAAATAAAAATGTCCTCAGTTTAGACCGATATGTATTCTTCTACATGTTTTTGGTAAAAAAAAATCGCAATAAGCGTTTATTGATTGGTTTGCGCAAAAGTTATAGCATCTACAAAATAGGGGATAGATTTATGGCATTTTTTTTTTTTTTTTTTTACTAGTGATGGCGACGATCTGCGATTTTTATTGTGACCGTGACATGGCGGCAGACAGATCGGACACTTTTGACACGTTTTTGGGACCATTCACATTTATACAGCGATTAGTGGTATAAAACTGCACTGATTACTGTGTAAATGTGACTGGCAGGGAAGGGGTTAACACTAGGGGGCGATCAAGGGGTTAATATGTTCCCTAGTGAGTGATTCTAACTGTAGGGGGAGGGGACTGCCTGGGAGAGGAGACCGATGTGTGTTCCTCTGTACTGGGAACACACATTTCCTCTGACAGGACATGGATCTGTGTGTGTTTACACACACAGATCCATGGTCCTGCCGTGATTGCGGGCAATCGCGGGTGCCCGGTGGATATCGCGGCCACCGGGCACGCGCACCGGGTCCCGTGCGACGCGGCGGGCGCGCGCCCCCTAGCGGCCCGAGAAGCTCAGGACGTCATATGACGTCCAGCCGGAGGGAGGGAGGGTTCCTGCCGACGTCATATTACTATGACTCGGTAAGGAAGTGCTTAAAAAATAACTTTTGTGTTTAGCCAAATAATATTTTGCTTGTTCATTTTTCATTGACCATATAACTGGGAGCACGGCAAAGTTGGGAAGTATGCAATACATAATCATAACCAAAATAAATCATACCTGATATAAGACATGTGCATTCGTTATCATCCAAATGCATTTTCGTCCGAACTTCAGGGATTTTCGTGTTCATTTTAACAAAACGATAAGGAATGTGCAGAATTTGAAATCCGAAAGATCCGAAATCAAAAAATGCTTTATCTATTATATTTCCTTATCATTGTGAAAACAGTTCGATATAGATAGATAGATAGAAGATTCAACATGACGGTGACAATAGATATATAATACCGTTCGACATGAAGATTCGACGAAACAGTTGAAAACATACGATTGCCTCGAGCGGACATTTACGGTCAAATACTCTGGCCATAGTCTATGGAAGAATTCTAATGTTGTTGGACTACTAGTAATAATAATTAATAATTATTATTATTACCAGTCAAACAACATTAGAATTCTACTAATGCTTGCTAATTAGAATTCTACTATAGCTTATGGGTGGAGCATTCGACCGGAAATGTACGTTCGCGGCGTCATACAGTTTAGATGCTTCGTCAAAGCTCCTTAGAACATCCGACAGACACCATAAGCCTTCAATTGACAGATGCAACCCTAATTAATTTGGATTTGCGTACAAATGTATTTTTAACTAAACAAAATAAAATAAAAAAGGAATTTCGGGAGTAACTAAATAAATTTATTTTTAGCTTATCTAAATTTATTAATTTTGATTTAAAAAAAGTGTCTCCATGATTTCTTATGTCTCTGAAGCTGCTTGGCTTTTTTCAGCACAAGGCAACCAGGACCCTGGACACAGGGCGATCACGTGTTATCCTCAGATCCCCCTGAGGAAGACACGTGATCACCCTGTGTCGTCACACGTAGGGGAGGGGCCAGGACAGTGGAGGAGACAGTCACTTGCTCTCTGAGCTAGCTGCTGATTCACACAAGCCTGCAAACCATTTGGAGAGGATTTTAACATTGTATGTTTTCTATAGCCTGGTGCGCTGCAAGCACCTATAAAGTGTGAGTATCCTCATGTTTACCTACAATAAATTTCTATATTTAAACGATAATGCACTGTCTGGTCTCTTTTGTATTTTAAATTGAGTATACCATTTTTTGGATTACACCTGGGGGAGCCTGCAAATTCTGCTACTTAGAGCCCAGATGTGGTTTAGCTGCTTTTGTGGACCAAACGTAATTGTGTGGTCACACAATTGGAGGTGAGCGCAGTCACATGGGGGGAGCACGTGTGTGAAGTCATGGTTCATATAATTTGTATCATCATCAGAGAGTCACTTTATGGGACATTATATTATATATATATATATATATATTTTTTTTTTCCACTGTGGACTTGCTGAAAATACGTTTTGAATATATATATATATATTTATATATATATATATATATATATATTTTTTTTTTTTCTCACTGTGGACTTGATGTTTGATGTTTTGATGTTTACTTTCACTGTGCACTTGCTTGACAGCAAGTATTTCATTTATATATTTATATATTTTTTACCATTTGATTCTTTGTTTGGGAATTCAAGTTGCTCCAACATTCACTTGCCCATTGCTCACGGCAATTATATATATTTTTTCACCTGAGTGAGTGATATATTACATAGCGCTACATTTGTTTATTTTTTATATTTTATACACAGATTATGGGAGTGTGAATATGCTTAGCAGCTGTGGATTGGTTCTCTTATGTTTAAAACATTTTTTGGACACTCTTCATTGGTAGCTCGCAAGACATCTATCTATACACATTGATTAGACTAGGGCACATTTAAAAAAATCTCTCTTAAGCCTAGTACACATGGACCGAATATCGGGCAGCACTGTCCAGTTCAATAGAAGGGGCATGACCGAAAAAAGTCTGCCGATTGGCTCACGATCAGCACTCTCAGCCAATCGCTGACTGAACTGTTCTGTTCTGCAAGCATGCCAGCTGGTTCCCCGGGCCCACTGGCTATCAGGTATCTATAACACAGGATATCTCTCTAGCACAGTGTTTCTCAACCTTTTTCCAGTCAAGGCGCCCTTTAAAATTATGGTCACTCTCAGGGCACCCCATTCTAAAATGCAACAACTAAACTAATAGTTTTACATAAGGCAACAGCATTCTCTCGCATAGGATGCCCAACATTAGAGGTGATTTCTTTTTCTAAAAACAAATACACCTTTGTACACTGGTATTGACTAGTATTTCAATGTTTATCTTCCTCAGTTTCTCTCCCTTGCCCAGCTAATGTGACTCCAGTGCTTTCAGAGAGGGGCAGGAGAGGGGCAAACAAGAACACTATGTAATGGTGCACAATGAAAACCTGGGCACCATGGTTGAAAAAGGCTGCTCTAGTACACCCTGCTAAAGCAAACTCAAACAACACGTGGCAGAGAAAAAGCACTCTGTGCTTAGAGAAACACTCCTGTTAATGTACAGTTAGGGTGATTACAACCCACTGCTGGCTACAGAATTCACAAAAATGCAAAAAAGGTTTGCAGAAAGGAAGTAAAACTACTACATCCATACAAGTCTACTTTCCCCCACTGCTTCACTGTGGCAACCAGGGCTGCTGTACTTGTACTACCCTTCCGTGTACATTTCCAATTTGTGTCAACATTTAAATAATGCATCAATACTGTGTGATGTGAAGCACTGTCATTCCCATCCTAATTCCCACCCCCTTGTATCTGTATTTTGCATTGGTTGCATTGTGGCCCAGGCCCTGTCCCTTGAAATATTTAAAATCTAATGTTAGTATGTGCTTTTGAGGGAAGCTTGCTTTTTGCTTTATATTCAAAACCAACATACAGGAGAAAGACAAATGCTTTCCATTTAAACTACAGTGAGTCTTCTAACTCCTCTATATATTCCCTGAACACACTCTCTTTTATAGTTAATTTACTGAATTTAGCTACAAATGTCCAGATCTCTCCAGAAGAGAGAAATAAAATAAATGATAACATAATGATCACTGTTTATAAAAGTTTAGGCTACATGCTACCCCTCCACACGCACCATGCTACCCTAGGCACTGGCCCATTAGTTACAGTATGGTAAACCTATCTCTATGATCTCATTTGAAGATCATTGCACGATACAGATATGTATTTGTAGACACAAATATAAGATTATAAAGGCAACGTAAGTAGCAAGCATTTGTATGTGGTTGTATGTAAATGAGCCTCATAGCTGACAGAAGTGACATCTTCATATGAGTTTTTTGGTTAGTAAAGCCATATAAATATCCTCATTATTTTTTGGCTTTCTGTCAAAAGATTTTGGCCGGGTTCCTGGAATAAATTAATAATAATAGGCCCAGAGAAGGATTCATACAGTGTTTCCCAGGCAATGTCACATAACTGAGTTATAATCATTGGCGACTGCTGTCTGACAATAAGACACATGGCATCACAGGCTAACACTAACGACTGAAAGCATTTACACTAAAAGCAGGCAATTCTAATAACACTAATTATCAGTAATAAGCTAATAATATTGTTTTAGAGCTTGAATTTAAATTTAGCTAAAACTCTAAATATAAAATTCACAGTATGGATGAGCTCCTGGTTCAGTCCAAACTATAGGTTTGGACCGAACATTGTTTTGTTTGGATGTTCGTCAGAATGCTGGACCTTCAGCTTGTTCAGCAGGAGTCGAACATCATATACAGTAGCAGATTTTTTCCAGCTACTATAAATGACAACTTAGTTCTACCCATTGAAGTGACTAGCCTCAGGTGACACACAGAGATGAAACAAATCCCCCTACATAAGTTGTACTGCAGTCCTCTCTTCTCCACAGTCTTCCAAAACACACGTGTAGCACTATGCCCGTAGGAGCTGCTGGTTTAGATTTGGGCCTGCACGTTACCTCACCATTCATTGTCTAGGAGATGAGAGTCTATAGAAACTTCAATGTCCACACAAGTTATAAATCCTTTTCATTAGGTTTTATTTCACACAGAGTTGCATAGGTAGAGGGATGGAGGGTCAGGGGAAGGTTCAGGCACACAATGCAGATCACTGGGGAAACTTCTAAGCTTCAAAAGTCACACTCACCACTCTCCTTCAAGTGGGTGTTGCTCACCCGGATAGGCCCCTCTCACTTGGCCTAGCAGCCGGTATGATGCACGAACAAAATTAAGAAATAACAGTCTCTGCCACAGACTTTTAGGACAATAAAGATGAACTGTTCAATAATCCTCTGCCACAGGATTTTAGGACGATAAAGATGAACTGTTCAATAATCCTCTGCCACAGGATTTTAGGACGATAAAGATGAACTGTTCAATAATCATCTGCCACAGGATTTTAGTACCCAGATATCCAGCCTTACAGTTTTAGAGAATTTAAGCCAACCCAGCACACTGTAAGGTAACATAAGCTACGGTGCATCCTCCAATAAGGTCACCAGGCCTTCCCCAAGACACCAGCCTTCCACTTGGTCTTCTCCAGGACAGGTCCTCCCCTAGTTTCCTCCATTGAGTGGCTTCCTCCCGCAGGACAGACAGCACAGGATCACCTTCGTAGTGCAGGCCCCAGTCAGGACAACTGGGCCTACTTGGCAGAGATGCAGTCTCGGGCCAACATGGCTGAAATTTCACTATCACATACCTCGAGCCAGGAGGGCCACGAGGCGAAGAGAGCCCCATAAAATGGCGTCTGCCCCTTAAGTACCCTTCCCCAGCATGCCCAGCGGAGAGACCACTCCCCCTGGGCTGTTCCCGGGGAGAAATACCCAATACGCTCTGGCCTGCCTGTGTTCCAACATTGGCCTGTGGTGGTAACGCCACCTTCAGGCAAACAATGGGAAAATCCCTCCAAGCACAACCATAGCCGAAATAGTGGCTGATTTAGCCTTAATCACAAAGTCTGAGCTAACTACCAGCTCAGACACCTACTAAATGTAAACATAGCGCCTGGTCATCAGGAGCAGGGCACTACATACTCCCCCCACTACAACAAGACACTGTCCCCAGTGTCTGAAAAAAAATATGCCCTCAATCCTGAGGACCAGTACCTGAACTTTAAAAAAAAAAAACTTGGATGGGAAGGGAAAAGGAGAAGGTAACTATAGATATAAAACATTAACATGAACTTTCAATAGAATCACAATAGCATACACATTATGACCCCTCTCACTAACTGTCTAGACCACCCACTCTCCAGCAGTCTTGACAGAAGATCCAGCTCACCTGGAAAAGAAAAAAAAAAAGAGACACACAGCCAAATACATGACAACATCAAGGCACTTCAAAAGAAGCAAAGCTGCATCTCCTAAGAGGTGGAACTTTCTTTCCTACTTTTAAAGATGTGGCTAAACTTGGGGAGAAGGAGAGAGAGAGAGAGAGAGAGAGAGAGAAAAAAAAATCTCTCCCTACTCTACTATCCACTGCCACCTAGTGTCAGAAGTAGCACACAAAGGTCCGTTAAATACAAGGGCTGAAGCAGATGAACATCTTGATCCCGAAGTCCTCAGCAACCCTAATCCTAACTGACTAATTCTCCCCAGAATCCAGTTAGCACAGCAAAGGAGGAGAAGAAAAAAAAAAAAGAAAATGAGGACAAATGGTCACTTTGTATGATCACAGGTAAAACCTGGGATCCGGCAGAGTCAGTGGTTTTCCTTGCTTGTCCAGGGTAGTGATAAAATACACAACGTCATCTTTTCCTGGTCTGCAAATAATCACCCGATCAGCGTGAATGTGTCGGCCGTAACTCCAGTGCAGCCAACATGCTTTAAATCGTTCAGCCATAATGAAAGAGTAGTCCAGTTTTCTAAATGGCTTTGGCACGGACAAATAGTCCCAAATGGCCTCACCGCACCACTGCTCTCTGTTGGCCTCAATCTCCTGCATTATTTCCTTTGAGACGTAGGGGAATTCCAAACCGTACTCCGTGGCGACCCTTTTTATGAGTACTCTCTGTAGATGGGCGAGTCTGAGTAACGATGGGGAGCTTCCCATCCCGGGTAACACACACGAGTCTGGTGATTTCTTTACCATGGACTTGGCGGGTTTAGGTAAAATCTCTTTCAGGCAAAGTCCCTTTATCAATGTCCGGGGTTTCCACCCTGGGTGTTTTCTCCCCGGAGTCCATAGCTGTCCACTCCGAACAGCTATGTACTGAGGCAACATCCTCCCCGTTGCTCCACAATAACTCCTGAGTAGTGATGAGCCAAACACCCCCGGGTTCGGTTCGCACCAGAACCCGCGAACGGACCGAAAGTTCGTACGAACATTAGAACCCTATTAAATACAATGGATGCGAACGTTCGAATTCTAAAGTGCTAATTATAACAACTATTATGCATGTTATTGTCCTAAAAAGGGTTTGGGAACCCGGGTTGTGCACCAGGGGACATGTATCAATGCAAAAAGAAGTTTTAAAAACGGTCGTTTTTCGGGAGCAGTCATTTTAATGATGCATAAAGTGAAAAAAAAAAAGTCAAATATTCCTTTAAATATCGTACCTGGGGGGTGTCTAAAGTATGCCTGTGAAGTGCCACGTGTTTCCCGTGTTTAGAACTGTCCCTGCACAAAATGACACTTCTAAAGGAAAAAAAAGCCATTTAAAACTGCTTGCGGCTTTAATGTAATGTCTGGTCCCGGTAATATGGATGAAAATCTTTTAGAAAAATGGCATAGCTACCCCATGACCCCCCCCCCTACCCCAGCCCATTACCAGCCCCTTTGGGTCTTGTATGGATATTAAGGGGAACCCCGCACATAAAATAAAAAAGGCCCTATATACTCTGAACAGCCGTATACAGGCGGTGCATACAAGACAGGGACTGTAGGTTTGTTCTTATGTAGAATCTGTTTGTAATTTTGAACAGGTACATTGTTTAAGTGTAGCTCCAGCCCAAAAATCTATTTTTAAACTTTTTGGAAAACATAGGTAAGGGTTATCACCCCTGTAACATTTGTTTTGCTGTCTGTGCCCCTGTTCAGAACATTTCACCTCACTTTCCGTCCCAATGACAACTGTTTTTGAAATGTGGTGTTTTTCTTGAAACAAGGATTGGTGATAAAGCATCAGTACAGAGGAGACACCTTTCTCCCATATTAATTCTTACAGGAGAGAATTTTCCTTCCTAGGGGTAGATTTCCTCTCACTTCCTGTTGTCTTCTTGCGTTTGCAAGTAGGAGTCGTTTGTAAGTTGGATGTTTGAAAGTAGGGACCTGCCGTATATACTCTGCAGAAATAGGCCCCTTAGTTGTTGGTGTTGGCACAACACTGTAAGCACTCACAGTTACTCTTGGTTGGTGCTGGAACGCCCTGCTGTCAACTATTATATCAGGAATTTTAATTACATATAATTGTTGAACAGTGGTAGTAAAAATTGGGCCTTTGATGGTGGTGCTGGTGCCACAACACTGTAAGCCCTGACAGTTACTCTTGGTGGGTGCAGCAATGGGCCCTGCTGTGAATTATTAGATCAAGAATTGTAATTGCATGCCCCTGTTGAACAGGGGCTGAAAAATTGGGCCTTTCGTGGTGGTGGTGGTGGTGGTGGTGTTGCCACAACACTGTAAGCCCTCAGAGTTACTCTTGGTGGGTGCAGCAATGGGCCCTGCTGTGAATTATTAGATCAAGAATTGTAATTACATGCCCCTTTTGAACAGGGGCTGAAAAATTGGGCCTTTCGTGGTGGTGGTGGTGGTGGCGTTGCCACAACACTGTAAGCCCTCAGAGTTACTCTTGGTGGGTGCAGCAATGGGCCCTGCTGTGAATTATTAGATCAAGAATTGTAATTGCATGCCCCTGTTGAACAGGGGCTGAAAAATTGGGCCTTAGGCACTGGTGGCACAACACTACAACCCCTCACAGATACTGTACTTGGAGCACAGCAATGAGCCCTGTTGCAAAGTATTGCTTCAAAATTTGTAATGACACGCCCCTGTTAAACAGGGGCTGAAAAATTGGGCCTTAGGCACTGGTGCCACAACACTCCAACCCCTCACAGATACTGTACTTGGAGCACAGCAATGAGCCCTATGGCAAATTATTGCTAAAAAAATTGTAATTACACGCCCCTGTAAAACAGGGGCTGAAAAATTGGGCCTTAGCCACTGGTGGCGGCACCCATAAACAAAAATGATCTTCCAAGCTATCATCATCAATCGTATCATTGAGGACTCGGAGGAGGAGGATAGCCAGTCAACATGCACAGGCACTCAGCATCAGCATCAGTCTTGAAGGGATGTGACATGTTAAAATCAATTAGTCTGTTATATCAGCATCAGGTGTGTGGTAGCTGGTGGTGATCCAAGACTGGTTCATCTTGATGAAAGTCAGTCGATCAACCGAGTCGGTGGACAGGCGCACCCTGTGATCCGTGACAAATCCTCCAGCAGCACTGAATGTGCGTTCCGAAAGAACGCTGGATGCAGGACAGGCCAGTAGCTCAATTGCATACTGTGCAAGCTCTGGCCAGTGATCCATCCTCAAGACCCAGTAAGCCAGAGGATTTTCGGTGGGGAAGGTGTCCAAGTCTGACCTTGCCCCTAGATATTCCTGCACCATGTTTATCAGACGCTGACGATGGTTGCTGGAACCGATCATACTTTGGGGCTGCGGACTAAAGAATTGTCTGAACGCATCGGTCAGACGGCCACCTTCCCCACCGCTCCTTCTTTGACTGGCCGAAGCCTCAGCAACTCGTTGTCCAGGACCAGGAGTTTGTAACCTCCCAGTCTCTGGGAACGCGTTGCACAGACCTTTCTGCAAGGCCTCCCGGAGTTGTCTCATCCTCTGCTCCCTCTGCGACGGTAACATAAGGTCCGCAACCTTACCCTTGTACCGTGGATCAAGGAGAGTGGCCAGCCAGTAATGGTCCCTCTCCTTGATCCGAAGAATACGAGGATCCTTCCGCAGACTTTGCAGGATCAGGGAGGCCATGCAGCGTAGGTTTGCTGAGGCATTCGCTCCGGAGTCCTCTGGGTCACTAAGGGCGACATGATCCGCAGCCACCTCCTCCCAGCCACGTACAAGTCCACTGGTTTCTTGGGACTGTAAATCATCCCTAAAAGACTGCTGCTGATGATGCTGAGTGCCAGCCTCCACCTCCATGCTGACACAATCCTCCTCCTCCTCCTCCTCCTCCTCCTCCTCCTCCTCTTCCTGTGCGATGGGTGGGACAGAAGGAACACTGTCTGGGTAAAGGGGGCCTTGAGAGGCAAGGAAGTCCTCCTCTTCCTGCCTCTGTTCTGCCTCAAGTGCCCTGTCCATTATTCCACGCAGCGTGTGCTCCAACAGGTGGACAAGAGGTACAGTGTCACTGATGCATGCACTGTCACTGCTCACCATCCTCGTGGCCTCCTCAAATGGTGCCAGGACAGTGCATGCATCCCTGATCATGCCCCACTGGCGTGGAGAAAAAAAATAGGATTTTTATAACAGCTTACCTGTAAAATCCTTTTCTTGGAGTACATCACGGGACACAGAGCGACATAGTCATTACTAATGGGTTATATAGATACCGTCAGGTGCTGGCACTGGCAACTTCCAAAACCGGAAGTACCCTCCCCTATATAAGCCCCTCCCATCCGGGAGCACCTCAGTTTTGTAGCAAAGCAATAAGTGTCCCCAAAGAGGGGCGGGAGCTCTGTGTCCCGTGATGTACTCCAAGAAAAGGATTTTACAGGTAAGCTGTTATAAAAATCCTATTTTCTTTCTCGTACATCACGGGACACAGAGCGACATAGTCATTACTAATGGGATGTCCTAAAGCAATGCCCAATGAGGGGGGGGGATACACCATATATAAGCTGAGCGCTATCAGACATGAGGATCTTTTGCGGCCTGCAACACACTGCGCCCAAAGGCGACATCCTCCTGACTTCTAACGTCCACCTGGTAGAACCTAGTAAACGTGTGAACTGAAGACCATGTTGCGGCCTTACAGATTTGAGCCAGGGAGGCCTGGTGATGCACTGCCCATGAAGTTCCAACTGCTCTCGTGGAGTGCGCTCTAACTTTGAACGGAGGCGGTCTCCTTCTCAAGCCATAGGCTTGTATTATGACCTGTCGAATCCACTTGGCTAAAGTAGATTTCGACGCTGCCTGACCCTTTCTGGGGCCTTCCGGCAGAATAAACAAAGTATCCGTTCTGCGAATCTGAGCAGTGGCTTTTAGATAAGCTTTAACTGCTCTTACTACATCCAAAGAATGCAATAACTTTTCCTCTACCGAAGTAGGTTTGGGGAAAAAAGAAGGAAGAACCACATCTTGGTTCAAATGAAACCTTGATACCACCTTAGGAAGAAAGGCTGGATGAGGGCGTAACACTACTCTATCCTTATGGATAACCAGATATGGCTCCTTACAGGACATAGCTGCTAATTCCGACACTCTTTTAGCCGAACAAATGGCTACTAGAAAAATCAATTTCCTGGTGAGAAGAACCAGGGAAATATGCTGTAATGGTTCAAATGGTTGTTTCTGTAGAACCGACAGAACCAAGTTTAGATCCCATGGACATATGGGAATATTAACCGGAGGACTAATACGCATCACTCCTTGTATAAAGGCTTTGACTAGTGAATGCGAAGCCAAGGGCCTTTGAAAAAATATTGACAAGGCCGAAATCTGACCCTTGATAGTACTCAAGGCAAGCTTCCTATCTACAGCCCATTGTAGGAAGTCCAGAATCCTACCTATTACGTATTTACGTGGATGCCATTTCTTGGCCTCACACCAGGCGATGTACGCCTTCCAGATTCTATAGTAGATCTGCCTGGATACCGGCTTCCTGGCATTGATCATGGTAGATACCACAGCATTAGAGAACCCTCTCTTTTTTAGAATGTGGGCTTCAATAGCCAGGCCGTCAAACCTAGGGCTGGTAAGGAAGGGTGGTATATCGGTCCTTGCGAAAGCAGGTCCGGACGATGTGGGAGGGTCCAAGGACTCCCCACAGACATCTTTACAATCTCCGCGTACCATGCTCTTCGGGGCCACGCTGGAGCCACCAGAATTACTGGTTTCTTTTCTACCCTGATTCTGCGGAGTAATCGAGGTAACAATTGTGGCGGTGGGAATGCATATATCAGCTTGAACTGATCCCAAGGGAACACTAGGGCATCCGAGCCGCAAGCTAGGGGATCCCTTGTCCAAGAGACAAACCTGTCCACTTTTGTATTGAATCTGGATGCTAGCAGATCTACATCCGGTGTTCCCCACCGCTGACATATTGTCCGGAAAACCTCGGGATGAAGGGACCATTCCCCTGGGCATAATTGTTGGCGACTTAGAAAGTCCGCCTTCCAATTCTCCACTCCTGGAATGAATACCGCAGATATGGCTGGGACATATCTTTCTGCCCATCTCAGGATGTAATTTACTTCCCTCTGGGCTGCACGACTCCTGGTGCCCCCCTGATGATTGATATATGCCACTGCTGTGGCATTGTCTGATTGAATTCTGACAGGGGACCCTTGGAGTTTGGATGTCCATGCTACTAGGGCATACCGGGCTGCTCGTATCTCTAAGAGATTGATGGGCAGGGCCTTTTCTGCATCTGACATCTGCCCTGGAGAGACCATTGCTCCAGTACTGCTCCCCAGCCTATAAGGCTGGCATCTGTAGTGACCACCTTCCAGGAAATCGGACTGAAGGATTTCCCTCTTTCCAGATTCTGGGGAACCAACCACCAGCGGAGGCTCTTGCGAACGGAAGGGGACAAGGACATTGGTAAGTCCAGAGCCTGAACTTTTTTGTTCCAGGCTGACAGTATGGCCCTTTGCAAATTCCTTGAATGGAATTGACCGTAGGGTACTGCTTCGAATGATGCCACCATTTTTCCCAGCAGCCTCATGCACAGGCGTATGGATGGCTGTCTTTTTGAACCCACTAAGTGGATCAGATCCCTCAAAGACGACCCCTTTTCTTGAGGCAAGAAAATTTTTCTCTGGTCTGAATCCAGCCTTAGCCCCAAGTATTCCAGACTTTTGACTGGTTTTAGGGCTGACTTGTCTCGGTTGATAATCCAACCGTGATATTCCAGATACTTGATTGTCTCGTGAACAACCACTTCTAGTTTTTCCACTGAGTGGTCTATCAGCAACAAGTCGTCTAGATATGCCATTATCGTTACACCTCGTGTTCTTAGATTGGCCAATAATGGGGCCAGAATTTTTGTGAACACTCTTGGTGCTGTGGCCAGACCGAAGGGTAAGGCTCTGAACTGAAAATGGCGCCCTTCTACCACAAAGCGTAGAAATTTTTGGTGGGCTGGAAAGATGGGAATGTGCAAATAAGCATCTTTGATGTCGATCGAGGCTAACCATTCCTCCCCTTGTAGGGCAGTGGCCACCGACCGGATCGACTCCATCCGGAAAGTCCTGATATGTAGGAATTTGTTTAGCCCTTTTAGATTTAATATGGGCCTCACGTCCCCGTTTGGCTTCGGGACTGTAAAGAGGTTTGAGTAAAACCCGAACCCCCATTCTTCCAGGGGAACCTCTATAATTACTGCTTGAAGCAATAATTGTTCTAGTGCCAACAGGAGGGATCCTCTCTTCTGGGGATCCCTTGGCACGTTTGACCTTATAAAGCGGGAAGGAGGGGAGTTTTTTAACTCCAATTTGTATCCCAGATTTACTGCGGAAAGCACCCATCTGTCTCTGATCGTGTCCCGCCAGGTCTCTGTGAACAACTGAAGTCTTCCCCCCACCCGATTGAGTGGGGGCAACCCTTCATGCATTTGACTTTGGGGGAGGTTTTGTACCTCTCCTGCTCCAGGGCTTCTTGTTACCCTGCAATTGTCCCTGATTTTTACCTCCGGGATTTGACCGAGGAGGCCGTCGGAACTGTTTCACAGCCGATGTCCTAGGGACTGGAGAAGCAGGCCTCTTAAAAGAGGGACCTCTAACTCTATTTTTAACCGGCAAAAGTGTACTTTTACCGCTGGAAATTCTCTGGATATATTTATCCAGGTCTTCCCCGAATAAGCGTTCACCATGAAATGGGAAGCTGACCAGCAATTTTTTACAGGGAGCTTCAGCAGACCAGTTTTTGAGCCATAGAAGCCTGCGCATATGTACTACAGACAGCGTAAGGCGGGAGGCCTGATGGATTGAATCCTTTATAGCGTCCACCGCAAAGCATAAGGCTCTAGGTAGATCGGCTAGGGCAAGAGCCTGCTGATCTGGCAAGTCCCTTAAGACCTGTTTCAACTGATCCTTCACCGCTTGGCAGACCCCAATAGCTGCCACTGCTGGTTGTGTCACCAATCCTGCTGTAGAAAACGCAGATTTTAATAAGGACTCCAATTTTTTATCTATTGGGTCTTTGAACACTTGGACATTATCCACTGGACATGTCAGTGATTTATTCACACAAGAGATGGCTGCGTCCACTGTAGGGACCCTCCATTTTCTGATGAACTTATCCTCCATGGGATAGACCACCGGAAATCTCTTGGGGGGAGTAAATATTTTATCAGGATGCTCCCAATCCTGGTAAATGAGCCCTTCCAGTAAAGGATGGATCGGAAAGGAACAAACAGTCTGGGGAGCTTTTAGCGACCCCAACGAGGAGACAGAAGTGGATGATGGCTCCGCAAGGGGCATTTTAAATGCTGATCGGACCATATTAGTCAGGGACTGAACCCATAACCTTTCAGCATGTGATGCTGAGAATGGCTCTTCCACTGTTGATTCCTCTACAACCGAATCGACCTCATCCTGATCCCCTTCAGGTAGGTCGATCCCTGTATGGGACTGTTGCTCTGTTAACAGGCACTCTGAGGGAGGAGACGGAGATCGGGCGCTTTTTTCCTGTGACAGGGAAGCAGCGATCAATGCTGACAATCTCTCTTCCAGCCCTCCCAGAGCTGAGGAAAAAACCTCCTCTTTTACATACACAGGAGCAGGTGAACTGAGGACAGCCACAGTACCAGGTACTCCTGAGGGTGCTCCACGGTTACTAACCTCTGATTCTTCAGGGGAGACTGGTGCAGCCGAAGCATGCCCAAGATCCTCAGAGCCCGATGGAGACTCCCTATGCCTCCTGGAATTTCTAGTCCCGGAGTTTTTAGACGGCATATTCCTAAGCCACAAAACTGAGGTATTCCAGCCGAAATACACCACTTACTGACAATAGTCTAGCATAAATGCTGCTATAAGAAACAGTTGGTGTCTACTAATGTGCCTTTCTAGGGGATGCCTGCATCAACCGCTTGCTGTATGCCTTTTTTTAAATGTTGCCAGCTCTGTCTCTGCACTCCATAGCCAGCTCACCACACAAAATTGTGGTTTTTAACATGCTGGGACACCCGCACATGCGCAGAAGCGCTGCGGCGCGCACAGAGCGTCATCCCCCAGGCTCCGCCCCCTTTCCCGGCTCACCTCTATATATAGAGGCGCGTGCACGCGCACGCGCGCGGCCACGTGCGCCTTCGGCGCTAATTTCGAAAATGGAAACTAGGGACAAGAGCCAGGGCCCCTCTTTGCCGCAGGCCGGGGGATGGACGAGCATTGCAACATGGCAGAGGAAGCAGTTTCCCATAAGAGAACTCACCATCTGCCTGGACTTGCTCTGATGAAAAGAAACTAGTCCACATGACAAGAAACGTTCCACAGCGGCCTCTAGTGGCAAACACAGGTACCGCAGTCTAATATATTAAATACATATATAAAAAAAAAATATTTATTTTTTCTTGACCACTATTAAAATTATTACATTTTTTTAGTAGTTACAGGCATGCACAGATATTAGCGGGAATACCGTTAGGTAACAGACAGAAAGACAAATTAGGCTTGGGGGTCCCCCAATAGAACCAAGTTCCTGGGGGCCCCCACTTACCTGTTCCCCGCCGCAGGACTTTGTTTGGTCCACAAAAGCCCAAACTTCACCTATCACGGCAGGCATTGTAATCAAACCTTCAGGGACCGGGTTCCCAAGGATTCCACTCCCCTGGACCTGTATAGCACCCTGCACAGAAAACATCTTGGTCGTGGGTATGACCAGAGCTCTGGATCCCAGGGTCCAGCTCTCCTAAGAGAAGCATTACAGGCAAAACCCTGCTCTTCTCTGCAAGGCCCGGGTACCGACCGTTTTGCTATGAAGCTTTTTTGGTCGGATCCGGAATAGCTTACTGAGGCCCAAAAGAACCTGTACACAAGCTCAGTGAAAAACACATGTTTCTTCTTGGCCAACACCTTAGACACTGGCAAAAAACTGAGGTGCTCCCGGATGGGAGGGGCTTATATAGGGGAGGGTACTTCCGGTTTTGGAAGTTGCCAGTGCCAGCACCTGACGGTATCTATATAACCCATTAGTAATGACTATGTCGCTCTGTGTCCCGTGATGTACGAGAAAGAAAAACCAAGCTCCCCTGACCCTGTCCTGGTGCCGTAGTCGCACAGGTACTCATTGATGGCCCTCTGCTGCGTGTGCAGCCGCTGCAGCATGGCCAACGTTGAGTTCCACCTGGTGGGCATGTCACATATAAGGCGGTTCTTGGGCAGGTTCAACTCCTTTTGCAGCTCAGCCAGGCGAGCACTGGCATTATAAGATCTGCGGAAATGCACACAGACTTTCCTGGCCTGCCTCAGGACATCCTGTAAGCCCGGGTACCTGCCCAAGAACCGCTGCACCACCAGGTTAAGGACGTGAGCCACACAGGGCACATGGGTCAGTTGTCCCTGTCGGAGGGCGGAGAGGAGGTTTGTGCCATTGTCGCAAACCACCATTCCTGGCTTAAGCTGGCGTGGCGTCAACCACCTCTCGGCCTGGCCCTGCAGAGCAGACAGGACCTCTGCCCCAGTGTGGCTTCTGTCCCCCAAACACACCAGCGCAAGCACGGCATGGCATCTTTTTGCCTGCGTACTTGCGTAGCCCCTTGAACGCCTACGGAGCACCGCTGGTTCCGAGGACAAACCACAGGAAGAGGCCATGGAGGAAGAAGAAGAGGAGGGGGTGGAGGAGAGAGGTGTGTCACAACCAGTAGTAGCATTTTGGAGGCGTGGCGGTGGAACAACCTCCAACACTACTGCACCTTGTCCTGCATCCTTCCCAGCTGCCAAAAGAGTGACCCAATGGGCCGTGAAAGAAAGGTAACGTCCCTGTCCATGCCTGCTGGACCATGAGTCAGCGGTAATATGCACCTTACTGCTGACCGCCCTGTCCAGCGAGGCCAAGACATTGCCTTCCACATGCCGGTAGAGAGCCGGAATAGCCTTCCGTGAGAAAAAGTGGCGTTTGGGAACCTGCCACTGAGGAACCGCACATTGCACAAACTCATGGAAGGGGGCCGAGTCTACCAACTGAAAAGGCAGCAGTTGAAGCGCTAGCAATTTAGCCAAGCTAGCATTCAACCGCTGGGCATGTGGATGGCTGGGAGTGAACTTCTTTCGACGGTCCAGCAGCTGGGGCAGGGAAATTTGCCTGCTAGAATCGGACGTCGGTGTACTGCTAGCAGAGTGGCCGCAAGTACTTGGCTGTGACACACCTAATTCTACACCTTCATTCCTCTCAGTGCATGTTTCAGAGAGGACTGAAGTTATAGTGGGGTTGGAGATCCCAGCTGATGCGGTGCAAGGAGAGGTCCGCTTTGTTCTTTGGTGTGGGTCTTTGAGGTAGGCTTGCCAACGAGCTGCATGGCAGGTCAACATATGTCTGGTCAGGCATGTGGTACCCAAGCGGCTGATGTTTTGGCCACGCGATATACGCTTGAGACATATGTTGCAAACAGCAGCTGTGCGATCTGATGCACTAGCCTCAAAAAAGGCCCACACCAAAGAACTTTTTGAATGACGGGCAGAGGCAGCGCCCTGCACAGGCGGAGCTCTGCGGTGTGATTCCGTCGGTTTACTGCCCTTACGCTGGCCACCAAAGGGCATCCTGCCTCGTTGGAGATGTGCCTCCTCCTCATCCTCCTCCTCCTCCGCTCTCCTATTAGGCACCCACGTGGAGTCAGTGACCTCATCATCCCCTCCCTCCTCATCACTGGAGCCAATCTGGCAGTATGCTGCAGCTGCTGGAACATGACTGCCAGATTGGTGTCCTTCTTGAGCATCCCCTCTGTCTGCTCTCACGCTACTGCCTTCCTGTAGCTGGGTTTCATCATCAGACCCTTCGAAACGCTGGGCATCCTCCTGGAGCATGTACCCAACACTGTGCTCAAACAGTTCGGGGGACTCCTCAGGAGGAGGACATGGTGGGTCTAGGGAAGGAGTGACTGATGATGAGTCTGACATTGATACCAGGGAAGAGGACGCTTTGGCAGCTGCTTTTCCAGTACCCTGAGCCTGGGTGAGAGAGGATGAGGAGGAGGAGGAGGGCTTGGTCATCCACTCTACCAAGTCTTCGGCATGATGTGGCTCAACATGTCCAGCTGCCGAAAAGAAGGACAAGCGTGTCCCATGGCCATGTGCTGATGACAATGCACCGCGTCCACGACCAGCACTGTTGCCCCCAGACACAGAGCCTGCTTGCCCTCTTTTATTGCCTCCTGACTGTCTGCCTCTCCTTGTTTGCCTTCCAGACATTCTAATAGATGGCCTGCAGGGAGATGGGAAAAAAGCAATAAGGGCTACCTTCAGGTGTCCTTCTCTGTCCCTTTACTTAAGGATTTCTAAATATGGTTGAGGATGATTGCTTTTGCACAGAATAGCACAACGACAATTTCCCTGACTGTCCAAAAAAACAAGGATTTCAAAGATGGTTGATGAGGAATGCTTTAGCACACTATAGCACAAGGAGAATTTCCCTCACTGTCCTTCCCTGTCCCTAGAAACAAGGATTATCACAGTGAAAGAAACTGACACTCTTCCTACCTATAGTTTTCTGTCCCTAGAAAAAATGTTTTTTTAAAGCACACTATAGCACAAGGAGAATTTCCCTCACTGTCCTTCCCTGTCCCTAGAAACAAGGATTATCACAGTGAAAGAAACTGACACTCTTCCTACCTATAGTTTTCTGTCCCTAGAAAAAATGTTTTTTTAAAGCACACTATAGCACAAGGAGAATTTTCCTCACTGTCCTTCCCTGTCCCTAGAAACAAGGATTATCACAGTGAAAGAAACTGACACTCTTCCTACCTATAGTTTTCTGTCCCTAGAAAAAATGTTTTTTTAAAGCACACTATAGCACAAGGAGAATTTCCCTCACTTTCCTTCCCTGTCCCTAGAAACAAGGATTATCACAGTGAAAGAAACTGACACTCTTCCTACCTATAGTTTTCTGTCCCTAGAAAAAATGTTTTTTTAAAGCACACTATAGCACAAGGAGAATTTCCCTCACTGTCCTTCCCTGTCCCTAGAAACAAGGATTATCACAGTGAAAGAAACTGACACTCTTCCTACCTATAGTTTTCTGTCCCTAGAAAAAATGTTTTTTTAAAGCACACTATAGCACAAGGAGAATTTTCCTCACTGTCCTTCCCTGTCCCTAGAAACAAGGATTATCACAGTGAAAGAAACTGACACTCTTCCTACCTATAGTTTTCTGTCCCTAGAAAAAATGTTTTTTTAAAGCACACTATAGCACAAGGAGAATTTCCCTCACTTTCCTTCCCTGTCCCTAGAAACAAGGATTATCACAGTGAAAGAAACTGACACTCTTCCTACCTATAGTTTTCTGTCCCTAGAAAAAATGTTTTTTTAAAGCACACTATAGCACAAGGAGAATTCCCTCACTGTCCTTCCCTGTCCCTAGAAACAAGGATTCGCACAGTAAAACACACTGACACTCTCCCTACCTATAGTTTTCTGTCCCTAGAAAAAATGTTTTTTTAAAGCACACTATAGCACAAGGAGAATTCCCTCACTGTCCTTCCCTGTCCCTAGAAACAAGGATTCGCACAGTAAAACACACTGACACTCTCCCTACCTATAGTTTTCTGTCCCTAGAAAAAATGTTTTTTTAAAGCACACTATAGCACAAGGAGAATTCCCTCACTGTCCTTCCCTGTCCCTAGAAACAAGGATTCGCACAGTAAAACACACTGACACTCTCCCTACCTATCCTTCTCTTTCCCTAAACTAAAGGAATCCAGGTTAGGCAAGAAAAAATAAATGTCACTGTCCCTGCCTATGCTTCTCTTTCCCTGCTCCGGAACACACTACACTAGGCCGCCGTGCTGGCGGCCTTTTATAGTGTGGGGCGTGTACTAAACACCCTCAGCAATAATTGGCCACAGGCATCCTGCCTGTGGCCAATCATTGCTCTCCTCGCTGCCGGCGCTGTGATTGGCCAAGCATGCGGGGTCACAGTGCATGCTTGGCCAATCACAGCGCCTGGATGACACTGCGATGGCGTAGTGCATTGTGGGCCGTTCGCGTCACTCGAATTTGGCGCGAACGGCCCAAATCGTTCGATCTTCGTCGAACGATCGAACAGCCGATGTTCGAGTCGAACGTATGTTCGACTCGAACACGAAGCTCATCCCTACTCCTGAGACATGGACTCGAACAAGTCATCGTCTCCAATATCCGACAGAGAGTCTAACTCAGAGTCTTCCCACTCTTCTACCAGCAAATAGTTGCACATAGTCCTGAAATACTTTTGTCCCAGATGTCTTACCGCTTCCTGACGTGGACTTCCCAAGGGTATCCTCTCTCTCGGGGTCCGGTTCCGGTTGTCTCTGGGGCAGGCCTCTACCACGGCCGCGGGAAGCCTTCAAATATCCTACCTTTCTCCGGGTGGGTGGAATGGGAACAAGTGCAGTAGAGATGGTATCCGGAACAATGTCCGCTGATGGCTCTGCAGCAACTGTAGCAACGACATTCCTTCCAGAGTCACTCACCGCAGTAGGCGCGATGAGTACAGGTTTGGCCACAGGCCAGAGGGCAACATCCTCTAACGTAGCGACGCCTGCGGCCCAGTCCACCCGGTAGGCACGGGGCGACTTAGTAGGTTGGTCCACTGCAAACAAGTACTCCTTGCAGTGCAAGCATCGGGCGAACGGGCGTAGTTGAACAGCCAGTTCCTCACATTTAGGGCACAGCATGCCAGGCGTTTCCACATCTCCGCTAGTGTACAAGATGAAACGCCCATGCGGCTTCATTCGGATACCTGTATCCATCAACAGGGTTCCTGGCCGTGTAACGCTCGCACCAGCGTTAACAGAGAACATCCTAGGCCCTGACACGGACTGTGCCAATGAATACAGCGACATGGCTGCTCTCCGATCCTCTTACCATGATCTCGCAGCTTCTTCCCTTTGGCGCCAGACACACCCACGCATCTCACGAGGGAAGCGGGAACTCCTCCCCTTTGGTCTTTTTCTTTTGGCACGTAGCTCCTGGGTCTTCCTGGCTCCACCCGCAGCCTACGCAGTTGCCAAGGTGATCTGCACACTTAACCCCTTTCTTTCAAGAACACAGTCCAGCGCCCTCTTAATTGTAGACTCTCAGTGAAACAAAAAAAATCTTTCAGTCCAGTTGCGAAAGCTAACGGCAAATCCCGGGCTCGAGCCCCCACGTGTAGCACTACCCCCGTAGGAGCTGCTGGTTTAGATTTGGGCCTGCACGTTACCTCACCATTCATTGTCTAGGGGATGAAAGTCTATAGAAACTTCAATGTCCACACAAGTTATAAATCCTTTTCGTTTTATTTCACACAGAGTTGTATAGGTAGAGGGATGGAGGGTCAGGGGAAGGTTCAGGCACACGATGCAGATCACTGGGGACACTTCTAAGCTTCAAAAGTCACACTCACCACTCTCCTTTAAGTGGGTGTTTCTCACCCGGATAGGCCCCTCTCACTTGGCCTAGCAGCCGGGATGATGCACAAACAAAATGAAGAAATAACAGTCTCTGCCACAGACTTTTAGGACGATAAAGATGAACTGTTCAATAATCCTCTGCCACAGGATTTTAGGACGATAAAGATGAACTGTTCAATAATCCTCTGCCACAGGATTTTAGGACGATAAAGATGAACTGTTCAATAATCCTCTGCCACAGGATTTTAGTACCTGGATATCCAGCCTTACAGTTTTAGAGCCTTTAAGCCACCCCGACACACTGTAAGGTAACATAAGCTGCGGTGCATCCTCCAATAAGGTCACCAGGCCTTCCCCAAGACACCAGCCTTCCGCTTGATCCTCTCCAGGACAGGTCCTCCCCTGGTTTCCTCCATTGAGTGGCTTCCTCCCGCAGGACAGACAGCACAGGATCCCCTTCGTAGTGCAGGCCCCAGTCAGTACAACTGGGCCTAGCTGGCAGAGATGCAGCCTCGGGCCAACATGGCTCCGCGGCTGAAATTTCACTTTCACATACCTTGAGCCAGGAGGGCCACGAGGTGAAGAAAGCCCCGTAAATTGGCGTCTTCCCCTTAAATACCCTTCCCCAGCATGCCCAGCGGAGAGACCACTTCCCCTGGGCTGTTCCCGGGGAGAAATACCCAATACGCTCTGGCCTGCCTGTGTTCCAACATTGGCCTGTGGTGGTAACGCCACCTTCAGGCAAACAATGGGAAAATCCCTCCAAGCACAGCCATAGCCAGAACAGAGGCTGATTTAGCCTTAATCACAAAGTCTGAGCTAACTACCAGCTCAGACACCCACTAAATTTAAACATAGCGCCTGGTCATCAGGAGCAGGGCGCTACACACATTTTACACATGTAGCAGATGGTTGCTACTAGTTACTATCATCCACCATGTCACCCTGCTGCCAGACCTCCATATATCACTCTCAGAGACAATGAACAGTCATTTGCTTTTTTTTTTGTTTTTTGTTTATTTGGGGGATATAACTTGGTTGTGGAAAGGGGGTATGGGATGCCCATAGAACAGATCACTTTGCCATCATGGTTAAATAATGGTAGAATCAATAGCACTGAAAGTGATGGACTCCAACATTTACAGTCACTCCTCTGCACCAACTCCTGCAGAATGTCACTCCTCCTCTGCACCAACTCCTGCAGACTGTTACTCTCAGGACTCTTCTCCTCCTGCAAAAACTTCTCTGTAACATGTTAGTTTCTCTGCCCCATCGCCTTTACACTGCACTTGAGATGACTCTGAATAATCCCAGGTGCTTATTTGACTTGCTGAACACTGATAGGCCAGGGGCTTGCAGTACCCCTTCTTGAGGCCTAGTAGTTTAGCAGTTTTAGTTAGTTGGTGGACTACTGATCCCAGATAGCCAGACTTGCAAATCCTGTGCCCGCAGGCCACATCGATTTAACACAAAACCCCACAGTCTCTCCTCTGGCCTTGCATCCAGCTCCCCTGGCATGCCTCCTCCAGATATCCACTATGCCTCACTCACCGACCTTCTCATGCCCTGAGTCCTTGGTGAAGAATTTACCCGGACATGCGTACCGACTGCTTCTCCAGCTCCTCTGTTCCAGGACACCTCCTCCATGACCGTATAAGGATGAGGCTCCCTCCCAGCTCCCAAACTCCTCTGCCGAGGCGCGCACCCCCCCCAGATGGGGATGGGCCTCCTGTTGCAGTCTAACACTCCATTATTCACTTAACCCAGCCGACAACTCCCCTCCAGTGGGCTGGACCTGAGCTTATGAAGGAGGCTTGCCCCCTGCAAATTCCAGTTGGGGATTGGTCATCGCTCCTCACATGCGCTCCCTGTCACTCCAATTCCCAGCCCTGCCTCTTCCAGAACATTCTCCCTGGAAGCAGGGGAGGCAGCCAAGAACTGAAGGATAGGTGGTCACACCCACTGCTACAAACAAACAGGCCTAGCATGCAGCATAGGCCTGCCTAAATGTACCTGCCTGGCAGCTATCACAAAAATCCTCACCTCTAACACCTACCTATGGTAGAGGGCGCTACACACAATATTTCTCAGCTCTGAAAAGCAGGGGACAGGTATCTGAAGTTGCATACTGCAGAGCTCAGTGAAGAGAGCTCTAAGCCCTTATTAGAGGGAAGGAACACACCACCCTCATGTAGATAACAGAGGAATCAGTGCTTTAGATAGCAACAAATACAGAGTATAGAAGGACAGAGTATAGAAGGAGAAGCGTCATTCATATTTCATGTCTGAGGTTTACAACCACTTTAAAAATTAAAAGTCAGAAGCTACCAGTCCATGGAGTCCAGTGCTGTCTTCCTTGGTGCTTATTCTTCGCCGCCACTGACACCTTGGTTATGGAAGCTGACTGTGACTTCCTGATGTCTCACAGCTGGTTCCACACTGCGCACATGCGAGATCATGTGGTGCAGTAAGATTGGTCCTGCAGCCTCATGGGAAGTGTGATATGTCCTGGGAAGCTGGGAGAAGAAGGGCTAAACTGACATCATCTGCAAATCTGTTAGAGATGGGGGGAGAAGCATGAGCAGTACTTTCATTTTTGAGTGAAGGTCCGCTTTAAGGAAGCAGTGGGTGTCAGCACTTGCCACATCCTTAGCAACCAGTGACGTCACTGGCCCATATTGTTTACAGGACGGAAATGCCTGGCCTTGTAAACAAAGTAACCAGATAGTTGAAAAAAAATGTCACTTAAGGTCCAGTATGAATTTTAAGGGAGACCCCACACAAGCAAAAACAAAAAAAAAATTGGGTGGAGTCTCCCCAAATGTTATGAATTTTAAGACGTAACCTCTTGAAAAAATCAAGGAATAAAAGCATGGGGTGCTCCAAAAAAATCCACACCAGCAGTAAATGAAGACAACACAGTTTTTAACAAGTCCTTAAAAAAAAAGTCCTACAATGTACTCATACATCCATCATCAACCAGGTTGTCCAGCAAGGCAGATCAGTGTCAATCACATGGACAGCAAACTATGCCCGCTGACCAAGAGAAAAAAATAATGCAGCCAACATGTCTGTTCCTGTAAAATGGAGTTAAAGGGGTCTGCATCTAAACATGGTGAGTAAATGGGCAGCCCGTTACACTAATGTTAGGGGGGAGAAGTGTATTTCTGAATATAGCAGTAAGGTAGGCAGCTAAAACCCAGCTCATTGGTAGGAAATGTCAGTCAATCAACGATCAATGTATGTGATGCGTAGGTGATTTGGGCCCTTACTTCTGGCAGTGACTGTAACACCCCCTTTGCCAGCAGATGATGAATATATTACTTGTTTTAATATGGTGTGATGTAACATGGAGCAATAACTTAATCCATAACTCCTTCTTCTTGCTTGTTCCAGTTTTGATGACCGATTCCTTGGCTGCTTTTGTAAGCACCCCTTTTGATGACATCATCATGTACACAGGCTTCTAGAGGAAAGTACTTATTTAGCAAATTGACCCCATAAGCAAATTAAATACCAAATAACAACCCTGACATTTGCTGAAGAACCAAAAAATTTAATTTTGTATAAAAAAAATATACTGTGTATATACTGTATAACAAGCAAAGCTAATATCACATAAAATGTGAAGACTAGTGGTGACAACTGGTCCTGCATTGTAAGTGATGATGTAGGAGTACCAACTCCTATTTCATCACTGGAGAGAAGAAGGCAAAGCTGACAGCTGTTGTGGGGACCATGGTGTATAATAAGTAATGTTCCTTGTTAAATCATGCCCTGGGAAAATGACCAATATATTTTTCAGCTGGGGGGCCAAATTTATGTAAGCCCAAACTTTAGGTAAGCTAGTATGGTGGAGGCCACAAGAGTGTCCTTGTGCAATGTACTGTACATTGGACATTGGTGAGAGTGGGGTCACAGTATGTGAGACAGGCTTTGGAGGAAATCTTATAGAACAGACTGAGACGGTGTGCACCTAGCTGCTGATGCCCAGATTTCTCCTTCTCTGCAAGACCTGAACACTGATTGCCTAAATCTATGTCGGTTTGGTGTGCTGTTAAGTATTATGAGCACTGGAACAGTGGGAAAGTCATAGCGAAAATTGATGCAAACAAGTTAAGCAATTGCACTCTTTGAACTGAATTTTTCATCCATGTCTTTTGTGTGTGATTCCTGGGTGTAGGGGACAATACAACTTTTGATTGTGTCTGTGAACTTACCTAAAGCTCTATGTATTTTATTGGGATTTTATGTGATAGACCAACACAAAGTGGCACATAATTACATAGCTCCCAACTGTCGCTGATTTTGAGGGACTGTCCCTGATTTTGAGCAATGTCCCTCTGTCCCTCTTTCCTCCTCATTTGTCCCTCATTTTGGTCTGATCTATAGAATTGTATATAAAATGCACTTTTTATCTATCAAAAAGTGTTTTCCAGTGCTAAAACTTTCATCCAATTTCCAAAATTGCTGCATTTGTAAATTCCAAAAGCCAATATAAAGGAATAGTAGTGGTTAAAAAAAGCCCTTGTGGGTTTAACCAATCTTGTTTTTGGTACAATTCTCCTTTAAGGGGTGTGGCAAGGTGTGTGTCCTATGTCTGCATACTTATGCTGATAGGCATTCCTCATTCCTATCTCAAAACGTTGGGAGGTATGCATAATTGTAAAGTGGAAGGTAAATGATGAATGGTTTTCAAAATGTTTTACAAATAATTATCTGAAAAGTGTGGGTGAACCAATCGATTTAATCCTGGATTGGCGCGGCCGCATTGCGCAATGACCACTAAACGTCTGACAGACGTTTTTTCATTATATTCAGCTGTTTGTCCAGCCATGCTGTCCTTTCATTGGCCAGCATGACCTGGACATTTTGTATTTATGTGGGCGTGATTACATCTTAGGCCACGCCTCTGATGATATCCTTATTGGGGGAAACATGTCAGGCTGGCTGGTGGAAGCACGCTGATGGCCATTGAACTCTGTTTTATATGCCTTGATGATCTTCATACCTGTAAGTAGACTACAATAAAATTTGTGTGTTTTATCTTAGGGGCTTCACTATGCTAGTCTCTTTCTTTACATTTGGATAATACCTCCTGCTGAGATCTGTCTAGCATCCATGTTTACCATTTGAGTCTTGGAAGTTACCCTGTCATTTGGGCTGGAGATTTGTCGTATGATTGATCCATCTGCTCTGAGTTTACCCCAACATCAATCCTCTGCATTATGTGATTACAACGCCTGTTATCATTTTCTTTCTGGTAAGCAGATTGTGAGCACGGTGGTGTAGTGTGCCCTTTCTGTTTTCTTTGGCGCACTGAAGCTTGGTGGTGGTTTCACAACAACTTCACATCTATCAAATGATGATTATCTTCACATATTTGGACTATTATTATATATATTGATTTTCAACTAATTTCTGAAGCGCTGCATTTTTGGACTTTTTATTTTTTGTTTGCTATCAACAGACTGTGCTAGCTGCTTTTTTTCGTTTAATCATTTCACCATTCACAAAGTTAGCGCAAATATTTTTGGTTTGTTTTCTATTTTGTATTTGATTGTTATTTGCTGCTTTCGTTCACTAATATGGATATTTTTGAATTTCGTAATTCACGTTCTTTGAACCTGAGAGATGTTTTCAATAATGTAGAGGTTCAGCAAAATCTTGATATAGGGGGTCTCTTTGTTCGTTTAAAGAATTTAATGGTCTCAGAAGTCCATGGATTCTGGGATGTTGCCTTCCTGGAGAAATACCTGGAGGACAGCATGGTCCCTAGGAGTTTGCAATTTGAGATCACCCCACAGGAGGATGAAACAGACCTCTTAGGTTGGTTCAAGTATTTCAATGATGTAGGCTTGGACCTTTTGAGGTTTCTTAATACCAGAAAAAGACGCAAATTGAATAAACTGGATGAGGATATATCTGAAATTAAGGATAAATTGTTATCTTATAAAGACTCAGAGGAGTATAAAAATAAATCTGATAATCTTAGGAAGGTCCTTGAAAAAGAGGACCTTGATCAGAAAAAGAAAAAGAAATTTACACGAGACCTGGAGGATTACACTACTCAACAGGTATTCAAATGGCAGGTCAAGAGGCTAGCCACAGCTGAGGGAGGAGCAGGGCGCGCCTCTGGGCCAGCCATACAACCTAAACCTCCAGTTCCTCCTCTGTTGCATACTAATTCCAATGTTAATAATAATAATACTTCAAGAGGCAGCTGGAGAAGGGTTGCCAATAATAACCGAAAACCTTTACCTTATAAGCACCCTTTTAATAGAGGCGGTTTTTCAAGGGATCAAGGGCATAGAGATTATGTTCAACAGGGTTATCCACGAGGTGATTACTTTGGGGATTTTCCAACACATAATCAATATGCACCTTTGGGCGATTTCCAAGGGGAGTATGAGGATTATGGCGAACATGGTTATGATGACCGTTATATTGTTCAACATCCATCAACACATACCCCTAGGAATGCATGTCCATAACGGAGACGATCTGGTTGGAATAGTCCAGGTGTTGATTCCCCTAGGAGACCTTATACTTCCAATCAGGGATCTTTCCATCAGACGGGTCCATCTGCCCCCTCTTCCTCTTTTTTTCCCAGGGTCCCACAAAGAAGCAAGAGGGAGGGAGAACCAGGATAGGGACCCGAGGGGGGAGGAGAAGTCGCTCGAAAAAGACCAAGAGTATAAGGGATGCTGGCATATTCAATCTTAGCAACAATACACTTTCTGATAATGAGAAGTTCGTGTTGGATCATGGACTGAAGTTTGCCCCGGATAGGCCTCTGAATAAATTTGGAACATTCATTGATGTTCAGAGGTATATCCGAAAGGTCAACATTAAGAGATATTTTTTGACACAGACGGTTACCACCTCTGTGGAAGGGTCAAGCGATGTTAGACATTTAGGTCTTTCTAACGCTTCTCTCTTCAATCCACCCGGTTTTGTACCTCCATCCATTTCGGTTTTTAAGGAACTGGTCTTGAAGGATAAATTGATAAATTAAGAAAAAGTATCAGGATTCTCGTTTTCGAGAGGGATTAAAATCCTTGAATGAGAGAGATGATATCATTATCCGCCCCGCCGATAAGGGGGGCGGTATAGTGGTAATGGATAAAAGTGCATACGTCTCTGAGATGGAGAGAATTCTTTCTGACTCTGAGACCTATGTACCACATAACCATGATCCTATTTTCAAATATAAACGAGAACTCATCTCTCTTACAGAGAGAGGGTATGCAAATAACCTTCTCAATAAGAAAGAAAAGGATTTTTTAATCCCGCTGGCTCCCAGAAAGCCAATAATGTATTTTTTGCCCAAAGTTCATAAAAGTTTAACCAACCCCCCGGGGAGACCCATTGTTAGTGGGTTGGACTCTATCACTTCTAGAGTCGGCAAATACATAGATGGCTTCCTGCAACCTCTGGTTTCCAGTACCCCTTCATATATTAGGGATTCTGCACAAGTTATTCGTCAGTTTGAGGGTTTGGAGTGGAGGGAGGGCTACATTCTTGCAACTGCGGATGTGGCCTCCCTCTACACCATTATCTCTCATATGGATGGATTGGAAGCTGTAGAGGTTTTCTTAAAGCGTGACCTTGGATTGTCATCACTTCAGAGGGAATTCATTTTAGATCTTTTGAGGTACGCTATGACTCACAACTACTTCTGGTTTGGGGGGATTTATTACCTCCAAAACAGAGGTGTTGCTATGGGCGCAAAATTTGCGCCCAATATGGCCAATTTATTCATGGCCAAGTGGGAGGAGGATGTCGTCTATATCAACAGGAGACCTGAGTTGATCTTTTGGGATCGGTATATTGACGACATCCTCCTCCTATGGAATGGTGATTTGACATCATTGAATTCTTTCATGCAATATCTGAATGATAATCTGTTAGGGATCGTTCTGGAATTTGTGACCAGTATAGAAAAGATAAACTTTTTGGATTTCACTATACTGGTTAATGATGGTGCTTTTAATTTGTCTACCTTTTTTAACCACTTAACGACCGCTCACTGTATATGTACGTCGGCAGAATGGCACCGACATGCACAATCACATACAGTGTACGTGATTGCCTTTATACAGTTGGGGGGTCCGATCGGACCCCCCTCCTATACAGTGAGCGGTCGGTATTCGTTGGGGAGCGATCCGACATGAGGGGACGGCCGTTCGATTCCGGCCACCCCCCCGCGATCGCTCCCGGCGAATGGAAATGCTTCCTCTGCTGTGTAATGTAAACACAGGCAGAGGAAGCAGGAGGAAGTGATGTCATCTCTCATGCGGCGCTCACATATACCGAGCGCCGTACAAGAGAAGACACACAGGTCAGTAGACTAACACTACACTGACACCAGGACACATAGGCACACAAATCGCCCCCCAAGGCCCCCCCAGATCACCCCCCCAGCCCCCAGTCACAGTGTCACTGATTGCAGTGACCATTTATTTACTGATCACTGCAATCAGTGACATTTGTGACTGTAAAAGTGTCACTACATTTAGTTTTAGGTCCAGTGTAGCCCCCTAACCCCCCCTAATAAAGGTTTAACCCCCTGATCACCCCCCAGATAACCCTTTCACCCCCTAGCACCGCTGTCGCTAAGCGATCATTTTTCTGATCGCTGCCTTAGCGTCGGTGATGCAGATCGTTAGCCAGTAATTTTTTTTAGGATCGCCGCAGGTTTTTATAGCGTCAGGTACCCCCATAAATTATCTAATAAAGGTTTAACCCCCTTGATCGCCCCCCAGGTAACCCTTTCACCCCCTATCAGCACTGTCGCTAAGCGATCGTTTTTCTGATCGCTGTCTTAGTGTCGGTGATGCAGATCGGTAGCCAGTAATTTTTTTTAGGTTCACCGCAGGTTTTTATAGCGTCAGGTACCCCCATAAATTATCTAATAAAGGTTTAACCCCCTTGATCGCCCCCCAGGTAACCCTTTCATCCCCTATCACCAGGAATTGCATTTTTAACGACGTGAAAAACGGCCATTAAAAATTTCGAACATGCTCTATTTTTTCACGTCGTTTTTCATGTCGTTTTCTTTAACGACGTGAAAAACGATAGTGTGTATGCTTTCACGAGGAGAAAAAAAACGCACATGCTCAGAATCAAGTATGAGACGGGAGCGCACGTTTTGGTAAAGCTAGCGTTGGAAATGGAGATGGCACATTTGTCACGCTGGAATTAATAGCATCGTTTTAATGCTGCGCATTCCGTTCTTCTTTTGATAATGCTTAAATAATTACCTTCTTTTGCTAATGACATTGAGAGTTATGCCAAACTTGTTTCTTAAGTAATTCCTAATTGATCTAATGATTGTAAAATATTCTTTTGAAGCCACATCTCCCTCATAAATTCATAAATAAATGTAAAGATCACAATTATTTTTATTTATATTTTTTGTGTTTTTTTTTTATTTTAGTAATTAAGTTAGCTTTATTTATTTTTTTGGGCTTCTTTGATATATGTAAGCTTTTTTTTATTTATTTTTTTATTTTTGGATTTTGCTTAAATTATTGGTGTGTAAAGTTACCACACCAACCTTCAAAATTTGTCTCATTTTGCCACAAGGAGGTTTGTGTCCCTTGTTAATAACAATAATATTATTTGAAATGTCCCTGCCTACTCCCTAGCAAAGTCTCTTTTGAAATAGGTCAGATGCTTTGAGGGCAGAGGAAAGATCTAGGGTCTAGAAGACCCCAGTTTTTTCAAAAAAAGAGTACCTGTCACTACCTATTGCTATCATAGGGGATATTTACATTCCCTGAGATAACAATAAAAAAATAAAAAATAAAAATATGGAAGGAACAATTTAAAAATAAAATAAAAAAGCAAAATTAATAATAAAAAAAAAGCACCCCTGTCCTGCCCTGCTCTTGCCCAATGGCGAACGCAAGCGTCGGTCTGGCGTCATATGTAAACAGCAATTGCACCATGCATGTGAGGTATCACCGCAAAGGTCAGATCGAGGGCAGTAATTTTAGCAGTAGACCTCCTCTGTAAATCTAATGGGGTAACCTGTAAAGGCTTTTAAAGGCTTTTAAAAATGTATGTAGTTTGTCGCCAATGCGCGTTTGTGCGAAATTTTAAAGCATGTCGTGTTTGGTATCTATGTACTCGGCCTAAGATCATCTTTTTTATTTCATCAAACATTTGGGCAATATAGTGTGTTTTAGTGCATTAAAATTAAAAAAAGTGTATTTTTTCCCCAAAAAATGTGTTTGAAAAATCGCTGCACAGATACTGTGTAGAAAAAAAAATGCAACACCCACCATTTCAATCTGTAGGGCCTTTGCTTTAAAAATATATATAATGTTTGGGGGTTCAACATAATTTTCTTGCAAAAAAAAAAAATGTTTTCATGTAAACAAAAAGTGTCAAAAAGGGCTTTGTCTTCAAGTGGTTAGAAGAGTGGATGTAAGCTTCCTAATGTTGTGTATAACATGCCAGAACAGTTCAAAACCCCCCCAAATGACCCCATTTTGGAAAGTAGACACCCCAAGCTATATACTGAGAGGCATGTCGAGTCCATGGAATATTTTATATGTTGACACAAGTTGCGGAAAAAATAAAAATTTTTTTTTTTTTTGCACAAAGTTGTCACTAAATGATATATTGCTCAAACATGCCATGGGCATATGTGGAATTACACCCCAAAATACATTCTGTTGCTTCTCCTGAGTACGGGGATACCACATGTGTGAGACTTTTTGGGAGCCTAGCCGCGTACGGGTCCCCAAAAACCAAGCACCGCCTTCAGGCTTTCTAAGGGTGTAAATTTTTGATATCACTTCTCACTGCCTATCACAGTTTTGGAGGCCATGGAATGCCCAGATGGCACAAAACCCCCCCAAATGACCCCATTTTGGAAAGTAGACACCCCAAGCTATTTGCTGAGAGGTATTGTGAGTATTTTGCAGATATCGCTTTTTGTCACAAAGTTTTGAAAATTGAAAAAAAAAAATATATATATATATATTTTCTTTCTTCATTTTCAAAAACAAATGAGAGCTGTAAAATACTCACCATGCCTCTCAGCAAATAGCTTGTGGTGTCTACTTTCCAAAATGGGGTCATTTGGGGGGTTTTCTGCTATTTTGGCATTTTATGGCCTTCGAAACTGTGATAGGTAGTGAGGAGTGAAATCAAAAATTTGTGCCTAGAAATCCTGAAGGCGGTGCTTGGTTTTCGGGGTCCCGTACGCGGCTAGGCTCCTAAAAAGTCCCACACATGTGGTATCCCCGTACTCAGGAGAAGCAGCAAAATGTATTTTGGGGTGTAATTCCACATATAACCATGGCATGTGTGAGCAATATATCATTTAGTGACAACTTTTTGTAATTTTTTTTTTTTTTTGTCATTATTCAATCACTTGGGACAAAAAAAAAATATTCAATGGGCTCAACAGGCCTCTCAGCAATTTCCTTGGGGTGTCTACTTTCTAAAATGGGGTCATTTGGGGGAGTTTTGTGCTATTTTGGCATTTTATGGCCTTCAAAACTGTGATAGGTAGTGAGGAGTGAAATCAAAAATTTGCGCCCTTAGAAATCCTGAAGGCGGTGCTTGGTTTCCGGGGGGTCATTTGGGGGGGGGGGTTTGTACTGCCCTGCCATTTTAGCACCTCAAGAAATGAGATAGGCAGTCATAAATTAAAAGCTGTGTAAATTCCAGAAAATGTACCCTAGTTTGTAAACGCTATAACTTTTGCGCAAACCAATAAATATACGCTTATTGACATTTTTTTTACTAAAGACATGTGGCTGAATACATTTTGGCCTAAATGTATGACTAAAATTGAGTTTATTCTATTTTTCTTATAACAAAAAGTCGAAAATATCTTTTTTTTTCAAAATTTTCGGTGTTTTTCCGTTTATATCGCAAAAAATAAAAAACGCAGAGGCAATCAAATACCATTAAAAGAAAGCTCTATTTGTGGGAAGAAAAGTACGAAAAATTTTGTTTGGGTACAACATTGCATGTCCGCACAATTTACAGTTAAAGCAGCGCAGTGCAAAATTCTGAAATCACCTCTGGTCCTTTAGCTACCAAATGGTTCGGGGCTTAAGGCGTTAAGAGCACTGACCGTAATGGGGATATTGAACAGGGGAGTTGTCACCATCCCTCTTGGCTTAAGGCTGTTCCCAAAAGCCAGTTTCTTCGTTTGAGGCGTAATTGTACTTTAAGAGAAGATTCTTTTACACAGGCTAATATTTTAAAAGATACAGTAGGTTTATTGAGAAGGGCTATTTAGCCAATGAGCTTAATACCATTATTGATGAAGTAGGTAGCATTGATCGATCTTCTATTCTTCAGAAAAAGGTAAAACCATCTATGAAAGTAATTCTAATTTCTGTATGGTCACTACGTTCTCACAACAGCATTGTGACATTAAGAACATTTTAACTAAACATTGGGGTGTTCTGAAGAATCATAAGATTTTGGGACCGGCCCTTCCTGATCGACCACAGGTGGTCTTCAGAGGGGTCCCTCCCCTTAAACTTCAGTTAGCCCCTAATATTTTGGACGCTACTAATGCGGCGTACACACGATCGTTTTTCATGCCGTTAAAAATGCCATTTTTAAAAATGGGCATTAAAACCGATCGTGTGTATGCTCCAGAGCATTTTTAACGACGTGAAAAACGGCCATTAAAAATTTCGAACATGCTCTATTTTTTCACGTCGTTTTTCATGTCGTTTTTTTTAACGACGTGAAAAACGATAGTGTGTATGCTTTCACGAGGAGAAAAAAAGCGCGCATGCTCAGAATCAAGTATGAGACGGGAGCGCACGTTTTGGTAAAGCTAGCGTTGGAAATGGAGATGGCACATTCGTCACTGTGGAATTAATAGCATCGTTTTAATGCTGCGCATTCCGTTCTTCTTTTGATAATGTTTAAATAATTACCATCTTTTGCTAATGACATTGAGAGTTATGCCAAACTTGTTTCTTAAGTAATTCCTAATTGATCTAATGATTGTAAAATATTCTTTTGAAGCCACATCTCCCTCATAAATTCATAAATAAATGTAAAGATCACAATTATTTTTATTTATATTTTTTGTGTTTTTTTTTTTATTTTAGTAATTAAGTTAGCTTTATTTATTTTTTTGGGCTTCTTTGATATATGTGTAGCGCTACCCCCAGTTAAGAGAGCCGCTGATATTGATTTGGGCCCTGCAGTGCACCGCTGTCAACCCCCGGCAATCGGCTCTAACCTCCCGTGGCACAGCTGGTGATAGAGAGATAGGACCGCGTGATCGCAACTGTTGGTGACGCAGTCCTATAACAAACATACACAGAATATACTTTAAAACTCCTATTAAAGTAAGCGGAACTGACACCAAATGTACTTTACCCAGATATTTTACTGAGGCTAATGGGCAAGTAATAAACAACAGTATAACAAGTTGCAGATCCCTGCAATAAACAGTAATAAAGATAAACAGAGTAATCAGAATAATTAAGTATTGCTATGCAACTCTAGCGCTGCCCTTTTACAGCTACTTCCCCTCATGGGTAGACTAACACCCAGCAATGTCTACCTATGCAGTCAGGCCTGACTGATCTAAATGGAAGTTCAGTGAAACAATATTCGTTAGCAATCTCTCGGTGGTGCACTTGAAGAACAACTTTGTAATCCCAACGAATAGTAAAGATAAAGTATCTGTCTTTAAACAGCTCTCACCGCCTGGACAAGTCCAAGTCCCTTTCCTCCATCGATTCGTCTAGGAACAGGAATCCACCGACATCCAAGTCTTCAATCCTTCTGGTGTACTGCAGCAAGGAGGATTAGATGTCTCTAAGGCTCTGCTAGGCTGGCAGAGGGCTCTTTGGAAAGGAGCACACGGCCCGGGCTTCAGGCCTTGTGCACACAGCAGTTCAGCACAGACATCCTCTTGCTAGGAGAGGGGTGTCCAAAGAGAGCGACCAAAACTCCGCCTCCCCTTTATAAAGTCTGCCCCAGCAGTCTCTGTTCTGGAGCAATGCACCCTGGGTGCTGCAAGATGTACTGGGAGATGTAGTCTCTTTCTCTCCTCTGCTTTCACTTCCAGTAATGTCTCTTTACTTCCTCCCGACTCACCTCTCACCTGGAACTTCTTATCTCTCTGCATTAAAGGGGAATACCCCGCTACACACTCCCCCCACTTGAACTCTTTGGTCCCCAAAGATAAACTTCAACAAATACTGTTTACCATTTTGGACAATGTCGAGCATGATGTTGGCATAGGGAATTCCCACCAAAACTTTGGGATGGAACTCTCTTGCCCACAGGTCACACTACCATGAGTGGCCTGCCTAACTGTGCCAGAGAGTGAGCTGGGGTTGCCCTCCACCAAATGGACGGTGGAAGGATCAGGTTGTTCAACACTTCTCCTAGCCGTTACAACAGAGTCCTCTGAGCTCGTCCCCATTTGGGGGTAAGTTAGTTTCTTGGGAGGCCTGATGACTCTGCGAGCCCTCTGCTCTCTTGGTGCTTTTGACTCTGGCACCACAGGCTCTTCTTCAGGAGTAAGTTCAGGTAACATTGCTGGTTCTGGAACCTCTGATTCAGAAGTCGACTGACGTATGGAATCTCTAGAGTCCTCCTCTGCGCAAGTGTCAGGAACATCTTCCCAGTAATCAGCTGAGGGACTGAAGGGTATGAATTCAGTAGCCTCCGGATTCAGCGTTGCATCTGGGGTATCCCCTCCATTTGGGAGATCTATGGCGGACGTTCCCAGAGTCGAGGGAGGCCACAGCCAGTCCAGTTCTCCACCTTCTTCTGTACTCAATTGGGAGGCCTCCCCATCTTTGGCTCGAGAGGTCTGGGACCGAGTGTTCGGCCTAGGAATATCCAGGATAGAGGCCGGTTCAGGGGAGTCTCTCACGGGAGGTATTCTGACTGCCTCAGCAAGTGGGAGCAGGTGGTTCCGATGCCACGTCTTCAGTGGACCCACCTTTCCTTCTGGCTTTAGTTTGTAGACAGGCAAACCGGGCAACTTCCTACAGACAACATAGGGCTCAGATCTCCACCTGTCGGCAAGCTTGTGTTTTCCAGGGACCCCCAGATTGCGTAGCAGTACTCGGTCCCCGGGCTGCAGATCTTGCACTCGAACCTTCAGATCAAAATTTCTCTTGTTGCGGGCCCCCCTTTGATCCGAAGCCGCCTGGGCTTGTTCATAGGCCACCTGCAAGCTACGTCTAAGTCTGTCCACGTATCCCTTGTGGGATGTAGCTGAGGTATTGTCTATAGAAGTGCCAAAGGCCAGGTCCACAGGTAGCCTTGCTTCTCTCCCAAACATAAGTCGATAAGGGGAGTAGCCAGTGGCGTCACTTGTGGTACAGTTATAGGCATGTACTAGGGCTGATATGTGCTGACTCCAGTGTTGCTTCTTCTCTGTTTCTAAGGTTCCCAACATGTTGAGCAGGGTCCGGTTAAATCTCTCCGGCTGAGCATCTCCTTGTGGGTGGTAAGGCGTGGTTCTGGTCTTCTTTATTCCTAATGAATCCAAAAGTCTTCGGATCAACCGACTCTCAAAGTCCCTTCCTTGATCTGAGTGGAGTCTCTGTGGTAGTCCGTAATGGACAAAATACTTCTCCATAAGTATCTTGGCCACGGTGGATGCCTTCTGGTCTTTGGTTGGGAAAGCTTGAGCATAGCGGGTGAAATGGTCGGTTATTACCAGAACATTCCCCAATCCACTCAGGTCGGGTTCGAGGCAGAGAAAGTCAATGCATACCAGATCCATTGGGCCTTGACTCTGTAAGTGGCCCATTGGGGCAGCTTGATGGGGTAGGGTCTTTCTCTGAATGCATCGTGCACAGGAATGGCAATACTCCTCTACTTCTGCCCTCATGCAGGGCCAATAGAATCGATTTCTGACAAGCTGGAAGGTCCGTTCTGCCCCTAGGTGACCATGATGGTCATGCAGGGCAATTAGTACAGTCTCTCGGTGCTTCTCTGGAAGAAATAACTGCCACTTATCTTCTGAGTCATCAGAGGGGCCCCTTCGGTAGACCACTCCCTGATGTACCTGTAGCCTGTCCAATTCCTTCCTCAACAGGCGAGCCTCCTTTGAGGGGTGATGTAGGAATTTGTTGGGATCCTGATTCTCCAGGGCTTCGAGGACCAATCTCCCCATGGGGTCTTCCAATTGGTCACACCTCAACTCCTTCTTGGACAGTCTCGGTAGGTTGTCTTCCTCCAGTTGAGTTACCCCACAATAGTGTTTGGGGACTCCTACCATGGTAACCCCTATTTCTTCTGCTCTGGAGCCTCCTCTGGCTTGGAATTCAGCCCCTTGACAAAGGGCCCGCACCCCGTCCGGTGCCACTTGGGTCCAATCTTCCCAGTCATTTGTCGTGGCATGAGACCTCCGGGACAGGGCATCTGCATCCCTATTTCCGGCTCCTGGTCTGTACTTCAGACTGAAGTTGAATCCAGACAATGCGGCCAACCACCTGTGTCCGGTGGCATCTAGTTTCGCGGTGGTGAAGAGGTAGGTCAGGGGGTTGTTGTCTGTCTTCACAGTAAACTCTGCCCCATACAAGTAGTCTTTTAGCTTGTCTACTACCGCCCATTTGAGGGCCAGGAATTCCAGCTTATGAGTGGGGTAATTCTTTTCTGAGGGGGTCAGGCTCCTGCTCACATAGGCCACTGGTCGCAGTTGTCCTTCATGTTCTTGGTAGAGTACACCACCTAGACCCTCATGGCTGGCATCCACATGTAATTCATAAGGTCTGGTAGGGTCGGTGTAGGCCAGGACTGGGGCAGTGGTTAAGCTCCTCTTCAGAGCATGAAAGGCCTCTTCACACCTTGGGTTCCACTGATCTTGAACTGACTCACCAGGCCTCCTGGGCCCTGAGTCATCCTCTTCCCCTTCTGCCTTTAGCAATTCATTCAACGGGCGGGCAATCCGAGCAAACCCCTCCACAAACCTCCTATAATAGGAGCAGAACCCCAGGAAGGATCTGAGCTCTGTTACTGTGGTGGGTCGTGGCCAGGAAGTGACTGCTTCCAACTTCTCAGGATCTGTGGCCACCCCTTCTTCAGACACTATGTGCCCCAGATAGTTCACAGAAGACTGGTAGAACCGACACTTCTCGGGGGAAAGCTTAAGTCCCTCTTCGCTGAGTCTTCTCAATACTTTCTCCAACCTGGCTTCATGTTCTTCCAAGGTTCTTCCAAAGACAATGACATCGTCCAAGTACACAAGGACTTCTATAAGATTCATGTCTCCAACAGTCTTCTCCATAAGGCGTTGAAAGGTAGCAGGAGCTCCAGACAGACCCTGAGGCATCCTATTGAATTCGAAGAATCCCACCGGGGTTATGAAGGCTGTCTTCTCCCTGTCTTCTGGGTGCATAGGGATTTGATAGTACCCACTCTTGAGGTCCATCACACTGAACCATTTGGCTCCAGACAAACTTTGTAGGGCATCTTCTATCCTTGGCGTGGTGTATTGGTCAGGGATGGTTCTCCTGTTGAGAGTCCTGTAATCGATACAAAGCCTCAACGACCCATTCTTCTTTCTGACCACCACGATTGGGGAGGCATAGGGACTTCTAGACTCCCGGATCACACCAGTCTTCTTTAGTTCTACAAGTTGTTCCCTCAGATCCTCCAGATCTGCCAGGGGGACCCGCCTGACCCTCTCTCGGAAGGGCTTATCTTCTTGGAGGCGGATCCGATGGGTGGCACTTCTTGCACACCCCACATCGAATTCATCTTCGGAAAAGATCTTCTCCCACCTGGTCAGCTGGGCCTTGGCTCTTTCTTTCCAAGCCCTGGGTAGGTTCGGGTTTTCCACGGACAGTTTCTCCCAAACATCTCCTCTGTCACCCGTCCCCTTGACTTCGGACCAAGTGACCGGGGCAGCAGGGCTCACCTGACCAAGCAACACTCTGGCAGGGATCTCCATGGGTCCTCCCGTAGTGTTCCTAACACTCACCAGAACTCTGCCATGGGCCTTCTTCAGGGCCTTGAACGGAATCACTTCTGGTATCACTTCCAGGCCTGAGGACTCTTCCCTTGGGTCTGATTCCAGCATGACAAAGGGGCCAGGTTGTTCCCACGAAAGCTTCACAGTGGCCCTAAGACAGGTTACTTCTCCGGGCTGTAGCACTACTCCTTCTCTGCCAAGTCTCCACACCTTCCCTATCCCCTCTCCCGGGGTCTTCTGCTCTAAGACCAGTCGTTGGTAGGCCGTCTTTAGCATGGGATGGATTTTGGTGGCTGAATGGTTTCTCTCTTTCACTAGAGGGGTCAGGAGTCTCCTGACTAGATCCGTGTTTGTCCCAATGATCAGGGAAATCTTGCTGGCTCCAGGCGGCCGGGGACACACAACTGCCAGGGTGTCAAACACTTCAGCCTTCCCAGCCACGGATGGGTCGAAAGTCATCTTTATGGGCAGGTACCCATCATAAGGGAAACTCTGGGTTCCAAGTCCCCATATCTCCAGCTCTTCTATCTTCTGGATAGGCAAATGACTCAAGTGCCTATCATAGAAGTCCCGGTATAGTAAAGTCACCTGTGCTCCGGTGTCCAAAAGAGCTTTAGTATAGACTCCTTCCACTTGAATGGGCACAGTAGGAGACGGGCCCACCAGTTCCTTTGGGTATGGCCGGACTGGGGTCACCTCTTTTTTTTGGCTTTCGACCCTTGCTCTGCTCCTTTTGGACTTTAATTTTTCCTGAGCCTGGCATGCATTGACTTTCTCCCTCTCAATGGGGGCACAAACCCGCTGAGGGATGTTATTGTTCCTTTTAGGTGGATGTTCCTTCTTTGGGGTGCTGTACTTCCACTGAGGGGTCTTGCCCCCTCCCTCTGGGGTACATCTTGGTGGGGGTGTACTATACCTCCTCCTAGGAGTTTTGTCTCCTCCATTCTTGGCCTTTTTTTTTAGTTTGGAGCGCACTGAAGATGATGGGCACCCGGTTGACTCCTTCACCGGGGCCCTTTGGCGTTTCCCGCCGGCTTGCAATTATCTGTTCTCTTCTTCTTTGGGCTGGAGCATACGTTAGCAAAGTGGCCACTCCCTCCGCAGTTATAGCAAATCACCTCTTCTCGGTCCTGTAGGGAGGCCGGTGCTGAGGTGTTCGGGAACAACTCCTTTCTTGGGCTTGGTTTCTCTCGTCTTCTCTGATCTTTCTCCATCAAAGAGGTCAGCATCTCCAACACTTGGGCCATTTGCGATTTCAGAGTGTCAACCTCCGCATCTCTTTCTGGGCTCTTGACCGAATGGACCAACACTGGTACAGGTGTGACATTCGCCTTGGCCACCTGCTGATCTTCCTCCAGCGCCTCTTCGTCCCTAATAATTTTTATTAGATCAGAGTAGGTTAGTGACATTCCTCCTCCTGAGGTTTTCAGGTGCAGCCAGACCGGGTCTGAGCGCCGCGCTCCCCTCATGATCTGCTTCATGCGTGCTTCATCTGCATCTTTGGGCAGCATTCCCTTCTTCAGTACAATCTTGCATAACTGCCTGTTCAGCCTTCTAACATATTCTGACAGTTTCTCATTCGGCTGCTGGAGAGTGTGTTCAATTTGATAAATCATCTCTGACACCTTCTCCAGCTGACCAAACTCTTCCTGCAGCATGGCCAGGCAATCTTGAGCTGTACAGTTTTCATTTCCAAACCGGAAGCTCTTCACCGCTTCTGCCGCGGCACCTTTCAGACTTTCTAAGACTCGCTGTCTCTTCTGTGCCTCAGGCACCTCCCATGCTTCTACTGCCTGCAATGCCTGTTCCACCCAAGTGTCAAAATCTTCCTCCCCCGCAGGGACGGGGAGCTTCCCTGAGAAGGTGCTAAGCTTCCGGTAACCGGCCTCCACATGCACCGTACTGCTTTTCTGGCACTTAATTACAAGGTCTCCTAGAGCATTCAACAATTCAGGCCCTATAGCGGCCAGCGGTGATCCCGGGCTTAATAGTTCCTTAAGCTTTTCTGCTTTAGGGGATAGTGGTGGAGATAATTGTGGGAGTGATGGCTTTGGTGTCTGAAACCATTCTTCCTTCACTGGCAGCGTATGTATCAAGTGATAGATCTGATTATCTATGGCTTGTATACTCTGACTTTTAAAATGCTCTGGGATTTCGTTTTTCCATTCTACCAGTGCGTATGTAAACGAGATCACTGGATCTGGCCTAAAATCCATCACCCATGCTTTGTGGCTCAGAGACAGTAACAATACGAGCTGTTTTATCTCCTCTTCCTTCCATCTTTCCCCCGGGAGTACAATGACTACCGCCACGGTTGGATCGGCGCCAATCGCTGCGCACCACTGTGACATTGCCAGCGGGTCCATGCTGGTACTTCTGACCGGCTTGATTGCAGCGTGCAACGTACAAGGATCCCGGACTCGAGCCCCCACGTGTAGCGCTACCCCCAGTTAAGAGAGCCGCTGATATTGATTTGGGCCCTGCAGTGCACCGCTGTCAACCCCCGGCAATCGGCTCTAACCTCCCGTGGCACAGCTGGTGATAGAGAGATAGGACCGCGTGATCGCAACTGTTGGTGACGCAGTCCTATAACAAACATACACAGAATATACTTTAAAACTCCTATTAAAGTAAGCGGAACTGACACCAAATGTACTTTACCCAGATATTTTACTGAGGCTAATGGGCAAGTAATAAACAACAGTATAACAAGTTGCAGATCCCTGCAATAAACAGTAATAAAGATAAACAGAGTAATCAGAATAATAAAGTATTGCTATGCAACTCTAGCGCTGCCCTTTTACAGCTACTTCCCCTCATGGGTAGACTAACACCCAGCAATGTCTACCTATGCAGTCAGGCCTGACTGATCTAAATGGAAGTTCAGTGAAACAATATTCGTTAGCAATCTCTCGGTGGTGCACTTGAAGAACAACTTTGTAATCCCAACGAATAGTAAAGATAAAGTATCTGTCTTTAAACAGCTCTCACCGCCTGGACAAGTCCAAGTCCCTTTCCTCCATCGATTCGTCTAGGAACAGGAATCCACCGACATCCAAGTCTTCAATCCTTCTGGTGTACTGCAGCAAGGAGGATTAGATGTCTCTAAGGCTCTGCTAGGCTGGCAGAGGGCTCTTTGGAAAGGAGCACACGGCCCGGGCTTCAGGCCTTGTGCACACAGCAGTTCAGCACAGACATCCTCTTGCTAGGAGAGGGGTGTCCAAAGAGAGCGACCAAAACTCCGCCTCCCCTTTATAAAGTCTGCCCCAGCAGTCTCTGTTCTGGAGCAATGCACCCTGGGTGCTGCAAGATGTACTGGGAGATGTAGTCTCTTTCTCTCCTCTGCTTTCACTTCCAGTAATGTCTCTTTACTTCCTCCCGACTCACCTCTCACCTGGAACTTCTTATCTCTCTGCATTAAAGGGGAATACCCCGCTACACATGTAAGCTTTTTTTTATTTATTTTTTTATTTTTGGATTTTGCTTAAATTATTGGTGTGTAAAGTTACCACACCAACCTTCAAAATTTGTCTCATTTTGCCACAAGGAGGTTTGTGTCCCTTGTTAATAACAATAATATTATTTGAAATGTCCCTGCCTACTCCCTAGCAAAGTCTCTTTTGAAATACAAATCACATAGTCAAGTATTTGAAGCCAAAAAAAAGAATCCTTTATTTAGGTACATTAAAAATTAAAGGTGAAGGCAGCACTGGAGAGCCTGCTTGCATTTGTTCATCCTTTGGACCCCACAACAACCATCCAAGATGTCAAAACCAAACTATTTAATAAAAAAAAAAAAAAAAAAGGAGCCCAATATTGGCTTGAACTCCCAGAGGTCAGGAACAGCAGCAGATAAGTCATATATGTCCCCAGTCTGTGGTACTACAGCAGGCATTATTTTTTCCTCTTCCTTGTAGCCTTCTCTCCAGCCTTCCCTGCAGCCTTTGTTGCTTGCTTCCTCGGAGACTGGGGATCAGGAGGAGATGAGGTGGCAGGAGGAGTAGTAGTAGGAGGAGGAGGAGGTGGAGGAGTAGGGACAACCTCAGTGATGTCGGTGAACTTGGTCAGTTCACCGAGCAACCCCTTGTTAATGACCTTCAGCAGAAGGTTCTCACTATATAGCTTTTGCCGCAAGTCCATTTGGCCTAACTTATGGGCCAGGATTGCGGCAAAGCCCTCCTCAGCAGAGGGTGCCTCTCTGAGGGCCACAGTAGCCTCTTTTAGGAAGGCTCTTGTTTCCCCCTCCACCTGCCTAGCTCTCCTTGGCCCTCGTTGTTTCATTATCAGGGGAGGCATCTGGGCTCTTGTGCTGGGCCCAGCCTCCTCCTGTGTGCCACTGGGCCCTGCCTCCTCCTGGTCCCCAACATCACCCTCTTCCTGGCTCTGCTCTGGCTGTTAAAAAAGAAAGGGACATTCTTTAATTTTTGCCACCATCAATCACACACATTGTTCACCTCCAGACATTTTTTAATTGAATGTCAAAAGTTATTAAATTTGCATAGATTCCGCCTCCTGATATTGTTGCCTTATCCCCATCAAATTTGACCACTGCTGTATCTTGCTCTTTAAATCCTAATTTTTTATAACATTAAATACCTAACAATACTAACATCAATTTAAAATCATCACTTTTGTAACATATAAATGTAGATATCAATACTTTACCTGGCTCCATATATCCAAATCTGCCTCCTCAAGGACCTCATCTTGATCCTCAGAGGAAGCCAGAGCAGGGTTGCTAGGAAGGCTGGAGGGCTGGCTGCAAGGAAGGCTGGAGGGCTGGCTGCAAGGAAGGCTGGAGGGCTGGCTACAAGGAAGGCTGGATTGACCTCTGGGGGGAAGGGTGGAGAGAGATTCCCACACTTCCAGCTGGTCATCCAGAAAAGATAGCTTGCTGTAGTACCACAGACCAGGTTTATAAACCTTATCTGCTGCAGCACCTGACCTCTGGGACTTCAGGACCATATTTCTCTGGGTCCTGTATGTTCCCCTGATGATAGCAATTTTGGTTTTCACATCTTGGAGAGTTGTTGTGGGTATCTGCGTTTGCACAAATGCAAGCAGGCTCTCCAGTGCTGCTGTCCTGGCCACTTTATTTTTATTTCCACCACTTTTTGTCTGCCAAAGGATAGGGAGTTCTTTCCATTTATCAATGAACTCCCCCATAAACTCTGGGTTTTTGAAACTATTCATTCTCTCTGTAAAATCAAGAAACAAGAAAATACATATGTTTCAGGCAACATTCATTAAATCAGCATTTTCGACAGATTTTCAAGCCCCAAATCTCCTCCTCTGATGAAACCCAAATCCTTAAAATGTTATGTACCTTGGTCAACACGTTCGTTGCTAACTCCCTCTCCCGCCAAATGAACGTATTTTCGACACATGGATCTTCACTTGATATACACTGCGCATGCGTGAAACTCCGCACGCTTTCCCCCCCCCTCACGTTCGATATTGTACTTTCCCCGCCCCTTCTCGCTCGTCGTAGTGCTTAACAACATGGCGGAGACACAGGTGGCTGAGATTACCTCTACAGAGGAGGAAATACCAGAGGAGCCCAAATGCCGATCCAGGAGATATAAGGCATCCAACATGTCATTCGAGGAAATGGTGGAGATGGTCGCCATTTTGAGGAGGGAGGATTATGATGCCAAGCATGGGCCGTATAAAAGGCCTAATCTTGTAAAGTCAAAAATTATGGGCAAAGTGGTCAAAACTCTTCACCAAAAATTCAGGGTGTGCAGAACGAAGGAACAGCTCAGAAAACGATGGTCTGATCTGAAGTTGCGGGAGCCCGACCAATACAAAAGAATCAAGAAAGTTTTAGGAAAAAGTAAGTACTTTTTATTCATTTTCCCTGCTAAAGATTATTACTTGTATTAAGTCATGTATATTTGACTTTGATATAGTACAGTGAAAGATAACAACTTTCATGTTCGTCCGCACAGTAAACGGACGTAGTAAACCTCTTTCTCCGTACAGTTCCTAAAATGATGTTTTTGGATCATCCAGAGTGAACACCCAAATTTTTTTTTTGGGGAGCAAATTTGGTAAACAATTTGCTTTATTTTTATAATCCAAATGAAATAAAAAAATAAAAAAAAAGGGTATGCATTGTAATGTTAAGGGAGAGAATGCTCAGCAGCTGCTTAAACATCTGAACGCAGTAGTACAAGTGTGGGACAAAACCCCTAAATTTTTAGGGTGTCACACACAGGTGATCCTGTGTATATACTTTGGGGTGTTACAATGTGTCAAACTTTGTTTCAAAAAGTATATGCTCTGGTTTTGGCTATGTATCCAATCATGTGTTCCGGTTGTCACTGGGGGTACATTTAAAAATGGACCACACTTCCAAATAATCTTTACAAATCTATTTTCATGTTTTTTTGTGGCCAAAAAATTATTAGTTACTAATGAAACTATACCTTTTATTGCAATCTCCATAGGGCTTCAAAAAGCTACGTCAGATGAGTAGTGTTGAGCGAACCCGAACTGTAAAGTTCGGGTCCGTACCGAATTTTAGCTTTTTCCCTAACCCGAACCCGAACCCGGACTTTGCCCAAAAGTCCGGGTTCGGGTTCGGCAATCTAATAACGCATTTAGAAATGCTTCAGGGGCCAGCCAATCACCTTTTGATTAGCTGGTGTGCCCTTAGAAGCCATCATAGCCATGCCTACTAATGGCATGGCTGTGATTGGTCAGTGCAACATGTGACCCAGCTTCTATATAAGCTAGAGGCACACAGCACACATGACACTCTGCTTCAGAATAGATAGGGAGAGGATCTAGTCTGCTGCTGCTGCTTTTAGGGAGAGATAGAAAGATAGATGAGGTAGTCCTGATTCTACAATCTGAGGGAAAAGATAGAGAGATAGTGTAGTGTAGGGCCAGGTTCCTGTGTTGGTGCTTTCAGGGAGAGAGATTTATTATATAGGAGTCCAGATTCAGAGATTAAAATCAGCGATCTGCATAGGTTTACCTATTTGTGTTGCAGTGCAGTCTTTTTACACTGCCATGAGCCCAGTGTCAGAGAAAATCTAACTTTTAGGGGGAAAAAAAGGCACTTTATTGTTCTCTTTTCCAAAAGACCCATAGGGCAAAAAAAAAAAAAAACATTTTATTTTGCTTGTGCAAAAAAAGACCCGTTTAGGGCAAAAAAAAAAAATAATTTGCACTTTAATGTACGCTTGCAAAAAACGCCGTTTAGGGGCACAAAAAAAAGTTTGCAGTGTGTTATACATATTTTGAGGTGTGTGAAATAAACAATTTCTATATAGTTTTCTCCTACGTTGCTATACTAAAAAAAACAACATTTTTTTTTAATAGCATTTTCTGCAGTTCTGTAGCTGTGCGATTCAGCGGTTACGTACTGTGGGTGTGTTCTGCTCTTCCAAAAAACGCCGTTTAGTGGCACCAAAAAAAGTTTGCAGTGTGTTATACATATTTTGAGGTGTGTGAAATAAACAATTTCTATATAGTTTTCTCCTACTGTGCTATACTAAAAAAAAAAACATTTTTTTTGAATAGCATTTTCTGCAGTTCTGTGTTTTATTTTTTTATGTTATTTTAAGTTATTTCCCTATCCACATTTGTTTGCAGAGCACTTGCCATGCTCTTAACAACATTTTGCTGCCATTTGCAGCCCTCTAGCCCTTTCCATTACCTTTTTAGAGCCTTTTTAGTCCTTAGAAGTCCGGGTCCCCATTGACTTCAATGGGGTTCGGGTTCGGGTCCGGGTTCGGGTTAAAGTTCGGTCCCGAACCCGAACTTTTTTCCGAAGTTCGGCCGAACCCGTCGAACCCGAACATCCAGGTGTCCTCTCAACTCTACAGATGAGCCTAAAAATCCAACACCTTCAACAATACCCCCAGAACCACATGATGGAGAGGAACGTGAAGTTGTGGAAGTGGAAAGTGGCACCACAACAGGTCAGTGTCAAACCAGACAGATGCAGGTTAATAGATGTAGGCCTACATATTCTATACTACATGATTTTTTTTTATTTAGGTGCAGTTCTGGCCGGAGACCCCAAAAAGTTTACACATCAGAGTCCCAGCTCCTGATCCAATACCTCATGGTCTGCTGTCGTGACCTTCAAAAAATAAAGGGAGACTTGATAGAGATCAGGCAAAATACCAAGCGGGTTGAGGAAAAGCTACAAAATATCATGGCTGTGCTTGGGCGTGTATAATGTTTGAACACAAAATAACGTTGAACTTGCTGTGTTTTGGCAGGTTTGTTTTTCTTTTAAGCTTTAATGAATAGTACATGTTTACATTTTCACGATATTTTTTTTGATATTCTTTTTATGCATGGCTGTTCATGCGTTTTAACCCCAAAAATATTTTTAGGACATCTAGATTTAAAGGAAGTTTCCTCCAAAAAAATAAAAAAAAGGTATTTTCTTAACAAGAATTTGTGGCTTCATTATGTAAATGTTGTGCAAAGTGAACTAATCAATGTTTTGTGTTTACACTGACAATGAAGGCTAATTAAGAATGCAAAATACACATGGCACTACAAGTGCACTAGGTAAACCTACGAGAAACCTAAAAGAATATTAAATGAAAACACCAAAACAATATTTTCTCAAAAAAAGGTTTTATTTTTACAAATAATAATGTTAAAATTCATCAGGCATATCAATGGCCCCCCTACCCACAAAATAATCGACATATTGTTGACGGACCTCACGTCCGGTTTGGGGGGCCAAGTCTGGACGGCCAGCTTCCAGGGCCACTAAATTTTAAGCTTCCAATAATGAGGCCTCAGGCCCAGTCAAAGTCATATAATTGGTTGAATGCACCCTGAGAAAATTATGGAGCACACAACAAGCCATTACAACATGGTTCCATTTGTAAGGGGCAAGGTGGATGGAGGTGTGGAACAGGCGGAATCGGCTGGCCATGATGCCAAAGGCATTTTCCACCACCCTTCTTGCTCTGGCCAGACGATAGTTGAACACCCTCCTCTCAGGGGTGAGGGTGCGTTGCGGGAATGGCCTCATCAAATAGGGACCCAGGCCAAACGCCTCATCCGCCACAAAGACAAATGGGAGTCCCTCCACATTCTGCTCCGCTGGTGGCAAGGCCAGCTGATCCAAAAGGAGCCATTCCCCAAACTCCGTCTGTGCAAAGACTCCTCCATCAGACAGCCTGCCATTCTTGCCAACGTCCACATAGAGGAATTTGTAGGTGGCCGACACCACTGCCATCATGACGATGCTGTGGAACCCCTTATAATTATAATAAAAGGATCCCGAATGGGGTGGTGGGACGACCCGAACATGTTTGCCGTCGATGGCCCCTCCACAGTTCGGAAAGTTCCATCGTTGGGAAAACTCAGATGCCACATTCTGCCATTCATGTGGCGTAGAAGGGAACTGTGGAATTAAATTAAAAATAAATTAATACTTTGAGACAGAAACATTGAAAGCAGATTTAAGAAAACCATTCATGGCCAACATTGGGAGAAACCGAAAAATTAAAACATTATTAGTAAGCAACAAAAAAACAAAAACAAACCCAAAATAAAAACTGGGGGGGGGGGTTGAAGATGAGTTGGGGAGATCACAAATGAAGGCTGTAGCACTCTGTATGAATTTTTTAAAAATGTAACATTCCTAGGCAATCTTTAGGGTGCGTTTAGGGTAAAGCACTACGATGGAGCATAGATTAAAATACATGGAAATGACTAGGCAAGGTGGGTATGGCCCCAGGATAGCATGCTGGAGAGGTTAGGTAAGGCAAATTTAAATGTAGGCCTAATAAAAACATTCCCAAAAATAAATAACCATGTGGAGAAAGGGGACATTCCCTGCAGCTAAGAATCATGGGAATTAGGGACTGCTAATAAACCCCCAAAAAAAATATTAACAAAGAAATACATACAATGTGAGGTTTGAAATAAGAACACTTACCTTAATATAGTCCTCCTGCAAAACTTGAAGGATGGCAGAACACGTCTCTGGTATAATGATACCCAGAGCCTGGGGGGATATGCCTGTGGAGAACTTTAGGTCCTGCAGGCTTCTCCCAGTCGCCAGGTATCGCAACGTGGCAATGAGCCTCTGCTCAGCACTGATGGCTTCACGCATAACAGTGTCCTGCCTGGTAATGTAGGGGGACACCAAAGCCAACAGATGCTGAAATACGGGGTCAGACATCCTGAGAAAATTCCTGTAGTCCTCAGGATTATTCTCCCTGATCTCCCGCAACAAAGGCATATGACAGAACTGGTGCCGCTGGAGCAACCAATTCTTGGTCCATGAACTCCTCCTGACCCTGCTCATGGCATGGAGTCGGGATACAGCATGAACCCCTGCACCAACTACAGCACCAACTCTACGACGAGTACGTAGCCGCAACATGGCTAGATAACGGTCGGCAGCTCAGAAAGAACTAGAAGAACGAACGGAAGAACAGCAAGGCCTATGAAGAACAAGCTGAAAAACAGGAACGAGCAGACAAGAACGCACTGAATAAACAGATACGAACTGACTACAAGCACTGCAAGACAGATACGAACCCACAGGCACAAACTGAACTCCACAAAACGATCTTCAAAGCACGAAGACTGAAAAGCGCAAATCGTCTCTCACCAAACTTTTACTAACACGCGGTAACACAAAATTAGCAAAAGCGTCCCAAAGGGTGGCGTCATTAGAACGGAACTTCCCCTTTATAGTGCAGTCGTACGTGTTGTACGTCACTGCGCTTTGCTTGAACGTTTTTTAAAATGATCGTGTGTACGCAAGACAGGCTTGTGAGGAAACATGAAAAAAAACGACGTGAAAAACGTTGGGTTAAAAAATGGCATGAAAAACGTTTGTGTGTACGCCGCATAATAGAGTATCCTTTTTTCAAAAATCCAAAGGGTATTTTCCTTGCCACAATTGCAATGTGTGTGCAATCAACAAAGATAAAAGGAGGAAAATATGTCAATTTAATTCAACTGTCACTGGTAAAATTTATGATATTAACACCTTTATCACTTGTACATCTCTCAATGTCGTTTACTTGTTGATTTGCCCATGCGGTCTCCAATACGTAGGCCGCACTACGCGTGCCATGCATGTTCGTGTAAACGAACATATCACTAATATCAGAAAGGGGTTTCCTAAACATACAGTGTCCAGACACTACTTAGAGTGCCATAAGAAAAACCCTATAGGCACCACTTTTCTGGCCATTGACCGCTTCACCCCACACTGGCGGGGTAGTATGTCTAAGCGGGAAATTTCTAGGCTTGAAACCCGCTGGATTTATGACCTCAAATGTTATTCCCCTTTCGGCATGAACGTCGACTGGGACGTTAATTGCTTCATTAATAATAGTTGATTTATATCACCTCTCCTTTTTTTAAATGTTTTTAATATTTTTATATGCGGGAAATAAAAATATTTTGTTATGTTTTTATATTTTCATATTGTATTTTAAATAACATTTTGCACGTTTTTTGATAAAAATTTATATCAATAATTTGCTTTCGTTTTTATCTTTGTTTTTGGCTTTTTTATGACGCGGTGTATATGTTATTTGTACACTAGTGGGCAGTGTCCTACATTAGCTGAGCCGTGTCATATCTTAGCCCATATTCATTAGTGCTGTTGTGAGCCTCCCTATATTCCCCTTCAGCGCTAAGGAAACGTAAAACAATAGAAATAATTTTATTTTTTATTTTTTTTATATATATTTTTTGCAATATATATTCTTATCTTTGTAATTATTGATGAGGGTAGATTTATGTATTTTTTTTATCTACTTGCTGGATTGTTGTAATAAGCTGCTGGCCTTTTTGTAACATTCAGACAGCCTGTGTTCACTTCCTGATTCGTTTGGAGGAGCGCTGTCCTTGCCTGATGCGTCTCACTGGCGCCACTTCCGGGTTAGATGTTCATCACCTGACCGGATGTTGATGGTGCTGCCTGGGGCGGTTCCAGTGCGGGGACTTGCGCTTGTGTTATTTCCGGTGAGCGTAGGGGATACTCTGCTCACCTGGAAGTGACCTAGACACGCTGGTTGTCTCTTCCTGTCCCTTTTGTTTTGGTCATATTGCGCGTGCGCGGCCACGGGTGAACCAATCGATTTAATCCTGGATTGGCGCGGCCGCATTGCGCAATGACCACTAAACGTCTGACAGACGTTTTTTCATTATATTCAGCTGTTTGTCCAGCCATGCTGTCCTTTCATTGGCCAGCATGACCTGGACATTTTGTATTTATGTGGGCGTGCTTACATCTTAGGCCACGCCTCTGATGATATCCTTATTGGATGAAACATGTCAGGCTGGCTGGTGGAAGCACGCTGATGGCCATTGAACTCTGTTTTACTGTATATGCCTTGATGATCTTCATACCTGTAAGTAGACTACAATAAAATTTGTGTGTTTTATCTTACGGGCTTCACTATGCTAGTCTCTTTCTTTACATTTGGATAATACCTCCTGCTGAGATCTGTCTAGCATCCATGTTTACCATTTGAGTCTTGGAAGTTACCCTGTCATTTGGGCTGGAGATTTGTCGTATGATTGATCCATCTGCTCTGAGTTTACCCCAACATCAATCCTCTGCATTATGTGATTACAACGCCTGTTATCATTTCCTTTCTGGTAAGCAGATTGTGAGCAGGGTGGTGTAGTGTGCCCTTTCTGTTTTCTTTGGCGCACTGAAGCTTGGTGGTGGTTTCACAACAACTTCACATCTATCAAATGATGATTATCTTCACATATTTGGACTATTATTATATATATTGATTTTCAACTAATTTCTGAAGCGCTGCATTTTTGGACTTTTTCTTTTTTGTTTGCTATCAACAGACTGTGCTAGCTGCTTTTTTTTCGTTTAATAATTTCACCATTCACAAAGTTAGCGCAAATATTTTTGGTTTGTTTACATAATTACATAGCTCCCAACTGTCGCTGATTTTGAGGGACTGTCCCTGATTTTGAGCAATGTCCCTCTGTCCCTCTTTCCTCCTCATTTGTCCCTCATTTTGGTCTGATCTATAGAATTGTATATAAAATGCACTTTTTATCTATCAAAAAGTGTTTTCCAGTGCTAAACCATTCATCCAATTTCCAAAATTGCTGCATTTGTAAATTCCAAAAGCCAATATAAAGGAATAGTAGTAGTAAAAAAAGCCCTTGTGGGTTTAACCAATCTTGTTTTTTGTACCATTCTCCTTTAAGGGGTGTGGCAAGGTGTGTGTCCTATGTCTGCATACTTTTGCTGATAGGCGTTCCTCATTCCTATCTCAAAAAGTTGGGAGGTATGCATAATTGTAAAGTGGAAGGTAAATGATGAATGGTTTTCAAAATGTTTTACAAATAAATATCTGAAAAGTGTGGCATTCATTTGTATTCAGCCCTCTTTACTCTGATCAGGGCCGAGGGTCTGGAGGGGCCCAGGCCCCAGCAACCAGGAAGTGTGCAGGAGACATGGTGCAGGAAAGGCGCTGGAGGCTAAGCACATAGTAAGGACATAGTAAGCTGGCAGGACTGGGACTCGGGAGATGTTATGAGGGAGGGACTTAAGAGCCTTTCAGCTACTCACTGGCTGAGGAGGCAGCAGAAGGTGGGCTGCTCCACCTCCTGCTGCCTCCTTAGCCAATAGGTATACAGGGTGCACTGTCCATCACTGCAGAGCCTCGTGCTTCCTGTGTTGGTGGGACAGAATTTCTCTGCAAAGCAGCTGCTGCAAAAATCGAGGTGAGTGAAATAAAATAAAAAAGTGTTTCCCTGAAGCTGCTAGAAGACATGTACAGTGCATAGCCTGTGCCCTGCCCCCTGTTAATATCCGTCACTGTATTGCCAACCCTATTGCTGTCCTTTTAGCAGGGTGAAAGTAACTTTACCCATGTGTAGCAAAGGTGTCAGCTTATGTCACTATGTTAAAACGACAGTTAAAGGATAAGACCAGCCTGAGCTTTTTAGGCTGGGCTTCTCCTAAGGGTCACAGTTCACAATTAGTTTTGAACTCCTGTGACCCGCTCTCCGCTGACGTCACTGCCATCAGTCTAGGCAGCGCGTCATCCCGACTTCCAAGTCTGGATCCACCAGCTGCCTTGATTGATGGCAGTCTCAGCGAGCTGCTGAGACAGCCGCTCCCTGCCCCTCCACGGCTCAACGCTCCAATGAGCGTGGAGAAGTAGAGCAGATTGCTCTGCTAGGGGTGTTCGGCGGTGTTCGTGGCTCGGTTCTCAGTGCAGAGATGCCGGGGGACAGATGCAGCATCGGTCTGATGCTGCATCCACCGAGGTAAGTATGAATTGCAAAAAAAATTAAAACCCATTTTACCATTTTTATTCATGGTTTCTGACAGTAAGCAAAGGCCATTAATTCAGAAGAGGCAGGCAATCCACTTATTGGTAATATTTTTTCCAGATTAGATGAGCAGGATCATTGCATGGATTCGTTTGCCATAGCGTTAGGGATGCTCCTGATTCGCACTGCTCACCTGGATCCTCCCACTGAGGCTGTTCCGGTACAACCTGTGTTGCAGGTCATCCTGCTGCTGCTCCAGTCTCTGTGCAGACACCCACCTCAAATATTCCCTCTATAGGAGGTATGTCTGGTTCCACTGCGCTTCCCCAGTGATCAGGGGGCAATCCAGTTCAATGCAGAAGGTTTCTTAACCAGGTTGGGATATACTTTGAGATGCTGCCCCAGGCGTTTCCCACGGAGAAAAGCAAAGTAGACTTCAAGACTTGTTTGCTTTCTGAGAGAGCCTTGGCCTGGGCAAACGCTTTATGGGAGATGCAAAACCCTGTCGTCCTGAGTTACCCAGAGTTTGTGGTTTCCATTAAAAGGGTATTTGACATTCCTGCACGCTTCACTTCTGCTGTCAAGAGCCTCATGTCCATCAAACAGAGTATGAGAACTGTTGCCGATTACACCATTGAATTCCATACTCTGGCAGCAGAGGTTGCTTGGAACAGTGACTGCTTCTTCTCATGGTCTCTTGGATACCATAAAAGATGAGATAGCATCCCGAGACAAACCCACTGAGCTGGAGAATTTGATCATGTTTGCCAGTCTCATTGACTCCAGACTCCAAGAGAGACCTTCCTTTAAGGAGCGCTTGTGGAAGCCTCCTATACATTTGGCTCTGAGCTTTGCAGTCTCCCCCTTGCCTCCCTCACCTCCCAAGTAAAACCTATGAAGTTGGGCTTCACACGTCTTTCTGTGGAAGAGAGGGCTTTTAGGAGGGGGGAGAGATTGTGCCTTTAATGTGGCCAGGCAGGTCACTTCCTGAAGCCTTGCCCTACTATCCGTCCAAGACAGTCACCGGAGGCCTCTCCGTCACCAGCAATGCTGCGCTGGACTCTCCGGAGAAGTTCCGCTCACCGGCCTCCTCGTCTCAGACACAGACACCCAAGGAGTTAGGGCCCCCTCGGATTCCTCCACCCTCGCGGAACTCAGTCGAAGGTACTGAGCTCCAGGCTTCCGCCATAGTACCTCACCCCAGGCTAAAGGTGCCTGAGATGGACTCCATCTCCCACTCCGGCCAGGTCGAGGGCACCTGGGCCCGGAACTCCGGAATGCCATCACCCAGGCTGAGGGTGCCGGGGTGCGGCCGCGTCCTCCGACTCCGAGCTCTGAACCCCAAGGTCAGGGCGTCCGCCCCTTTTATCTCCTCTCCCTTTGCATCACAGCAGGTTCCCCGCCCCGCTGTACCAGCGCCAGGAAAGGACAAAAAGGGATGCAGTCTTGCAGTGAGTGTTCAGCTCCGGCCCAGGGCGACAGCACCACCTGCAGGCCGCAGGGAACCTCACACCAACAGAGACATCCAAGAACCATAAAAGGGTCTCAGATTCCCTAACAATCAGTGCATCTGGGTTACACTACCACCCAGATGCCTCCCCTAAATTCAAATACCCGCTACACTCTCCCCCTGGTCCCCAGTGTCTGGTGCAAACCCATGTCTCCCAAGGAGTGGTAACATAAGTTCGACCCAGAGACCAAACTACACATAGAACCAAACTCAACAATTTAGTCATGAATTGTGCCAGGACCTAAAATGGGAAAGGGAAACAGGAATATAAAACAATGAACTTGGGATCAAAAAAAAACTTTAAATGACTTTACACATTGAAAATCCCCCCCTCGCTATCTAAGGACCACCCCATTCTCAGCAGCCTTGATAGATGAAATCTCCTGCAGAGGGGAAAAAACAAAGAAACACACATCCTAGCATAATGTATGTGTTTTCTTGGAAGGAATGGGACTATCCGTAAAGAAACCCATTCGCTCCAATAAGTATAGTGCAGAGTGTGAAGCAAACAATCGTTGCGCAACACCGCCACCTGGTGGCAATGCCGCGGTAAAGGCACTTGTCAGATCCAGATGAACTTCTGCTTCTCTGTGCTGTGACCCTATACTGGCTAAGCCCCAAAGTCACTGATTTATTTTCCTTGATGGGAGGAGAAGGAGGGAGAACAAAACAACAACAGCTCCCATTTCCAAAGAGTAAAACATCCCAAAAAAAAAAGTTAGAGCACAGTCCCTGTAATTTAGCAATAAAAGAAATGGACAGGAGTCTCTTTCTCCTATAAATAGAACTTTGGATCCGGCAAGAACAAAGGCTTCAAGTGCTGGTCAAAAGCCTCCACATTGTACTCAATGTTCCCTCCATCCTTCCGACAAATTACCACCTTGTCCGCATGGATTTGCCTTTCCACCATCCACTCCACCTTACAGTCCATGAATTTTCTGGTGACTGTAGGTGAGCATGAGAGGTATCGGCGTGCATGAGGTACTTTCAGCTTTGTCCAGATTAAATCATTGTACCACCGCTGCCAAAAAACTTCCACCTCGTAGAGCAATTCTCGGGGTAGATATGGGTATTCCCATCCATATTCTCGGGCAACTTTCTGACAAAAGAGACGCTGCAGCCTAGCCAGAGATGGCATTGTGGCACGGTCCCCCACTCCAGGTAGAACAATGGACTCCGGATGGCGAGGTACATTCACCACCTCTGTAGATTTGGGTCTAGGAGCCTGCAGTGATGCACGTTGCACTCCCGCAACAGGAGCAGGTGAAACAGCCGCTGGCTCAAGAAGTGGGATCACAGACAGGGAACCAAATTCCTCCCTAGGCTCCGAGGCCTCCACCCGGGGTGTACTATCCCCAATGGACATAGGTGGGTCCCTTAAGACACGGGATGAGGGTAACGGCAACTAGTCCCATCCCTTCTTGTGGAAGATTTCATCTATCTCCCCATCATCATCGGCATCAGATAGCGACTCTAGGTCGGAGGTGTCATAACACTCTGCGGGCAGGTAATTCCTCGTAGACACGGAATCACCCCCCTCGATAGGTTCCACCAGCCGTGGGCTCCCTCCCGACACCTCCAACCACACACACAGTCCCAACCCCTGGCTCACCTGGGCCTTTTGAAGAACAGGGATGTCCAGGGCTCTTCCCTCCGGATCCATCCAGGCCAGGCAAGCGACAGGGCGGAGCTCTTCCATGACCACAGGATGCCATCACCAGGCCAACTTTCCTCTTCGGCGGTGGGAGCAGGGAGCTTGTGGTGACCGAGGCAGCATCCTCAGATTTCTCTCTCTTTGTCTCCGCTTGGGCTGTCATTTCGCCCTGGTCAGTGCGCGCAGGAAACGCATAGGCATCGATCTCTCCCTTCGGAGTGGCAGTACCTGTGAGGTAGTTGAGGTGGAAGGCGCAAGGCCTTTCTGTGGATGGCTCCACTTCGAAGAGGAACTCTTTGCAGACCTCACATCGCCCGAATGGCTTCAACTGCACCACCAGTCCCGAACAGCCGGGACAGATCACACCGAGGGCCTCTATGTCTCTGCAGGTAAATATATATATCCCATAGTTTGTAGACGTTATAACTTTTGTGCAAACCAATCAATATATGCTTGTTGGGATTTTTTTTTACCAAAAATATGTAGCAGAATACATTGGCCTAAATTGATGAAGAAATTCGATTTTTTTTTCATTTTTTTATTGGATGTGTTTTATAGCAGAAAGTAAAAAAATATTTTTATTTTTTTCAAAATTGTCGCTCTTTTTTTGTTTATAGTGCAAAAAATTAAAACCACAGAGGTGATCAAATACCACCAAAACAAAAAAAGGACATAAATTTTATTTATGTACAGCATCGCACCACTGCGCAATTGTCAGTGAAAGTAACGCAGCGCTGTATTGCAAAAAGTGGTCCGGTCATGAAAGAGGGTTATATATTTAGAATGTAACATGTAACATGCTGCTATACATCCACCTCCCGACGCCAGTGCTCCCTGCACTTTTTGAAAACAGCCCACACAGCCATTTTAATTCATTCATATTTTCCTGCGAATTAGTAAAGTACAAGTACCGTGGGCTGCCATGGCAGACAGCTTGTAGTTCTCACTGAACTGTAAGGGCACTGGTGAGCGCTCTCCTAGTTCATTGATTATTCCTGAAGTTCAGTAACTGTCTGCCCATACAGGAGGTATGGGCAGACAGCTGACTGAGAGTGTGTAGGATCCAGGCATTGCACCCGCGATCTGCTTGTTGGCAGGTGCACGCTATTTTCTCCACTGCAGGTGGCGCTTAGCCACAGCAACAGTGCAGAAGGAGAGGAAGTCAAGAGGAACATGGTTCCTCTATGGTTTCCTGGGTCACTGGGGCAGTGATCCGGTTGGATGCTGAAAAACACAAAGGGAGAGAGGCGCCTCTGGGTGCAGATATAGGACTGGTTTTTAATATAAAATAAACATTTCACAGGCAACTAACATTTTAGGAGTCGTCATAATGAGGCATATAAGAGTCCCAGCGGGGGGGGGGGGGTGTCATCAGTGAAGTCAATCCCTATTCTTCTGTTTAAGCGCTCTGTAATATGCTCCGTACACCGCTAGATGGTCGTTTCGCCGGCAGCAGTGGAGGAAATCTCAGGAGGGATGACTTCACTGCGATCATCCGTCCTCGCCTGGAAACCACCTGCGTTCCAAACCTTGTGTTGAGATATCCTCCACTTTTGCAGACGAAACAACCATCTAGCGGTGTATGGAGCTTACTACAGAGCACTTAAACAGGAGAATAAGGATTGACTTCACTGATGACACCCCCTGCTGGGACTCTTATATGCCTCATTATGACTCCTAAAATGTGAGTTGCCTGTGAAATGTTTATTTTATATAAAAAAAACAGTCCTATATCTGCACCCAGAGGCACCTCTCTCACTTTGTGTTTTTCATTATATTTTGGAACATGGTTTCTGTTCCTCCCCCTTCTCTCATCACCCTTTTTACAACCATAGGACTGTGGACTTTTTGTTGTAACAAATCATTTTATTGTGCATATAATACTATGCCCACACAACACATAATCTAAAGATTGTGGGATATTGACTGTTCTAACTTTTTGTGCCTTTACTTGTATATTATCCGGTTGGATCCTGACAGACAATGTTACTCTGGTGACCATCTTGAGTCAGACAGAGTCTATTTAGGAAGGTCAAGGAAGAAAGCGCCAAACCAGCATAGTGTAGCACAATTTATTAAGTAAAATACCATTTAAAACAAATAGAACTCACAAGTGGGTGAGGGGGAAAGAGAGGATGACAGTCCGCAGTGAATTGTAATGAGCTGGGAACTGTGTGGTAGTCTTTGGTGGAGAAGAATGCTTGCTGTGGTGGGGAGCAAGATGAGCCTGGAGTCCGTGCAGGGAGACCGGCGTCAGGCTACCCTGTGTGGCCGTGATGGTATATCCAGAAAACGGATGTCTGCCCAAAGACAATGTGTCCAGCTGGAGTAGGGAGAGGAGCTGTCAGTCCAACCACTCTGTGAATCGGAACGCGTTTCGGGAAGCTTAACCACGCCTCCTTTATCAGCCTCCGGGAATAAGTATCTTTAAATACCTATTTTTTACCCTGGTATATGACATTTTATCACTATAGGATGGGCACAGTGCCAGCGCTGTTGTGTTTTTTGATAGAGTCTATTTAAGACAGGACATCAGTCTGTCAGGGACAGTATTAGCAGTAAGGAAAGGTACCAGACGAGTAGGGAAAGTATAGAGATCCGCCAATCTTCCTGGAAACCGCATCACTTGGGCTCAAACCAGCCGTGCCTCATTCCACTCTTCAAGACATATGCTGTGAGCTCGGCTGAGACCTGCACCATTACACCTTGTGTTAAAGCTTTGTGAATTGGGCTTAGTGTCAAACTGTAGAAGTTCCTGGTGTTGGGTATAATTACATTGTGCGATACAGTTAGTTGTGATCCAATCAAAGAAAACATGAAATGTGTCATTGACAGATTTAGTTGCTGTTACAGTATGACAATGAGGCTGAAGCTTTCAAATTCAAAACATGAACACAGGCATAATCTGTAGCTAGTTGCACAAGATACTTTGCAGAGTTACGAGGCTTGCCTGGATTTCTGTTTTAGCTTTCTTAGAGGGATTCTTTTGTATAACTAAACATGCAATGCTATACCAATTTGTGTTGTATGCAAGAAAAGCTTATAGTCATAGGCTAAACATCAGTAATAGCTATGTAATCGAATCTGTTATATAGAGAGTAACACAAATCTAATGTATTATTTTCTGATTAAACAGTCTAATACCTATATTTTATTTAATTGGATTCCAAATTTAAACCTTGCTTTGATGCCAGTTTGCTTGAAGAATATCTGGCTATTATAAACCACCAATCTCAGCGTTCCATTTTCCCCTGGTTGCTCTATCATTTATCATTGGAGCACTTGGCTGTCAATTTTCTCTATTAAAGACAACATAATCCTTCCAAATATAATTTATTCATCTCCACTAATTACTAATTGAGAGGTGGAGGGAAAGGTGTTCCAAATCCCCAGAGAGGGGACGGCATCTTCTGCCCCCAGAGAGAGTCTGACTTAACTAATTAGCAATACAGATCACTCAGAATAACTGTGGATGACGTACCCCAGCTACAAATGCTCAATGGCATAGCTAGCCAGAGTAGATAGAAATGGTTATGCCAACTGAAAGGGGTAACTTGGTTAAATGTACACCTGGGCCTGATGCTAATTTATATGATGCCACCTGGCTTCTTAAAAGCCATAATATAATGCTCTAGTTATCAAAGGAGCGCTCAAAGAAAACATGAATATGTTGCCAAAGCCAAAACTTTTTTTACATTTTTGTAATAGAATAAATTGGGCTTATTTGCCATTTGTGTTCCATTGTAGAGATTGTCCTTCACTTCCTGTTCTATAGGCCCAAAAGTAAGTAAGAGGAAGTATCTCCAAATTGAGAATAATCCCTTCTAAGGTTTTATGTACACAAGCAGCTCCTAAACATTTAGCATTTTGTTGCCTAAGCTCCTAAACACAACTCCATTAAAGCCCATGTATCAATGAACACATAGGCTTTTACCAGCGTTTAGGGGAGCTTCAACCTCCCTCAACCACCCTCTCCTGAATGCGATAGAATCGTGTTCAGAATAGGAACATTTTGACCACCAGCCGCCGCGATTTTGCCATGTTTTGTATTTTCCCCTGGCCGGCAGTATGTACATGAAGCCCTAAACAGTTATTGTCACTGGAAAAGGGTATCTGATTGGCTGTTCTGGTGACAACTCAATATTTAGTTTTTTTTTTAATTATCAGTGATAAGTATATGATTTGTGTCTTTTGGAAAAAAGACACTGCAGTGTATAAACACACTATCATAGTTCAGTTCAGAAAAATAGTCAAAAAATATATATTTAATTAATTTATACCAAACGCAATTCTGCAAGCTCCATATACTACATACTGTAAGTCAAGTATTTCAACAGTGAGTTATAAAGGTGCAACTTAAACTAAACCTTTTCTTTAGTTATGAATAGACTGTGGAAGGGTTAGAAAATTTGTCAAATTGGTATAGCTACTAAAAAATGGAAACAAGTTGTGCAAAATTTTCCCTACACAAAAAAATGTGTCACCATCTAACAAAACAATATATATATCTGTGATAGCTGCGCTCACGGTATGTCCTCATACAGTAAGCAATATACAAACCATTAAAACAAAAATTATGTTGGGCTATCAAAAAAAGTGCATAAGATCATTGTACTCATCATACAATCAAGTGAAAAAGAAAACTTATGTGATTAAAAACATATGTGCAAGTATTTGAAAAATTCATAAACAGTCCATAAAGTCCAGGAAATAAAGTGCTTTAGTACAAAAAAAAGTTCACATAAACATTTGAGTATTAAAAAGATCTAATTTAGATTATAGCGTATAGCGCACCCACCCCAGACTTTGCCTGCCTTTCTTTACTTGGCTCCTCCGCAGGAAAGAATGAGGCACACCTCACCATAAGCCCGTACCCTCCTGGATGGGGAGGTTGAGCGGTGTTAATTTTTGGGCCTGCCTGCGGCTGGTGTTAGAATCCTCCTGAGCTGATCTCGCCTCTGCATAATCCAGGAACAAGTCCTTAATTCTCCCCAGTAAAGTAACTGTCCACACCAAATTGTATTTATTTCACCACGGATAACAAATAGTCTCTATGAGAGCAGACAGGTTGGTACGAGACACAGGTCAGATAAGGTGGGAGGAGGTCCAGGCACAAACTTGATTTAGTTTCTCTTACTGTGAATGAAGAAGGATTCTTTGTACCCAGAAAGTGCACACCCCACTCACCAGCTATTACGACCCCAAGATGGGAGGTCTGGATGTGCCCTATACCAATATCCCTATGGGATGGATGGATAGGAGGAGCCAGGGTTTCAAGAAGGACAAACCAAGCACTCATGACGATCCGCAATCAACTGCTGGGACACAAAGATGGAAGTATAACGCTTTACCCCAATATCCCTATAGGATGGATGGATGCTAAGATCCAGGGTTTCAAGATGGATAGACCATGCACTCAACGAGTAGAGGAAACAGAGGAGGAACCCATAGTGTAGTATTACACGTTCAAGTTTTTAATAAAGGTTAAAACTACTTACAACAGGGGTAAACCCACATAGAATACAAACAAACACCTGCAGCACCCTGGTGGGCGTGATGGCATCACCACTGAAGCTCTCCCCGACGCGTTTCATTTGTTGAAAGAACCCTATCAAGGGGTAAAGGAGTATAGCTGTCTGTGTCATCATTGAAGACATTTCCTCTCATTTCCTGTACAGAACAGAAAGTGATGGAAAATCTCCATTATAGGGGACACAGGCAGCAATGAAAAACTATTTTTAGTAGAGCAGGGAAGGGTCAGTACCTCTGTTATAGCTGTCTGGAAAACATTCCCCTCTATTCCTGTCTTTTTGTTAGGTTTTAGCCAGAACAGTAAGTTAAGCCCCATACACACGGTAGGACTTTTTGACAACAAACTTCAAAATGAGCAGGTTTTCAAAAAAATCTTACCGTGTGTACGCTCCATTGGACAAACTTTTTTTCATCGGACAAAAGTTCGCTCTGTAAACGGACAAACTTTTCGGCAACAAAAGTCTTACGGTGCAAAGTCCTATCGTGTGTACAGAAATCCATCAGACTTTAGTCCAAAGTACAAACACCCATGCCCAGAACCAATGTTAAAATCAACCAACAATAGCAGAAGTTGACCAAAGGGTGGCGGTAAAGAGCAGAAAAGAGCAGAAAAAACATGTAGTACGTCAATTACGTCACTACGTTCATGTTTGTTGGCTGAAAAAGTCCTGCCGTGTGTATGCTATGGGTGTTCCCGGCCAACACCCTTCAAACAAAAATCCACGGAAAAGTTTGTTTGAAGTCTGATCGTGTGTATGAGGCTTTAGGGGAAATTTCCCCAGCAGTAATGCAGACTGTGTGGGAGAATTAGATCTTCTATCTGTGCCCCACTGTAGAGATTTCCTCCCACTTCCTGTCCAGGTGGTGGTTGGAAGGATAAGAAGTGAGGGAATGCATAGGACATGTAAAATCTGGAAGAGCCAACATTTTTCCAAGCTATATGGAACTAAAAAAAAAAAAAAAAAGTTTGGCTTTAATTTCAGTATACTTCTGTGAACACCAAAAAGCAGCTTCTAATAAAAGTCTGTCAGAGATTTAAAGAAAAAATGCAAGTAGTTTTCTCTGTAAGGACCCACTTACATATTTCCAAGTTGTTAACACAGGTGCGCCAATGGGTCTTGTATTGTGTTTTGCGTTAAAGAAGTCCATTAATTTTTAAAGTAGATTCCAGTGTAAACCAAACTAGTCTTAAAGGCTAAGTTCACCTTTGGAACATGTTCCATTTTCTTCCCGTATTTATATGTACATGCCTCTGTCATTTAACACTACGCAATCCTTCAGGGGTAATGTCTATCTTCAACAATAAGGTAGCAGAGCAGGAACAGAAATGGAACAAAAAATTGATTTTTCAAATTGCACGTTGTCCTGTCATATTGCTAAAGATATCATCAGCAGACACTGGCCAAGGGCAATGGCGTCCCTAGGGGGGGGGAAGAGGGGGCCCTGGCCCCCCAACATTATGCTGCGCCCCACCATGTGCCCCCCCCCCAAAAAAAAAATATATATTTATTTGCATTTTTTTGTATTTTGCTCGGGCCGCCGCTGGAGTAACACAGTCTCTCCTAAGACGGAAAGCGTCCCCAGTAAGCTCCTGTTGGGGATTCCTCCCCCCTCCCTCTGCTCGCTGACACTGCATAATGCGAGCGCTCACACAACCACAGCCGCCTGATCTGCTCCTTCCCCTGCATCCTCATTGGCACGGAGAAGAGCGAGTTGCAGGAAGGACTCCACGAGCACTGTGGGGGGGGGGGGAGGGGGGCCCAAGCCTTCATCTCAGTTACTAAAAAAACAGACTGATTTCTCCCGTCCTTAGGACAGGAGAACCAGCCTGTAGATTCCGAGAGTCGTGACTGCAAGCTGAGCCGAGTGTCAGTCTATGACACTCTTTCACAGCCCAGCGAGTCCAGCCACCCCCCCTCACTCTCCTCACATATGAGCAGGGAGGAATACAGCTCCCCCTCCTCCTTCCAGGCCCACCCACACTATCCCAGCATGCTGTATCTGAAGAGAGGGGATGTGTGGGCGGGAAATATGAAAATCAGCAGCCTTCCTGTCTGTGTGTGAATGAAGTCTGAGATTCTAGTCTGGACCGTGGGTAAATGTGTGCACTGCAGACTTCAGTACCCTGTAATCACTGAACTGCATTATCTCCATCCCTTCTCTCCCCCATCTGTCTCCCTCCCCATCTCCTGTTCTTTCAAGACCTTCACAATTTACTTTCACTTTCAGTTAGGCAGGTAATATACGGTGCAAATTTCTTTCCTTGCATGATTCCCCCATCAACACAGACAGTGCTGACAGGGGAATATCCCTCCTGCCCAGCAATTGTATTCTCCAACAAACAGTGATTATCACTAGTGGCTATAGCAACCACTAGTGATAATCATAAGAGAATCTGCTTATTAATGGTTCGAATCTCAGCTAGTTCCTGCTGAACCAGCTGAGATTTAAACTGTCTATGGCTGGTCTTGGCTCTTAGGCAGCGCATACATTGATCACTTTTTTTCATTCAACTATTAGCTTGAATGAAAAAAAAAAAGAAATTATCCAATTCTCCCATCTACACATTATAGGTAGATGGGGGAATCCTCCCAGTGTGGACCAGTGCTGGAACAACCAGAGTTGCTGCCCTGTCCCGCGGCGGCAGCACATTGGAACCCAGTGCTGGTTACTTTATGGGGCTAAAGTACAGGAGGGCCAGCACAATTTGTTGTTAGAGATGGGCTTTATAACTCCCCAAGCGCAAAAATAAAAATGAACAATGAATACTCAAAGAGTTTTAGGTTAGAGAGGGGGACAAGGCAGGGATGTCCCCTGTCCCCCCTTCTCTTCGCAGTAGCAATAGAGCCCTTAGCAATAGCGATCAGATCCCAAAAGGCAATACAGGGATTTCAGAGGAAAATGGGGGAGGAGAAAATCGCACTTTACGCGGATGATATCTTGCTTTTTCTGGGGGATTCCTCAACGTCACTGTCACGGGTGTACTTACCGAGGCCGAGATGCCGAGAGTGGTTCACCCTTGCGACTTGGCGCACTCCGCCCCCTGGAGGTGGAACAGGGAGAGGATGGCGCGAAGAGGCACTGGCTACCAGCAGGTGAGGAAGTCTTGGTAGAGGATCGGGTGACCTGGAACAGGCTGAGGGCCTAACACCAGGCTGATGAGGGCTCTCACAAGATCCAAACAAAGACACAAGTCCAGGGCACTACAGGGGCCAAGCGGGTAGACTGAGTCCAGATACTGGCTGTAGAAACAGGTACTGAGGGTGCAGGCTGAGGGTCTAACACAGTAGACAAGTGATCAGTCCAGGAATACGAAGCAGGTAATCAGAGCTGGAGGCAAGTAGCAAATCCGGAATACAAGCAGGAGATCAGGGATTGGAGATTGGTAGAAAGTCAGAGTCACAGGCCGAGGGTCAAACACAGCGGGCAGGCAGAAGAGGTCCGAGAGGCAAGCCAAAGGTCAGGTCCAGGAGAGAAGCAGCGTAGTCAGGTCGATCCGGGTCACAACAAAGGTTCAGACGTGTATACAGGAAACCAGGTACAAGGCAGGAAGCTGACGACAAACCAGCAACCTGTCAGCGCCACTAGGCTTCTTTAAATAGGCCTGTCAGAGTTCTGATTGGTGCGCCATTGCGCTTGTGCGTGCGCCATTCGGGCACCATTGCGCACGCACGTGCGCCATTCGCGCACGCACGTGCGCCGAAGCGCCATTCCACCGCGCATGTGCACAGGGCTGCGGCGGCTGAATAGGGGATTTCCATGACAGTCACTAAAAATGGCGATACAGATGGTAGAAGTATTTGGTCGATTCTCGGGCCTGGTGATAAACTGGGAGAAGTCTGTACTTCTGCCGGTGGATCCAGTAGATAACACCATCTGTGAAGGCATCCCTCTATTAAAGGTGGCGGAAAAAATGGATTACCTGGGGATAGTGGTGACACGAGACCCAGAACAATACATTGATAATAATTTAAAGCCACTACTAGCTAAGTTTAGGCAAAAGGCCGACATCTGGGAACGTCTTCTTCTGTCAGTAGCGGGAAGAAGTAATCTTATTAAGATGATTTGGATGCCACAGCTACTTTACGTGCTTCATAACGCCCCAGTATGGATTGGGAAGGCCTGGTTCAAAAAAATAGAGACCCTTTTCAGGGAATTAATCTGGAAGAGGGGCAGGGCAAGAATCAGTCTCCAAGTATTACAGCTGTCAATAAAAGAGGGAGGGCTGGCTATCCCACACCCTTATAGTTATTTTATAGCGGCCCAGCTACAGCACCTGAGGGGATGTACAATAGAGGGAGGAGGAGGGGCCAGTGGGAAAATGATGTTAATGGGGGCCCCACATAATACCATAATAGAAAACTTGGAGGCTGATTCTTTTCCTGTTAAGAATCCAACACTGAAGGCAGCCTTAAGAACATGGCGGGAAGGTAAACAAGCTATGGGGTATAAAGGGTTAACAGAATATACACCTCTCTGGGAAAATAAATACCTACCAGAAATCCAAGCTATGGGAAAGTTAAAGGAATGGGAAAAGAGAGGTATAACCAGATTAACGCAGTTATATGAAGGCAATACATTAAAAGCATTTTCAGAACTAAGCAGAGAGTACGCCATCCCAAACTCTTTGTTTTATACTTATCTGCAGATAAGACATGCACTTCAAACCCAATTTAAAACACACCCGGTGTGCTGGCAAAGAATTCCCCACCTCCAACGGGTAATTAAGACAGGAACATCAAAAGGCCTTATTTCAGAATTATATTCACAGATTAAGGGGGGTTTTATAACTGAGAAGAGGTTGGGTAAGAATAAAGCAAAGTGGGAAGAGGATATAGGCCCTATAACCACTGCACAATGGGAACGGATACTGGAACAGGGGACAGTGGTATCACTCTCCCCATCACAGAGAGTGTCACATCTGTTCTTAGTGCACAGAGTTTATTACACCCCAAAGAGGCTACACATGTTTGGAAGGAGAGCAGATAAGTGCCCCAGATGCCAAGATACAGGGGACCTCATACACATGATGTGGAAGTGCCCGAAGTTACAAAGGTACTGGGCTAAGGTATTGCACATCATAAATACGACCTTTGGGACAGCTCTGGAACTGGAGGCCAGGGTGTGCCTATTAGGTATAGAGGAGAGACACGGACAAAAAGACATTCCGGAAGTAGTGCTGAGATGCCTATTCCAGGCCAGGAAGGTAATAGCACAAAACTGGCAAGCACAGAAAGCACCGACATCAGCAGAGTGGGTCAATGTAATAAATGCAACAATGTGGAAGGAAAAAGTAGTTTTGACCAAAAGGGGTAACTATAAAAAAATGTAAACAATGTGGGATCCCTGGTTGAGGAAAATGGGGTGTCCGCCCTAACGGGCACGGTAAGGAAGAAGAGTAAAAGAATGGACCTAAAGGCGGAAACCAGATGGCTGATATAGGAAGGGCGGATAGAGGAGGGGCAGAAAGAGAAGCTATGGACCTTGGGCAGAGAAGTTAAATATGTTAGAAGATTAAGAGGAAGGAAGGGAAAAGGGGAAAAGAAGCAGGGGGAGAGAGACAACTAAATAAAGTAAAAGCAATATAGTTCTTTCTCTGCAATAACATAAGAGTGTGGTAGAATGTATTTTTTGGTTTTGTCTTTCTCTGTTTTTGGTATGTGAAAAGAGATTGGTTAGGGTGGGGGGTGGGGGGGGGTGACTAACTGTAGAACATTATTTTTAAGCATATTATGTGTATGTATTTTTTGTAACATGGAAAAACAATAAAGAATATAAAGTAAAAAAAAAGAGATGGGCTGGGCATGTTCAAAATTCCACATGCCAGAGCCTGCCAGAAAGCCCACATTGCACAGCGCTAATCACAGGTAGGGATGAGCCGAACACCCCCCTGTTCGGTTCGCACCAGAACCTGCGAACAAACCTAAAGTTCACGTGAACTTTAGAACCCTATTAAATACAATGGACTCGAACGTTCGAAATCAAAAGTGCTAATTATAAAGGCTAATATGCAAGTCCTGCCCCAGGGGACATGTATCAATGCAAAAAAAAGTTTTAAAAACGTCAGTTTTTCCGGGAGCAGTGATTTTAATAATGCTTAAAGCGAAACAATAAAAGTGAAATATTCCTTTAAATTTCGTACCTGGAGAGGGTGTATAGTATGCCTGTAAAGCAGCGCTTGTTTCCCTTGCTAAGAACTGTCCCTGCACAAAATGTCATTTCTGAAGGAAAAAAAGTAATTTAAAAGCACTTGCGGCTATAATGAATTGTCGGCTCCCGGCAATATAGAGAAAAGTCATGCCCTCAACATGGGGAGGATGTCCCGGGCAGGGGGCTTATTGGAATCTGGAAGACCCCTTTAACAAAGGGGATCCCCAGATTCCGCCCCCCCCTGTGTGAATTGGTAAGGGGTACATTGTACCCCTACCATTTCACGAAGAAAGTGAAAAAAATGTAAAAAAAAACACACAGACACCGTTGGGAAAAGTCCTTTATTAAAAATAAAAAATAAAAACCCCATTCCAGCGATGTAATCCAGTGTCCCGCGGCAATCCGATGTCCAGCGCTGCAGTCTCCACTCCACACGAAACGTCATTGGCTGAGTGGACCTACACTGCGGAGGAAGTTCCCCATCAGGTCCGCTCAGCCAATGACGTAGGCGGGGTCTGAGGTACGAGGGGGCGGGGGCGCCCTCGTATATCAGACCCCGCCTAAGTCATTGGCTGAGCGGACCTGATGGGGAACTTCCTCCGCAGTGTAATAAATTAATAGACCCCGCCCCTTCTCACGTTCCCCATCAGGTCCGCCCAGCCAATGACGTAGGTGTAAGGGTTGTGGGGATGAGGCCCTTGTCCTCATCAACATGGGGACATCCTCCCCATGTTGAGGGCATGTGGCCTGGTACGGTTCAGGAGGGGGGGCACTCTCTTGTCCCCCCCTCTTTTCCTGCGGCCTGCCAGGTTGCATGCTCGGATAAAGGGTTTGGTATGGATTTTTGGGGAACTCCATGCCATTTTTTTTTTAAATTTGGGGTGGAGTTCCCCTTAAAATCCATACCAGACCTGAAGGGTCTAGTATGGATATTTGGGGGGAACCCCACGTAATTTTTTTTTAAATTTGACGCAGGGTTCCCCTTAATATCCATACCAGACCTGAAGGGCCTGGGAATTGAATTTGGGGGGAACCCCATGCATTTTTTAAAAAATGTTATCAATGACTTTTCTCTGTATTGCCGGGAGTCGACAATTTATTATAGCCGCGAGTGCTTTTAAATGACTTTTTTTTCCTTCAGAAATGACACTTTGTGCAGGGACAGTTCTAAGCAAGGGAAACAAGTGCTGCTTTACAGGCATACTATACACCCCCCCCCCCCCCCCCCCAGGTACGAAATTTAAAGGAATATTTCACTTTTATTGTTTCACTTTAAGCATTATTAAAATCACTGCTCCCAAAAAAACATCAGTTTTTAAAACTTTTTTTTGCATTGATACATGTCCCCTGGGGCAGGACCCGGGTCCCCAAACACTTTTTATGACAATAACTTGCCTTTATAATTAGCACTTTAGATTTCTCCCATAGACTTTTATAGGGTGTTCCGCGGCTTTTCGAATTTGCCGCGAACACCCCAAATTGTTTGCTGTTCGGCAAACGTGCGAACAGGCAATGTTCGAGTCGAACATGAGTTCGACTCGAACTCGAAGCACATCCCTAATTACAGGCAGTGAGACATTTCCCGGTCCGCAGCTGCACAGATCAGGAAATGTCTCACTGGCTGTGATTAGCACTGTGGAGTGTCGGCTTCCTGACGGGATCGGGCCTGTGGGATTTCAAACACACCCGAGCTCATCTCTATTGGATGTAGACAGTTGAGCTCCCTGCAGGTTGCTTAGCAGCAGTGGAGCCTTCTCTGACATGCTGATTGTGATGCAATCCAGGTGATGCTCCTAGTCAAATCCTAGTGTTAAATATCAGTGATTTTATTGATCAAAGCCCACACTTTACAGGCATAGAGCCCACATGGCTGCTGAACATACGGTTGATTATATATATGTGGTTGTACTTTTGATGCTAATAAATACTGTGTTTATTAGATCTGACTGGGAGCATCACCTGGATCACATCCTGCTCAGCATGTCAACAGAGAAGGTTATACAGCATTACTGCTGCTAGGTGACCAGCTGGGGGCTTGGCTCTCTATAACCAATAGTGCCAGCCTTCCCCTGCATGCACCCATAATGTCACCAGCACTAGGTCCTAATAGACTGCCGCCGCTGCCAAGGAGACAGATGCCAGACCAGCGCTGTCAATAGCAGGGACAGGACAGCTGGGGAACCCCACAGTGGCAGAACACCAGGGCCTGGTGGCAAGACAACCTTTGCAACCCTGATAGTTCTCCCACTGCTTTGGACCCTTATATTTTCTTGGTGTGCTGGTGACATATATCTCTTGTTTTCTGCTACCCTGGGGGGCCCCAGTATAGTAGGAAGGGAGCTCACTGCAGAACATGTGAAAGGGCCCGTTGTTGGATCGTAGTAAAGGACCCCAGGATATATATATATATATATATTGTGAGGGGGTTAGCTCGGCAGCGGGTATGTGTGACCCCCGGGATGGGCTCCCCACCCAAAAACAGGCCCAGCAGACGGAGGTTGTGGTTTTCAAAATCAAAAGGGTGCGGTTTATTTTCTATTTACAGTGACAAAAACACAGCAAGGCAAAAAAAAAAAACATAAACAAAATAAATCCTGGTCAACTTGACCTCTGACTAAACTTACAGGTTTCCTAACTAACGACTGGGATCAGCCTAGTGCTGTCCTAGTCCCTGGTTTTAAATGTCCAAGCAAAATATAGCCACACAGGCTTTCTCTCACCGCACAGGGGTTCACTCTCCCTAGACAGTCCACACAGGTCTGCTTCCAGGCATGAGCTAACATCTAATGAAGCTGGGATTTCTTATAGAGGCCTAAATGAGCTGACAAGGTTCAGCTGATCTCATCAACTCCCTGTCTGCACGACGCCCAGCCCTCTCCCTAGAGGTATGAGTCATCCATGAGCCCACTAGCCTTATACAACTCTCCACCTAGTTGTATAAATCGGCGTAAAGCCTGAATCTGGGCGAAATATATCTACCCCCCTGGATGCAACCAGGTGACTTTACCTTCCTGCTGTCACATACCCCCCCCTCTTGTTTTAACCTCGGGGTTGGAACACCAGCAATCAGGCATTCATGTACTCGAGACAAAGCATCCACATTCCCCATTTGAACGCCAGGGCGATGCTTTACTGTGAAGTTGAATTCCTGGAGGGCCAGGAACCACCTATTCACTCTTCTATTTGTTTCCTTGTTTTGAGCCATCCACTTTAACGGAGCGTGATCCGTAACCATGTCAAAGTGCCTACCTAGCAGGTAGTACCGAAGGGAATCTAGAGCCCACTTCACCGCTAAACACTCCTTTTCAACGGTGGCGTAATTTACCTCATGGGACTTCAACTTCCTGCTGAGGTAAATGACTGGGTGCTCTTCCCCGTTCCAGACCTGGGACAATACTGCTCCTAACCCCACATCTGACGCATCACTTTGTACGACAAAGTCTCTAGAGAAGTCGGGTGAGTACAACACTGGCTGGCTACATAAGGCTTGTTTCAAGAACTGGAATGCTGCCTCAGCCTCGGGGGTCCATTTAATCATGACCGACCCTTTCCCCTTCGTCAGGTTGGTTAGGGGCACAGCCTTAGAAGCAAAGTGGGGAATGAATCGCCGATAATACCCAGCGATTCCCAGAAAGGCTCGTACCTGCTTCTTGCTGTTGGGACGTGGCCAACTCTGGATGGCCTCGACTTTGTTGAGTTGGGGTTTTATTACTCCCCTCCCAATGGTGTACCCAAGATATTTGGCCTCCTCCTGCCCAATGGTACACTTCTTGGGGTTAGCCGTAAACCCTGCTTCCCGAACAGAGTCCAGGACTGCTTGCACTTTTGGCAGATGTGAGGCCCAATCTGTGCTATGGACAATTATGTCATCCAGGTAAGCCACAGCATACTTCCGATGGGGCCTCAGCATCTGGTCCATTTTCCGCTGGAATGTGGCCGGCGCATTCTGTAACCCGAACGGCATTCTTTTATATTGGAACGCCCCGTCTGGGGTTACAAATGCGGTTTTCTCTTTGGCCGACTTGGCCAGGGGGATTTGCCAATACCCTTTTGTGAGGTCAAGAGTCGTCATGTATCGGGCTGTTCCCAGCCGGTCGATCAACTCATCTATACGTGGCATGGGGTAGGTGTCAAATTTTGTAACTTTGTTCAACTGACGAAAATCGTTACAAAATCGCCAGCTCCCATCCGGTTTAGGCACCAACACAATGGGACTAGACCAATCACTTTGGGACTCCTCTATCACCCCTAAGTTCAGCATTTTCTGTACTTCCTCCCGTATTGCCTCCCGTCGGGCCTCTGGGATCCGATAGGGTTTTAACTTCACCCTTTCACCGGGCGGGGTAATAATGTCATGCTCTACCCCAGATGTTTGTCCCGGCAGCTCAGAGAATACCTCCTTGTTGCGAAGCACAAACTCCTTAACCTCCTGTTGTTGGGGTTGTGACAAGGTGGCTGCGATTCCAACCTCAGGAATCACGCAACCAGTTTGAGCTGGTGACCAAGTGTCTGCGACTAGGGACTCTCTATCCCTCCAGGCTTTCAACAGATTAACGTGATAGATCTGTTCGGGCTTTCGCCTTCCTGGTTGTCTGACCTTGTAATTCACTTCGCTCACTTTTTCCATTATCTCGTAGGGGCCTTGCCATTTGGCAAGGAATTTACTTTCAACCGTAGGGACAAGTACCAATATCCTATCCCCCGGGGAAAAGGTACGGGTCTTGGCTCCACGGTTGTACACTCTCTGCTGTGCCAACTGCGCTTGGGCCAAATGTTCCTTCACGATGGGCATTACCTGTGCAATTCGATCTTGCATCAGGGCGACATGCTCAATCACACTCCTGTGGGGAGAACTCTCACTTTCCCAAGTTTCCTTGGCAATATCCAACAGCCCTCTTGGGTGTCTCCCATACAGTAACTCAAAGGGGGAGAATCCCGTAGAGGATTGGGGCACCTCCCTAATAGCAAACATCAAATAAGGAAGTAGACAGTCCCAATCCCTTCCATCTCTATCCACCACTTTCTTCAACATTTGTTTTAGGGTTTTGTTGAATCTTTCAACCAGCCCATCGGTTTGGGGGTGATACACAGATGTACGCAATTGCGTCACTTTGAACAATTTACACAGCTCTTTCATAACCCGGGACATAAAGGGTGTACCTTGGTCCGTAAGCAGTTCTTTACAAATACCCACCCGGCTAAAAACAAGAGATAGCTCTTTGGCTATGGTTTTGGCCGAGGTATTTCTGAGAGGGATCGCTTCTGGATAACGGGTGGCATAGTCCATTATAACCAATATGTACTGGTGCCCCCTAGCGGACTTGATTATAGGACCTACCAAATCCATTGCGATTCTCTCAAACGGGACCTCAATGATGGGTAGAGGGACCAGCGGGCTACGGAAATGTGGCATCGGGGCCGACCTCTGACACACAGGGCAGGAGGAACAATAATTTTCTATGTCCTTCATCACCCCAGGCCAATAGAATCTCTGTAATACCCTCTCTCGGGTTTTCTCTGTCCCCAGATGACCTCCAAGAATGTGCCCATGGGCCAACTCCAACACCAACTTCCTGTAAGGTTTGGGCACCACAAGCTGCTCAACGGTTTCTTCTGCCCTTTTTGCCACCCGATACAGTAGGTCCTTCTCTACGCTGAAGTATGGGTAAGTGCCGGTATTATCTGGGTTCACTAACTCGCCATCTATTTTCACTACGTTTTCCCGTGCCTTTATTAGGGCGGGGTCTTTCAACTGTTCTGTGGCAAAGTTTTCCCTGTGAACCTCAAGATCAGAAAACTCCACAGACGGTAGGTTTTCGTCTGAGGAGGTGGGCTCCTCTCCAGTTTCTTGAGTCTCCCCTGCCAATACTGACAAGGGAAATTCCGGAGAGTCCTCACCACTCTCAGGGGAGTTCTGGCTATCACATTCCTGGTACATAGGGGCACCAGTGGGGGGCTCAGGATCATCCCACAGTTCCCAGAACTTCGGAAAATCCCTTCCCACAATGGCGTCATGCGGTAACTGAGATACTAAGCCCACTGGATGAGAGAGGGTACCTTTGGGGGTCTCGAAACACACTGTAGTCACTGGATACTCTCGGGTGTCCCCATGCACACAAATAACGGCTACCTTGCTATTCCCAGAGACCTCTGTTTTAACTAACTCAGCCTTTATCAGGGTCACAAGGCTACCTGAATCCAGCAATACCACAACATTTCTACCATTAATACACATTTTGCATAAATGTTTCTCAGTTCCCCGAATGGCAGTGCATGCGACTGTCGCACACAGCGACTGACGTCTGCCCGTCAGAAAGTCACACTGCATGGGTTCCTCCAAAACCGGGCAATTTGCTGCAATATGTCCCGCTTGCCGGCAGCGGTAGCAAACGATCCTTCTTGCGGCCTCTTGAGCCGCTGATTTCCCAGGCTGTTCTCGCCAAACTTGGGGTAGAGCTCCCACCCTCTCACTCTCTCCACCCTCACCCCTTGGAATCCTCTTATCCGCCCCTGGGGATGGTCTGGTCTTGGGGTGGAAAGTCCGAGTGTCTCTGGAAGAGGCCGTCAGGTTCTCTGTAGCCAAGTATTTCTCCACACGATCCACAAGACCATCGGCCGTCTCTGGGTCTCCATGGCTTACCCACTTTTGGATGGCAGTAGGAAGAGCTCTCAAAAACCGATCCATTACAACACGTTCCACAATCTTTGGTGCGGACAAAGTCTCTGGCTGTAGCCACTTTCTGCTCAGGTGAATGAGATCATACATTTGAGACCTGGGGGGTTTTCCAAGCTGGAAAGTCCAGTTATGCACACGCTGAGCCCGGACAGCCAGGGTGACACCCAGCCTTGCCAATATTTCAGCTTTTAGCATCACATAGTCTTTTGCTTGGTTAGGCTCTAGGTCATAGTAAGCTTTCTGCGATTCACCAGTTAACAGAGGAGCCACTAGTCCAGCCCACTGCTCCTCAGGCCACTTTTCTCTTTCAGCGGTCCTTTCAAATGTGGTCAAAAATACCTCTGGATCATCCTCTCCAGTCATTTTTGTCAATAAACGACTCACCCCAAAGGACGCGGTATTAGTGGGACGGCTTTCCTCACTGGTCTGCGGACGTTGCTGCATTACTGCTTCCATCTGTTGTTGTAGTCTCTGCTCTTGCTTCTGCAACAGGTCTATGAAGCGGGCCTCAGATTGCTGTTGGGCTTGTTGCTGAGCCTCCAGACTCTGTTGTAAAGTTGCAAGGCTCTGTTGATGAGCTTGCTGCTGGGCTGCAAGGCTCCTTTGCAAACCTGCATTTGTCTGCTGTTGATTGGCATTTGCTAGAGCCAGCTGTTTCAGTATCTCCTCCATGCTGGCTTAAAAAAAAACTGCCACTGGTTCTCCACCAACTGTGAGGGGGTTAGCTCGGCAGCGGGTATGTGTGACCCCCGGGATGGGCTCCCCACCCAAAAACAGGCCCAGCAGACGGAGGTTGTGGTTTTCAAAATCAAAAGGGTGCGGTTTATTTTCTATTTACAGTGACAAAAACACAGCAAGGCAAAAAAAAAAACATAAACAAAATAAATCCTGGTCAACTTGACCTCTGACTAAACTTACAGGTTTCCTAACTAACGACTGGGATCAGCCTAGTGCTGTCCTAGTCCCTGGTTTTAAATGTCCAAGCAAAATATAGCCACACAGGCTTTCTCTCACCGCACAGGGGTTCACTCTCCCTAGACAGTCCACACAGGTCTGCTTCCAGGCATGAGCTAACATCTAATGAAGCTGGGATTTCTTATAGAGGCCTAAATGAGCTGACAAGGTTCAGCTGATCTCATCAACTCCCTGTCTGCACGACGCCCAGCCCTCTCCCTAGAGGTATGAGTCATCCATGAGCCCACTAGCCTTATACAACTCTCCACCTAGTTGTATAAATCGGCGTAAAGCCTGAATCTGGGCGAAATATATCTACCCCCCTGGATGCAACCAGGTGACTTTACCTTCCTGCTGTCACAATATATATATAATTGCATTTTATAGTTGGCCCCCCTACTTTTGTCCCTGTCCCCCCATGTGCCCCCCCTAAATATGAAAGCTGGAGATGCCACTGGCCAAGGGAGAAGCTTTTCATCAGCAGACACTGGCCAAGGGAGAAGATCTTCATCTTTGGAAAGCCTTTTGAATATACTGCACTGCAGGCAGCCGGATGTATTCATTTGTATCCTCCTTTAGCAGCATGCTATGCTACTAGGGACTTTTGCATTCCTGTAAACTACAGTAGATATTGCTTACAACTTAGGACACTTTGGCCAACATTTCAAAGGTTTGCATTTCAGGAAATAAGAAAATTGTCATCCATAAGCTTTCGGGAAGTAGTGTGCCAACATGACAAAATGTATGCCAGAATCAAAGTAGTAGACAGACCTGGCGTAGGCCATGTCCACTGAGTAAACACAAACTTCATTCATGAATGGAGTGTACCTTTGACAGAATTTTTTATTTTTAGTTAAATAATAATTACATAAACAGATGCAGGTTTAAGTTTTTTCAAAGATGAACACTATGGATTCAATGCTTCCACATTCACAACATCCAGCTAATGAACACTGGACAATGAAGATCACTTGCCTGTAAAGATATATCAGTAGTACCAGGGCTAAGTGGCTCTTGTGATAGAGATCTGCCTCCTGAGGTTATCAGGTCATGTACAGAAATGACCTCTTCACTTAAGAGGACAGATGGAGTGTCTATTGCTATTTTCTCACTGTGATTATCTTGTAAATACTGCCTCTCATTCTCGATGTCTGGGAAAGTATGCCAATGCGGCATCTCACTAAAGGCTGCTTATATTGAAGAGTCAATTGTGGTGGCAGTCATAAACCACAAGTAGACAGTCCATACGCTGCCATCCCACATGAACAAATGTGCAAAAGATCCCCAGAAGGGCAAGTTATGGGACTTCCAATTTACCAAATGGAATCAATAATAATTCAAAAGGTACTAAAAAACACTACTAGCATCTCTTTTTGTATAAGGAATATACATACCATAGAACTACTCATACAATCCACCACTTATAAAATAAGGAAAAGTGTACCGCTCAAGGGTTCCAGGTTCCTTCAATTAGCTCCCGCCCTGCTCCACTCCCAGGTGCTGGCTATGCTCTGATGCTTGAAGAGAAAAAGTAATCTGGACTGCCGCACTCTGGTTGAACGTATTGTTTAATGAAGAAAATTAAAATGCCAAAAAAAATTCAAAAAAGAAATAAATAAATAAACAATCCATCCAAAAACAATCAAAAGTGAAGGGACATGCAGGGTGACAGCTAACGCGTTTCACATCAGGGTGTGATGCTTACTCATAGCTGAGTAAGCATCACACCCTGATGTGGATGGATTGTTTATTTATTTATTTCTTTTTTAAAAAATTTTGGGCATTTTAATTTTCTTCATTAAACAATACGTTCAACCAGAGTGCGGCAGTCCAGATTACTTTTTCTCTTCAACCACTTATAAAATAACAACCATTATGTTCATCTCACTTCCCATTCTAGGGATTAGGGATGAGCTTCGTGTTCGAGTCGAACATACGTTCGACTCGAACATTGGCTGTTCGATCGTTCGACGAAGATCGAACGATTTGGGCCGTTCGCGCCAAATTCGAGTGACGCGAACGGCCCACAATGCACTACGCCATCGCAGTGTCATCCAGGCGCTGTGATTGGCCAAGCATGCACTGTGACCCCGCATGCTTGGCCAATCACAGCGCCGGCAGCGAGGAGAGCAATGATTGGCCACAGGCAGGATGCCTGTGGCCAATTATTGCTGAGGGTGTTTAGTACACGCCCCACACTATAAAAGGCCGCCAGCACGGCGGCCTAGTGTAGTGTGTTCCGGAGCAGGGATAGAGTAGCATAGGCAGGGACAGTGACTGTTATTTCTTTCTTGCTTAACCTGGATTCCTTTAGTTTAGGGAAAGAGAAGGATAGGTAGGGAGAGTGTCAGTGTGTTTTGTGCTTCTGCTATAGTGTGCTTAAAAAAAACATTTATTCTAGGGACAGAAAACTCTAGGTAGGGACAGTGTCAGTTTCTTTCACTCTGCAAGTCCTTGTTTCCAGGGACCTGTAAGGACAGTGAGTTAATTGTCCTTGTGCTATATTGTGCTTAAAAAAAACATTTATTCTAGGGACAGAAAACTCTAGGTAGGGACAGTGTCAGTTTCTTTCACTCTGCAAGTCCTTGTTTCCAGGGACCTGTAAGGACAGTGAGTTAATTGTCCTTGTGCTATATTGTGATTAAAAAAAACATTTATTCTAGGGACAGAAAACTCTAGGTAGGGACAGTGTCAGTTTCTTTCACTCTGCAAGTCCTTGTTTCCAGGGACCTGTAAGGACAGTGAGTTAATTTTCCTTGTGCTATATTGTGATTAAAAAAAACATTTTTTCTAGGGACAGAAAACTGTAGGTAGGGAGAGTGTTTTTTTTCTTTCACTCTGCAAGTCCTTGTTTCCAGGGACCTGTAAGGACAGTGAGTTAATTGTCCTTGTGCTATATTGTGCTTAAAAAAAACATTTATTCTAGGGACAGAAAACTCTAGGTAGGGACAGTGTCAGTTTCTTTCACTCTGCAAGTCCTTGTTTCCAGGGACCTGTAAGGACAGTGAGTTAATTGTCCTTGTGCTATATTGTGCTTAAAAAAAACATTTATTCTAGGGACAGAAAACTCTAGGTAGGGACAGTGTCAGTTTCTTTCACTCTGCAAGTCCTTGTTTCCAGGGACCTGTAAGGACAGTGAGTTAATTTTCCTTGTGCTATATTGTGATTAAAAAAAACATTTATTCTAGGGACAGAAAACTCTAGGTAGGGACAGTGTCAGTTTCTTTCACTCTGCAAGTCCTTGTTTCCAGGGACCTGTAAGGACAGTGAGTTAATTTTCCTTGTGCTATATTGTGATTAAAAAAAACATTTATTCTAGGGACAGAAAACTCTAGGTAGGGACAGTGTCAGTTTCTTTCACTCTGCAAGTCCTTGTTTCCAGGGACCTGTAAGGACAGTGAGTTAATTTTCCTTGTGCTATATTGTGATTAAAAAAAACATTTTTTCTAGGGACAGAAAACTGTAGGTAGGGAGAGTGTTTTTTTTCTTTCACTCTGCAAGTCCTTGTTTCCAGGGACCTGTAAGGACAGTGAGTTAATTTTCCTTGTGCTATATTGTGATTAAAAAAAACATTTTTTCTAGGGACAGAAAACTCTAGGTAGGGAGAGTGTTTTTTTTCTTTCACTCTGCAAGTCCTTGTTTCCAGGGACCTGTAAGGACAGTGAGTTAATTGTCCTTGTGCTATATTGTGCTTAAAAAAAACATTTTTTCTAGGGACAGAAAACTCTAGGTAGGGAGAGTGTTTTTTTTTTTTCACTCTGCAAGTCCTTGTTTCCAGGGACCTGTAAGGACAGTGAGTTAATTGTCCTTGTGCTATATTGTGCTTAAAAAAAACATTTATTCTAGGGACAGAAAACTCTAGGTAGGGACAGTGTCAGTTTCTTTCACTCTGCAAGTCCTTGTTTCCAGGGACCTGTAAGGACAGTGAGTTAATTTTCCTTGTGCTATATTGTGATTAAAAAAAACATTTTTTCTAGGGACAGAAAACTGTAGGTAGGGAGAGTGTTTTTTTTCTTTCACTCTGCAAGTCCTTGTTTCCAGGGACCTGTAAGGACAGTGAGTTAATTGTCCTTGTGCTATATTGTGCTTAAAAAAAACATTTATTCTAGGGACAGAAAACTCTAGGTAGGGACAGTGTCAGTTTCTTTCACTCTGCAAGTCCTTGTTTCCAGGGACCTGTAAGGACAGTGAGTTAATTTTCCTTGTGCTATATTGTGATTAAAAAAAACATTTTTTCTAGGGACAGAAAACTGTAGGTAGGGAGAGTGTTTTTTTTCTTTCACTCTGCAAGTCCTTGTTTCCAGGGACCTGTAAGGACAGTGAGTTAATTGTCCTTGTGCTATATTGTGCTTAAAAAAAACATTTATTCTAGGGACAGAAAACTCTAGGTAGGGACAGTGTCAGTTTCTTTCACTCTGCAAGTCCTTGTTTCCAGGGACCTGTAAGGACAGTGAGTTAATTTTCCTTGTGCTATATTGTGATTAAAAAAAACATTTTTTCTAGGGACAGAAAACTGTAGGTAGGGAGAGTGTTTTTTTTCTTTCACTCTGCAAGTCCTTGTTTCCAGGGACCTGTAAGGACAGTGAGTTAATTTTCCTTGTGCTATATTGTGATTAAAAAAAACATTTATTCTAGGGACAGAAAACTCTAGGTAGGGAGAGTGTTTTTTTCTTTCACTCTGCAAGTCCTTGTTTCCAGGGACCTGTAAGGACAGTGAGTTAATTGTCCTTGTGCTATATTGTGATTAAAAAAAACATTTATTCTAGGGACAGAAAACTCTAGGTAGGGACAGTGTCAGTTTCTTTCACTCTGCAAGTCCTTGTTTCCAGGGACCTGTAAGGACAGTGAGTTAATTTTCCTTGTGCTATATTGTGATTAAAAAAAACATTTTTTCTAGGGACAGAAAACTGTAGGTAGGGAGAGTGTTTTTTTTCTTTCACTCTGCAAGTCCTTGTTTCCAGGGACCTGTAAGGACAGTGAGTTAATTGTCCTTGTGCTATATTGTGCTTAAAAAAAACATTTATTCTAGGGACAGAAAACTCTAGGTAGGGACAGTGTCAGTTTCTTTCACTCTGCAAGTCCTTGTTTCCAGGGACCTGTAAGGACAGTGAGTTAATTTTCCTTGTGCTATATTGTGATTAAAAAAAACATTTATTCTAGGGACAGAAAACTCTAGGTAGGGACAGTGTCAGTTTCTTTCACTCTGCAAGTCCTTGTTTCCAGGGACCTGTAAGGACAGTGAGTTAATTTTCCTTGTGCTATATTGTGATTAAAAAAAACATTTATTCTAGGGACAGAAAACTCTAGGTAGGGACAGTGTCAGTTTCTTTCACTCTGCAAGTCCTTGTTTCCAGGGACCTGTAAGGACAGTGAGTTAATTTTCCTTGTGCTATATTGTGATTAAAAAAAACATTTATTCTAGGGACAGAAAACTCTAGGTAGGGACAGTGTCAGTTTCTTTCACTCTGCAAGTCCTTGTTTCCAGGGACCTGTAAGGACAGTGAGTTAATTTTCCTTGTGCTATATTGTGATTAAAAAAAACATTTTTTCTAGGGACAGAAAACTGTAGGTAGGGAGAGTGTTTTTTTTCTTTCACTCTGCAAGTCCTTGTTTCCAGGGACCTGTAAGGACAGTGAGTTAATTTTCCTTGTGCTATATTGTGATTAAAAAAAACATTTTTTCTAGGGACAGAAAACTCTAGGTAGGGAGAGTGTTTTTTTTCTTTCACTCTGCAAGTCCTTGTTTCCAGGGACCTGTAAGGACAGTGAGTTAATTGTCCTTGTGCTATATTGTGCTTAAAAAAAACATTTTTTCTAGGGACAGAAAACTCTAGGTAGGGAGAGTGTTTTTTTTTTTTCACTCTGCAAGTCCTTGTTTCCAGGGACCTGTAAGGACAGTGAGTTAATTGTCCTTGTGCTATATTGTGCTTAAAAAAAACATTTATTCTAGGGACAGAAAACTCTAGGTAGGGACAGTGTCAGTTTCTTTCACTCTGCAAGTCCTTGTTTCCAGGGACCTGTAAGGACAGTGAGTTAATTTTCCTTGTGCTATATTGTGATTAAAAAAAACATTTTTTCTAGGGACAGAAAACTGTAGGTAGGGAGAGTGTTTTTTTTCTTTCACTCTGCAAGTCCTTGTTTCCAGGGACCTGTAAGGACAGTGAGTTAATTGTCCTTGTGCTATATTGTGCTTAAAAAAAACATTTATTCTAGGGACAGAAAACTCTAGGTAGGGACAGTGTCAGTTTCTTTCACTCTGCAAGTCCTTGTTTCCAGGGACCTGTAAGGACAGTGAGTTAATTTTCCTTGTGCTATATTGTGATTAAAAAAAACATTTTTTCTAGGGACAGAAAACTGTAGGTAGGGAGAGTGTTTTTTTTCTTTCACTCTGCAAGTCCTTGTTTCCAGGGACCTGTAAGGACAGTGAGTTAATTGTCCTTGTGCTATATTGTGCTTAAAAAAAACATTTATTCTAGGGACAGAAAACTCTAGGTAGGGACAGTGTCAGTTTCTTTCACTCTGCAAGTCCTTGTTTCCAGGGACCTGTAAGGACAGTGAGTTAATTTTCCTTGTGCTATATTGTGATTAAAAAAAACATTTTTTCTAGGGACAGAAAACTGTAGGTAGGGAGAGTGTTTTTTTTCTTTCACTCTGCAAGTCCTTGTTTCCAGGGACCTGTAAGGACAGTGAGTTAATTTTCCTTGTGCTATATTGTGATTAAAAAAAACATTTATTCTAGGGACAGAAAACTCTAGGTAGGGAGAGTGTTTTTTTTCTTTCACTCTGCAAGTCCTTGTTTCCAGGGACCTGTAAGGACAGTGAGTTAATTGTCCTTGTGCTATATTGTGCTTAAAAAAAACATTTTTTCTAGGGACAGAAAACTGTAGGTAGGGAGAGTGTTTTTTTTTTTTCACTCTGCAAGTCCTTGTTTCCAGGGACCTGTAAGGACAGTGAGTTAATTGTCCTTGTGCTATATTGTGCTTAAAAAAAACATTTATTCTAGGGACAGAAAACTCTAGGTAGGGACAGTGTCAGTTTCTTTCACTCTGCAAGTCCTTGTTTCCAGGGACCTGGAGAGACATTGAGTGAATTGTCCTTGTGCTATATTGTGATTAAAAAAAACATTTATTCTAGGGACAGAAAACTCTAGGTAGGGACAGTGTCAGTTTCTTTCACTGTGAAAGTCCTTGTTTCAAGGGACAGAGAAGGACACCTGAAGGTAGCCCTTATTGCTTTTTTCCCATCTCCCTGCAGGCCATCTATTAGAATGTCTGGAAGGCAAACAAGGAGAGGCAGACAGTCAGGAGGCAATAAAAGAGGGCAAGCAGGCTCTGTGTCTGGGGGCAACAGTGCTGGTCGTGGACGCGGTGCATTGTCATCAGCACATGGCCATGGGACACGCTTGTCCTTCTTTTCGGCAGCTGGACATGTTGAGCCACATCATGCCGAAGACTTGGTAGAGTGGATGACCAAGCCCTCCTCCTCCTCCTCATCCTCTCTCACCCAGGCTCAGGGTACTGGAAAAGCAGCTGCCAAAGCGTCGTCTTCCCTGGTATCAATGTCAGACAAATCATCAGTCACTCCTTCCCTAGACCCACCATGTCCTCCTCCTGAGGAGTCCCCCGAACTGTTTCAGCACAGTGTTGGGTACATGCTCCAGGAGGATGCCCAGCGTTTCGAAGGGTCTGATGATGAAACCCAGCTAGAGGAAGGCAGTAGCGTGAGAGCAGACAGAGGGGATGCTCAAGAAGGACACCAATCTGGCAGTCATGTTCCAGCAGCTGCAGCATACTGCCAGATTGGCTCCAGTGATGAGGAGGGAGGGGATGATGAGGTCAATGACTCCACGTGGGTGCCTAATAGGAGAGAGGAGGAGGAGGAGGATGAGGAGGAGGCACATCTCCAACGAGGCAGGATGCCCTTTGGTGGCCAGCGTAAGGGCAGTACACCGACGGAATCACACCGCAGAGCTCCGCCTGTGCAGGGCGCTGCCTCTGCCCGTCATTCAAAAAGTTCTTTGGTGTGGGCCTTTTTTGAGGCTAGTGCATCAGATCGCACAGCTGCTGTTTGCAACATATGTCTCAAGCGTATATCGCGTGGCCAAAACATCAGCCGCTTGGGTACCACATGCCTGACCAGACATATGTTGACCTGCCATGCAGCTCGTTGGCAAGCCTACCTCAAAGACCCACACCAAAGAACCAAGCGGACCTCTCCTTGCACCGCATCAGCTGGGATCTCCAACCCCACTATAACTTCAGTCCTCTCTGAAACATGCACTGAGAGGAATGAAGGTGTAGAATTAGGTGTGTCACAGCCAAGTACTTGCGCCCACTCTGCTAGCAGTACACCGACGTCCGATTCTAGCAGGCAAATTTCCCTGCCCCAGCTGCTGGACCGTCGAAAGAAGTTCACTCCCAGCCATCCACATGCCCAGCGGTTGAATGCTAGCTTGGCTAAATTGCTAGCGCTTCAACTGCTGCCTTTTCAGTTGGTAGACTCGGCCCCCTTCCGTGAGTTTGTGCAATGTGCGGTTCCTCAGTGGCAGGTTCCCAAACGCCACTTTTTCTCACGGAAGGCTATTCCGGCTCTCTACCGGCATGTGGAAGGCAATGTCTTGGCCTCGCTGGACAGGGCGGTCAGCGGTAAGGTGCATATTACCGCTGACTCATGGTCCAGCAGGCATGGACAGGGACGTTACCTTTCTTTCACGGCCCATTGGGTCACTCTTTTGGCAGCTGGGAAGGATTCAGGACAAGGTGCAGTAGTGTTGGAGGTTGTCCCACCGCCACGCCTCCAAAATGCTACTACTGGTTGTGACACACCTCTCTCCTCCACCCCCTCCTCTTCTTCTTCCTCCATGGCCTCTTCCTGTGGTTTGTCCTATGAACCAGCGGTGCTCCGTAGCCGTTCACGGGGCTACGCAAGTACGCAGGCAAAAAGATGCCATGCCGTGCTTGCGCTGGTGTGTTTGGGGGACAGAAGCCACACTGGGGCAGAGGTCCTGTCTGCTCTGCAGGGCCAGGCCGAGAGGTGGTTGACGCCACGCCAGCTTAAGCCAGGAATGGTGGTTTGCGACAATGGCACCAACCTCCTCTCCGCCCTCCGACAGGGACAACTGACCCATGTGCCCTGTGTGGCTCACGTCCTTAACCTGGTGGTGCAGCGCTTCTTGGGCAGGTACCCGGGCTTACAGGATGTCCTGAGGCAGGCCAGGAAAGTCTGTGTGCATTTCCGCAGATCTTATAATGCCAGTGCTCGCCTGGCTGAGCTGCAAAAGGAGTTGAACCTGCCCAAGAACCGCCTTATATGTGACATGCCCACCAGGTGGAACTCAACGTTGGCCATGCTGCAGCGGCTGCACACGCAGCAGAGGGCCATCAATGAGTACCTGTGCGACTACGGCACCAGGACAGGGTCAGGGGAGCTTGGTTTTTTTTCTCCACGCCAGTGGGGCATGATCAGGGATGCATGCACTGTCCTGGCACCATTTGAGGAGGCCACGAGGATGGTGAGCAGTGACAGTGCATGCATCAGTGACACTGTACCTCTTGTCCACCTGTTGGAGCACACGCTGCGTGGAATAATGGACAGGGCACTTGAGGCAGAACAGAGGCAGGAAGAGGAGGACTTCCTTGCCTCTCAAGGCCCCCTTTACCCAGACAGTGTTCCTTCTGTCCCACCCATCGCACAGGAAGAGGAGGAGGAGGAGGAGGAGGAGGAGGAGGAGGAGGAGGATTGTGTCAGCATGGAGGTGGAGGCTGGCACTCAGCATCATCAGCAGCAGTCTTTTAGGGATGATTTACAGTCCCAAGAAACCAGTGGACTTGTACGTGGCTGGGAGGAGGTGGCTGCGGATCATGTCGTCCTTAGTGACCCAGAGGACTCCGGAGCGAATGCCTCAGCAAACCTACGCTGCATGGCCTCCCTGATCCTGCAAAGTCTGCGGAAGGATCCTCGTATTCTTCGGATCAAGGAGAGGGACCATTACTGGCTGGCCACTCTCCTTGATCCACGGTACAAGGGTAAGGTTGCGGACCTTATGTTACCGTCGCAGAGGGAGCAGAGGATGAGACAACTCCGGGAGGCCTTGCAGAAAGGTCTGTGCAACGCGTTCCCAGAGACTGGGAGGTTGCAAACTCCTGGTCCTGGACAACGAGTTGCTGAGGCTTCGGCCAGTCAAAGAAGGAGCGGTGGGGAAGGTGGCCGTCTGACCGATGCGTTCAGACAATTCTTTAGTCCGCAGCCCCAAAGTATGATCGGTTCCAGCAACCATCGCCAGCGTCTGATAAACATGGTGCAGGAATATCTAGGGGCAAGGTCAGACTTGGACACCTTCCCCACCGAAAATCCTCTGGCTTACTGGGTCTTGAGGATGGATCACTGGCCAGAGCTTGCACAGTATGCAATTGAGCTACTGGCCTGTCCTGCATCCAGCGTTCTTTCGGAACGCACATTCAGTGCTGCTGGAGGATTTGTCACGGATCACAGGGTGCGCCTGTCCACCGACTCGGTTGATCGACTGACTTTCATCAAGATGAACCAGTCTTGGATCACCACCAGCTACCACACACCTGATGCTGATATAACAGACTAATTGATTTTAAAATGTCACATCCCTTCAAGACTGATGCTGATGCTGAGTGCCTGTGCTGTTATGTTGACTGGCTATCCTCCTCCTCCGAGTCCTCAATGATACGATTGATGATGATAGCTTGGAAGATCATTTTTGTTTATGGGTGCCGCCACCAGTGCCTAACGCCCAATTTTTCAGCCCCTGTTTAACAGGGGCGTGTAATTACAATTTTTGAAGCAATACTTTGCAACAGGGCTCATTGCTGTGCTCCAAGTACAGTATCTGTGAGGAGTTGCAGTGTTGTGCCACCAGTGCCTAAGGCCCAATTTTTCAGCCCCTGTTTAACAGGGGCGTGTCATTACAATTTTTGAAGCAATACTTTGCAACAGGGCTCATTGCTGTGCTCCAAGTACAGTATCTGTGAAGGGTTGCAGTGTTGTGCCACCAGTGCCTAAGGCCCAATTTTTCAGCCCCTGTTCAACAGGGGCATGTAATTACAATTCTTGATCTAATAATTCACAGCAGGGCCCATTGCTGCACCCACCAAGAGTAACTGTCAGGGCTTACAGTGTTGTGGCACCAGCACCACCATCAAAGGCCCAATTTTTACTACCACTGTTCAACAATTATATGTAATTAAAATTCCTGATATAATAGTTGACAGCAGGGCGTTCCAGCACCAACCAAGAGTAACTGTGAGTGCTTACAGTGTTGTGCCAACACCAACAACTAAGGGGCCTATTTCTGCAGAGTATATACGGCAGGTCCCTACTTTCAAACATCCAACTTACAAACGACTCCTACTTGCAAACGCAAGAAGACAACAGGAAGTGAGAGGAAATCTACCACTAGGAAGGAAAATTCTCTCCTGTAAGAATAAATATGGGAGAAAGGTGTCTCCTCTGTACTGATGCTTTATCAGCAATCCTTGTTTCAAGAAAAACACCACATTTCAAAAACAGTTGTCATTAGGACGGAAAGTGAGGTGAAATGTTCTGAACAGGGGCACAGACAGCAAAACAAATGTTACAGGGGTGATAACCCTTACCTATGTTTTCCAAAAAGTTTAAAAATAGATTTTTGGTCTGGAGCTACACTTCAACAATGTACCTGTTCAAAATTACAAACAGATTCTACATAACAACAAACCTACAGTCCCTGTCTTGTATGCACCGCCTGTATACGGCTGTTCAGAGTATATAGGGCCTTTTTTATTTTATGTGCGGGGTTCCCCTTAATATCCATACAAGACCCAAAGGGGCTGGTAATGGGCTGGGGTAGGGGGGGGGTCATGGGGTAGCTATGCCATTTTTCTTAAAGATTTTCATCCATATTACCGGGACCAGACATTACATTAAAGCCGCAAGCAGTTTTAAATGGCTTTTTTTTCCTTTAGAAGTGTCATTTTGTGCAGGGACAGTTCTAAACACGGGAAACACGTGGCACTTCACAGGCATACTTTAGACACCCCCCAGGTACGATATTTAAAGGAATATTTGACTTTTTTTTTTTCACTTTATGCATCATTAAAATGACTGCTCCCGGAAAACGACCGTTTTTAAAACTTATTTTTGCATTGATACATGTCCCCTGGTGCAGAACCCGGGTTCCCAAACCCTTTTTAGGACAATAACATGCATAATAGTTTTTATAATTAGCACTTTAGAATTCGAACGTTCGCATCCATTGTATTTAATAGGGTTCTAATGTTCGTTCGAACTTTCGGTCCGTTCGCGGGTTCTGGTGCGAACCGAACCCGGGGGTGTTCGGCTCATCACTACTAGGGATGACCTTTTACCAGACAGGAAGCAAGAGAATGGGGAAACATCTGTTTCATACAGTGTTGCTGTAGGAGAGTTTTCTTTACTTCTTGTCAGGGAAAAATATTGTACTCATGACAGAAAGTTAGGGGAAATCTTTTTTTTAGGCTAGTTTAGATGTGTATCTCAATTGCTGCGCCTTTGAAAATCAACCCACATTTGAATCATGATTAAGAGGTGTTTGATAGGTAGTGAGGAGGTTATGACACCTCTTGACCAGATGTTTTAACCTTGTAAATGACCATCTGCATGCATTGTGGTTGTGGGAGCATTGCAGCTTGTCCTCTTTCACTCAAATTGATCACAGTTGGGGAGTGCTAAAAACGTGACTCCACTGCATGTTTTTAACATCTCTGGACTACTAAGTCTAAATAAGTCCTAATGGAGTCCCAGATAGCAGTAAAACCTAACAGATTCTAATCCTTCCTCACCCTATCTAAGACTAATGCCGCGTAGACACGATCGATTTTCTCGACGGTGAAAACACCATCGAGAAAATCGACAGGAAAAACGAGGGAACGGCTTGGTTCCCTACACACGGCCGTTTTTCCAGACATTTTTTTTCTTGGTCGAGAAAAACGACCGTGTGTGGGCTCCGTGGCAGTGTTTCCCTATGGGAAAACTGCTGCGGAAAAAAAGCATGTTCTAATTTTTCTCGTCGTGATTAATGCCGTTTTTCCCGTCGGGAAAAATGACAAAAAGCCCACACACGGTCGTTTTTCTTGTTAAAAAAAAAAATGTAATTTTTCCCGACGGGAAAAATTATCGTGTATACGCGGCATTAGCCCCCATTCACACTGGTGTGACTTGTCATGTGATTTGATTTTGCAGTGATTTTTAAAAAGATTCCTGCACTACTTTTTGACAACTTCATTGCGACTTGCATAAACTTCTGTTACATTAAAGTCACAAGCCGCAATCAAATCGTCAGTGCAAATTGCACTGATGTGCGGCTTTGAAATCGTGCTGAAGTAGCGCAATTTCAAAGCCACACCAGTGTGAACCCGGACTTAATGTATAACAACACTTTTATTTTATTTGTGAATAGAGTTTAGAGGGATTAGAACCTGTGTCAGTTTTTTTTGCTGTTTTGTGTCCCCCGATTGGAAGATTCACCCTTTCTATTTGTCCTGTTTACTGTTATCACAGAGAGTGAAAGTAAAATAAATATTGTTGGGTGGTCACAGAACAGGAATAGAGGGGAAATCTTTCAATAAAGGACACTAGTTTTGGTGACAACCAGGGGGATTCCCTCATTTTTGAGGGATTTCCCCTCACTTCCTGTTTTGGTTATAGGGAAATCTCCTAATGGAACACAGATGGCAAAAAAAAAAACCTGACAGGGGTTATAACATTCCCTTCCCTTTCTCTTCCTGGTGCCTATCCATGGCAGCATACGAGTGATAGAGCTCTGCATTTGGCTCCCCGCAGGACCAGTGACTACCATAAAAAGAAAGACAAGTGTACCCACAGCTTTCTCTGTAAAGATAGAATACTGAGAGCAGTAGTGTATGCTGCCATGGATATGGCACCAGGAAAGTTAATTTACAGTAAGTTTGATACAATTTTCCGGTTTCCTGGTGCCACCATGTCAGCATACAATAAATAACTAGCTGATATGGATGGGTTGAAGCCTAACAGGATATATATTGCCTGGACAAGGAAAGAGCTGAATGAACTATCCTCCTTCTAAGCTCTATTGTTGTGAGAGCTCCCCTATCCCTTATCAACTTAAAGGGTTTGTAAAGAAATAAAAAAAATAAAAAAAATAAACAACAAACATGTTATACTTACCTCCACTGTGCAGCTCGTTTTGCACAGAGTGGCCCCGAACCTGGTCTTCTGGGGTCCCTCGGCAGCTGTCTCGGCTCCTCCCCGCAATCACTCACCACCTATATGCGCGCGAGCTCGCATTGTGGTGAGTGATTGCGGGCGCGCTCCAGTGATACAGCCAGCTCACTGTATCACTTGGCCCTGCCCCCGGCGCGCCGTGTCATTGGATGTGATTGACAGCAGCGTAAGCCAATGGCTGCGCTGCTTTCAATCCATCCACTGTAGCCAATCAACGGGCAGGCTAAACGGCGAGGAGGATGTCGGGGCCGAGCGCGGGACTTTCCAGGGCTCAGGTAAGTAAAACGGGGGCTCGGGGGACGGTATTGTGGGATGTTTTTTTCACCTTAATGCATAGGATGCATTAAGGTGAAAAAACTTTTTCCTTTACAACCCCTTTAATAATGTCTCAGAAATATGTGCTGGGATGACCAGGTGGCTGACCTACAAATTGTCTCAAGGGAAACATTTGCTCTTGCCACCCATGAAAGTAAAATGAGCCTTCATCAGAGATGGAGGGTCCATGGTTCTAGCTCTGTATGCTCTTTGGATTAGCATCACAATCCAGAAAGCGAGTATTCAGGGAAAGGTGTCTTTTCCCTTGTTCTTCCAAAATGGAAGGAGAAACAGTCTGTTGTAGCCTGTGAAAGGTGCTGTAAGTTCCAGATAGGCTCTCAAGACACTGGATATATCTAACTCATGCAAAGAATCCGTCTGGGAACCTCTAAAAATTGGAAGGACCCAAGGCATCGTCCAGTGGTACAAGGAAGTAACCTTATGTGTTAATCCTCATAAAAGACATACCCTATCAGGAAAAAAGGTATTGCCCAATACCTGAGGAATGTAGCTCTGAGATCCTTCTGCCTGGTGTTATGGCTACTAAGAAAGCTGTCTTGAGAGTTAGGTTCCAAAGAGAGGCTGGAGCAAGTGGTCGGCTTTTTAATGCTTCTAGGACTAGGGATAGATCCCACTTGGGGAAGGTATGCCTAGCAGGGGGGCAAATATTTAACATTCCTATAAAAAACTAGATTACCAAGATTGTGTCTACCTGCACTTTAAGCAAACTCAATCCCAGTCCTAAATCAAGGCCGATTTAACGAAAACCCAGGTGAAAAAAAACAGATGAGAGCCAGAAGGTGAAATAGGATTTATATTTCTGCCAGCAGCGTAGACAACAAACTTGTCCAAGATCCTAGCATATATTTATTGCAGCTTCCTGGCCTTAAAGAGGAGGTTCACCCTAAATCCTGACATTATCTTATTCTGATCTATGTAGCAGATACATATACATATGCCTATTGATTTTTTTGTTGCGGTTGTACTTACCGTGAATCAGTCGTTCCGAATCAGGACTTTCGGGTATTCCTCCCGCGGGAGTGGGCGTATCTTTTTCTTTCCCCAGCGCCCCGTTGATTTCTGGGAGGTCTCCTGGGAGCCGTCACTCATGTTACCATTGTTGTGGGCGTGTACTTTGAATGACGACACCCGTTGTCATAGCAACCTGAAACTGCTCGCCATCAATACAGATGATACAGCGGTGAATGCTGGGATGCATTCACTGCATCCCAGAAGTCTCTGCTTGTGGGCTTCACAGTGCCCACAAGCAAAATGGCAAAGAATAAGATAAATTTATCAAAGTTATCATTTATAACTGAAATAGAAGGGGGATGTTTCTAATCGCAGGACAAGTGAGTACTAAGATGTTTTCTGTAACCCCATTACATTACACCTAGAAAAAAAAATGAGGGACCTCGGAACCTCCGCTTTAAGTAGGGTAGGAAAAATCTCTGGTGAACATGCTACGATCTCAAACCTCCTCCTTTAAACCTCCACATTCGAAGGTCTAGCTTCTGAGGATTTGGGTGGATGAACATTGGAGGGCAGGTACTGAGGTGCATTGCCAATGGGAAGCATAGCCTCCTGGGCCATTAGGGTGGGACTTACCCCTACACTGTGTGTTACATGTCCCCTACTCCTGCATTCTTTTTGTTTTGTATTCCTGACTCTTATTATGCATTACACACTCCTGTCCCCTGCATTCTGTGCATTACCTATTCCTGACCCCTGCATTCTGTGGATAACACCCCTTTCTCCTGCATTCTGTGGATAACACCCCTGTCCCCTGTATTCTGTGCATTACATACTCCTGACCCCTGCATTCTGTGCATAACACGCCTGTTCCCTGCATTCTGTGCATTATGTATTCCTGGACTGTTCATGGAAAGGGGGATATTCCGGCGCTCCTAGCGGTGTGATGCCTTTAAAATGTATGTAATAGTGGCTCTGATGGCACATCGAAGTCAGTCAGTATATTTAAAAGTAAAAGGAGGCAGCCATCCTTAGAGGGTGTCCATTACCTCTGTCAGCAAGAAGTATAAGAAAAGGGGGAAGGCGCCAATTGAAAAAATCCTACTGTTCTTTAAAATGTCAGTATAGTGTGTACACTTACAGGTTCCTGGGTGATGATGTCCATCAAGGATGAAGGTGTCCTGAGGAATGTTGATGCTGCTCTGCAGGCTCTGGTAATGTTTTTCCTCAGCCAAAGAGGTGTAAAAGAAGTTGAATTCGTTTCACAGGCTTTTCTGCGATGTCAAATGACAGGAAGCTCCACGCTGACCAGTCTGGAACGCGGAAACGGCAGTGAGGTCACCACGGCAGGGCGGACATTCAAACAAAGAGTGGGGAATTCACGGGCTATGCGCTCGGGGCTCACAGCTCCTTCTGCTGGCCTGTTTGCTCTCGGGAAGAGAGCAGCTTAAATACATGGGCAGGGAGTCCGCGGCTGTGGAACCATAACAAACCTTTTACAATTAAAAACGATAGTTTAATAAGGGGTATAAAGATAAAAACGTCATAAGGTTGTGAATCAATACAATTAAAAAATGAAATAACATAAAAATTAAAATGACAAAAAAATAAAAAATAAATTAAAAAAGGAGAAATGCACTGTACAAAAAATGAAAGAATGACAAAATGAAAATGATATAATGATAAGCAATGGGACACTTTGTTTGGGGGTAAGGTATAACAATTTAAAAGATGAGAGGGGGGGGAAAGGGGGAGGGGGGTGGGGAGGGGTTATTATATATATAAAGGAGAGGTGGATGAGGATAAAGATGGGAACATAAAAAAAACATACATCAGAGATAATACCCATTTACTGGACATGCTTTCATTTTACACCTGGGAACCCACCTACCAGTGGGTCTCCTTGGATGTCACATCCCTATACACCACCATCCTGTCACACTGGTACTGTTTTGAGCCCACAGGCGAGCAGGTGACACGGGATCCCCCAGGGCATAGAATCTAAGGGCCAGCCGGTATTCTACCAGGGACCCCTTCACAAGGCTTTGGGCTTAGCTGCGTGCTGACCCCAGGTCACGACCCCCAGGTTCACCCTGCTCGCGAGGAGAGTACCAGAAGACACAAATGGATGGATGGATGGATGAAGCAAAAGGAAAGCCGGATAGCGAGCCAAGGTCGGGGCGGGCAGCAGACAATGTAATCAGGAGAACTAGCCGATTCGGTACACAAGAGATCAGTTCATGAGAAGTCAGGTAAGCGGGTTACAGGAGGGGTGCTCAGAAACAAGTATTGCTCAAGCAACCAGAAACTGGTCTGAGTGGAATTTAAATAGTGAGGCACATGGGGGGCTGGACAGGAAGTAGCAGGAAGGAAGGATATATTAAGCAACAGGTGAAGCCGGCGATACCCATAGCTGCTGAGTGCAGCCAGAGCTGAACACAAGCTTGTGGAACAACAGGTGACAGCCGACCTACAGCAGTAAAGGTAAGACACAGATCAGCTCCGCAGCTGATCTGTGACAGGACCCCCCTGCTTACGAGGTCCCCCTACACGTCTGGGGGCTGGCTTGGAGGAAAATTTCCGATGGAATCTGGTCACCAAGCGTGGGGCTGAGACATCTGCAGCAGGAACCCAAGATCTCTCCTCCGGGCCATAACCCTTCCAATCAATCAGATAGAGTAGCTTCCCTCTGGAGTATTTGGAGTCCAATATATCTCATACTGATCTGTGGTATCAGCCACAGGAGCGGGACGAGAAGAAGGGCGAGAGAAGCGATTGAGGACCAGTGGCCTGAGCAGAGAGACATGAAAGGCATTGGGGATCCTGAGATGAGAGGGCAGACGGAGCTTGAAAGCAACTGGATTGATCTGACGGAGAATGGGAAAGGGACCAATGAAGCGATGGGCCGGACGGCGATGACGATCTGCTGCCGTTTTATGCCTGGAAGCAGCCAGATGAAGATTCTTAGAGACTTCTGCCCAGATTGAGTTGAAGGTCCTTTGGGTTTCAGCTGCTGCTGGTACAAGGGGAGAAATGGGAACAGGGAAGGGAACAGATGGATGCTGCCCGTAAACAGTGATGAAGGGAGATTTTCCAGAACTGGCATTGGAGTGTTGTTTTAAGGCAAACTCTGCCCAGGGCAAAAGGTAAACCCAGTCATCTTGGTGGGCTAAGATGAAGGCACGGAGAAAACGTTCTACATTTCGATTGACACGTTCCGTTTTCCCATTGGACTGGGGATGAAAGGCAGAAGAAAAATCAAATTTAATCCCAAAGGATTTGGCCAAGGCTCTCCAAAACCGAGCAGTAAATTGAACTCCTCTGTCAGAGACGATATGTAAAGGCATCCCATGAAGACGAAAGATCTCCTTAATGAAGGTTGTGGCAAGACTGGGAGCAGAAGGTAGGCCTGGGAGAGGGATCAAGTGACACATTTTGGAGAACTGATCCACCACTACCCAGATGACTGTAGAACCTGTTGAAGGGGGAAGATCCAAGATAAAATCCATGGAAATACAGCGCCAAGGTATATCGGGAACTGGTAAGGGCAGAAGCAACCCAGCTGGGGCGGACGTGGAAGACTTGGATAATCCAGAAACCGTACAAGCTTGAACGTACTCTTTGACATCCTTACGAAGTGAGGGCCACCAGTAATGACGCTGAAGAAGGTCACAAGTAGGGATGAGCTTTGCATTCGCGTCGAACACACGTTCAACTCGAACATCGGCCGTTCGACGAAGAACGAACTTTATGGTCCGTTCGCGTTAAATTCGTGTTGCGCGACACGGCCCATAATTCACTGCGGCATCGCAGTGCATTGCTGGCTGATGATTGGCCAAGCATGCACTATGACCCGCATGCTTGGCCAATCACAGCGCGGAAAAAACGGAGAGCCGTAATTGGCCAAAGCCAGGGTGGCTTTGGCCAATTATGGCTCAGGGGGTTTAGTACACGCCCCACACTGGAAGTCGGCCTTGTGTAGTGTGTTGGCGTTTGTGAAAGAGGCAGTTTCAGAGAGATAGACAGTGTCATTTATATTGAGTTAGATAGAGCAGGCAGGCGAGTCAGTTAGCTGCTGTTACAGTGTATAGAGGATATATATGCATCCTAGGTGTTGTATATATATTTATACACTGTTTTGAGTTTAGATAGATCCGCTCCTGTTAGTCTCTATACTGTGACAGGCAGGCAGGCGATTGTGCCAGCTGCAGACAGTCAGGCCCCTTTCACACTGGGGCGGTTTGCAGGCGCTATTGTGCTAAAAATAGCGCCTGCAAACCGAGTCTAAACAGCGGCTGCTGTCTCTTCAATGTGAAAGCCAGAGGGCTTTCACACTGGAGCGGTGCGCTAACAGGACGTGAAAAAAAGTCCTGCTAGCCGCATCCTTCCCATTGAAAGCAATGGGAAACCGCGGTAATACCGCCGGCAATGCGCCTCTACAGAGGCGCATTGGGGGTGGTATTAACCCTTTTTCGGCCGCTAGCAGCCGAATACCTCTGCAATTCCGACAGTATAGTGCCGCTAAAAATAGCAGCGCTATACTGCCACCGCACCCACCGCCCCAGTGTGAAACCAGCCTCAGTGTGCGGTGGTGGTATAGCGCCGATATTTTTAGCGGCGCCATACAGTCGGAATTGCGGTGGTATTCGGCCACTAGCGGTGCAGTTTTAACCCCCGCTAGTGGCCAAAAAAGGGTTAATACCGCCGGCAATGCGCCTCTGCAGAGGCGCATTGCCGGCGGTATTACCGTGGTTTCCCATTGCTTTCAATGGGAAAGAGCGGTATAGGAGCGGTAAACACACCGCTCCTCTCACCACTCCAAAGATGCGACTATCAGGACTTTTTTTCACGTCCTGTTAGCGCACTGCTCTAGTGTGAAAGCCCTCGGGCTTTCACATTGGAGAGACAGCAGCCGCTGTTTAGGCTTGGTTTGCAGGCACTATTTTTAGCACAATAGCGCCTGCAAACCGCCCCAGTGTGAAAGGGGCCTTAGTGTACTACTGTGTCCTTTGCATAGCGATCACCTAAAGCTCACCTGGATACAGTTATTCTCTATACTGTGACAGGCAGGCCGGTGATTGTGCTAGCTGCAGACAGTCAGTGTTTCACTTAGTGTACTACTGTGTGCTTTGCATAGCATTCACCTAAAGCCTAAATTTTTGATGCAATACTCAGGGGCGGATCCAGGGGGGGCAACAGGGCAATTGCCCCCCCCCCGAGACCATCTGTCACACTCGCTTGCTCTGTTTTTTTTTGCGCCTGATCTCCCGAACTTTGGGGCTCCCAAACTTGGCACACATGTAGCCCCATGTCTCCTCTATAAGTTTGAAAAGTTTGGTGTCTGGGAGACCTACGGCCGGGGAGAACCGATTTTTCAAAGCCGGGCACTCCTTCCATAGACTCCCATGTTAAACATCAGTCTAGTCATGGGCACAGTGAGGCATGGGCACAGTGAGGCAAAGTGAGGCAAAGTGAGGCATGCAGATTGACACCCTAGGCTTATACTTGAGTCAATAAGTTTTCCCAGTTTTTTGGGGTAAAATTAGGTGCCTCGGCTTATATTCGGGTCGGCTTATACTCGAGTATATACAGTACTTATTCTGCGGCTACCGCTGCCTCTCTGAGTCTCTCTCTCGGTTTCTTACATCAGCCGATCAGCGGCGCTGAGAGAGAGACTCGTCGAATGTAGTTACGTGGCGCACTGACACGATACTGGGAGCGGAGAAGGAGGTGGGTGGAGCCTCTTCCCTGCACTCGTTGCTAACGCCTGGGCCGCTTGGCGTCTAGCAACGAGTGACGTCAGTGAGTCATGTCAGGCCGCTCAGCGGGCAGGTGCGATAGCGTGCGGCTCCACAGACGGGTAAGAAAGCGGGCGGCTCCGCTTGTGGTGTGGTTTGTTGTCGGGGGCGGCGCGGTTCGTGGGCAGACTGTGCTGCTCAGTGTGTTGGCAGCACAGGTGAGAGTGAGAGAGCAGGCTCAATGTGGCAGCTGGCCAATCAGCTAGCCGGGAGCGGGGGAGCAGAGAGATGAGATCATCTCTCACCACCCATGCCTGCCCTGCATTCCTGCAGTGACTTCCGCCCTCACTGTGCAGGCAGCAGAGAGATTACATTATCTCTCTGCTGTCTGACTCTGGGAGTCTGGGACACAGCAAGAGACAACCAAAACTACACCTTAGCAGGCAAGTTAGTGACAATCCGCAAGGTGTGGCAGGCGACGTGGCAAGTGACAATCCGCAAATTGTGTCAGGTGACGTGGCAAATGACAATCTGCATCTGGTGGCAGGCAAGTGACAATCAGCAAGGTGTGGCAGGTGATGTGGCAAGTGACAATCCGCAAGGTGTGGCTAGTGACAATCCACAAGGTGTGGCAGGTGATGTGGCAAGTGACAATCCACAAGGTGTGGCAAGTGACAATCCACAAGATGTGGCAGGTGACATGGCAAGTGACAATCCGCAACGTGTGGCAAGTGACACGCTCAGGGCTCCCACTAATTGCAGGCGACGGTGGCAAGTGACACACTCGGGGCTCCCACTGATTCTGCATTGAACTATTTAATTTCATATTACAATGTAATAATATAAATAATGCGCTTCAATCATCCTGACACCATAACAACCATGGTGCCGGGATGATTGAAGCGCCGACACCAACCATTTCCCCGATAAATTTGCCACAAAAAAAAATTTTTTGGCAGTGCCCCTCCCGAGAAAAGACTCTGGATCTGCCCCTGGCAATACTTTGCAACAGGGCTCATTGCTGCGCTCTAAGTACACTATCTGAGAGGGTTGCAGTGTTGTTGCACCAGCACCAGTGCCTAAGGCCCAATTTTTCAGCCCCCGTTCAACAGGGGCATGCAATTGCAATTCTTGATCTAATATTTCACAGCAGGGCCCATTCCTGCACCCACCAAGGGTAACTGTAAGGGCTTACAGTGTTGTGGCACCAGCACCACCACCAAAGGCCCAATTTTTCCTACCACTGTTCAACAATGGCATGTAATTACAATTCCTGATATAATAGTTGACAGCAGGCCATTCCAGCGCCCACCAAGAGTAACTGTGAGGGCTTACAGTGTTGTGGCAACACCAACACCTAAGGGGCAAATTTCTGCAGAGTATATACGACAGGCCCCTACTTTCAAACATCCAACTTACAAACGACTCCTACTTGCAAACGGGAGGAGACAACAGGAAGTGAGAGGAAATCTACCCCTAGGAAGGCAAATTCTCTCCTGTAAGAGTTAATATGTGAAAAAGGTGTCTCCTCTCCACTGATGCTTTATCACCAATCCTTGTTTCAATAAAAAAAACAAATTTTCCAAAAACATTTGTCATTGGGATGGAAAGTGAGGTGAAATGTTCTGAACGGCTGCACAGACAGCAAAACAAATGTTACAGTGGTGATAACCCTTCTCTATGTTCTCCAAAAAGCTTAAAAATAGATTTTTTGGCTGGAGTTACACTTAAAAAATGTACCTGTTCCAAATTACAAACAGATTGTACTTAAGAACAAACCTACAGTCCGTGTCTTTTTTGCATTGCCTGTATACTGCTGTTCAGAGTATATAGGGCCTTTTTTTATTTTGGGTGCGGGGTTCCCGTTAATATTCATACAAGACCCAAAGGGGCTGGTAATGGGCTGGGGTAGGGGTGGGTGATGGGGTAGCCATGCCATTTTTTCTCAATGATTTTTATCCATATTGCCGGGACCAGACATTACATTAAAGCCGCAAGCAGTTTTAAATGGCTTTTTTTCCTTTAGAAATGTCTATTTGTGCAGGGACAGTTCTAAACATGGGAAACACGTGCCACTTCACGGCATACTTTAGACACCCCCCAGGTACGATATTTAAAGGAATATTTCACTTTTTTTTTTCACTTTATGCATCATTAAAATCACTGCTCCCGAAAAAACGACAGTTTTAAAAGATTATTTTTACATTGATACATGTCCCCTCGGGCAGGACCCGGGTCCCCAAACCCTTTTTAGGACAATAACATGCATATTAGGCGTTATAATTAGAACTTTAGATTTTGAGCGTTCGCGTCCATTATATTTAATAGGGTTCTAAAGTTCGTGCAAACGTTCGGTCCGTTCAAAGGTTCTGGTGCGAACCGAACGGGGGGTGTTCGGCTCATCCCTAGTCACAAGTACGAGATATACCAGGATGTCCAGAGAACTTGGAGTCATGAGCCCACGCAAGGAGTTTGGGACGAAGTGCAGGAACTACAAAAGTTTTACCTGGGGGAGGCTGCGTAGACCGGAGCTGAGTAGTGGCTAGAATTCGATGTGTAGGGTTGATGGGACCAGGATCTAGGGGATTCTCAGAATCATTGACATCAAAGGACCTGGACAAGGCATCGGCATGAAGGTTTTTGGCACCAGGACGAAAGGTAATGTTGAAGTTGAAGCGGGCGAAAAAGAGGGCCCAGCGAGCTTGGTGTGGGTTCAAGCATTTTGCGGGTTGTAAATACTGCAGGTTTTTATGATCAGTATAGATGGTAATGCAATGGGGAGAACCCTCTAGTACAGGGATATGCAATTAGCGGACCTCCAGCTGTTGCCAAACTACAAGTCCCATGAGGCATAGCGTGACTCTGACAGCAGCAAGCATGACACCCAGAGGCAGAGGCATGATGGGATTTGTAGTTTGGCAACAGCTGGAGGTCCGCTAATTGCATATCCCTGTTCTAGTAGATGTCGCCATTCTTGAAGAGCTAGTTTAATAGCCAGTAGCTCACGGTCCCCAATGGTATAGTTATTTTCCGCATCAGAAAACTTCTTGGAAAATAATCCGCAAGGCTGAGACTTGCCCTTCTGAGCTTGGAGTAGGACGGCACCCACTCCTACTGAGGAGGCATCAACTTCCATAGAAAAGGGTTTTGTAATGTCTGGACGTAGGAGAATTGGGGCGGAGAGGAAGGCTGCCTTGAGTTTGTGGAAAGCATCAATGGCTTCAGGGGACCAGAGCCAGGCATTGACACCCTTGCGGGTGAGAGAAGTAATAGGGGCCACCAAGGTGGTGTAGTTACGAATGAATTGGCGATAGTAATTGGTGAAGCCCAAAAAGCATTGGGAGGCTTTAAGACCAGAGGCCTGGGGCCACTCAGAGATGGCCCGAAGTTTGGCTGGGTCCATGGGAAGACCCTGTGACGAGATTATGTAGCCCAGAAAAGGAACTTGTGCTTGTTCAAATAGGCACTTCTCCAATTTAGCCTATAGAGAATTGTCCCGTAGATGCTGTAGAACAGCTTTTACATGGAGACGATGGGTGAGTAAGTCTGGTGAAAAAATAAGAATGTCATCCAGATATACAATAACACAGACATACAGAAGGTTGCAGAAGATCTCATTAACCAAATTTTGGAAGACAGCTGGGGCATTTCATAAGCCAAAGGGCATGACAAGATATTCATAATGTCTCCTTCCCGGATTCTTATTAAATTGTAGGCCCCTCTAAGATCGAATTTGGTAAAAACATGAGAACCTCGCAGTCTGCCAAAGAGTTCCGAAATTAAAGGAAGAGGGTATCGGTTCTTCACGGTGATGGCGTTAAGGCCCCTATAGTCGATGCATGGACGGAGTGAACCATCTTTTTTCCCTACAAAGAAAAACCCGCCTCCGGCAGGTGAGTTGGATTTCCTGATGACACCCTTTTGCAGGTTTTCCTGAATGTATTCAGACATGGCTTGTGTCTCTGGGATAGATAGAGAGGTGATATATGTGACTTTGGTGTGATCATTTGCAAAATGGTGGCTGGAAAGTTCAAAGTGGATGGAACACTGATTAATGAAGCCACGACAAGCCTTAGGGTCGCCAGAAAAACAAGGTGGTGGTGGCAGATGCAAGCAGGGATTGCCAGGTGAGGCAGGTAACACGGGAGCAGATGAGGCAGAAGCAGGAGCCAAAGGAGCTGAAGTTGCAGCGACTTGCAGGCGATCCAGGTGGGAGGCAAGATCCTGTAGAAACAGCATTATTTGCTCTTGATTTGCTTGCTGGGAGTTAAGTCTCTGAACTAGATGTTGCATTTGGTTCTCAGTCAGTGGCCGACTCTCTGAGGAGCTCATGGCTTGAGCAAACTTTCACACTGGTACTGTTGTGAGCCCACAGGCGAGCAGGTGACACGGGATCCCCCAGGGCGTGGAATCTAAGGGCCAGCCGGTATTCTGCCAGGGACCCCCTCACAAGGGTTTGGGCTTAGCTGCGTGCTGACCCCAGGTCACGACCCCCAGGTTCACCCTGCTCGCGAGGAGAGCACCAGAAGACACAAATGGATGGATGGATGAAGCAAAAGGAAAGCCGGATAGCAAGCCAAGGTCGGGGCGGGCAGCAGAAAACGTAATCAGGAGAACTAGCTGATTCGGTACACAAGAGATCAGTTCACAAGAAGTCAGGTAAGCAGGTTACAGGAGGGGTGCTCAGAAACAAGTGTTGCTCAAGCAACCAGAAATTGGTCTGAGTGGAATTTAAATAGTGAGGCACATGGGGGGCTGGACAGGAAGTAGCAGGAAGGAAGGATATATTAAGCAACAGGTGAAGCCGGCGACACCCATTGCTGCTGAGTGCAGCCAGAGCTGAACACAAGCTTGTGGAACAACAGGTGCCAGCCGACCTACAGCAGTAAAGGTAAGACATGTTGCAAAGTACGATTGATAGGTGCAGCGGAGTCAGTTCAGATCAGACATTGTGTAGTAACAGGAACTGGCTTCTTTTTTGGAACATAACCACACTAGCAAAGATGTCACTTCACATTGTAAGAAGAATCACAGACAGGAAAAAGAAACCAACAAGTACATCACAGTATACAGGAAATACAACACATCATAGAGAAATACATAGCATAGCATATCACTGAGCATTAGCGACATCTTGTGTCCTTTTTCTAAACTGCAGTCAAATACAGTAAGCTAAGCTGAAAGTTTGTTGTATCTCCAACACCCCTTCTCAACAACTAAGGCTTAGTCTGTTAAACCCATCTTCTTTGTGAGGCCTCGTACACACGGCCGAGATTCTCGTTGAAAAAAACATGTCGTTTTTTTCTACGAGATTCTTGGACAAGAAACTTGTCCCGGCCGAGTGTACACACGCTCGTTTCAAAGAACCCGCGGTTCTTTGAAAGGAGTGTACGTGGTGACGTCATCGACTACGTCGAGCATGCGCTCGTCACATTCGATGCCGTCGCCGCCATCTTGGTATACCCTACGTATGCCTAGGAAGCTACCGCACATGTGTCGAATTCATTTCGAACATGCGCGGGCTTCCGGGCGGACAGGTAAGTGTACACACACTCACTTTTCTCGTCGAGAAACATGCCGAGGAGAATCTCGACGAGAAAATAGAGAGCAGGTTCTCTATTTTCTCGTCGAGATTTCTTGTCGGTTTTCTCGACGAGAAACCCGCTAGCAGCGTACACACGACCGATTTACTCGGCAAGACCTCTCTGCCAGCAAGTTTCTTGCTAGTTCTTGCCGAGAAAATCGGTCGTGTGTTCGAGGCCTAAGCCTTGAATGTCTTTCAGCAGTCAGGGGCTTTGTAAGGATATCTGCTGTCTTATCCTCGGTTGGGCAATAAAGTAACTCAAGAAGACCTTGCTATTGAAGATCCCTAAGAAAGTGGAACTTCACATCAATGTACTTGGTTCTTGAATTAACTCCTTCCATGTGTGCAAGTACAATGCATCCTTGATTGTCCTCATAGATTTCAGTTGGTCCCAACTGTGGTTGACCTAATTCTGTTAATAGCTGTCTCAGCCATATAACTTATTGGCTTGCCTTCGCTGCAGCAACGTATTCTGCTTCAGTAGACGACAGTGAAACATAGAGTTGCTTTTTACTAGTCCAACTGATGGCACCTCCTGACAGAAAAAATAAGTAGCCACTGGTAGATTTTCTGTCACTGGTGTCTCCTGCTTAGTCAGCATCCACATATCCTGTTAAGGTGCTTTAATCACTTGGTGGTAACTTTAGCTTGTAGTGCGAAGTCCCTTTAAGATAGCGAATGATTCGCTTTACAGCATTCCAGTCCTTTTGACTTGGCATCGAAACCTTTCTGCATAGGATTCCGACAGTTGCTGCAATGTCCGGCCTTGTAGGGATGGTAAGGTACAGCAATTTCCCTATTGCTTTCCTGTATTGAGTATTAGTAGGTAATGGGTTATCTTGACAATTCATCTCCTTTAGGTAGTTGGTTTCCATGGGAGATTTTACTGATTTGGCGTCTTCCATTCCAAATGTTTCAATTATTTCTTGTATTTTGTGTCTTTGGTTCAGAAGAAAGCTGCCATCTTCCTCTCTCTCGATCTGGATGCCGAGGTAATTCTTTATGTTGCCAATATCTTTGGTGTCAAAGTGCTGATTTAGTTGTTCCAGTATTTCTGCTTCATCCCCTTCTTGCTCAAAGCAAATCAGGATATCATCCACATAGATAAGCATATAGACCCATCTGTTTGCCAATTTCTTTGTGTATAAGCAGGGGTCTGCTTTACTCCTTTGAAAGTTTTGATGTGTAAGCACTTCATTTATTTTTATATTCCACGCTCTGGCTGCTTGCTTTAGACCATATATACTCCTGTGAAGTTTGCACACTAGGTCTGACCTTTGTTCATCTTTGAATCATGGCGGTTGTTCCATGTAAATTTCTTCTGTTAAATCGCCATGTAGAAACGCGGTTTTCACATCAAAATGTTTCACTTGCATTTTCCTTGTGACGGCTATTGTCAGTAAAGTCCATATTGTAGTGTGCTTGACTACTGGTGAAAACGTCTCATCATAGTCCTCTCCGTATTTTTGAGAATAGCCCTTGGCTACTAGTCTTGCTTTGTACCGTTCAACTGTGCCATCTGCATTGTATTTCACTTTAAAAGTCCATTTACAGCCTATGGCTTTCCTTCCGGGTGGTAGTTCTGTAAGTGTCCATGTTTTAGTGCCATGCATGGATTTTATCTCTTCCTCAGCAGCCCTTATCCATTTAGTTGCTTCTCGTTCTGAAAGTTGAGATATGTCTTCCCAGTTTGCAGGTTCGTTGATACTGGCAGTACTTGCTTTGTATGAAAGACGTATTGGTGGTTTACCTTTGTTTTCTCTTGTTGAACGTCTCGTTTTTGTGTCTGAGCCTTCTTGTGTCTGCTCTTCAGTACTGGTTGAGTCTACACTCACTTCAACTGTTTGTTCGGAAGTTACAGAGATGGGCTGGTCAATGTCAGTTTTCTCTTCTATTCTTGCTTCTACTGTTGTCATTACATTGTCTCTTAAATCTTCAACAAAAGTTATGCTGTTGCTAATGGTAACCTTGTCTGTTTTGGGATTTAGGATTCTGTAACCCTTGACATTGTCACTGTATCCAACAAAGATACCTTCAAACGCTCTGTTTTGGAGTTTAGTGCATTTTTCTTCAGGTATGTAGATGAATGCTTTGCATCCAAAAACTCTTAGGTGTTTTACACTTGGCTTCTCATTGTGCCATAGTTCATATGGGGTTTTCTCCACTGTTCTGGAAAAAAGTCTGTTCTGCAAATATGTAGCTGTCATAGCTGCCTCACCCCAGTATTTTTGTGGTAGTTCAGAGTCTGTCAGCATACATCTGATCATTTCAGTCAGAGTTCTATTCTTTCTTTCAGCTACTCCATTTTTTTCTGGTGTATACGGGACTGTCTTTTGATGTTCTATTCCATTCTGTTTTAGGTACTCTTGTATCTTACCTCCTGTGAATTCACCTTCATTATCGCTCCGAAGTATGAGAGGCTTCCTCTGAAACTTGTTACTTGTCTTTATTATATAGTCTTTTAATTTGTCAAAAACTTCACTCTTGTGTTGCATTAGGTAGGTGACTGTGTATCTTGAATAGTCGTCTATGAAAGTCACTATGTACCTGTTGCCTCCAGGTGTTGGTGGGTTTAGGGGACCACACACGTCACTGTGAACTAAGTCAAGTGGTCTTGAAGCTCTCTTCTGACTGACTTTGGGAAGTGTTGCTCTTGTAGCTTTGGATTTAATGCAACATTCACATTTAACGGTAATTGGACAAGGGGATACTATCAGATCCCTTGTCAGCTTCCTCCTCTGTAGTTCCTGTATGCATTCTGGGTGTCTGTGACCTAGACGTCTGTGCTATATATGTATACAGTCATTGTGCTTGTGTGTACATAGTCTCACCTTTTCCTTCACTGTGTTGAGGTGATATAGATGATCATCCAGCTTGGCACTTGCTATTGTCTGTTTGCCGTTTAGAATGGAACACTTGTCACCTTGGAATTTTACAGTGAGTCCTCTGGCTGTTAGACGCTTCACAGATAAGAGGCCTCCTTCTAGATTAGGAACATAAAGCACATCTTTCACTGGTATGGCTAAATTGTGTCCCGCATCATCAGGGCATACAAGGGTTCCATGCCCATATCCTTCTGCATGTATTTTGCTTCCATCTGCAAGATAAATAGTTTCTTTGTTGCTCATATCAAGTTCTGTGAAGAAACTTCTATCACTCGTCATGTGACTGGTTGCCCCCGAATCGATGCACCAGCCTTGGCATTTATTGTTGCCTGTCGCTTTAAATGTGACATTCCAGTTACCTTCCCTTGGATCATTGATTGTGGTTTTGACCTTTTGTTTAGTATAAGAGGGAAGCTGTCTCATTTGCTCTGCTTTCCATATAGTACAGTCTTTCTTTATGTGTCCCTGTTTGTGGCATCTGAAACACACTCTGGTCTCTTTCCTGTGTAATCTTGCGTCTGTAGCTTTAAGAGCGAATTCCTTTCTTCTCTGATACTCATCTATGAGCCTGGTTTTTACAAATGCTAGCGTCAGATCTGTCTCAGGTCGTGTCTCCAGTGCATTGATTAGTGCAGTATATGTATCGGGCAAACTGCATAACAACATGGCTGCAATGTGACTGTCTGTTATATTCTCCCCGATCGATCTGAGTTGAGCAATCACTTCCAGCATTGCGTTTATATGCTCCTGCATGTCCTGTTCTCTGCCAAGTCTCATTTTGTAAAGTTTCCGCAGCAGAAAGAGCTTGCTGTTTAAACTGGATCTTTCATGCAGTCTTTTCAGTACATCCCACATGCCTTTCGCTGTGTCCTCATTGCGTATATGAATGAGCTGATCATCCTCCACTAGTAGGCTTATGGTGGCCCGTGCCTGTCTGTTTTTCTTGTCCCAGTCCTGATTATTATCCTGTGGCCTCTCTGTAGTGGTAACCTCCCACAAGTCATCTTTGGATAATAGCATTTCCACTTTAAACTTCCATAGCTGATAATTGTCATTGTTCAGCTTGGCCACTGAGAGTTTAAGCTCAGAGTTTCCGGCCATTTTATCCCTCCTTTATATATAAACAGTCTTACTTGTCTATAGGAGATGTCGCTGGAAAGCTTCCTTATGTCGATCTCCGCATCAGCCACACTGTCTTTCGTTTGAGGCTTTGTTCTGCCTGGGCCGCACCTGGTCATAAGTCTTTTTCCGGATACTGGGCCCATAACCTGTTGCAAAGTACGATTGATAGGTGCAGCGGAGTCAGTTCAGATCAGACATTGTGTAGTAACAGGAACTGGCTTCTTTATTGGAACATAACCACACTAGCAAAGATGTCACTTCACATTGTAAGAAGAATCACAGACAGGAAAAAGAAACCAACAAGTACATCACAGTATATAGGAAATACAACACATCATAGAGAAATACATAGCATAGCATATCTCTGAGCATTAGTGACATCTTGTGTCCTTTTTCTAAACTGCAGTCAAATACAGTAAGCTAAGCTGAAAGTTTGTTGTATCTCCAACAAGACACAGATCAGCTCCACAGCTGATCTGTGACACCATCCCTCATGAAATAGGCCTCAGAGCAGTGGAACATTTCCTCTCTGAGGACCCTCTCATCAATCCTAGACAGGCACATTACATTTTGGAGGCCACACAATTTTGTTTAGAACATAATTATTTTGTGTTTGATCACACCTTTTATTTACAATCCCGAGGTACTGCCATGAGAGGTAATTTTGCCCCAAGTTACGCCAACCTTACCATGGGCTATTGGGAATTACAGCATATCTCACACAATAACCCTTTTGCTGCCCAAATCATTTATTATGGACGATATATTGATGATATTATTATCATCTGGGATGGCACAAGAGAGAGTGTAGAGTCTTTTGTAAAACATTGTAACCACAATTCCCTAGGGCTATCTTTTACACATGTCAAAGACCCTGACAAACTAGCTTTTTTAGACCTAGAACTTTTCCACAGTGAATCCCAAATTCATGCCACCGACTTTGCCAAACCAACCGCCGGGAATTCCTATATTCACTACCAAAGTTGTTACCATCCCAGGTGGATCCAAAACATACCCAGGAGTCAATTCCATAGGATTCAACATAACTGCACCAAAGATGAAGATTATCATACACAAGGTAAACTCCTTTTAGAAAAATTTCAGGACAAAGGATACCTACCTGCTTTGGTCCAAGAAGCCTTCCTTCAACAGGCCTCAAAACCACCCCCAAAGCCCAAAAAATCACATCAACCACCACCCACACGATTCACAACCCAATTTCATGACTGTCATAAAAAAATGGAGAATATCATAGCTAAACATTGGTCCATCCTTCTCAGAGATCCCTTTTTGGGTTCTTCCCTTATCCAACAACCCAAGGTTTCCTACCGCAAAGCAAAAAACATAAAGAGTAAAATAAAACGCAGTAAAATCCGAAATGTTTTACCCACCTCTGTTTCATATATCCCCTTAATTCCATTGGTGGGAATGTATCAATGTTGGAAAAAATTATGTCTCTCCTGTAAAATTGTTGATCATGGGCAAAAGAACTTTACCATCCAGGGTAAAACCATACCATAAAGGAATTTTACAATTGTTCAAGTGAGTACGTGGTGTACTGTCTTACCTGGCCATGCAGCCTCTTCTATGTGGGCAGGACTATACGCACCCTGCGCCAGCGCTTTGGCGAACACTGGCACTTCATTGAGAAGGGCTGTGACAAACACAGTGTCCCTCTTCCCTTTCTGAAAGAACATTGCAAATCCACCGTGGGCCTCAGAGTCTGGGTCATAGAGGCCATTTCCAGAGATCTTCCTGCTGCAGAACGCTTCAAACGCTTATGTCAGCAGGAGACCTACTGGATATATTCGTTGAACACTCTTTCGCCAGGGGGACTCAACGAGGAAATAGAGACACATTCCTTATTGTAGTCCCCCTTCTTTACCTATTCCTTTCTCTATGATTCCCATATATTTTTTTCCCTTTTTGGTGTTTTTTGCCTCAAAAGATTTTATAATGATCAACTCCGGACATCGAGTCCCTTGCTATCTGGGGACGGTACCCTGTCACATGCATAGTAAGTAACTACCTGTCCCAATAACCAAAACACTACCCAAAAAATTCTCTTCCCATTTTTTCCTTCTATTTTTTGCTTTTTCTTTTCTTTTGTTAATTCATATTTTTCATTCATCGTTTATCTTCCAAGTTTTTTATTATTTTTGTTTTATTTTATTTTATTTTTATTTTATTATTTTTTTCTTTATTTTTATTTTTATTCTATTCTTATTTTTCTTTTTCTTTTTATAATTTTTTTTATGTTCCCATATTTATCCTCACCCACCCCTCCTTTATATATATAAAAAAATAAACAAAAATGTGTTATGTAAATCTCTTTCATACCTTACCCCCAAACAAAGTGTTCCATTGCTTATCATTATATCGTTTTCATTTTGTCATTGTTTAATTTTTTGTACAGTTTATTTCTCCTTTTTTCTAAATAATATTCTTCCCTTTTTTTTTTTGTCGTTTTTTTTGTCATTTTTATTTTTATGTTATTTCATTTTTTAATTGTATTGATTCACAGCCTTATGACTTTTTATCTTTATACCCCTTATTAAACTATCGTTTTTAATTGTAAAAGGTTTTTTATCATAGTGTGGGTCCGCTGGCTGTTATGGTTTCACAGCCGCGGACTCCCTGCCCATGTATTTAAGTTGCTCTCTTCCCGAGAGCAAACAGGCCGGTAGAAGGAGCCGTGAGCCCCGAGCGCGTAGCCTGTAAATTCCCCACTCTATGTTTGAATGCCCGCCCTGCTGTGGTAACGTCACTGCCGCTTCCGCATTCCAGACTGGTCAGCGTGGAGTTTCCTGTCATGTGACATTGCAGAAAAGACTGTGAAATGAATTCAACATCTTTTACACCTCTTCGCCTGAGGAAAAATTTTACCAGAGCAGAGCAGCATCAACCTTCCTAAGGACACCTCCATCCTTGATGGGCATCATCACCCAGGAACATGTATGTGTACACACTATACTGACATTTTAAAAAACAGTAGGATTTTTTCAGTTGGCGCCTCCTCCCCCCCTTTCTTATACTCCTGGACTGTGCTCTCTATGTGTCATGTACTCCTAAACCCAGCACTGACTACAACATTACATACTCCTGATCCTTGAAGGAAACCATGGACCCCTGCAGTCAGCGTTATGTATCTTAAACCTGACACTTACTGTAGCACTTCCCATCCACTGTGCTCTACCTTACACACTCCTGCACTATATACACAATCATGTACCATATATACTTCTCACCAAAATGTTCATTGTCTCAACAGTTACTGGTTGCTTTGCAGTCCCTGGCTATTTAAAGTTCTTAAGTTTTTTTTTAAGGTAGCATCAGAAAAAGCAATCAAAGCAAATCAATTTTTTTATAGGTACAAAGAAGCCTGAGTTTCGTTTAACCATGCTCCTTAAGCCCCTCCCATTGTTAAGAGTTTGGCCAAGCCCACATTTTGCAGCAGCATTCTACGAGCGCCATGGGTCACTTTCTCCCTCATTCTGAATTTCAAAAGTTGGGAGGTATGTTAATGCCATATACTGTATATTTCCTAGCAGAACTTCTGAATTTTGCCTTATTTTCTTTGTAGATGAAGTGCTCAAAAAATTCTAAAGAACACGTGCATAAATGTGAGAGCAAAGCTTGTCCCCAGTAATATGCTAGAAATACAGATGTGGGTATTTGTGTATCTGAAACAGTCTTCCATGCAAATATATGTGTAGCGGGTGGTTACATTTAGGGGGAAGCATCTGAGTGGTAACTAGGCTCGGATGCACTAATTGTTAGGTTTCATGGACCATTTCTATCCCTGGGAGATGGTACTGGTGTGTAGTTCTCTGGGGCCTATAGGTGGCGCTGTTGCCATGGGCCCGGGTTGAACCACAGTGCAAGGTTGTGCCTTTTTTTGTCCCCTCTTGGCAGCAGTACGGCGGGGCAGGGAACCTGCTGTACCTGTCGGGAGAGGATATAAAAGGGGGCGGCCATCTTCCAGAGGTGGGTTCCGCGCTCAGGCACCTTAGGCCTGGGTGCGTGTGTGTCGCCTCTGGGTGCCCTAGGCCCGGAGGCCTGGTCGGGTTGTCTCTGGGTGCCCTAGGCCCGGAGATGGAGCTGCTGTTCCATCTCAGACACCTTCAGTCTGGGGTGAGGTACTTTGGAGAAAGGCCCGGAGCCCAGCAGCCTTTAGCTGGGATCCACCGGGGACCGAGACTCTCAGAGATCTGCCTTGCGAGGGGACCTGTATCCAGGACGAGGAGGCCAGGGAAGCGACCCTTTCTGAAGACCCAGCGCAGAGTCGTGGTGACAGTTGGGGCCTCTGGTAATTCTCCGGAGGGATGTTCTTGTCCTATAAAGGGCTAGTTCACTAACGGAAGGAAGTGAGTGTTCTTTAGGTCACAGTGGCAGTGACACTACTCACCCAAGGTCAGTGGCAGTGACTTTCATCTTTTTCACCCGGTCAGTGGCAGTGACCAACTTCATGGTCTGTGGCAGAGACCGTGCGCCAAGCCTGTTCGTGCTAATCGGAACAGGAGAAAACCCAAATTCAAGTTTGTGCCTGGACCTCCTCCCACCTTATCTGACCTGTGTCTTGTCCCAAGCTGTCTGCTCTCAAAGAGACTGTTTAGTGTGCTAAAAATAATAAATAAGAGTTGGACCTTTCAGTTGGTGTGGACAGTTGCTTACTGGGGAAAATTGAGAGCTTGTTTCTGAATACTACAGAAACGAGGTCAGCACTGAAGGTTTTTAAACACTGGCTGCAAGCAGGCCCGAGAAACTAACACCGCTCAACCTCCCCATCCAGGAGGGTATGGGCTTGTGGTGCGGTGTGCCTCATTCTTTTCCTGCAGAGGAGCCAAGCAGAAGAAAAGCACGTAAAGTCTGAGGTTGGTGCGCTACATATGTATTGTATTACATTTTCAAATCTTGGCATAGCACTACTGCTTGTGAGAGACCAGACTCTTAAAGTGGAGCTCCACCCTAAATAGCAACTTTTGCTATTTGGAACCCTCCCCCCCTCCGGTGTCACAATTGACACCTTTCAGGGGGGAGGGGGGTGAAGATACCTGTCTAAGACAGGTATTTTCACCCACATCCGGGAGTCCTGTCTCCGGGAATCTGCGGGAGTTACGTCACTTCCCGCAGACTTCCCTTGGTGTTCCGGGAGACACTCGGCTCCCAGAACACAGGAGCACCAATCAGAACGGCGCAGCGCGACTCGCGCATGCGCCGTAGGGAACCGGGCATGAAGCCGCAGGGCTTCACTTCCTGGTTCCCTCAGCGAGGATGGCGGAGGGAGCAGCAGAGCGACGAGCGGTCGCTCGTCCTCTGCTGCGGACGTCGCTGGACTCCAGGACAGGTAAGTGTCCAAATATTAAAAGCCAGCAGCTGCTGTAGCTGTAGCTGCTGGCTTTTAATTTTTTTTTTTCAGGCGGAGCAACCCCTTTAAGTTTTATGTTTGAACTTTTTTTTTCTCTTCAGGAACTTTGCCCCATGTTAAAGGGAATTTTGCTCTTTGGAGGAGCGGGAGCTGTTGCTGTTTATTGTTCTCCCTTCTCTTCCCACCGCAAAGATAACAAGGACTTTGGGGTTGTAGTTAGTCAAGGGCCACAGTTCACAGAGAAGAGAATTTCCTCGCCATGAACAGGTGTTCTGACCGCGGCACTATCACTAGGTGGCGGTGTTGCAGAACAGTTATATCGTAAGCCTTACACTGCACTTACTTTTAGAGCGAAGAGGGTTTTCTTCAGGGAGGAACCTGTTCATTCTAAATTACATATTGTCAGATTATGTGTTTTCTTTTTCCTCTGCAGGTGAACAACAAGCAAGACTGCTGAGTATGGGGTGGGTCTTAGCTAGTTCTGCAGGAGGGAATTGTAAATTTTTACTGTAATATTTGAGTGATCTTAAAATGTTTTATACACGTGTACACCCTCATTCCCATCTGTGTTTCTTTCTTTTCCCATGCTAGGTTCCGGCATAAACAAACAAAACTTTAAATTGTCATTTTTTTTTTTTTAGTTTGTCTCTGGATCTGGCTTATGTTGACTCTGGTTGAGGAGGCATTAATTTGGTTTCAGACACTGGGGACCAGTGTTCACAGGTGAGGGGGATGTGTAGCGGGTGATTACATTTAGGGGGAAGCATCTGAGTGGTAACTAGGCTTGGATGCACTAATTGTTAGGTTTCATGGACCATTTCTGTCCCTGGGAGATGGTACTGGTGTGTAGTTCCCTGGGGCCTATAGGTGGCGCTGTTGCCATGGGCCCGGGTTGAACCGCAGTGCAAGGCTGTGCCTTTTTTTGTCCCCTCTTGGCAGCAGTACGGCGGGGCGGGGAACCTGCTGTGCCTGTCAGGAGAGGATATAAAAGGGGGTGGCCATCTTCCAGAGGTGGGTTCCGCGCTCAGGCACCTTAGGCCTGGGTGCGTGTGTGTCGCCTCTGGGTGCCCTAGGCCCGGAGGCCTGGTCGGGTTGTCTCTGGGTGCCCTAGGCCCGGAGACGGAGCTGCTGTTCCATCTCAGACACCTTCAGTCTGGGGTGAGGTACTTTGGAGAAAGGCCCGGAGCCCAGCAGCCTTCGGCTGGGATCCGCCGGGGACCGAGACTCCCAGGGATCTGCCTTGCGAGGGGACCCGTATCCAGGACAAGGAGGCCAGGGAGGTGACTCTTTCTGAAGACCCAGCGCAGAGTAGACATGGGAGCTGTCGAAAAATTTGTTCCGTTCCGTTTCATATTAAAGAAAAAATCGTAATTCGTAATCCGTGTACGGAATTCAATTCGAATTCGTACGAAATACCAATTCCGTACGACACGTATAACGAATGATTCGACCGGAACGAACGAATGATTCGACCGGAAATGTACTTCCCCCACCCAATTCCAGCAGCAATCTTTTCTCTCTATAATGTCGAATCTTTTCTCTCTATAATGTCGAATCGGAACGAACGAATGATTCGACCGGAAATGTACTTCCCCCACCCAATTCCAGCAGCAATCTTTTCTCTCTATAATGTCGAATCTTTTCTCTCTATAATGTCGAATCTTTTCTCTCTATGTCGAATCTTTTCTCTCTATGTAGAATAATCTTGGACTAATAGAGTTAAAGGAGTAGTAAAGTTACATGTTTTTTCACCTTAATGCATCCTATGCATTAAGGTGAAAAAACATTCGACAATACCGCCCCCCCCGAGCCCCCGTTTTTCTTACCTGGCCCCTCGAAAGTCCCACGCTCGTCCCCGTCATCCTCTTCGTTTTTCAGCCTGACCGCCGATTGGCTACACTGGATGGATTGAAAGCAGCGCAGCCATTGGCTGGCGCTGCTGTCAATCACATCCAATGACGCGGCGCGCGGGGGGCGGGGCCGAGTGATACAGTCGGCGGCTATGGCCGCCGCTGTATCACGGGAGCGCGCCCGCAATCACTCCACACCATGCGAGCTCACTCGCATTATGGTGTGGAGTCCTTGCGGGGAGGAGCCAAGACAGCCGCCGAGGGACCCCAGAAGACCAGGATCGGGGCCACTGTGTGCAAAACGAGCTGCACAGTGGAGGTAAGTATAACATGTTTGTTATTTTTAGGCAAAAAAAAGGGAAGCTTTAGTGCTCCTTTAAGGTTAGTCACATTCGACCAAAAAATAAAAATTTCGTATTCCGTACAGAATTCGTATTCGAAAAAATTTGTAATTCGGATTCGTACAAATGTACGAATTTCGAAAAATTCGTACGAATTATCGATTCGTACTAAACTAACCGCACATGTCTAGCGCAGAGTCGTGGTGACAGATGGGGCCTCTGGTAACTCTCCGGAGGGATGTTCTTGTCCTATAAAGGGATAGTTCACTAACAGAAGGAAGTGAGTGTTCTTTAGGTCACAGTGGCAGTGACACTACTCACAGGAGAAAACCCAAATTCAAGTTTGTGCCTGGACCTCCTCCCACCTTATCTGACCTGTGTCTTGTCCCAACCCGTTTGCTCTCAAAGAGACTGTTTATTGTGCTAAAAAGAATAAATAAGAGTTGGACCTTTCAGTTGGTGTGGACAGTTGCTTACTGGGGAGAATTGAAGGCTTGTTTCTGAATACTACAGAAACAAGGTCAGCACTGAAGGTTTTTAAACACTGGCTGCAAGCAGGCCCGAGAAACTAACACTGCTCAACCTCCCCATCCAGGAGGGTACGGGCTTGTGGTGCGGTGTGCCTAATTCTTTTCCTGCGGAGGAGCCAAGCAGAAGAAAAGCAGGTAAAGTCTGGGGTTGGTGCGCTACATATGTATTGTATTACATTTTCAAATCTTGGCACAGCATTTCCTGCTGCTCTTTTCTCAGTTTTTACTTGGTCATGTGTAGTTTTGAGATCATGCCAAAAATGGCACATGACTGTTAAATTCAGTCCATGCTTATTTGGCCTTGACAGAGTTAAAAAAAAGACTCTATGGTTCCATGGGTATAATAATACCAAACCTCTTCTTAAATCCAGCTTTAGGGGCAGTAATTCTGATATTGCTTGTAATCTCATAACACCATGAGCTGCAAATGTCCCTATGGCTGGAATGCAGTAAGAACAGAGATCTGCACTATAAAAAAAAAAAGATCAAACTGAATGTCTGCTTAACCCATTAGTGTCTGAAAGACTGGTGGAAACATTTTTTGTAATGTTTCCTGTATTTTTTTTTTACAATGTCTACCTTGCAGACATTTTTCTGTAACATACTTTGTGTGAAAAAGTACATATACATTTACTGGGAAAGTATAGGGACACCTGAAAGAAGGCAGGAAGGTCATTTATACAGGTGATACTCGAAAAATTTGAATATTGTGCAAAAGTTCATTTATTTCACTAATGCAACTTAAAAGGTGAAACGAATATATGAGATAGACACATTACATGCAAAGCAAGATAGTTCAAGCCGTGATTTGTCATAATTGTGATTATTATGGCTTACAGCTCATGAAAACCCCAAATCCACAATCTCAGAAAATTAGAATATTGTGAAAGGGTGCAATATTCTAGGCTCAAAGTGTCCCTCTCTAATCAGCTACACGCGCGGCATCGCTCGGGACCCGGTGCGCGTGCCCATGATCACAGCAGGACCGTGGATCTGTGTGTGTAAACCAGTGTTGCCAACCGTACGTAGATTTACATACGGCACGTGAATTTAACCCCCTTTTCGGGGTGTACGTTAATGTCCGCTATGGGCACCGGCGCCCATAAAAAAGATGGCCACGAGCCGGCCATACAACTGCGCATGCGCTGTTCCGAAGCCGGCCGAGCGCAGGGAAACTTGTTCACGCTCGGCCGGGCGGTGCACGCACAGTAACATGATGGCGCCGCTGGCGCCATTTTTGAATACACCGGCGTGACCACAGTGGCTGGCGCGAGCCGTGCGACTCGAGTCCTGCAGTGAGCACTCATCATCATCATAGGTGCCGGTGGAGGAGCGAGCGGAGCACTGACAGGGTGGAGGACAGACTGACTCGAGGTGAGTGAAATTGGGGGGGGTCAGTGAGTGAGCCTGGAGCGTGAAGCCGTGCCAATGGTGCCATGCAGGGGACACAGAGACTGATGTGCTCTCTGTCCACCATATTACTTCTCAAAATCATCAGTGTGCTGTGTCCTCCTCTGGCTCCTGTGCACCTTTCCACAGGTCAGGGCAGTGCTGCCCTGACCTGTGGAGAGGTGAAAGGGGCACAGGAGGAGGACACAGCACACTGATGATGTGGAGAAGTAATATGGTGGTGGACAGAGGAGGAGGCTACTGTGAGGGGGTGAGGAGGGCACCATCATGTCCGCAGAGTGTCTCCACCGGCACCTCCTGTAGTATGTCCGCAGTCTCTCCAGTGTCCACCTCCTGTAGTATGTCTGCAGTCTCTCCAGTGTCCACCTCCTGTAGTGTGTCCGCAGTCTCTCCAGTGTCCACCTCCTGTAGTGTGTCCACATTTTCTCCAGTGTCCACCTCCTGTAGTATGTCCGCAGTCTCTCCAGTGTCCACCTCCTGTAGTATGTCTGCAGTCTCTCCAGTGTCCACCTCCTGTAGTATGTCCGCAGTCTCTCCAGTGTCCACCTCCTGTAGTGTGTCCGCAGTCTCTCCAGCGTCCACCTCCTGTTGTGTGTCCGCAGCCTCTGTCCACCTCCTGCAGTGTGTCCGCAGCCTCTGTCCACCTCCTGTAGTGTGTCCGCAGCCTCTGTCCACCTCCTGTAGTGTGTCCGCAGCCTCTGTCCACCTCCTGTAGTGTGTCCGCAGCCTCTGTCCACCTCCTGTGTGTCCGCAGCCTCTGTCCACCTCCTGTAGTGTGTCCGCAGCCTCTGTCCACCTCCTGTAGTGTGTCCGCAGCCTCTGTCAACCTCCTGTAGTGTGTCTGCAGTCTCTGTCCACTTCCTGTATCGTGTCTGCAGTCTCTGTCTACTTCCTGTATCGTGTCCGCAGCCTCTGACCATCTCTTGTCATGTCTACAGTCTCTGAGGGGATCCTAGAAGGGAGTCAAGAGTGGGAGTGCCGCCGGGATGGGGGTTACGGCCCAGGAAGAAACAGACGTGTGGACTGGGGAGAGGAGATCAGAGCCACCAAGCTGGAGCCGTCTGACTGAGCCCCACACTGTGCACCTGAGAGGAGGTCAGTGACAGTGCCGCCAGGCCATTCTGGGGGAGGGGGGGGGTCACTGATGTAAGGAGGTGAATGAATACAATAATGTAAGGGGGCACTGATATAAAGGTTTCCCCCTTATATTAGTACCCCCCCCCCTTACCTTAGTGAATTCAATCTGTGGAAGGTGGTCTCTATTCACCAGAGCCCCCCTCCACATCAGAGTTCCCCCTTACATCATGATCTGCAGCGTTCCTCTTTACATAAGAGTTCCCACTGTAAGGGGGATCCCTGCAGACTCTGATGTAAGAGGGAACTCTGTGCTGGCTGGGTTATAGTAACCTAACCTTCATGTAAATTAAGAAATATGTTTTTTTACTTTTGTTTAACTTAAACACATTGATATTAGCATTAGCTGTGTGTTTATAGTTGAAATATTGACATTTGCACTGTTTAGCAGTAAAAACAGTAATTTTAGGTACTTTTTTGCAGCGCCAGTAAAAAATGCGGCTCTGCCAGTAATCTTCATTATTTTTGCCAGTAAGAAATTGGTGCCGTACAGAAATTTTGGCATCCTTGCCAGTAAATTTCACTTCAGGGGGTTGGCAATACTGGTGTAAACACACAGATCCATGTCCTGTCAGAGGTGAGGAGACCGATGTGTGTTCCCAGTACAGATGAACACAGATCGGTCTCCTCCCCTTGTGAGTCCCCGCCCCCTACAGTTAGAAGCACTCCCTAGGATACACATTTGACCCCTTGATCGCCCCCTAGTGTTAACCCCTTCCCTGCCAGTCACATTATACAGTAATCAATGCATTGATCGCTGAATAAATGTGAATGGTCCGAAAATGTGTCAAAAGTTTCCGATGTGTCGGCCGCAATGTCGCAGTCACAATAAAAATCGCAGATCGCCGCCATTACTAGTAAAAAAAATTAAATAGATAAAAATGCCATAATTCTATCCCCTATTTTGTAGACACTATAACTTTTGCGCAAACCAATCAATATACGCTTATTGCAGGTTTTTTTTAACCAAAAATATGTAGAAGAATACGTATCGGCCTAAACTGAGGAAAAAAATAGTTTTTTTTTTACAAAAAAAATGTGATATTTATTATAGCAAAAAGTAAAAAATATTGTGTTTTTTTTTTCAAAATTGTCGCTCTTCTTTTGTTTGTAGCGCAAAAAATAAAAACCGCAGAGGTGATCAAATACCACTAAAAGAAAGCTATATTTGTGGGGAAAAAAACATAAAAATTTCATTTAGGTATAGTGTTGCATGACCGCGCAATTGTCATTCAAAATGCGACAGTGCTGAAAACTAAAAATTGGTCTGGGAAGGTAGGGGGTGAAAATGCCCTGTATTGAAGTGGTTAAACAGGTACAGCTTATGTAGAAAATGTAATTCATCACTGTGTATCATCTGAGGCTAGTCACTTTAGTGGGAGTTATTATCACTTTAAGCAAAAAATATTCTTGTTTTTTTCTAGGGGTAGAGGAATAAGCAACTATTCATAGATTATTCCTCACTCCTCAGCAGCTGGCATTTTCTGACGCTCCGAGGCGATCTGAGATGTGGACGGGCCCTCCCTATCCTCATGTCCTCACGCATAATAGAGGACTGCTAGTCCTACATTGTACATGATGATGTTGGAATGCTTGTGAATAGCAGAGGAGCTTTGGGGGACCAGTTGTACAATGCAGAGGAAACCTACAAGAACAAGGAATAAGGTAAGTATAGCTGTATAGCTTTTAGCTATACACAAAATAAGCATTTAACCTCAATTAAGCTGGCTTTAACTACTTCAGCCCCGGAAGGATTTACCCACTTCCTGACAAGGCCATTTTTTGCGATACAGCACTGCGTCGTTTTAACGGACAATTACGCAGTCGTGCGACGTTGTATCCAAACAAAATTGATGTCCCTTTTTTCCCACAAATAGAGCTTTCTTTTGGTGGTATTCGATTACTTCTGCGTTTTTTAGTTTTTGCACTATAAACAAAAAAAGAGTGTCAATTTGGAAAAAAAATATATATTTTTTACTTTTTGCTATAATAGGAGCAAATTATATAAAAAAAAAAATAGTAATACAATAGTAATATATCGAAAATGTATCATTTATTAAAAGAGATATGCCATGGGGAGAACAATGTTAGGGATAAAACAAGAACTCCAAATGGGTACATATAACATATACATAAAAATAATTAAAATACAGCCATATGGGTACATGTACAATGCATAACATTGATATCCTGTAATAAATTGATCCCCCGAATGTATTCTTCTACATATTTTTGGTTAAAAAAAAATCCCAATTAGCTCATATTGAGTTATCACGTCTACAAAATAGGGGATAGATTTATGGCATTTTTTTTTTATACTAGTAATGGCAGTGATCTGCTATTTTTATCGGGACTGTGACATTGCGGCGGACAGATCGGACACTTTTTGATACTTTCTTGGCATTTATACAAAGATCAGAGCTAAAAATAGCCACTGATTACTGTATAAATGTCACTGGCAGGGAAGGGGTTAACACTAGGGGGCGATCAAGGGGTTAAATGTTCCCTAGGGAGGTGTTTCTAACTGTGGGGGAGTGCACTGACAGGGAGTAGAGAGAGATTACTTTTCCTGATCACTAGGAACAGACAATCTCACTCTACTCCCCTGACAGAACGGGGATCTGTTTGTTTACACTGGCAGATCTCCGTTCTGCCTCTCTGTGGAGCGATTGGCTCCCCCGCTAGCGAATGGGCACGCGCGCCCACAGATTGCCATGTACGCGCCCTAAGTACAATCACGGCAATTCGCAACTGCGGAGGCTGGTCGAGAACTAGTTAACGATATCCATACACTGAGTCAAACTGTTGCATGATCCATAATGTTTAGTAATCGTACAATTTGACACTATATGAAAAAAAATACAAATGTATAATAACCTTCATATTTTAGTAGAATTTATTTTTCACGAAACTCTGTTCTGAGGACTCTAGGTCATGAGTGTAACATCTGTACTTCAGGGTTTTGTGTTGGATCTACTGTCCATGTAGGTTAGGGGTAAAAAATATTATTGTCTATGGTCTGTCATATCTGATGTCCATGTGATGGCTAGAAATGGGGAGACCATGTAGATGAATTTGTCATTACCACATCTTTTAAATGATTGCTAGTAGTCACCACTTCGGAATCACTGTGACATAAGGTTCACCGTAAGGGCAGTGAAAGGATTATGAAAAAAGGAAAGGTCAAAGATCTATTCCAAGTGGTTTTCCAGCATGCTTTGACTAACCAGACTCTTGGCATTGGTGTCAGGTTGCATCATATTCTGCCTGAGTGCCACCAGCAATGCTTCAATCAGTTATATAGCTAGTAAAAATTGGATAGCATAAAGACCACCCTACTTTAAGGTTACGATCCTGCCATTAAAAAGTCTTTCCACCACAAAATTTAAAAATAAATTAGAAAGTTCATGTTTCACTTTAATGGCGTGATATTCTTGATATAGTTCCCCGTCCACTTTGCAAAAAAAACAAAAACAAAACCAAAAATAAATAGACTATATGATAGATATGGTCATGGCAGGATTTCGAATGGCTCAGGGACTCTACAGAACTGCCTTCTAGAAAATATTCTTATGCTGCGTACACACGGTCGTAATTTCTGACAACAAATGTTCGATGTGAGCTTGTTGTCGGAAAATCCGACCATGTGTATGCTCCATCGGACATTTGCTGTTGGAATTTCGAGCTGGTTCTCAATTTTTCCGACAACAAAAGTTGTGGTCGGAAATTCCGACCGCGTGTAAAGACAATTCAATGCACAAAAGTTCTACGCATGTTCGGAATCAAATCGACACATGCTCGGAATCATTGAACTTAATTTTTCTCGGCTCGTCGTAGTGTTGTACGTCACCGCGTTCTTGACGTTCGGAATTTCCGACAACATTTGTGTGACCGTGTGTATGCAAGACAAGTTTGAGCGAACCTCCGTCGGAAAAAAATCCACGGTTTTGTTGTCGGAATGTCCGATCGTGTTTGTACGCGGCATTACTCTAGAGTCAGCTACTAATAGTGGATAGAATAGGGAGCCAGTTGTGAACGAGTTTCAGTGATCTTTCATAGGTTCTGTTTGACATTTTGGAAAACACAACATCACGACTGGAATCTGGCAGTGTAGGTGTATGGGACATGTGGTGATTTTTAAAAGAACAATGGTGTATATGATGTATACACTGGCAATGTGGTTGATTGGAGCATCTCATTGGGCATTCTAGTGCACATGGAGCACATTACCACCTACTTAGCTGGCAAAAAAGGTCTTCCAACATGCATCAAAATCTCTTGCAACCAGGCTGCCATTTATCATTTTGTATAGGATATTGGGGTGATTCTGTCACTTCAGATGAACTGTATAGAAGTTATTTTTGCAGAGTCTTGATAGTTTTGAAAAAGTGCAGATTTCAAGTTACCTATTAGATCTTTCCATCTATGCCTGGCATAAGGGTGTCCAGAGACATTAGGTGACTTTCTCTTGATTTGGCAAAATCACATGACAATCACCTAACGAGCATTATCCAAAAAAATGATTCGGCAAGTAAAAGAGATCATTGTTCAACAGCAATTGTTTGCCCCCAGTAACAGGACTGCCTGTTTCTTCCATATTGACCCAAAGAAGGGCACTTGTGCAACAAGAGCAATTTTGTTTGTGGGAAAAACTTGTTCAGTAAACATCATCAGATGGTCTTTTTAAACTTGTTAGACCATTCTTCATTGTTCACAGCCAGCTGTAGCTCCAAGCACCTTCTTATTGTCCAATTTCACAAAGGCTTATATAGTTGACTCATCTATATGTAGTGTTTTGCATTCTTTTACAAAATAAAAATATTACCATATATACCAAATTATGCATAGATGCTAAAGTAATACCAATAAAGTATATGTTAGGGAATAACAATCAAGACATAAACCAAGTTCTACCAATATTCCTGATTGCTGTATAAATGAGACTCTGTCCTAGACTAATTGATAATGTAACTTGTGAAGGAAGCCTGGAAGAAAGTGAGATTTAGCTATCAGCTGCTTTCGAATGTGGAGGACAATCCAATTAAGATGTCAGTGTTTGTGGGACTGCAGCTGAGCATGGCATCCCCCTCCCCTCCTATCCCAAAGGCATCTGCTCCTAGTTTCAATGACAAAAGGAGCTGCTAAACAGGAACCTTTCCCCTGCCAACATCAATTTACCACTTTCCCTTAACTTCCATCCACAGAAGCCAGCTACACTGACAGCAATATGTACATTCAGTGACACGTGACATTTTCTTGTGCTTACACAGATTACAGATTAGATCACAGTTTAAGATACGTGTAGAAATTGATTGTGTCACACGACGCACACACACACAAAATGGTAACAAACAAAAATTTCCCTCTATTACTTTTGGTATGGTCTAAATTGATACAGTTTTAAAGAATTTAACCACTTCTCTACTGTGCACGAAAACCCCCTTCCTGCCCAAGCCATTTTTCAGCTTTCAGCGCTGTCACACTTTGAATGACAATTGCGCGGTCGTGCGACTTGGCTCCCAAACGAAATTTGCGTCCTTTTTTTCCCACAAATAGAGCTTTCTTTTGGTGGTATTTGATCACCTCTGCGGTTTTTATTTTTTGCGCTATAAACAAAAGAAGAGCGTCCAGTTTGGAAAAAAAACACTATTTTTTACTTTTTGCTATAATAAATACCCATTTTTTTTTTTAAATAAAATTTTCCTCAGTTTAGGCCGATCCGTGTTCTTCTACATATTTTTGGTAAAAAAAAAATCGCAATAAGCGCGTATTGATTGGTTTGCGCAAAAGTTATAGCGTCTACAAAATAGGGGATAGATTTATAGCATTTTTTTTTTTTTTTTTAATTAGTAATGACGGCGATCTGCGATTTTTTATTGTGACTGCGATATTGTGGCGGACACATCGGACACTTTTGACACATTTTTGGGACCATTCACATTTATACAGCGATCCCTGCTATAAAAATGCATTGATTACTGTATAAATGTGATTGGCAGGGAAGGGGTTAACCACTAGGGGGCGGGAAGGGGTTAAATATGTTCCCTCAAAGTGTTCTTACTGTGGGGGGAGGGGACTGACTGGGGGAGGTGACCGATGGTTGTCCCTATGTACAAGGGACACACCATCGGTCTCCTCTCCCTCACAGGACGTGGATCTCTGTGTTTACACACAGAGACCCACTTTCCTGCTCGTTTCCCGGGCAATCGCGGGTGCCCGGCGGCAATCGCGGCCGTCGGGCACGCGCACCCGGGCCTTGTGAACGTGGCGGGCGCACGCGCGCGCCGCTGGCGGCAAGCGCGCGCCTCCTAGCTCATTTTAAAGGGAGGACGTCATATGACGTCCTCCCAGAACGAGAGTATCCTCCGCCCGCCGTCAATTGACAGTGGGCGGGGGACAAGTGGTTAATATGCATACTAATTTAAAAAAAAAAGGAATGCCAAGTGCATCTAACTGTAAATGATATGGGTTTATTAGTTTTTAGTTTATTAGTGATACTTGTTGATTCCTTTAGCTGTACGTATTTCTCCTGGATCTGTTATTGGGTGATGGACTATATAATTCCACTAGTATGAAAAATCAGATACTATGTAGTCTGCAAAATATCGAACTTTACAAATGATACATATTACTTCTTTTTGTCTACTACTTGCTCATGTACATAACTGCAGTTCCTTCCTAGAATATGTAAAAAATATATAATAATTATTGATAATTCCACATTACATTTAGATCATGTATCTATAAATATGGAGTGAAATTTAAGATTGTCATGTTGCTGTTTAACAAAACAAAAGCTTAACATTTTAACATATATGTTTTTCAATAAATGAAGCTGCAAGCATATAAGAGGACAAAAATGTCAATGACTAATTACTTCAACTAGTATTAAACCGCAAAACAAACATTTAATATATTGCAGCTTACTAATTCTTAGATGTAGTGGCTGCATTTTTTAATATTTGGGGCTTTTTTTTCTCATTTTCACCTGGTGATTTATCCAGTGCATGGGTCTTCAAACTACGGCCCTCCAGTTGTTCAGAAACTACAATTCCCATCATGCCTAGTCATGTCTGGGAATGTCAGAGTTTTACAATGCCTCATGGGATGTGTAGTTCCACAACAGCTGGAGGGCCGTAGTTTGAGGATCCCTGATCTAGTATGTCTGTTATTTTTCAACTTCCTTTAACAGATCAAGCTGTCCAGAAAATGTGACAGTTAAGCCTGGTACACACCTCTAGTTGTTTTTTCCTTCCAACCCAGCGGATTAAACGAAAAAAAAAAAACTGACAACTCTGATCAGGGGCGCTTTACTAACGATCTGGCATTAGTACAGCAATTTCCCCTTCTGTTCTTTTGTTTTCTGACAGGGAGACCCCCCTCCCGCCAGAACACTCCGGTCAGTGCTCTTAGCCATTGTCTGAGAGCACTGATTGGGAGACAGTCAGCTGCTGGTATTCCAGCATCCTCCTCCGATAGAAGCCTCCTATAGAAGCCTGGCTTCTGTCTGACTGACTGCCTTACACACTGGCTAAATGTCGGATGTTTTTTTTTTGTGTATGGGGCTTTAGAGTGCTGAAACAATCAATTTACCACTGACAGAGGTGCTTACAATAGCCGGCTTTTATTTATTTGGGTAAAACCTTTATCCCAAATGGAAAAAAATTCTCAGCTTTAATTTCTTATGGCCTGTACACACGATCCGAATATCGTATGAAAACTGTCACCCGAGGAAGAATCGTACAATAATCAGATCGTTGGTACAGAGATTTCGAGAGCTGATCACAACAATTCATTCAATATTATTAGATCGGACAAGCACAAAAAGTTTCCTCGTACGATACCAGATCGTCCGATTTTCGTTTATTCAGTATAGTTGACGTCCGAAAATACAATACAAATACATTACAACACATGACATCACTTCCGATTTTTTTTTCTGTCGTATAAGAATTTTCGTGACTTTAGCAACCTATGCAATTTTTACTTGACTATTAAGCGAAAAAAGTCGGACGATCTGTCGTCTGATTTTGGGATCGTGTGTACGGGCCATTAGTCAAGTCCATCTAAATCTGCTAGTGCATCTGCAACTACCCTCTCTCCAGTTTGAACATTCTGGGGAGAGGGTAGATTCTGTTGCTTCTCTGTCCAAAGTGGAGACATCCCAAGAACGGAAGTGTGTTACTGACTAGATCACCAGGTGAAAATAAAGGGAAAAAGCCTGAAAGAAGATAACATTTAAGGATTGGTAAGCTGCAATATATTACATGTTCGTTTTTGGGTTTAATACCGAATAATGTTTTCTGTAGTCCAGTGCACTACCACACCAAAACTCCTTGAGGAACCAACACAACTGACCAATGTTGGAGGTGTGAAAAAAAAAGCATCATGGTCAGTAAGATGTTTATGGTATTATACTTTAGGGAAATAAAAGTAGAAAAGATGCCTAAAAAATTAAAAATAAAATAAAATGAAGGGAAGTTCAGTTGCAGTGAAATGTGTCCTACATTTTTTAAGCTTTTAATATTTTTATTAGTAAAAAGAGATCAAGAGGGAATAGGACAGTTAAACATGTAAACTAGAAAACATCTTTAATACACGTATTTATAGAGACTCATATTAATGTTGCTATTTATGTTTTAATTGTGATCTAATTTTGTACACAGACCGCGCTCTCTGATTTGCCCTGATGTGTCCAGTAACAAACAAATCATGTAAATATTTCAGCGAGACACTTCCACAAATACAGAGAATGGCATTTCTATATTTACAGTCATTGAATGACCTTCGTTATTGTAATTATATGACATAATATTTTAGTTGTAAGTCTCATCTACAAGGCGTAAGTTAGAACAGGCCCATACTCTATGATGGTGCCAGATTTTCATGGGAAAAGATCAGCTGGCAGCTGGCACTAACCCAGACTAGCTGCAGTATAGAGCAGTGCTTCCTATGACGGTGTAAGAGCAGAGCTCAGCATATACAGTACACGAGAGGCAATACGTATAAAGACCACAAACCACAGTGTTTATCTCAAACAAGAATCACAACTTTATTGGAGTCAAAAAGGTTTCTTTATGTTTTGTTTCTTTGAAAGAATAAAAGTTTTACTATTTTCAATATAAAAGTCTCAGGAATGCTGTTTCTTGGTTGTGTGTCGATATCACTAAGGAGAACATTGGTGACATCAGCATGTTCTATATAACTACAGTAAAAAATATAAAATGTCATGTCTTTGCAGAAAAGATACACATTATGATACAGATTAAGGTAGCCAACCAAAGGAACAACAGCTTTTTCACACCAAATGGCTTGGACAAAATTCATAGACATGTGGACATCCATAGTTTTCATTAGGGTCACCAATGTAATGCTTTCCAATGCATAGGAAAAAAAACGACATGCTATATTTTCGGCACATTCAACTGCATTTTGAAATTCAAATCAATTTAAATTAAGTCTTTAAAAAATTTAATACAAAGTGTCTTACACATATGTCAACACAACACGTGTTAACTCGTGTTTTGGTGTGAACAAGTCCTGAATGTTGGATTTAACTGTTAGGCCACAATAAAAAATAATAATGCACAAATGGGTACATGCTCTGTCCTTAAGGCCGGGTTCACACCTATGCGAATTGAATGTGGCTTAATACGCATCCAATTCGCATGTCATTAGAAAATACATACATTTTTATGAGGCTAGTTCACATCTGTGCAATGCATTCGCACTGCGCAGCGCCGAAAAAACATGTGCGTTTTCTAGGCATTGCGGTGCGTCTCAGGTACAAATTCAGGCCCATTATCTTCTATGGGCACGCATCTGATTCGCAGATGTCTTCCGTTCTGAACAGGGCTTTTTTCTTTGCTCACTACACTTCCCCCCCTCCCCTCTCCCTACCCTCTCCCAGGATAACAAGTCCGCAGCTACACCGCACACAAAACGCTGAACAGCTCTCTTATCTCTTTGCAGAGATAAGAGAGCTGGAATTCGCACCGCACAAGTGTGAATCCAGCCTTAAACTTGGTAATAACCATTGTTTAATTAATTTCCAATCTACTCTTTGCTTGCGTTCAATTGCCAATCAGAACATGTAAATGTAGGATTAAGGGGATTTTTTCGGTGCACCGAAAAAATCCCTTTACTCCCCTTCTGCCCCCTTTCAAACATACTATCTCGGGGATGTGGTGCCAATATAATTGGGTGTTTTACCTTTGATTGGACAAAACCTTATGAAATGTACATGTAGGAATTCTTCTGAACCTGATTGAACATGTGAAGGGAACTCAGGGTGGAGAAAAAGCAATACTTTTGTGAAGCTGTCACAAAATGTTATTTGTTTAACTTCTGTCTAAGATACTTTTGTCTTTTTTTCAAAAATTAAAAAAAAAAAAAAAAAAACTGCACAGGACATGAACCTCCCCATCTTGTGTATAACCATACTGCTATAAAGATATAATGGCTGGTCACTAAATCCTTTAAAACACAAAATTATCTGAGTTTCTGAAGAATGTGAGATTTATTCACTGATACTTTCATTTATTGTATTCAAAGAGAACATGTAAAGAAATATGGTGATTGCCATTGCTGGCAACCTTCTGAAAATGCTATCTGCCTGGCTGTCATACTGATCCTTTGGGAGCCATTGTTTCTTTTAGAACAGGTATGCATATAAGAGTTCTGCCTTCACTACGATTACACTTGCTGCATATTTGTTCCAAGTGACATAAAAATTTGAACCAGGGAATATCTATATTTAGAAGTTTCACAGGAAGGTTATCTATGGTCTCTGCATATCCATGCCATAATTTGTATTACTTTCATGCTATAAAAGAAGGATCTATTGATAGCCTAGGAGAAACTTACTTTTAGATCTTTGTAAACCATAAGACCCTTTCACACTGCAGCGCCGCTAAAACAGCGTTAAAGCACCGCAAAAACGACCGGCGCTTTAGCGCTGTTTTAACGGCGAAGGGGTCTAATGGAAAAAATATATATATTGCTTCTGATTTAATAAAAATAAATGATTCAAGTAATGACTATGATGCTTGGTCACTTCTTGACTTATAAATGCCCTAAAGTCCATAGCTTTTCTTGAACCACTTGATAATTATTGAAACCTTATGATCAAGCAGCCCTAAAAAACTGTACCCAATATTTTACATAGTAATAGTGACTAAACATTGTTAAATCAATATGTGAGATTACACAGTACTTCTCACAAGGCTCAAATTGTAAGCAGTTTCACAGGAATAATTCAAATAGTGACAACACAAAGGAAAGAAATATGATATGCATACAAAAATTAAATTATAATAACATAAATATCATAAATAAAAAAGAATAAATAAAAATAAATAAGAAACAACATAGCATTTAAATAGTTCTTCAAATGCAAGAAGAACACACCTAGGGATGTTTTTTGACATTATTTTTAAACATTATTCTACAAGCACCATAGTTACAAAATCCCAAAAATAAATATAAAAAACATGATAAATAAATCGTATTTCCAGATACTTTTCTAGCTAACAGTATTTTTCTTTCATAAACTGTTATACTGCTTGCTTGGAAGCATTGTAGCTTATTTTTTAAACATTCCGCTAACATGTAATAAAGGGTAACGCCACATATTTGATGTTTTAAAAGAGGATGAAATCACTGCAAATTGCTGCATCTATTTTAATTCTGTATTTGTCTTTTCGCAGACTATAACTCTACTGGACTGACAATCCAAAGTAGAATTACACAGTCCCTTTGCTCAAACACTTTTGTGTTTTTACCATGCAACATGCAAGGGATAAAAATTAGAAGTATGAAACAAATAGGTCAGCAACCGCCCGTTTTTATATCATTACACTATTTCAAACTTTGCCTAAAAAAAGTGCTACTAGTACTTGTGCAGTTCATAATGTGTTTTGTAACCAAGAGGACGCTGTGGCAGGTTTCTCTTATGCCTTGTACACACGATCGGATTTCCGATGGAATAAAATCCGATGGAATTTTCCATTGGAATTTCGATGAAGCTGACTTCCATCAGTCTTGCATACACACTGTCAGACTAAATTCCGACCGTCAAAAACGTGGTGACGTAAAACACTACGACGAGCCGAGAAAAATTAAGTTCAATGTTTCCGGGCATGAGTCGACTTGATTATGAGCATGCGTGGATTTTTCTCAGATTTTTTTTAGATCAGAAAAATGTAAAACATGTTCTATTTTTTTTTACTCCGATGGATATAAGTCCGATGGGGCCCACACACGATCGGAATTTCCGATGAAACAAGTCTATCGGATTTTATTCCATCGGAAATCCGATAGTGTGTACAAGGCATAAGTGTAATTTTCACATATTCACTATTGTTTATATGGGATGCATATTGGGGTGAATTGCCTAAAGCCGTGTACACACGATCCGATTTCCTATGGATTCTAATCTGATGGATTTTTCCATCGGAAATCCGATGAAGCTGACTTCCATCAGTCTTGCCTACACACCATCAGTCAAAAAACCGATCATCCCAAACGCCGTGATGTAAAACACTCCGACGAGCCGAGAAAAATGAAGTTCAATGCTTCTGAGCATGCGTCGACTTGATTCTGAGCATGCGTGGGTTTTTTATCCGATGGAATTCCACACAGACGATCGGATTTTGCTATAGTTTTTTTCCCATCGGAAAAATTTAAAACATGTTCTATTTTTTCACACCGATGGAAAAAAGACCGATGGGGCCCATACACGATCGGTTCGTCCGATTAAAACAGTCCATCGGACTGTTTTCATCGGTAAAACCGATCGTGTGTACATGGCTTTAGACTGCAGCAGTCAGAATCTGCAACAGCTGTGCATGACAACAAATCAGGTTCTAGTTTTCATTTTTAAAGCTTGACTGAACAAGCTGAACTAAACGCTGATTGGCTACTATACACAGCTGCTCCAGCTTCTGCGTGCTCCAGTTTTAGTAAATCCCCCCAGTGTTTTTATCTTAATGTTATGTTAATGTTATAAGTGTTGGTACAATAAAAAAAATGTGCTATTGTTGATAGATCATAGAATTTCTCCAGGTGTCTATGACAGTAAGTAATTTACCGTGTCTTGCCAATAAAATATCCTTTTTCTAGTTATGGTAAAATGTAAATCTAATATTAGGTGTAACTGTAAATTAGTGCAAAAACAAGTGTGAAATAATTTTGATAATCAGTGTTTGATAATCAACTTGTACCTATTTTGGCCCTAAATATCTCAGTCACTGTCTGGCACGTTGCACTTGAAAAAGTCCAGTTGATAACATACGCTTACATGGAAAAGAAAAATATGGCAAAACAAATATTGTGTTCATTCAAAAATGAACTAAATGTTCTAGGCATATTAAAATATCAGAAATTATCTGATATGATGAAAGCCTAATAGAGTCCCTGATAAGTCGAAGGAAAAGCAGAAGAACTTGTATTGTTCAAAATTGCATTGAAATCCATTGACATGAAAGTTCTTCATAAAGCCCTCTCTCCTGGGACAATTACTCAGTGAAAATGGCATGATGTGGATATTGTTCATAGGCCATGTCTATTGGAATTTCATATCTTGGGACTGCAGTTTGAAAATGAGGAGCATGCCCATGAGAACCAAGCCCAAGGGAGGGATAATGGGATCGGAAGCCATAGGATTTGTCCAGATCTGGAGAATTGTCTTGTTTCAAGGAAAAATTGCCAGTAATGCTCAGTGGGGGAGTAAGAGCACCTTCATACGGAGGAGTGGTACAGTTTAATGTATGGTTTACCATTGATGGGTCCACCACAGTTTTAAATGTGGGTGCTTTCAAGTGCAAATGGTGAGCTTCAATATTGCCATATGGAGGACTTGGAAGACCTGGAGACTGATAAGTGTAGGCATGACCTAGTGATGAGTCACACATATGTGGCTTATCTTCATGTTTTTCCAAGAACAAGGACTGAGGTCCAATCTGCAGACAGCCAGCTACAAGGTTGCTAGTAGGCTGTGAAAGCCCTTTGCAGAGCATTTCCAGGAAGTTCTTTCCCTCTGTGCTTTGACCTCTTTCCAGCACCTCAGATAATGCCCATATATAATTTCTGGCCAATCTGAGGGTCTCAATCTTGGACAACTTTTGTGTTTTGGAGTAACAAGGCATGACTCTCCTCAGGCTCTCTAGAGCATCATTTAGTCCATGCATTCTTGAGCGCTCCCTGGCATTGGCTTTTACCCTCCTCACACGAAACCTTTCCATCCTAGCTTTGGTCATCTTCTTTTTTTTGGGGCCCCTTTTCTTTGGTTTTTCTCCATCTTCTTCTTCTTCTTCATCTTCTTCTCCATCAATGCTCCCATTTTCTTCATGACTCAAGCCTGACAGCATGTCAAAGGCAGACTGTCTCTGATTTGCATCATTCATCTCATCTTGAGAGCTGAGGGCCTCCTCCATCCATCCATGAACACTGACCATCTCAGACATCTCTGTGGCCTTATTGGATGTTCTCAGCAGTGTGTCCTGCGATAAGAGAAGACAAAAAGAGAATTAATTTAAATTCACTAAAAAGCACAAAAAATAATCAATGTAACACAAAACGGGTAATATAATACCATTGAGAAATTAAGTAATATTAATAATAATTATGGATTATGCATAGTAAATTTCATAATTTAACCCTATTCCTACACCCTGTGTTACAAATAAGCTGATTGAATCAAGTCATATAGAACTTATTATACCCTTGTTGTTGTAATTGTTTTTATAAAATGTGTCTTATTATTTTTATTACATTTAATCTTTTGGATAAATGATTTGATAAAGAAGTTGAGAAAATGTACTCAATATATTTTGTTCATATTCACTTCAAATTTTGGCATTAAATAATGCGAAAAGCTAATTCCTGCTTGATTTGAGTACCCAATTATATGTAGATAAAATAATTAAACAGGAATTTGCTTTTCACATTATTGGATAATTGAAGTGACTAGTCAAACAATTAATTGTGTGAAGTTTCTCAACTCCAAATTCAGTAAATTATTCTCACTGTATCAATTACTTATACCGGTAGTGATAGAATAAATGTACTAATGTCAATAAATAGGTACATTGCTACTTGGCTATCCCTTAGTCAGCTATCATTTCTAGCCTTCCTAATGCACATATTGCAAAAGTTCTGAATGCCATCAAAGCCATTAGATTGTAGTTATTTTTTGATTGAAAGCAGAAATATGTAAGAAAATACCAACAAGTGTTTGTACTATTCTATGCTTTATTCCAGTTATTATTCACTTATGTATAAAAATAAATAAATGGAAACTCTGGTCAGCAATAAAAATTCTGTACCACAATGATTACCATATATTTACTGTTAATGGTATGTTAATTGTGTTGTTCCTCTTCCTGTTCAGCCTGCTACTCTTGTGAGGTCTAAGGTGTAAGGTTTAAGTGCTCAAAATTTTATGATAATAATGTAGCACAACCTGAACTTTTTTGCTGGAAAACTATTTTCTGAATTTCAATGCTTGTCAGTAAATAAGGCTTTTTTTTTTTTTAAAGTAACAGAATATGATATGATTTCAGAGTGCAGCCCCTTTTAGATATTATCTAAAACACCATCCCTAACCATTAAAAGCTATTTATTTATTTAACTTAATTATATAGCAATGAAATGTAATTGCACAAGGCTTAGAGAAAATGTTTACCCACTGGTTCCTATTTTACAAAGTGCAGCTGAAAAGACATGCGTATGTGTTTGGGCAGAGGAGGCTGTGGGACCAACTACCCAGCCTGGATCCTGAAGATGGGGCAGCCAGAGTCAGAAGGGCACAATCACATTAACTCCAAGCAGATATTGTCCTTGCTAGGAATACAGTTGAAGATCTTTGAACTGCAAGACATGAGTGCTAACCACTTAGACACCATGTTGATTTTTCTACACAAAATTGCTATTATGTAGTATAATTAGAGGGCAGAAACTGATGCAATAGCTATCTATCTATCTATCTATCTATCTATCTATCTATCTATTTATCTATCTATCTATCTATCTAACTAGTCATAATCTCCACTTACACCAGTCAATAAAAAATACAGCATTCTAGATATAGGTCAACTAAACTCAAAGTTAAGTTTGTCCTATAAGAAAGTAAAATATCCAGTTACTGATCTCTCCCCAGGCGATGAGCTATTTTTTTCAAAGTACATCTATCTTATCTGTTGTATAGTTATTTCTGATTTGATATGACTGCATATAAATGTAGTGCTTTGTAGAATTTTAAATAGCAAACAATGCCCATGTTTGCAGATGCCAGATGCTTATTCTCAGGTGTTTCCCAGGTCTCATTTGATTGCACGTATTGTCTGAGATCTGTCCTCCTTTTTCATGTTAATACCTGAGGACTTCCAAGTCAAAATAAACTCCCTATCTTTTTACATTATGTCACAATGGGCAGCTAAATGCACTTATTTTATTTTGCACTATATTTTACTAACAAAGGTGAGCCCATTCCTTGAATGGAATGTTATTTCTAAGTCCTAAAAACTCCTAATGATGCAAACAAGTTTAATTATTATGTGAATACTGCACTGGTTTGTTGTATACAATAAGTATATATTGTAATGTGCAGCACTGTGTGCAGAATAGACCGGTGTATAGTTTACGTACTGTGTGTGCAAGAGGTTATGTATGAAATGCATTCCTTTACATGACATTTCCTTATTACATTGCTTTTTTAAATATGAAATTACAAGTGACCAGCCAATAGAACAATTTAAATCTTAAATTTTTGCTAAACAGAATATCACAGTAGAGCAAATACTTTGAGGAAAGTGTAATTTAAAAGAAAAAAAATCCCACAAAGTCAGAAAAATGTAAATCAGCAATCAAAATCCTGGAAACGTTGTTGCCAAGTATGCATAAACCATGAACTATTTTTATGTATTATTTTTCATTTTCCAAGCATTTGCAGATTTTTCCCTTTTATAAAATTAATAACACAATAAATGTGGCTTAGGAGCAAAATAATGAATAAATGTAATAAAAATGTAAAGTGATATGCTATTTTTTAAACTACTAGAGATAAACACAAAATAATGTATATTAGCACTAAGACTTAAAATGTAGTCAAGTTCAAAATAAATGAAACCAGAAAGAGAGACTTTACCTTAATCTTGGATAGAAAAAGTTCAGGACTAGCAGGACTTGGCTTCGCACGCAGAGGGTAGAATGTTGCCACCTGAGTTAGTTCAGGCTGTTAGAGAGCTGGACAGCTCCCTGTCTGAGTGGCTGCTGCTGGAATGAGCAGTTCAACGGCTCCTTCCTCTTTACAAAGGTTGTAAGTAAGCCCGGCCCCTTGCTGGAGGCTGAGCTCAAGGTTTTGGTGGTTCTCTCTCTCTACTAAAGCTCCAGGTTTAACCCTTTTCATTCATTGTATGACTTCTGTGAGCAGCGTGGAGTGACGTAATAAAGGCTTCACCAACTTAAAGTCTACATGTTTCAATCTCTTATATTGTACACAATGGTTATGTTTTTAACTCAAAAAAATGTAAAAAATCTGATGAAAACCTGAGATTTTTTTTTTTTTTAAATGCAGTGCTTAGAAATGAATCTGTGATTTAAGCTCTGTGTCTCTTATTGTACAATGAAGTCTACTCTAGTATTACATAAGAAGAGAAAACATAATTTCTCGTCATTCGATTAGAGATGAGCCAACAGTTAAAAAAAATCACTTTGCTCAGAGTTCCCCAAGTCTGTGAAGCCTGAATGTGGGGGATTTACTAGCAACTTCTTTGTCTTCGGTGGGATGCGCCTGTTGACCCAATTGAACTGTCAAAGGTATTTTACCTGTTTACTACAATTTAAAGTATAATGAATTTTTGATTTGCATAGAGTGGTGTGGCGCTAGCACTACTGTCATGTTTTTAATGGGGCTCTGATCACCAATGTCTAATTGCCCTAATCGCCAATGTCACCAGGAATGAAAGTACGGTAAATATAAATCCAAAATTTGTAGTTTATATAACCGAAATAGAACAGAAAAAGAGGGGAAATCTTCTAGTGGGGACACTGTCATCTGTCTGAGGGGGGATTTATTTACTTCAACCAGCTAACCAAGTTAATTGAAAATTTAAAGTACTGTATATAGCAACAAATACAGTAGATATACCTGTTTTACCTTCTAATAGATGCGCAATATATTTTAGCAAATCTTCTGATACAGTCTACATAGTCAGGACCTAAACTGCAGACTATGCTGCAGTTAGACAATACAGTCTTGTCTATGACCCACCCCTTCTTTTGATTGGACAGTGATGGGGCATAAGCACATTGTTTTGCTCATCCCTGTTTAGATTTAGGTAGTCCTAGTAAAACTAGGTCATGGTATCTCACTTACATTTAAAACATTCTGTAAAAAAAAAAAAAAAAAGGAGCCATACCAGCCAGCGGCGTTTTGGCGCGTTTTCTCAAATCAAACCAAAACTCCTGCATGCTGCATCTTTGGTGTACTTTAAGAAAACGTGCCAAAAACGCAGAACATAATAGAAAATCTTTGGGCAACCTGCATGGCCCTTACAGTAAAAAATATCAGTGTGATAAACTGCTATAAACGACTCCCTTCTTTATTACAGTTATCAAGCAAGGGTAAAGCCAAGATCCCTACTACTTTTAGAACTATTGTAGCAGAAAGGTGCACTGATTTCCTTTTTTTTTGCAGTTTTTTGCAGGTATTTCTATGATTTTCCTAATATTAAGCAGTCCCTGCTATCACACTATAAACATAACTGGTGATTAGTACATGCAGTGTCTGGTGCTGACAATAACAATCAATTCATTAGAAATTACTAGCGTTTAAATAAAAGCACCAATCACGCCCAGTGGCATAAGCAGTTGAAAATAACATGTTTGGCGTCATAAATCTGTCAGTAAAATAGCTCTCTGCTTTCAACTTGGAGCAGATGGGTGCAACAGGTTGATTTTTCCAGCTTCACATGGCAAAAATGGTGCATTGGAGGTGGTAAAGGCAAGGGGTGGAGGGAGGGGGGGGGGGGGTTGTAAGAAAACAGCCTGCAGTATTATAACAGAGCCTTCTTTTCACCCAACTGGTGGAAAGGAGCATATGGAACGGCTATTTCTCCCGCTTTCTGTCTGACAAGTCAGCCTGTCTTCCCTTTGTCTCACTTCTGTGTTTCTGCTCGTGCCTCTCATCTAAGTCCTATTGTCCTAAGGCAGTCACATCTGTTCCCGGGCTGTGTCTGCACCAACATTTCTGAAGAGACTGCCCAGTCTTTACAAGGCCTTTATTCACCACTTCCCCTCACTATAAACTTCCGCGTGTGACACTATTTGCATTCGAGAGCTCAGGGAAACTCAATGACTGCTGATTTATGGCATAGACCTAGTAAATCATTTCCAATCTTCTCAAGCTCAGATTTTCCTGATCTGTTCCCACTATCCATTTTAATTGGTTTGAAATTGGCGATCAGCTGTTTTTTTTAATTTATTTTTTATTAAAAAATAAAGTTTAATGCCTCTTCTAAAAAAAAAAAAGTTATCATACCACACCACTGTGGATTTTACCATTTAATAGACCTTTGAAGTTACAGATAAAACAATATATATACTGTATATCTATATACATACAGTATTTTTTTTGTGTAGTAACTCACAGTCACATTTACACATTAAGACTTACAAATAAAAGTCTATTATTGGGTCTCTGGTTTGGAAAATGAAGTGGTATTCAGTAACTACCATGTGAATCATGAATATGTCATGCCATAAAAAATTATGGAGTACATTTCCCTGTATTTTATTTTTATAAAGACTCTGTAAGTAAAGAATAATATTCATTGATCTGCCAGGAATGCAACTTTAAAGTCCTGTTCTGGCCTGGCAATACACAGCTTTGTTAACCCTGCCTAGTGTTTTTGCGAAACTACTCAAACACTACCACTAATGCCCTGTACACACGATCGGTTTTTCCGATGAAAAAAATCCGATGGACTTTCTTCAATCGGAAAAACCGATCGTGTGTGGGCCCCATCTGACTTTTTTCCATCGGTGTAAAAAAAAAGAACATGTTTTAAATTTTTCCGATGGAAAAAAAACCGATAGGAAATTCCGATCGTCTGTGTGGAACTCCAACGGAGAAAAAAACCCACACATGCTCAGAATCAAGTTGACGCATGCTCAGAAGCATTGAACTTAATTTTTCTCGGGTCGTCTGAGTGTTTTACGTCACCGCGTTTTGGACGGTCGGAATTTTGTCTGATGGTGTGTATGCAAGACTGATGGAAGTCAGCTTCATCGGAATTCGGACAGAAAATTCCATTTGATTTTATTCCATCGGAAATCCGATCGTGTGTACAGGGCATAACAGATCCCCACAACGTAAAGGCTAATCATTCTGTAGTCCAAGATAAGAATTAGGAGGTTTAAATAGGCTCCTTGAGATAACACAGGAAGTGTGCTGTGGCCACAGTATAGCTTTGAATTGCAGACAAGATTGGCAGTTTTGTTACACTTATCATAACAAAATGCAATTAATAGTATAAACCAGGGGTCTTCAAACTACGGCCCTCCAGGTGTTCAGGAACTACAATTCCCATCATGCCCAGTCATGTCTGTGAATGTCAGAGGTTTACAATGCCTCATGGGATGTGTAGTTCCACAACAGCTGGGGGGCCGTAGTTTGAGGATCCCTGGTATAAACAATAAACTAAAAAGGAAGCAGAGAGGATTGGTTTATTGTTAGGGTTCACATACACTCTAAAGCAGGGGTGTCAAACTCAATTTCATTGTGAGCCGCATCAGTATTATGGTTGTTCCTTGTGCAGGAACTCAACCACGCCCTCCACCAAACTGCAGTGAACAATGGGTGTGGCCAAATTGCACTAACAGTAGGGGGGATCTTAAAGGGGAAATAAATATCAGGAGTGCGTTGTGTGTGCAGTTCAGGGGTGTGTTACATACAGTGTTGAGTTCAGGGATGCGCTACATACAGAGTGCACTGTTCATGGGTGCACTACCTACAGAGTGCAGAGTTCAGGGGTGCACTACATACAGAGTGCAGAGTTCAGGGGTGCACTACCTACAGAGTGCAGGGGTGTGCTACAGTACATACAGAGTGCAGAGTTCAGGGGTGTGCTACATACAGAGTGCAGGGGTGTGCTACAGTACGTACAGAGTGCAGAGTTCACGGGTGTGCTACTTACAGAGTGCAGAGTTCAGGGGTGCGCTATGTACAGAGTGCAGAGTTTAGGGGTTTGCTATGCATAGTGTGCAGAAATCAGCTCTTTCATAGGCTGTTCACATTTCACGTCCACCCCTCCCCCTGTGTGCGAGGGCCACATGAAATGGCCTGAGGGGCCAGATTCGGACTGCAGGCCTTGTGTTTGACACTTGTGCTCTAAAGGAAACATGTGTTTAAAATGACAGCGATTGATTCACCAACAGTGAATGTTTGGTGAAAGTCATACTTACTGCTTTGTAAATATGCCTCTTAAAGTATAAGTTCACCTTGCAGGTAAAACAACAAAAAACAAAAAGTACATTTACTGTTTTTTTTTGGAGCCTAGAAAGCATTGCACCAGTGATCAGCAGATTGCTGGTGCCATGCAGCACTCCTGCAGACTGTTAGGGGTTGATTTACTAAAACTGGACAGTTAAAAAACTGGTGCAGCTCTGCATAGAAACCAATCAGCTTACAGGTTTCTTTGTCAAAGCTTAATTGAACAAGCTGAAGTTAGAAGCTGATTGCCTACCATGCACAGCTGCACCAGATTTTGCACTCTCTAGTTTTAGTAAATTAACCCCTTAGTGTCAGTGTAACATCATACGGGCAGACGGTTTCACACTGACAGCATTAATCAATGAAGTACCACAGCACTCAACAGCGCCATGGTAGTTCACTGAGAACTACAAGCCGACAGCCGCAAAGGAGACCAATACGTGTAGTTCATTCATTCACAGAACTCTGTGAATGAATGATGCAACCATGTCGGCGGAACCCTGCACCCCTGAGACAGTTGGTACGGGGAACTTCTCCCTTTACTGCTGTCACACAGAGGCAGCAGATCTCTGAGTGGCTGCAGGAGCGGGAACATGTTAAATGTTCCACCCTAAAAATGGGTGGAACATGTAGCATGTTATCAAAGGTGTACTTTTCTTTATCTTTAACCACTTGCCTAAAGGGCACTTTCACCCCCTTCCTGCCCAAGCCATTTTTCAGCTTTCAGCGCTGTCACACTTTGAATGACAATTGCGCGGTCGTGCAACGTGGTACCCAAACCAAATTTGCGTCCTTTTTTTCCCACAAATAGAGCTTTTTTTTTGTGATATTTGATCACCTCTGCGGTTTTTATTTTTTGCGCTATAAACAAAAATAGAGCGACAATTTTGAAAAAAAAACACAATATTTTTTACTTTTTGCTATAATAAATATCCATTTTTTTTATTTTTACTTAAAATTTTCCTCAGTTTAGGCCGATATGTATTCTTCTACATATTTTTGGTAAAAAAAAAAATCGCAATAAGCGTATATTGATTGGTTTGTACAAAAGTTATAGCAGCTACAAAATAGGGGATAGATTTATAGCATTTTTTATTATTTTATTTTTTTACTAGTAATGGCGGCGATCAGGGATTTTTATCATGACTGCGATATTGCGGCGGACACATCGGACAATTTTGACACATTTTTGGGACCATTCACATTTTTACAGCGATCCCTGCTATAAAAATACATTGATTACTGTATAAACATGACTGGCAGGGAAGGGGTTAACACTAGGGGCGAGGAAGGGGTTAAATATGTTCCCTGGAAGTGTTTCTTACTGTGGGGGGGGGAGGGGACTGACTGGGGGAGGTGACTGATGGTTGTCCCATGTACAAGGGACACACCATCGGTCTCCTCTCCCTGACAGGACGTGGATCTGTGTGTTTACACACACAGATCCACAGTCCTGCTCAGTTACTGGGCAATCGCGGGTGCCCAGCGGCCATCGCGGCCACTGGGCACGCGCATCGGGTCTCCAGTGACGCGGCGCGCTCATGCCCCCTAGTGGCTTTTTAGGGCGCAACGTCATATGACATCCGCCCAGAACAACAGGGTCTTCCGCCCGCCGTCATTTCACGGTGGGCGGTTGACAAGCAGTTAAAGTTGACCTAGCCACAGACTTGCAGGTGTTTGCTTCCTTTAAAATACATTTTATTTTCTGTCCTGAACTGCATATTATCTTTGTTCAGGTATTATCCAGGAAAAGTATGTATATACTGAATCATGCTAGAATAGGGTGACCACATTTTTAAACTACCCCCTTCCCAAAAATCAGCTTGTGCTGTAACGAATCACAGCACAGTGATTGGACACAAGAGGTGGGATTTATGATTTCTCCAATCACAAGCAGGGGGCAGGGATTGTGCTCCTCCAGGCATTCCCGGCCAGGACAAGTACTGTCAGTGAGTAAAGCAGTGATGTGGCAGCCTTTTTTGGGGGCATCAGATCGGCCCGCGGGGGTGGCTGTGTCAGTTTCATTCCGGGACACTGTATTGTCCTGGAATGAAGGTGCCCGGGACAGATCTGCAAAATGCGGGACTGTCCCGGGCAATCCGGGGCACGTGGTCACCCTATCCTAGAACCCATGCAGAAGCTTGTTTTTGGCTGTTTATACATGTGGTCTCACACACCCTGTTCCTTTCTCCCCCCTTGTTAGCTGCAAAGAAGCGACAATGCTACAACAATCTTACTGAGTTATATCAGGAGGGGAGAAAAAGAAAATGCTTCCTCCTGTCTGCAGCAGACTTTTGACATCATTCCTCCAATGTCAGGCAATATCAATTGATTGTGCCAGAGTGACAAGGTGTCAAAAGAATAGAAAGCAAAAGAATTAACAGGAATGAAGTGAGAACAGACCTACTAACAAGAAGCACACAGCAATAAAAAGTAAACAGAGGTTTTAACACTTCCTATCCAAGGCACAAAAATGCTTGGGGTAGCCTATTAAGCTTTTTTTTAGGTAAGTCCTCTCCCTCCAACACTCACTTGCACAGATCTCCATTATACATGGATATATGAGACCTGGAAGCTGCAGTACCATAGGCTTTTCAACTATTTCTAACAGGTGAGGGATGCTCTTGAAACAGTGTTTCCTTTTCCTTGTAGTATCACTTACCTCCCAACTTTTTGAGATGGGAATGAGGGACACCTATCAGCAAAAGTATACAGGCATAGGACACACCCCCAGCCACGCCACCTTTAAAGGAGAATTGTACAAAAAAAAAACAAGATTGGTTAAACCCAAAAGTGCTTTTTTACCACTACTATTCCTTTATATTGGCTTTCGGAATTTATAAACATAGCAATCTAAAAATCAGATGAAAGGTTTGGCCCTAGCATTTTATATACAACTATATAGATCAGGAAAAATGAGGATGAATGAGGGACAGAGGGATATTGTTCTAAATCAGGGACAGTCCCTCGAAATCAGGGACAGTTGGTATCACTGAGCTTGGTATATTCTTGTTGTTGTTGAGGTGATCCAATTGAGATTTTCCTTGGTAAAGTTAACTGATCAGGTTTGCATTTTTGCTGGGTGTTGGTTATTGTCAGCCTCAAATAGATACTTATACAATGTGAATAAAATGTCTGTTTTCAATGCAATTATGTTAGTTGGATGTAGAGTCATGGGCGCGCTACCAGTGGATGTTTATCTAGCCTTAAACCTAATGCAGCAAATAATGGACCACAGACCCTAGCTGACAAAAAAATATCATTCTAGATCATTTTTTTGCTTCCTTCCAATATCGGCTCTAGGATGTATTTATTCAGTGGCACAGGAACATGGGTATTAACCATTCCTCTTTTCATTGGGGGGCCCATACAGCCTTCTATATTCATATTCAAAATTCCTTTCCATTGCCAACACCCAGAACAAGTGTGTCGTTAGATCCCTGTAATGTGACCTGGGCAAGTCACAGGTATAAGTCCCCTGTGGTGACAGGAGGTAAACTTTGCCCTCTAGCTCTCTATCTGGTTAACAAAGCTTTATGCAGGTGCTACAGATACAAATACATATGAACAAAGGCATGTGTAGGATCTGCTGCTCTGCTGTACATAAAAACGAAGAAACCATCAGAAATTGTGTGTTATGTATAAAATGCATATATAGATATCTCTCTCTCTCTATATATATATATATATATATATATATATATATCTAGCACACCCACCCCAGACTTTACCTGCTTTTCTTTACTTGGCTCCTCCGCAGGAAAGAATTAGGCACACTGCACTATCAGCCCGTACCCTCCTGGATGGGGAGGTTGAGCGGTGTTAGTTTTCGGGCCTGCATGCGGCTGGTGTTAGAATCCTCCCCGAGCTGATCTCGCCTCTGCATTAGTCAGAGACAAGTCCTTAATTCTCCCCAGTAAAGTAACTGTCCACATCAACTGAAAGTCCAACCTTTGTATTTATTTCACCACGGATAACAAATAGTCTCTATGAGAGCAGACAGGTTGATATGAGACACAGGTCAGATAAGGTGGGATGAGGTCCAGGCACAAACTCAATTTTGGTTCTCTTACTGTTCTGATTTCACGAACAGGTTTGGGTGCACAATCTCTGCCACAGACCGGGTGAATATGAAAAGTCACTGCCACTGACTTGTTGAAGTTGGTCACTGCCACTGACCTCGTGAATAGGGCCTTGCCCTATTTGGTCACTGCCACTGACCTGGTGTGCATAGAGTCACTGCCACTATGACCTACAGAACATGCACTTCCTTCTTGAAGAAACTTGGCCCATGTCAAGGAGAAGAACCTCCCTCTGGAGAGTTACCAGAGGCCCCCACTGTCACCACGACTCTGCGCTGGGTCTTCAGAAGGGGTCACCTCCCTGGCCTCCTCGATCCTGGACATGGGTCCCCTCACAAGGCGGCACCCTGGGAGCCCTCAATCAACGGCGGAACCTAGCCGAAGGCACTGGGCTCCGGGCCTCAAATAGTACCTCACCCCAGACTGAAGGTGTCTGGGATGGAACAGGAACTCGGCCTCCGGGCCTAGGGCACCCGGAGACGACACACACACCACCCAGGCTGAATGTGCCTGGGCGCGACCTCTCTGGAAGATGGCCACCCCTTTTTATACCCTCTCCCGACAGGCACAGCAGATTCCCCGCCCCACCGTCACTACTGCCGAGAGGGGACAAAAAAAGCACAGCCCTGTATCAGCGGTTCAACCCTGGCCCATGGCAACAGCGCCACCCGTAGGCCACAGGGAACAGTACACCAATATTATCTCCCAGGGACAGAAATGGTCCAAGAAACCTAACAATTAGTGTATCTGAGCCTAATTACCACTCAGATACTCCCCCTAAATATAGCACCCCGCTACATATATATAAATATATCTATATATAAAACTATAAAATGTATACAATCCCAGAAGTATCAATACTAGTTAATGAGTCTATTGCTATCACAGCTGGCTGGGGAAAGGCTGCCTCCTGAGCAGGCTGGGTACCCAAACACTGCAAGAGAGAAAAGGGATGCGAAGAGAGGCGCCAAGCTGCCAATAGTGTAGAAAGTTTTATTAGTAGAAAAAGTTAAAATACAAAGCGTATGCATTCACGGACATTGCTGGTGTAAAGCATTGAAACAAGCTCCATGTAAAAGTCAACAGTTCCAAATCCAGTCCACACCAGAGCCACTGACAGGAGCACAGTGAAGCTGGGGCAGCATTCCAAGCAAGCAAGCCATCACGAGACTCGATCTGTCAAGGAGCTGGCAGGAAGCTGTCAACCATCCAGGGTGCTGTGACCAATCATAACATATTTCAGAGGCCAAACCTTGCCTTCTTTATCAGCCTAGCTGATTTATTGCAATAGAGTTTATATATAGCTCCTGTTATTATAGTTACAGTAAGCCTGTCCCTTCTGGTCTGGGATTCTATAGCCAGTGTTAGCTTAGGGCTCAATAACCAGCTTAGGCCACAGCCAAGTTAGGCATCTGATGGACACTTCTGGTAGTTCGAGGTCCAGTTGCATGTCAGATTAGAAACTACTAGGGTGGGACTAAAGGGCAGAAGAGATAGGTTGACACTGAATTCCAGTGCCACAACATAGTTTTTGCGAGTGAGAAGATGCATTCCAGGCAAACACGGACGCCGCTTCACAATTGTCCTCAGAGGCCCATGCAACTGGACTTTGCTGCAACATTCATGTGGAGGTATCTCTATTAATAACTATATATTCCCAGGACTCCTGTTGGGCCCTTTACTGATAATACCTGTTTGTACATCGGATGTATGTACTATTGTTAATCTTTTCCTATTTAAAGCTTGTATTATTTCCATACTGGTTTGCATCTATATACTTATCGTTAATGTTATATGCTGGTTGCAGTAGTTCTTCTGTTCCCAACCACTTTGATTAGATTACTGGTTTATTTTCCAGTAAGGGAATCTCCTCTGTTCACAGAGGCCGTGTCCTGGATGGGGACACTTCCAACTTTATTATCAATTCCACTCTTCCACTTAGGCTACTTTCACACTGAGGCGCTGGATGCGCTGGCGGTATAGCGGCGCTATTTTTAGCGCCGCTATACCGGTTTTTTTGCCGCGATTTGCGGGTGCTACCGGGGGTATTTTAACCCCCGCTAGCGGCCGAAAAAGGGTTAAAAACGCCCGCAATAACGCCTCTTTGAGGCGTTTTGCGGGCGTATTAGAGGCGCTACCCCATTGATTTCAATGGGCAGGGGTGCTATAGGAGCGCTATTTTTAGCGCTCCTATTGCGCCTCAAAGATGCGGCTTGCAGGAGTTTTTTTAGCCTCCTGCAAGCGCAACGCTCCAGTGTGAAAGCCCTCGGGCTTTCACATTGGATAGTATTGAGAGGCTTTTTTGGGGCGCATTGCAGGCGCTATTTAAAGCGCAATAGCGCCTGCAAAGCGCCTCAGTGTGAAAGGGGCCTAAGTAAAGGTTCTGGTTCTCTTATTTACCTACAGGTTTAGGGCAATACCTTGTTTGAGGAGGACCATTTCTCATAGAACCCCCCCAAAAGAGGGCTACACATATATATTTAGCTGAACAGTTTTTTGTTTTTTTTATTGCAGACAGTAGATGAAATATAATTTTGATAGAAATCTTTTAAGATAATGAAGGAACTTTAAAGAAGTGAATCACTAACATTGCATCAGAAATCAGTATGATCATTGGTGGAAACTTGTGTACTAGTGCCCTGTCAGTGCCCCTGTGGCTTTGTCATTGCCCCCTTCCCTGGGACTGATCAGAAGGTATTGCTTTGCTAAAGGCTTCTCGGGGGAATACAAACTGAAAGCAGCCCATCTGTCGGCTTTTAGGTTTTCAACTGTCCCTGCATCATCTCCACATTCCCTCCCTCCCTCGCTATTGCCTCCCACTTCTCAATTGCAATGCTCTTCTCATTAACCTTTCCAGTTATGTGTTCCCAACAAAAGGAGGGGACTGGGATTGTTAGTATACGATCTGATCACCACTACAAGCATGAATTAGATAATAATAGGGGACTTCTGGCGGGAGCCAGTTTAGGGGAAAATTTTAGCCAACGTAAAGAAATACTGGATACCTGCAATGAACTCATAAACTGATAATTGTGAATATTTGTATAGAATTTTATACCATGTGCATCAGTTTTGAAACCAAAGGCACTTTGGGAATTAAAAGTAAGTCCAGACTTGACAAAAATGGCACTCACCCAGTGTAGACAAAAGATTTAAATTATATATATATATATATATATATATATATATATATATATATATATATACTGTATATATATATTTTTTAATCATTTAAATTGCAACCATTGCATGTTTTCAATTAGAAGAAGCAAACATTCTATAATTCAGAAGCAAATGACACTCATTGTCCATCAGTGTGAAGAAAAAAAAAAAGTCCTGATTTGTAAAGTGCCTCAGATAATCATAAACAGACTCCTGGCCCTTATGCTTCACCAGTAAGGTTCCAGAGCACCTTTTAACAAGTTCAACAGGCTTTATTTAAAAATTGCAGGTATTTATATAGCAATGACAATTTATGCAACGCTTTACACATTGTACATTCACATCTGTCCCTGCCTAAAGCCTAGAACACACAATGAGATTATCAGACGAATGATCGTCCATTTTTTTTTTTACATCCTAGTCTCCATATCAAAAACAAATAGGTTATCAAGTATGAAAAGTCTCGTACGATAGAATAAAAATTCGGAAGTGATGTAATGTATGTATTGTATTTTCGGACAAACACTGTACTGATTAAACAAAAACCTACAATCTGGTATCGAGATACCAGATCGTACGAGAAATTTTTTCATGTTTGTCTCTTTGTATAATTTCAGACGAAAACTGGGTACTAATGATCAGATTATCGTACGGTCACTTTGAAAGCTGTATCTTTTGTACTATATTCTGATTGTGTGTACTAAAAGGAGCTTACAATCTAAGATCCTTATCTCACATGCACCCACCAGATATATCATTATGATCACTGACCTTTTTAAGTGAATAACATTGATGATCTCATTACAATGGCACTTGAAAGTCGTTGGAATATATTAGGCAGCAAGTCACCATGTGGTCCCTGAGGTTGATATGTTGAAAGCAGAGAAATTGTCAAGTGTAAGGATTTAAATGATTTTGACAATGACCAAATTATATTGGCTAGATGACTGGGTCAGAGCAACTTCAAAACTGCAGCTTTTGTAGGATGTTCCTGGTCTGCAGGACCGTCCAAAAATGGTCCAAGGTAGAAAAACCGGTGAACCAGCGACAGGGTCATGGGTGGCCAAGGCTCACTGATGCACGTGGGGATCAAAGGCTAGCCTGTGTAGTCCAATCCAGTAAAAGAGCTACAGTAGCTCAAATTTGCAGAAAAAGTTAATGCTGGTTCTGATAGAAAGGTGTCAGAACACAGTGCATCAGTTTGTTGCATATGGGGCTGTGTAACCACAGACCGGTCAGAGTGCCCATGCTGACCCGTGTCCTCAGCCAAAAGTGCCTACAATGGGCATGTGAGCATCAAAACTGGACCACGGAGCAATGGAAGAAGGTGGCCTGGTCTGATGAATTCAGAAATGGTTTGAGGAACACAACGAGTTTAAGGTGTTGACTTGGCTTTCACATTCTCCAGATCTCAGTCCTATCGAACATTTGTGGGATGTGCTGGAAAAACAAGTCCGATCCATGGAGGCCCCACCTGGTAACTTACAGGACTTAAAGAACCTGCTAAAGCGGCTTGGTGCCAGATACCACAGCATACCTTCATCTAGTGGAGTCTATGGGGGTTATTTACTAAAGGAAAATCCACTTTGCACTACAAGTGCAAACTACAAGTGCAAAGTGCTCTGCAAGTGCAATTGGAAGTGCAGTCGCTGTAAATCTAAGGGGTAGATCTGAAATGAGGGAAAGCTCTGCTGATTTTATTATCCAATCATGTGCAAGCTAAAATGCGTTTTTTTATTTTCCTTGCATGTCCCCCTCGGATCTACAGCGACTGCACTTCCAAGTGCACTTTCAGTGCAATTTCAAGTGCACTTTGCACTTGTAATTTGCACTTTGTAGTGCAAATTGGATTTGCCTTTCGTAAAAATTACCCCCTATGCTTTGATGGTCTATGGTGGGTGGTCATAATATTGTGGTTGATTGGTGTATATACTAAGGCCAATTAAGACAGGAGCCAATTAACCTACAGCGAGTGTGGGAGGAAGCCCCCACAAGCACAAGGAGAACATGCAAATTGCATTCAGGTAGTGTCTTGATTGGGATTCCACTAAAGGACCCCAGTGCTGCAAAGCAAGAGTGCTAACCACTTAGCCACTATGCTTTCATTATTATTATTATTAATATTATTGTACAGGATTTATATAACGCTAACAGTTTACGCAGCGCTTTACAACTTGAGGGTAGACAGTACAAATACAATTTGTTTGCAATCTAAGAGACAGGGACAAGAGATACAAGATTCATATGCAATTGCTAGCAGAGCTTTTAAGGTTGTGCTCTGATTTACCTCCATATGTCTCTCTTCTCCTCTTCGATCACAAATTTTACTGGCGGTGGCCAATGGAAGGACTAGAGGTTGTGGATCAGCGCATGACTACCCAACTCCGGTTGCAGTTTTCATAATAGAGATCTGTGTTTTGGGGCTTTGAGGATTTTAGATTTAAACTGACAATGCCTGCAGGCACTTGGAGATGGCTGCTATACAGACCCGGGATATTTTATGATTGTCACAGGTTTGCTTTACTCATCTTTCATCTTCCATCTCCTCTCCTCTGTGATGTTGAATTTTCTAAATATTAACCTCCCTGCCGGTATTACCGAGTCTGGCTCGGGGTGAAATTTCAGCACCAAAAGCGGTAAACCTGAGCCAGACTCAGGATTGCATTGCAGTAATCCAGGCAGAGTTACTTATCTTGTCCCCTGGACCCTGCGATGCCTCCCCGCTGTGTCTCCTCGCTTGATTCACACACTGCCGAGTGCCGTCGAGCTCCGTTCCCTGCGAAGTTACGACGCACGGGGACGGAGATCGGCGCCAAATTCAAAAAAGTTAAAACACAGTACACATACAGTATACTGTAATCTTACAGATTACAGTACTGTATAAAATAATTACACACTCCCTTTGTCCCTAGTGGTCTGCCCAGTGTCCTGCATGCACTTTTATATAATAAAAACTGTTCTTTCTGCCTAGAATTTGGAGATTGTCCAGAGCAACCAAAAAGTGTCCCTTTATGTCAAAAGTGGTTTTAGACCAGCTAGAAAACAGCGATAATAAATTAGAATCACTCGCAGAATTGAGCGGTAGCGATTTGTGGGGAAATTCGTCATCAAACACTGAAAAACACTTTTATTATTATTATATTATTATTTGTTATAATTCTTGCGCACTCACCCCAGACTTTACCTGCTTTTTTCTTTTACTTGGCTCCTCTGCAGGAAAGAATGAGGCACACCGCACTAGCAGCCCGTATCCTCCTGGATGGGGAGGTTGAGCGGTGTTAGTTTTTTTTCGGGCCTGCCTGCGGCTAGTGTTAGAATCCTCCCGAGCTGATCTCATCTCTGCATTAGCCAGAGACAAGTCCTTAAAGTGGAGGTCCACCCTGAAAAAAACTTCACACTAAAAATAAAAAATAAATAAAAAAAAATTAATAGAAAAAAAAAAAAATTATACTCACCCTAAATGCCTGTTGCTATGCAGAAGTCCCCTAATCTGCCGCTATTGTTCCTCTTCTCCGTCCGCGGTGGCTCTCCTTCCGCTTCCTCTTCTTGTGAATGGGCCGCGCTGCCTTCTGGGAACTGTGTGTATCCCAGGAGGCAAGCCGCCCATTCACAAAGCGCCGTGCGAGTGGCGCATGCGCAGTAGGAAACGGGCAGTGAAGCCGTACGGCTTCACATCCTGTTTCCCCTACTCAGAATGGAGGAGCCGGGAGCCTGCCAGCAGCGATCGATCGCCGCGGCAGGACCGACATCGCGGGAGAGTAGGACAGGTAAGTGTCCTTATTAAAAGTCAGCAGCTACACTGTTAGTAGCTGCTGACTTTTTTTTTTTCCTGCACCACCGCTTTAATTCTCCCCAGTAAAGTAACTGTCCACATCAACTGAAAGTCCAACCTTAGTATTTATTTCACCACGGATAACAAATAGTCTCTATGAGAGCAGACAGGTTGACACAAGACACAGGTCAGAAAGGTGGGAGGAGGTCCAGGCACAAACTCAATTTAGGTTTCTCTCACTGTTCTGCTTTCACGAACAGGTTTGGGCGCACGGTCTCTGCCACAGACCGGATGAATATGAAAAAGTCACTGCCACTGACTTGGTGAAGTTGGTCACTGCCACTGACCTCGTGAATAGGGCCTTGCCCTATTTGGTCACTGCCACTGACCTGGTGTGCATAGAGTCACTGCCACTATGACCTACGGGACATGCACTTCCTTCTTAAAGAAACTTGGCCCATGTTAAGGAGAAAAACCTCCCTCCAGAGAGTTACCAGAGGCCCCCACTGTCACCACGACTCTGCGCTGGGTCTTTAGAAGGGGTCACCTCCCTGGCCTCCTCGATCCTGGATACGGGTCCCCTCACAAGGCGGCACCCTGGGAGCCCTCAATCCCAGGCGGAACCCAACCGGAGGCGACACACGCACCACCCAGGCTGAAGGTGCCTGGGCGTGACCCCTATGGAAGATGGCCACGCCTTTTAATACCCTCTCCCGACAGGCACAGCAGGTTCCCCGCCCCGCCGCACTGCTGCCGAGAGGGGACAAGAAAAGGCACAACCTTGTATCAGTGGTTCAACCCTGGCCCACGGCAACAGCACCACCTGGAGGCCACAGGGAACAGCACACCAACACTATCTCCCAAGGACAGAAATGGTCCAAGAAACCTAACAATTGTGTACCTGAGCCATACTACCACTCAGATACTCCCCTTAAAATATAGCACCCCGCTACATAATTATTTTATAGTTATTTATTATATTATAATTTATGATTTTGTTTTTTTAACTTTATCATACCCGGGATGTCTACTAGACTCTGGTTTGGACAGATTTAAGTGAGTTATTCCTAAGACTTCCAGGCCTACAATTTAAAACGCCAAATTTCCATGCAGAATAATGGTACCGCTTTCAGCACCTAAAATCTGACAGAATTATACCGCCAGGGAGGTTAAAATTGAACTCCAAGCAAATAGCTAAAATTCATATACGGGCTGCTTTACCTACCAAAAGATTTAAATTTTGGCCCATATTGTCCTGAGATCTACAAAGCTATACCACACCTCACAGCCCTGTCTGGAAGGGCAAAAGACCTGATTTTATTTTGCTATAATAAAGTAACATTTACAGGTCTTGTCCCGATCCCAGTCTGTGAACAGTTAAAGGAGAAGCATATGCCTGACGTGCTCTGCTCTCTGCTTCTACACCCTGTTCCAAATTATTATGCCAATGATATTTTTCTCATTTACCTAAATAATTGATGTAAACAACAGTCAGCATAATTCTCATGTTATCAACTATTAAGAGTACAATTCAAATTTTATTGAACAAACCTCATAATGATAACAGTTTTTTTTTTTCATAATAAAAAACCTACAATGCACTGTTCCAAATTATTACGCACAGTAAGTTTCAAAACACTTTATAGGTTGTAAAGAACTGAAAATTGTCATTTGTTGTGTTTGCAGCATAATTACTTAAATCAAAAGCTATTTCTATCAAACTTTGAACAACATTTTAACTTTTTAAACATTTTAACAGGTCACGTTACATTTTAACATAGGACCCCTTATTTGATAGCAGCTTCACAAGTCTTGCATCCATTGAACTTGTGAGTTTTTGGACAGTTTCTGCTTGAATTTGTTTGCAAGATGTCAAAATAGCCTCCCAGAGCTGCTGTTTGGATGTAAACTGCCTCCCACCCTCAGAGATCTTTTGCTTGAGGATGCTCCAAAGGTTCTCAATAGGATTGAGGTCAGGGGAGGATGGAGGCCACACCATGACTTTCTCTCCTTTTATCCCCATAGCAGCCATTGATGCAGAGGTATTCTTTGCAGCATGAGATGGTGCATTGTCATGCATGAAGATGATTTTATTACAGAAATTATAGTTCTTCCTTCTGTACCAGGGAAGGAAGTGGTCAGTCAGGAACTCCTCATACTTTGCAGAAGTCATCTTTACACCTTCGGGGACCCTAAAGGGGCTGACCAGCTCTCTTCCCATGATTCCGGCCCAAAACATGACTCCACCACCGCCTTGCTGATGTCGCAGCCTTGTTGGAACAGGGTGGCCATCCACCAACCATCCACTACTCCATCCATCTGGACCATCCAGGGTTGCACGGCACTCATCAGTGAACAGGACTGTTTGAAAATTAGTCTTCGTGTATTTTTCTGCCCAATGCAGCCGTTTCTGCTTGTGAGCATTGGTTAGTGGTGGCCTAATGGAAGATTTATGCACAGTTGCAAGACTCTGGAGGACTCTACACCTTGATGTCCGTGGGACTCCAGAGGCACCAGCAGCTTCAAATATCTGTTTGCTGCTATGTATTGGTGTTTTAGCAGCTGCTCTCTTGATCCGATGCATGGATCTGGCAGAAATCTTCCTCAATGTGCCTTTATCTGCACGAAACCCGTCTGTGCTCTGAATCAGCCACAAATCTCTTAATAGTGCGATGATCACGCTTAAGTTTTCGTGAAATATCTCATGTTTTCATACCTCGTCCAAGGCATTGAACTATTTCACTCTTTTCGGCACCAGAGAGATCCTTTTTCTTCCCCATATTGCTTGAAAATGGTGCTGTGCTTAATAATGTTGAACACCCTCCTTTAGTAGTTTTTCCTTTAATTGGGCTCACCTGGCATATCTAATTATCACAGGTGTCCGAGATTGTTTTCAGTGATCAAAAGAGCCCTCAGGCTGGGTTCACACTAGTGCGACACGACAGCCGTCCTACTTTGGATCCGACTTTGCCCCACGACATGAAGCCGACATATGTCCGACTTTCAATGTACGGGGATCCGACTTGGATCCCCGCCAATACCAGGTACTGTGTTTGGTATGAATCTTGAGGGGGAACTCCAGGCCAAATTTTAAATAAAAAACCGGCATGGGTTCCCCTCCAGGAGCATACCAGGCCCTTGAGTCTGGTCTGGATTTGAAGGGGAACCCCTACGTCGAAAAAACGGCTTGGGGGTCCCCCCCAAAATCCAAACCAGACCCTTATCCGAGCACACAACCTGGCAGGCCGCAGGGGAAGATGGGGGGACGAGAGAGCGGCCCCCCCTCCCTCCTGAACCGTACCAGGCCGCATGCCCTCAACATCGGGGGTGGGTGCTTCGGGACAGGGGGGTGACCTGCGGCCCCCCCACCCCAAAGCACCCTGTCCCCATGTTGATGAGGACAGGGCCTCTTCCCGACAACCCTGGCCGTTGGTTGTCGGGGTCTGCGGGCGGGGGCTTATCGGAATCCGGGAGCCCCCTTTAATAAGGGGGCCCCCAGATCCCGGCCCCCCACCCTATGTGAATGAGTAGGCCTCCGCTATCTTCTTCCAGCTCTTATTAAAGGGGGCTCCCAGATTCAGATAAGCCCCCCGCCCCCAGACCCCGACAACCAACGGCCAGGGTTGTCGGGAAGAGGCCCTGTCCTCATCAACATGGGGTCAGGGTGCTTTGGGTTGGGGGGGCGCAGGTCGCCCCCCTCCCCCGAAGCACCCACCCCCTCATGTTGAGGGCATGCGGCCTGGTACGGTTCAGGAGGGAGGGGGGGCGCTCTCTCATCCCCCCTCTTCCCCTGCGGCCTGCCAGGTTGCGTGCTCGGATAAGGGTCTGGTTTGGATTTTGGGGGGGACCCCCACACCGTTTTTTCGGCGTAGGGGTTCCCTTTCAAATCCAGACCAGACCCAAGGGCCTGGTATGCTCCTGGAGGGGGAACCAATGCCGGTTTTTTATTTAAAATTTGGCCTGGAGTTCCCCCTCAAGAGCAGCACAGCACAAGTCGCATGCCAAAGTCGGATCATGCAAGACTGCGGTCCGACTTTGATCCGACTTCAATGATAGTCAATGGGCTGAAGTCGGATCAAAGTCAGACTGAAGTAGTACAGGGAGCATTTTCAAAGTCGGACCGACATGTGTCGGACCAGTTAAGACGGCTCCCATAGGGAAACATTGATTTTCACACGTCATGCGACATGAGCTCCCAATGTCGGAGCGATTGTCGTCCCAGTGTGAACCCGGCCTCAGACACAATGCCATCCATGAGTTAAACTGAAAAACAAAATATTTAATCTTTGTAACACTGAAATAGAATTTGCATAATAATTTGGAACAGGGTGTATCAGCATGCCACTTTTACTGTAGTACACAAGCATTAAAAACAACTGACTGGCTTCTTCTCCTGTTTCTCCATCTCACAGACTTAGCTTTGCTGTACAGGGGATTGCAAGAAGTTGATAAGGCAACATTTCACTGTTTGCATAAACAAAAATTGTAACCATGTATACATGAATACAGAGATGCATTTATTTTATAGTTCAGCTGCATGAATAAATCATGGGGTCTATGCAGTGGGATTTTAAAGCCAAACCCCAGCCAAAAATAACAAGATAAATACAAACAGCCCATTAAAAGATTAAATAACACAACCAGCTTTTGTTGCATTATTCATCTTTAATCCAGGGATTTCCACCACAGTTTTTAGTTCCTGGACCAACATGGGCAGTGAAGTTTGACACGGTGAGTGGCCAGAGCCGCTGTGGCGTCACTCCCGCGCATGCGCATGGTGCCCTGCACCTGTGACGTCAGCGGCTGCATGCAGGGTGAATATCTCCTAAACGATGCACAAGGTAAAAATAACAAAGCAGGCTTTACCACCGCTTTAAAGGAAAGCTTCAGTATACATAATATTTGGTTGTAAAGTAACACTTGGAATTTTCTGTTATTAAAGAGGAACTAAACCTCCCAAAATACTTAATTTTACCTACCAACGATGCAATGGTTACATAGTACATGCAAAGCGCCTTTAAAGTGCCTCTCCTGTCACTCCAATGTGAAGGATTAGTAAGCTCCAATATATTACATTTTTGGTTTTGAGTTTAAGCCTTTGTTCACATTGAATGCGGCTTTGAAATCCTACAACTTCACTTGAAATCACACGATTTCAAAGCCGCATGTTAGTGTGACTTCAGGTGTGACTTGGCTGGCATCTGTGCAACTTTGTGCACAGATGTCTATCCAAGCCGCACCTGAAATCACCAAAAGTAGTGCAGGAACTACTTTTTCAAATCGGTGAGGCACCGCAAAGTTGGCATTGCATCGATTTGAACAGTTCCCTTGCCAACAATAGGGTGCGACTTGTTATGCGACTCGACCTGCCAGATAGCATGACAAGTCGCACCGGTGTGAACAGGGGCTAATACTGCTCTAACTTTGTTCTGCACACATGCCTGTGCTAAAGTTTGCAATTCAGTTCTTCACTGATATGTTTTAAAATGTACAAAAACCTTTATAAATACTGCAGAAACATTTCATTTTGTGGACATGCTATTTCTGAAACCTCATTACTTCTGTAGCACTACCCCCGTAGGAGCTTCTGGTTAGGTTTGGGTTTTGCACGTTACCTCTTCAGCTTCGTTGTCCGGGTAGGAAAGTCTGTAGTAAGTACTGTCCACACTTTATTTTCTTATGCAGTAAAACTTCAAGAGAAAATAGAAGGTATAGAAGAGCAGGGGAAGGTTCAGGCACTCGCCACAAAATGCAACAATATCAGCTCAGAGTCACTCACCACTCTCAATGTTAGAGTGGGTATTGGTCACCCCGGATAGTCCCCTCTCACATGGCCTAGCAGCCAGGATGACACACAAGAATCAGCAACGGGGTAGTCTCTGCCACAGACTGCCCAAGGTGAAATGGGTCTCTGCCACAGACCCTTTTAAAGTGAACAAAGTCTCTGCCACAGACCTTTTAAAGTTGAGCAAATGGATAGTCCAGGAATCCTCTGCCACAGGATTTCAAAGTCCCAAACTTCCAGCCTTACAGTGAAAGAGCCTTTAAGCCAATCTGGCGAACTGCAGGGCTTGTGGTATAGTGGATCCCTCCTTGATAAAGTCACCAGGCCTCACACAAGACAGCAGCACTTTGCCGGTCTCCTCCAGGGCAGGTCATCCCCTGGTCTCCTTTATTTAGACAGCTTCCTCCCCATTTGGACGGACAGCTTGGGATCTCTTCTCCGAGTGAAGGCCCCAGCCAGACTAGCTGGGCCTACTAGATAGCGATGCAGCCTGAGACCAGAATCACACACACATACCTCGCACCCGGAGGGCCACGAGGCGAAGACGAACCCTGATCAATGGCGTCTGCCCCTTAAGTATCCCCTCCCAGCAGGCACAGCGGGTCGACCACTCCCACTGCACCGCTGCCGAGAAGTGACACTCAATGCACCATGGTTCGCCCGTGTTCCAACAGGTGCCTGAGGTGGTAACGCCACCTACAGGCAATAAGGGAAACTGCTATCGGGCAAACCACAGCTAGAACAGAGGTAATTTCAATATAATTCAACCGTCTGAGCCCAACTACTGGCTCAGTCATCCCTCTAAATTTTAAATAGTGTCCCAACCTTTTGGGGAGGGTGCTACACTTCTATACCATGAAATGTGTTCACTGTACAGGACCAAAAGTCAACATTCAGACAGCTTTGTACATCTACAGGGAATGCGATGGGCACAGGTTTTATCACAATACTGACAGGTAATGTGATTATAGTAAAGCAGAACCCCCCACATGTTATTTTGAAAGATATAATGAATTACACCGGAACAGCCTATTTCAATATATACAGTGCCTTGCAAAAGTATTTACCCCCTTGGCATTGTTCGTGTTTTGTTGCCTCACAACCTGGAATTAACATGAATTGTTTGAGGATTTGGATCATTTAATTTACAGAACATGCCCACAACTTTGAAGATTTTTTTTTATTTATTGTGAAGCAAACAACAAATAGGAAAAAATAACAGAAAAAGTCAATGTGCATAACTATTCACACCATTAAAGTCAATACTTTGTAGAGCCTCCTTTTGCGGCTATCAAAGCTCCAAGTCGCTTTGGATAAGTCTCTATGAGCTTGCCACATCTTACCACTGGGATTTTTGCCCATTCCTCCTTGCAAAACTGCTCCAGCTCCTTCAAGTTGGATGGTTTGCGCTTGTGAACAGCAATCTTTAAGTCTGACCACAGATTTTCTATTGGATTGAGGTCTGGGCTTTGACTAGGCCATTCCAACACATTTACATGTTTCCCCTTAAACCACTCAAGTGTTGCTTTAGCAGTGTGTTTGGGATAATTGTCTTGCTGGAAGGTCAACCTACTTTCTAGCCTCAAATCTCACACAGAGTTGTACAGGTTTTGCTCAAGAATATCCCTGTATTTAGCACCATCCATCTTTCCCTCACGCTGACCAGTTTCCCGGTCTGGACTGCTGAAAAACATCCTCACAGCATGTTGGGATGGGGATGATGTTCTTTGGGTGATGTGGTGTGTTGGGTTTGCGCCAGACATAGCATTTTCTTTGATGGCCAAAAAGTAAAATTTTAGTCTCATCAGACCAGAGCACCTTCCTCCATACATTTTGGGAGTCTCCCACATGCCTTTTCGCAAACTCAAAGCGTGCCATTTTGTTTTTTGCTGAAAGTAATGGCTTTCTTCTGGCCACTCTGCCATAAAGCCCAACTCTATGGAGCGTACGGCTTATTGTCGTCCTATGTACAGATACTCCAGTCTCTGCTGTGGAACTCTGCAGCTCCTCCAGGGTTACCTTAGGTCTCTGTGATGCCTCTCTAATTAATGCCCTCCTTGCCTGGTCAGTGAGTTTTGGTGTGCAGCCGTCTCTTGGCAGGTTTGCTGTTGTGCCATGTTCTTTCCATTTGGTGATGATAGATTTGATGGTGCTCCTAGGGATCATCAAAGATTTGGATATTTTTTTATAACCTAACCCTGATTAGTACTTCTCAACAACATTGTCAATTACTTGTTTGGAGAGTTCCTTGGTCTTCATGGCAGTGTTTGGTTAGTGGTGCCTCTTCCTTAGGTGTTGCAGCCTCTGGGGCCTTTCCAAACGGTGTGTATATGTAATGACAGATCATGTGACACTTAGATTGCACACAGGTGGACATCATTTCACTAATTATGTGATTTCTGAAGGTAATTGGTTGCACCAGAGCTTTTTATGGGCTTCATAACAAAGGGGGTGAATACATACGCACATGCCAATTATCAGTTTTTTATTTCTGAAAAATAGTTTTATGTATATATTTTTCTAATTTTACTTCACCAACTTAGACTATTGTGTTCTGATCCATCACATATAATTCAGATTAAAAAAAACATTGGCTGTAATGTAACAAAATAGGTAAAAAGCCAAGGGGGGTGAATACTTTTGCAACACATTGTAGAAAGCAGAAGGAAGTAAGGTGCGATAACATTCCTGAAATCTTCTAAGTTATAAAGCTGTCCTGGACATGATTTTATTTTCATTATCTGGAAATTCATGTGAAAGCATTATTTCCAGAGCACACAAAGTATATTGCACACGCATGCCTCTGTTAGGGCTCCTTCACATGTTCTTATTGATATTGCCACCCCCCTGAAAAGCGATTTGTGATGGACAAGCAGCAAGGAGGTGGCAAAATGTTGTCTTCTCACTGCCTGTTTTAAAGTATATGTAAACCTTCACATTGTAAAACAACCCATTCAGTTTAAAATAGAAATGAAAGGCAAAAAAATTGTGCATAGATATAAAAAGAAAACATTATAAACACTCCCCCCCCCTTTTGTTTATAAGTGATCACATTCCCTCTGTTCTCAGCTGCATAAGAGCTGGGGGAGGAGAAACAGCAGGACACTAATCTTCCCAGTGAATGGCTTTGCGGAGGTGGGGGTGTGTCAGGACAAGTCTGATCATTTGAGAAGAGAACACAGAGTTCCCAGCATAGCACAGCACAGTGTGTTCTCCTGCTTAGTGTGGTCAGTTTTTAATAGGAAAACAGAGGGACTGGCAAGAACACCAGGGATTTAGGACATAAAGGAAGCAATACAAAGAGAACAGGATACTTTTTCATACAAGTTCATGGTACAGTAGCCACATATCAGGAATATGACATTTTGGATTTACATACTCATTAAAGTGTTACTAACCCAGGACCCGGCATTCACTATATCTGGTCTCCCACAGTATACAGAACATGGAAATGCAATTATTTTAGTAAATATAAACTGCTAAATACCTTTTCATATCAGCAGTAAATAGCAGTCTTGTGACTTCTATCAGTTCCTGGTAAAGCTTGTAGGAGGAGTTTTCATTCTCCCCTGACCCTCTGTGTGGACAGTGCTGATTGGCCCTGTGCTGATCACATGCACCCTCCCAAGAAAAAAAAAAGCTCTGCCAATACACACCAACCTGAGCATGTGCAGACTGACTCCAAAAGCTCTGTCTTATCTGTACCTGTTCTGGAGTCAATGGAAAAAGAGGAGGATCTGTGAATACAGGATCAAACAGTCTTTTTACAGAATGCAGAGGATTAGCCCCATAGGCTCCACAGCGAGTATAAGAAGCATGCTTGAGGCTGGGTTCACACTGATACGACACGACAGTCATACGACTGTCATCTTACTTTGCTCTCCGACATCGGTCCTACATTGGTCCTACATCCATCCGACTTGAATGAACAGGATACTACTTTGATCCGACTTTGCGCTAGTCTGACTTGTTCTTTGACCAATCAAAACAATCCCAGGGTGAGATAAATTCCTTTTACTGCTGCTGAAATCACATGTCGGATGTCAAAAGTCGGATGGTAAAGACAAGGATCCGACTTTGATCCGACTTCAATGATTTTCAATGGGCTGAATTTGGATCAAAGTCGGACCAAAGTAGTACAGGGAGCATTTTCAAAGTTGGACCGACTTGTTTCGGACCAGTTAAGACGGCTCCCATAGGGAAACATTGATTTTCACACGTCATGCGACATGAGCTCCCAATGTCGGAGCGTTTGTGGTACTAGTGTGAACCCGGCCTTACTGCTAATACAGGATGATTTTACTGTTGTGGGTTTAGTAACACTTTAACTCTTAAAATGCTCACCCATCGTGCTGCAACTGCATGCATTACATGTGGTTGCAGGGCATAGGTATGCACAGCCTATTGTATTAGGGTGTGCAACCCAAAGCTCAAACACACTGCACAGCACAGGGTGATTAGGATGTTGCAGAGCAAATGTGGTGGTCCCAATTTACTTGAATGGGTTGCATTTGGTGTTGGTATGGGATGTGTGCAGCCCTGAGTGTCTGTCTTTCTGTGTTCAGGTGGGTGGTTTGGGGTAGTAAAACCGCAGCTCAACCACTTGCTTTTACCTCCCCCTGGCCGCCCCTGTGAACAAGCTCTTTAAGACTCTCTATAGCCAATTAGTGGGCTGCAGTGTTTCATCTTGTGCCAAATCTCACCAGCTCTGTTTCTAACCTTGATTTCTAGGCATCTATGGTAAAAAGAAATGAATGAAATATTACACTGTAGCATTTCACATACTGCTTTTAGCGTTCACATTTATTTCATTTTACCCCAAAATTAAAAGGTAAAACATGATTGGTCGCTATTGGTAATGAATTTTAATTAATTACTTGAACATGGACCCTTCCTTAGAAATTAGCTATTTTCTGTGTACTGAGATAAGAAAAGGGGGAGGTGGTTGTAGTCCTAATCAGGAAAGTAGCCTAGGGTAAGGTGACCAGATTTTTAAAATGAAATCCGGGGACATATTTTTTTTTTTACTAGAATGGTGGCAATCAGCGCCTCTCTGCCCGTCACTGCCACCGCCCGCCTCACAGCCTGTCAAGTCTTACTCTCCAGGCCCCGGCTACGACTGGGTGGGGAGTGGAGAAAGATCACTCCGCCAGGGAAGACAAGGAGATAGGCAGGCGGCTGGCCGGGACTTGAGCCAAAACAGAAGAACATGCGAGCGGAGCTGAATGGGCATGCGCCCGAAACTGAAGAAATATTCCCTCCACTCTGACCAGCACATGATCATCAGAAAGGGGCACAGATAATAGAAAAAATACACCCCCCAAGATAGGAGCTTTTTATTCTGCACTGACTGTCTTTGAAATTGCCCCAGCCCCTGTTCAAAACCAATCCGGGGGACAAAACTGGGGACAGACTTAGTCCGGGGACAGTGTCCTCAATCTGGGGACTGTCCCCGGAAACCGGGGATGTCTGGTCACCCTAACCTAGGGTGACAACGATTTTCCTTCATACATTAATAAAGTGAGTGAGTGTTGTCACCCTCAGACAGGAAGCGTGTAATTGGCTTGACCACCAGGTGAAAAAAAAAAAAGCCTTAAAGCGGAGTTTCACCCAATAATGGAACTTCCGCTTTTTGGATCCCCCCCCCCCCTCCGATGTCACATTTGGCACCTTTCAGGGGGAAGGGGGGGGGGGGGACCAGATACCTGTCTAATACAGGTATTTTGCTCCGAATTCTGGGCATAGATACCTGAGCCACCTGCGGGTATCTACGCCACTTCCGGCGCCTTTTTCATCCCCCTTGCTGTATTCTGGGAGACACACAGGTCCCAGAAGACAGCAGGGACCAGTGGGAACGCGCAGCACGAGTCGCGCATGCGCAGTGGGGAACCAGGAAGTGAAACCGCAAGGCTTCACTTCCTGATTCCCTTACCGAATATGGCGGCGGCAGCACACAAGAGCCGAGGGACAGATCGGCTTTGGGTGCCGACATCGTGGGCGCCCAGGACAAGTAAGTGTCCATATATTAAAAGTCAGCAGCTGCAGTATTTGTAGCTGCTGACTTTAAAAAGAAAAAAAAATCAGCAGAGCTCCGCTTTAAAAAGAAATCCAATGAAGCCACCATTTAGGAACTGGTAGGACTGCAATATTTACATTTATGTTTTTAGGTCTAGATACACTTTAAACAAGCTGTATGGCGTACATATCAAATCTAAAATGCGTGTCACATCAAACTCGGATCGTAAGCTAAAAGTGAGTACTTTTGCTCTCATTCTAATTTAAATGCGTGTGTTGTGACCTCTAGTGGCAATTTATGGTCCTATTATGTAGAAAATTAAAGGCAGACAATTTAAAATAACACAATTACACCGTGGAGCCGCACTTTAATTGCCATGTAGGTTGTGATTAAAGGGAATACCTTCCTTCTGTTTTATTAGCTAGTGCACTTGTAAGAGGAAGAAACCTTTGTATGTGTTCCCTGATGGGGACCAGTAGACATTGCCCACGCTTCTCAGTCTGTTTGTATAGCTGAATAGAAAGCAGATCTTATGCCGCGTACACACAACCGTTTTTCCTGTCATGCAAAAAACCGACGTTTTTCTCGACGTGATTCCTCTCAAGCCTGCCTTGCATACACACGATCATGAAAAAAAACGCTTGAGCAAAGCGCGGTGACGTACAACACGTACAACGGCACTATAAAGGGGAAGTTCCATTCAAATGGCGCCAGCCTTTGGGCTGCTTTTGCTGATCTCGTGTTAGTAAAGTTTGTTGAGACGATTTGCGCTTTTCAGCCTCGTGCTCTTCAGTCCGTAACAGCGTGACAAATGTGCTATCTCTATTACAAACGCTAGTTTTACCAGAACGAGCGCTCCCGTCTCATACTTGATTCTGAGCATGCACGCTTTTTTCCCCTCGGAAAAGCATACACACGCCCGTTTTTCGCGACGAGAAGAAGAATGACAGGAAAAACGACGAGAAAAAATAGAGCAGGTTCTAAATTTTTTGCGGGCAGATTTCTCGCCGAGAAAACTGCTATGGAGCATACACACGACCGGTTTTCACGACCAATCTAAAAAATGGCAGTTTTCTCGTCATGAAAAATGGTCGTGTGTACGCGGCATCAGAGTTTGTATGTGTAAAGCCTCGTACACACGCACGGTTTTCTCGGCAAGAAAGCTGTTGGGAGAGCTTTTTGCAGTGAAAACCGTGCGTGTGTATGGTTTCTCGGCGAGAAAACTGCCGGGAATCCCAATGAGAAAAATAGAGAACCTGCTCTCTATTTTCTCGTCGGGATTCTCGGCAGAGTGTTTCCTGCCGAGAAAACCGTGAGTGTGTATGCTTACCTGTCCCCAGGTAAACCTGCGTATGCTCTAAAAGACTTTGACGCATGCGCAGTAGCATACAAGGGTAGTGTAGGATGTAGCAAGATGGCGGCGACGGCATCGAATGTGACGAACGTCACCGCGTTCTTGCCATTCAAAAGAATGGCGATTCTTTTGAATGGCCGTCTGTATGCACAGCTTGGCAAGAAAAGCTTGCCAGGAATCCCGTTAGGAAAACCGATGTTTTTTTCCTGACGGGATTCCCGGCCGTGTGTACGAGGCTTAAGGGTTAATTTTTTTAAGGCGTAGAGCTTGTATACTTTGTAAAGTGAGTGTTCATTTTGAAAAGTGTGGGATGAAGTTTGAGTTCAGGGTAATTCAGGTTTTACTGGGAACTCAAGCTATTAGCTATTCGGCAAACATTCTAAAAGGTCTGTTCGCAAGCCGCAGCGAACCGCTGGCTGTGCAGGAAGTCATTCATTAGTGTCGATATTACCACTTCCACTAATGAAGGACAGCTTCCCGCTCAGGGCTGTAGTTGCCAGAATGCCAGCATCCAATTTACCAAACAGGTATATTTAAACAGTGAGGCTGGTGGCACTGGCTGACTTCTTTCACCAGATATGAGTAACAAGGGATGATATGTACCCCTGGAGGCAGAAACACTGTATTACCAAAAGTATTGGGACACCTGTCTTTACACGCACATGAACTTCAATGGCATCCCAGTCTTAGCCCGTAGGGTTCAATAATGAGTTGGCCCACCCTTTGCAGCTAAAACAGCTTCAACTCTTTTTGGAAGGCTGTCCACAAGGTTTAGGAGCTTTTATAGCTGCAAAGGGTGGGCCAACTCAATATTGAACCCTACAGACCAAGATTGGGATGCCATTAAAGTTCATGTGCGTGTAAAGACAGGCATCCTAATACTTTTGGTAATATAGTGTATCTGCCTCCAGGGGCACATATCATCCCTTGTTACTCATTCACAAAAAAAAAAATAGTAAAAAACGCACACACAATGTACATAACCATATCTGGTCAAAGACATCAGCCAGCACCACCAGCCTTACTGTTTAAATTTACCTGTTTGGTAAATTGGATGCTGGCATTCTGGCAACTACAGCCCTGAGCGGGAAGCTGTCCTTTATTAGTGGCAGTGGTAATATCACCACTAATGAATGACTTAGTGACAAAATGTCTTGGTGTGCTGACGCCTGGAACTAAGGGGCCAGGCCCAACCCCTGAGAAGCAAACAACCCCACACCATAATCCCCCATCCACTAAATTATTTGAACCAGTGCATAAAGCAAGGTCCATAAAGACATGGCTGAGCGAGTTTGGGGTGGAGGAACGTGACTGGCCTGCACAGAGTTCTGACCTCAACTCGATAGAATAACCTTGGGATGAATTCGAGCGGAGACTGTAAGTCAGGCCTTTTCGTCCAACATCAGTGCCTGACCTCACGAATGCGCTTCTGGAAGAATGGTCAAACATTCCCATAGACACTCCTAAACCTTGTGGGCAGCCTTCCCAGAAGAGTTGAAGCTGTTATAGCTGCAAAGGGTGGACCAACCCAATATTGAACCCTACAGACTAAGACTGGGATGACATTAAAGTTCATGTGCATGTAAAGGCAGGCGTCCCAATATTTTTGGAAATATAGTGTATCTGGGGACCCCCTTATTCTATGGGGGACTTTCACATTTCAATAAGTTTACCCCGCAGACCCCCACATTCACTGGGTCAGAGATGTGGGGATGATACCCTTGTCCTCATCAACATGGGGACAAGGTGCTTTGCCAGGGGGCCACTTGCCAAGGCACCCTCCCCATGTTGGGGGGACGTAGGCTGGTATGATTCAGGAGTAATGCTCACCGCCCCTTGTTAAAGCAGAGTCCCGGCCACATTTTTTTATTTTATTGATCCTAGCATAATTCATTATTAAAAAAAAAAAAAACGATTATACAATGTTAATAATGGATGTTGCTAAAATATAAATTTAATACTATCAAGTTTGTCCCTCCTGTTGTGGCCGTTGCCATCATGATTGTGGGCATGTGAAGCCCAATCGATAGCTCTTCCTGGATAAGCGTAGGAGATGTGCATGCTGAGTAACCAGCATGCACCTCTTGATCCCGCGCATATGCGATTCACCGGTGGGCGTATCGTAAATTTTTTCTAAAGTTGCCATAACAGCGGGCGGCGACAGAGGAAGGCCCCACCCCGTTGTTATGGCAACATAGATAAACACATCTCAACGCTGTGATCCGCTTTAAATCGTGTAATTTCCTGTCAGGAAATAACGCGATTTTTGATCACAGTACTGCCCACAGACTCCTGGGAAATGATGACACATCATTTCCCAGGAGCACAGGTGAGGGAGGAAGTAACGAGGAGCTCCGCGGACCAGTAAGTGGCAGATTAGGAGGACTACATAGCAACAGGGCGTCTCTGGTAAGCATATAAAAAAAAAAAAATTCCTCCAAATATTTCTTTCTAGGTTTAAAGGAGTCTGATTATTGAAAAAAAAACATTTCAGGGTGGAACTTCGCTTTAAAATGTGTCTGCTGTGATTTTGTGTGTGTGTGTGTGCGTAAGGGGGGGGGGGGGGCAGTTATTTTTGTATTGTGCATGAGGTCCCCCTTATAATCCATACATAACCTGGATAAATGTTGAATGGAATCCCCAGCCGCTTGTTTACAAACAAGACAAAGCAACCGGGAACTGTAATTTACAAGCAATATAAAGGGCACTTTTTTTGTAAATGTTGCCTATGCTTTAGTACATTATACAGGGGCACCACTTCACAGGCAGGTTTAGGGCATTTGAAGGAATTGTGCATTTTTAATGTTGCCATTTAAAGTGGAGTTCCACCCTAAAAACTTTTGGTGAATGTGTAGGGGGGGATCTGGGGGCCCCCTTGTTAAAGGGGCTTCCAGATTCTGATAAGCCCACACCCGCAGACCTCGACAACCACAGCCCAGAGTTGTTGGAAAGAGGCCCTTGTCCCCATCAACATGCCCTAAAGCACCCACCCACCCCCCCCCCATGTTGAGGGTATGTGGCCTGGTATGGTTCAGGAGGGGGCTCGTCCCCTCCCCTTTCCTGACATGCCGGGCTGCATGCTTGGAAAAGGGTCCGGTATGGATTTTGGGGGACCCTGTGCCATTTTTTTTTGGTGTGGGGTTCCCCTTAAAATCCACACCAGACCCAAATGTTACCCCTAAAATGGAAATTACTGTATATATAATTCATTCTTTCACAAATAAACATTGAATACATGTTCGTCCCATAATAATCTGTTTACAGAGCATGCTGAGCTTTATAATAGGGAAGCCCAGCAAGAGCTCTCCGATATTCTGGCCTCTTCACAGTACAGCCTATCCACAACATTGTAGTAAATCAATAAAATTGTTAAACATTAAATTCGTTCATAAAGTTCATGTTAACCCAATTAAAAAGAAACACAAATGTTTTGTTGTAAACTGTATTTTTGTAGTCCTGAACATAAAAAAGAAAATATAGGAAAACACATACATTCTCTTTAAAAGGGATTTTTAGCTTATCTCGTGTTAAAAAGGGTCTGTTCTGTTTGCTGACCTGTATTTGTAAAAAGGCCACACAAGGAAGGGCAGAATGGTAATAACACAAGTGACAAGCTGACCTGTTTCATTGTCTGGTCTCTTTTGCCTCAACAAACATTATACTAAAATATAGAATGGGGGCATTCTCTGGAATTCCAGTCCATTTCACAAAATAGCCTCCTGGAATGTGTAGAGGAAACAGCTGCATTTTAAAATGTGATATTGTCAGTCACTAGGTTAAACCTCGGGGTAGGCTGTGGCGATATAACATTTGCCCTTTCCATAGGTGTTCTTGGTCCATTCATAAGTTCGAATGCCCATTTCATGCCCATCCATAGAGATTATACACCTGCAAAAAAATAATTATTGAGATAATTGGTATTTTGTTTAGTTATTTCTGGGGCAAGTCAAGAACATTGGTCTTTTTTAAAGTAGCTGTAAACCCAAATAGGAGCAACTCTCCAGGAAGAAAACATACATTTCTCCTGCAAACCTCTCCCTCCCCCCTCCCTCCCACAGAGCTGATTCTTGTTTGATTGGCCACTGGAATGTCTCCTGTCCTGCAGGCAACTTGGAGTTGCCTTGTAAATAGCTCCAGGTCGCACTGTGATTCATTCTCAAGTCGTGTCCAAGTTGCCTCATAAAATCGCCGCTGGAAGTCGTGTTGCCCCTGTGTGAATGGGCTCTAACTGGATGACATTTGTTTTGTTTTTTTACATACCGTCACCAGTGCAGTACAGTGTCATCATTTGACTGGTGTGGCAGTGATCAAGGATATTGACTGGTGACAGTATGTTGAAAAAAATAATATTTTTTATTAAACTTTAAAAAAAAAAAATACATTTTTAATTTTTCAGCGGGAACGCAGTTCCGGCACCTCCAGCACTGTATGTAATGGTAAAGGGTGCTGGAGTGTGCTACATGGTCTATTGATTCTGGCTGCTGGGGGATCTATTCTAGCTGGAGGGGATATATTTTTGCAGGGGGGTCTATTGTTGCTGGTGGAGTCAGTTATTGTTAGGAGAGATCTTCTGTTGAGGGAGGGGTCTATTGTTGCTCGCTGCTGGAGAGTCTATTGATGCTGGCTGTGGGGAGATCTGTTGTTGCTGCTGGTGGTCTATTGTTGCTGCCAGTGGGATTTTGTTTTGGGTGGTCCATTGTTGTGTGGGAGATCTATTGTTGGTGGAAGGGGGTTATATTGTTACTGGCTACAGGGAATCTATTTTACTGTTTTTCTTGTTATCATTAATATTTTCTTTACAAATTTATTATCACCACAAAATGATACTTGGTTCTGTATTCTCTAAAATGGCAGTAATGGGAGATGGGTAGGGGGTGGAACTAAAGAACCGTGATCGAGGTGGGTAGGGGTGGAGAAAAGGGGTGACTCAGAAAGGGGGAGTTCCTGCACCTGTTCTCTGAGAAAAAAAAGCCCTGGCTACAGCTAATCACATGGTACAGGGTGCCGATTTGGCCCAGGAACCATGTAATAGCTGTGGGCCAATTACAGCATCACAATACTAAGCAAAACTGTTAAGAATTAAATCCATTCATATCGTGTTAACACTGAGATCATGTTATCACATAGCGATCATGTGACAAAGCGGGCAGTTACCACGATCCGCAATCCAAGGGGCACACCCGTGTGCATGTGCCAGGTGCAGATACAGTAAAACTACTGTGGGCGGGCAGAGAGTGGTTAAGCACTGCATATCATAAACAATTGCCATTTTTCCCTTAAAGTGGAAGTAAACCCTCCTATCATTTTCAGGCAAGGAAGCTGCCATCTTGGCCTCTGTTTAATCTTCAACTGCCATGATGCTGCACATGTGATCAGTTATGACACCAGCCATTGGATGGTTTGACAGTTTGGTTGAGAGCACAACCAATGTGACAGTTGGCATTCCCGGCATGCCGGGAATGTAACTGCTTTTTTAAACTGTTAAATTGATGGGTTTACTTCCACTTTAAATACTATTTACAACTTGTTTGCATCCCTTTTTGCATTTCAGTGCTGCTGATCTCCTCCAGCCTCTTTTAGCTATTGCCTGTCTACATGCACTTGCTCCAGCGTTGGCTTCAAATCATTGCTCAGGACTAGGTATTAACTTGGGTTCAGTTCAATTCCATGTTTAACTGAATCCTGGAGGAAGAAGTTGTCAGTGCCAGCTTAATTAGAAGTGGTTGGGGCATTCCCTGCCCTGCAGCTGCATGTACTGAAGCAGGGATGCTTATGACATCATGGATCTCATATGGCCACATATTTGGGCAGTAACAATTCACACAGGATGTAAATCTAATAGGATATTAGTCTCAGGCCTCGTACACACGGCCGAGATTCTCGTTGAAAAAAACATGTCGTTTTTTTCGTCGAGATTCTTGGACAAGAAACTTGTCCCGGCCGAGTGTACACACGCTCGTTTCAAAGAACCCGCGGTTCTTTGAATGGAGCGTACGCGGTGACGTCATCGACTACGACGAGCATGCGCTCGTCACATTCGATGCCGTCGCCGCCATCTTGGTATACCCTACGTATGCCTAGGAAGCTACCGCGCATGCGTCAAATTCATTTCGAACATGCGCGGGCTTCCGGGAGGACAGGTAAGTGTACACACACTCACTTTTCTCGTTGAGAAACATGCCGACGAGAATCTCGACGAGAAAATAGAGAGCAGGTTCTCTATTTTCTCGTCGAGGTTACTTGTCGGTTTTCTCGACGAGAAACCATACACACGAACGAGTTTCTCGGCAAGACATTTCTGCCAGCAAGTTTCTTGCTGGTTCTTGCCGAGAAACTCGGTCGTGTGTACGAGGCCTCAGAGTTCCTCATTAGGCCTTATCCACCCAAATCCAAGGCTGCTGCACCTGCCATGCACTTAAATGCAAGGGAATTCTAAAGAGTGTCTATATGAATTCCTCCCAATCTGTATAGATAGTGAATTTCTGTTAACAAACCCTGTAATAGACCATGAAGAAGGGGGTCAAGTGTGAAATTGGCAGTGCACTGCAGAAGGGTCCTTTGGCTGGTTATAGATGGGATGATTATTTAAAAGATTTGACAAATGTCTAACAAATATTTAGCAATTGAAATGATGACCTCTTATGACCACCCTAAAAAGGGGGATAATGTAAAAACAAAACAAAAAAAAACGATGACCTCAATACTTTTGGTACACAATGACATTGGAAACTTAGAGAAATAGCAGCTGTTAGTTGCAATGGTTTTTGCACCCTGTTGGAGAACATTCGTTTCTAGATGGTCAGCAGGACTGGACCTAAGCAGAGCAAGAGACACACGCCTTGGGTGCCATACTGCGGGGGAGGGCACAACTGAGACGGGAGCCTCTACTGTCTGTATCACATGACCACCTCCAGCACTGTGCAAGACTGACTTGTCAAAGTAACAGCTCAATCCTTTACACAGAGAAACTGGGGCTCTCCCTGTATGACCAGCAGGATTTTGCTCCCCTGTCAGAGGGAAATATGGCTGCTCTGTATTAGGAGCTCAGTGTACTTCGATAAACAGTGCACAACACCCAGATGTCAGAAAGAACTCTAACCAGTAGTGTATTTAGGTTTTGTGCTGCCCTAGGGCTGACTAAACTTGTGCACCCCCTAATTTAAATATGATTCACCCCTTCCTGTCAAGGCCCCACCCCTTTCTGTTTAAGACCCACCCTTAAATTTTCTAGTGGGAACACTAGTTCTTAGGGCCTGGGGGGTGCAATGGATTCCCTTAATTTGCATAGATTTCCTCTCACTTCCTGTTTGGCTATGGGGCAGGAAGTGAAGGGAAATCTCTGCAATGGGACAGGGATGGTAAAAAAATAAACTGACAGGGGCTGTAACCCTCCCTTGCTCTATCTAAAATGAAAAAAAAAAGTGTTGCCTATACTCCTACTTTAAGCACTGATAATTTTATGGAGAGGACAAAGAAGCTATAACCATTCCAATGGTGCAGCAGAAAACATATAGCACAGTGAGGAAGGTTTGTGGTCCAGGATGATAGGACAGTCAAAATTAGAAGCAGCTTGCGTTACACTAACAGTATAGCACAAGCTGGCGGGGACTGTTTCCCTGCTGCCCCCTGAAAAGTGCTGCCCTAGGCCTGGGCCTTGTTGGCCTAGGCCAGGATACAGCGTTGGCCCTAACAACTACACAGGAAGAGCTGTGTTCTCCCTGTGCAATCTTCAGAATTAAGCTATCATTTTGACAGGTATACATGTGACAGAAAAATATATTTGTAGTTGACTTTAATTAAATTGACTGCTTCATCCCCTTACCTTAGCTTTTTTAACTCTTTGTGTCTATATTTTAAATTTGTGTTAGGTTTTGTAATGCTGAATTAAAGAGCTTGGGAGGGTGAGAGCACTTTGGCATCCTCACTTCGGCTGCCAGAGGACCTTGGTCTCAAAACTGATGGTGATTATTAGAAATGTTTTAAATACTTGTTTTGAATGTAATGTATTATTATCTATCTATTCAAGGATGGCAACAGAGGAAAATTGATCTAGGTAAAATTTATAGAAGGAAAAGTAACATATTGTTAGACTTACTTTTTACCAGGACGAGCAATAAAGCACAAGGTATACATTGCAAAGTCAAATTCAGGGCTTGATCCAATGAACTGCGAGCCAACCTCTTTTAAGAAACCATCCCAATGAAACTGCTTACCCAGCACATCTGGATAGCTTGTCCACTAGAAAAGAATGAAAATATGTAAAATATATTTAAGATCTCTTTTCTAAACGGAGGGCCATATTTATGATGCAGCAAATTAACAGAGACCAAGCGAGAGAGTTTGCCTACCATATTCTTTTAAAATGTTTTATTTTATATCAGGAAAAACTGGTCCACATGGACCCCAATAACAAAGTACCATAAGAGAAATAGATTGCAGAACATCAACACAGGTGAGGTACACATGCATATAAAACTCCCCGATGGCATTGGAGGTGCAAAACGCACTCCCATCCCAGTTAATCATCACCGCGTCTGTCTAGCCCGTGTGGCAATGCCTCTGGGTGATGTCCAACATAGGGACGGGCCATGCGTAGAGTGTGGCCAGACCACCCGTTCATGTGGCCATCTCTCATGGTTGAAAGTGATAAGGCGAAGAGTCGTAGTCCTGTAGACCCAGCCTCCTGTTCGTTTTTCAATATTTATCAGAGAGAGAGAGAGAAAGTAGAGATACTTAGACAGAGTCCAAGAAAGAAAGGAGAGATAGAAGAGAGATAATAAAGAAGGAGAGAGAGGTGGGAAGGGACCTCACTGACATGGATCTAAGTTGTCGTCCGCTAGGTATAGCCTATTTGTAAAACATGTGATGGTGGTGGTCAAGTCAAGGTCAAAGTGGGGGGGGGGTGGGACTAGTAAATGTGTGTAGGGTGTATCTAAGCTTTTAGGGTAACGGGTCTACTCCTCTAAGGAGTTGTCCTTCCTCTGAGTATTTAAATATAGTCCAAAGTTGCCACGTCTTTGAGTATCTCATCTGTCTATTTTGACTAGTTAGAATCAGGTCTTCCATCCTACTGATGTCGTCCACTTTTTTAAGCCACGCGGTTACAGTCGGTGGGTGAGGGGACTTCCATGCGAGTGGAATGCAGGCTTTTGCTGCGTCCAGTAGGTGGCGTACAACCGAGTGTTTGTAGATGCGTGCCGGTGTGTCATTAGCGTGGAGGAGGAAGTATGCCGGATCGTTCGGGACATTACGATCTGAAATTTTTTGGGTTATCCTGCGTACTTCTCTCCAGAAACTCTGGAGTCCAGGACATGACCAAAAAACATGCAAAAGGGTGCCTTCTTCCCTTTGACATCGCCAGCATAAGTTTGGCGTTGTTGGGAAACATTTATGTAGTAATGCAGGTGTTCTATACCAGCGTGTGAGGAGTTTGTAGTTTGTCTCCTGAATTTTGGTGCAAAGGGAGGACTTGTGCGTAAACCTGAGTATATGTTGTTTGCGGGCAGTGGTAAATTGGCAATTCAGGTCTCTTTCCCATTTGGCCAGGCTAGGCATCTGGTAGTCTCCTGATGGTTTAATGAGCATGTCGTAAGTCAGGGAGATCGTGTGTGGCAGCACACCTGTCTCCGTACAGAGTCTCTCAAACGTTGTGAGGGGTTGGTTTGTGTCATTGGGGGGAGGCAAGCTGGCAAGGAAATGGCTAAGCTGCAAGGCCCTCAGGAAGTCCAGTCGGTACAGGCCGCTAGGGTCTGAGAGTTCCTCCACTGTTCTCCATCTACCCCTGATGCTGAAGTGAGACGCTTGATGTATGCCCGCGTCGCGTAAGTCTTGGAATGGTTTGTCCTGCGTTCCCGGTTCAAATTGAGGATTACCCAATATGGGTCTCAGCGCCGAATTGCAGGCAGAAAGGGAAAAGCGGGTCAGCAGGTGTGTACATAGTTTGATGGTGTTCCCGATCAACGGATGTCTTTTAAGGCTAGGTGGTAGAGTTGTTGGGCACCACGGGGATCTATGGAGGGGTATGTCGCATTGTGCCTGCTCTATTTGTGGCCACAGCTCGGTATCGTTATGTCGGCACCAGTCAAGGAGTCTGCTAAGATGCACTGCATGGTAATAGGTGCGGATCTCTGGCATTGCCAAGCCTCCGTATTGTTTGGGGAGTGAGAGTATCTTTTTGTGTAAGCAAGGTTTTTTCCCCGCCCAAAGAAAGTTAATGAAGGTAGACTGTATCTGCTTAAAGTAATTCCCAGGTATGTGTATTGGGAGGGCTTGCAGTAGGTATAGGAATTTAGGTAAAATCGTCATTTTAATAATGTTACAGCGGCCAAACCATGAGTGCAGGCCGCCGTTCCATTGGTCTAGTAATTTTTGAACAGTTTTGAGGAGGGGAGGGAAGTTAAGTTTGAAAACTCCTGAGATAGTCTTAGGGATATGGGTTCCCAAGTACTTTAAAGCTGTATCAGTCCATTTTAGGTTTAAGCTAGTACGCAGGCGTGCAAGTAAGGGCAGCGGGATACCTATACCCATCGCTTCCGATTTACTAAAGTTTATCTTCAGGTTGGAAAGTTGTCCATATTTATCAAATTCCCGTATTAGGTTAGGTAAGGATATGGCCGGCTTCGTAAGGGAGAACATCAGATCATCAGCATATGCAGATACCTTGTACTGGGTTCCGTTAACCTCTAGACCGGTGATGTCTGGGTTCGTTCTAACGTGACATAGGAAGGGTTCCAGGGACAGTGCGAAAAGGAGAGGTGAGAGTGGGCATCCCTGTCTGGTTCCGTTTGTGATTGGGAAAGTAGTGGATAAAACCCCGTTTGCCTTGACCCTAGCCGTCGGCTCCGAGTACGCCGCTAATATCCAGTTCGTCATCTTAGTTCCCAACCCTATATGTTTCAGTGTTGCTAACATAAACGTCCAGCTAACTCTATCAAACGCCTTCTCAGCGTCTGTTCCCAGAAATACACACGGCACCTTGGTGCTATTCGCTATGTGCAGTAAGTTTAGGACTTTTGTGGTGTTATCCCTGGCTTCCCTGGAAGGGACAAAGCCGACCTGGTCTAAATGGACCAGGTGTGGTAGATGTTGTTGCAGTCTAGAGGCAATAATCTTGGTAAAGAGTTTGAGGTCGGCGTTTAAAAGTGAGATAGGGCGGTAGCTCCCGCAGTGTGCCGGGTCTTTGCCGTCCTTTGGTATAACCGAGATTTGCGCCTGTAGCGTGTGCTTATGAAACGTGTTCCCGGAGCTAAGGTCATTGTAAAGATTTACCATGTGTTGTCCTAGGGACGGGAGCAGGGTCTTGTAGTAAGGGACAGTAAGGCCATCCGGGCCTGGGGCCTTGCCCGATTTAGTGGCTTTAAGTGCTAGTTGTAGTTCAGGTAGTGTGATGGGGTCTTCTAATAATTCTTGAACCTCTGCCGGTAGTGAGGGCATATGGGAGTCGGCTATGTACGTCGAAGTCGTGTCAGGCGTGCGAGATGATGTTTTCAGGTTGTACAGAGAGTCATAAAAAGATCTGAACTCCTGTGTAATGTGCTGGGGTAAGGACGCCTTCTGTCCAGAGGCGGTTATGATGTGCGGAATGTAGGAAGCCAGCTTCAGCGTCTGCAGTGATCGGGCTAGAAGTCTACCACATTTGTCTCCTGATTCGTAGACTTTCCTCCTACAGACCTGTAGTGCTGCCTTAGCTTTAAAGTTTAACAGGTCCGTGACCTGTGTGCGGACGATGTCAAGTTCAGTACCCAGCTGCCTGTTGGGGGTCAGCTTGTGGGCCATCTCTAGCCCCTGTAGTCTATATAGTAGTTGGTTCAATTGGGCCGTTCGTTTTTGTTTTAGGCGTGAACCGTGTTTGATGAGCACCCCCCTAATCACCGCCTTGTGCGCCTCCCATATAACCCCGGGGCTACAGTCAGGAGTATTGTTAGAATCAAAGTAATGTTTAATTTCCGTAACTACTTCTGTCAGAGTATCTGGGTCTTGCAAGAGACTCTCGTTGAGCCTCCAAGTTGGTCTGTTCGCCGTGTGTACGTCTGAAATGGCGTAGCACAAGCTGATAGGGGCATGGTCTGACCATGTGATTGACCCGATGGAGGCGTCTCTGATCGCATGTAGTTGTCCGTGTGGGACCAGAAAATAGTCAATGCGTGAGTACGACAGGTGTGGCTTAGAGTGGAAGGTGTAATCCCTCTCCCCTGGATGCAAGAGGCGCCAAGCGTCAATCAGTTGGGCGGAGTGTAATGCCAAACTAACCCGTCTACGTGTGTCACGTGAGGTAGATGAGGTTCCAGAGGAGGTGTCTTCCGTAGGTGTCAATGGTATATTAAGGTCCCCTCCAACTATTAGTTGCCCGTCTGAATATCTTGTTAGTCGTTCTAGGTGTCGTTTAATAAAAACGTCTTGTCTTTCATTCGGGGCATAGAGGTTCGCTAAGGTCACCTTTACATCTCCGATCCGGCCCTTCAAAAACAAGTACCGTCCTTGCGTGTCTGACTGTATGTCTGTGTGCGTCCAAGGGACCCAGGCTGAAATGAGGATGGATACTCCTCTAGATTTAGCTTCCTTGTACATGGAGTGGTAGGCATGGGGGTAATATCGATTTTTAAGTACCGGTAGAGTAGCGTCTCTAAAGTGCGTTTCTTGCAGTAGAACGACGTCCGCCTTCATGCGACGCATGTCATGAAGTAGCATACGACGCTTTTCAGGCGTGTTCAGGCCCTTGGCGTTCAAGGAGACGATGTGCAATACGTCCATGTCCGTGAGGGGGGGGTGGGTATATCAGGGACAGGAAAGTAGGGGTGTAAGAGTGTGTAGAAGTAGAGCTGGGGGGACACTAGAGAATGTAGTGGGCGGGACTAAAATTGTCCTGCTTGTGAAATATATAGAAAGTTAGGAAGCTATCACTAGGGCGGATAGCTTGTAGAAAAGAAAACTAAGGGTAGCCTAACCGGCTAAGGCGCTCGCCAGGTAAGTCCTGGGTATTGAGCGCAGTCCTAATTGGGGTGGTGGACAGACAGGGCCAGTGGGCGAGCCCCCGGCTAATATAAAATCGTGTGTCTTGTAACGGTAGATCATATTTTGTAACTATGTTACTCAGTCATATGCACAACATACAAGGAGACAAGTGCAAAGCAATAAAACAACAAAGAAAGTAAGTAAAATAAAAAAATAAAAAATAAAATTGTGCAAACAGTAATATTAGCTATTCGGAGGTAAGACAAAGCTGTCTCAATTTTTAAGTGTGTGAGCACATTACCCCACCCTCGAACGAGAATAAAACCATCAAACCAGTAAATCAGGCCCCCCATTGTTATTCCAGCAAGTTCTCTCTAAAGTGCATGAGATCCTGCTACAGAGTGCTGGAGTATCATCCAAACCATGTAGTTGCGTCCTTCTCTATAATGTGGCTTCACTTCAGGCTCTTATGGGAAACATAGGGGGGAAAACCGTGCGAGTGCCACCCCCCTCCCCAGCACAGCCACCCCCCCCCCCCCCCAGTTAGCGTGCGATCTCCACTTCCATACCTCCGCGTCCTCCAGATGTCTGTGGGGTCCAGTTTGTAAAACCCGCTCGGGGGGGGCCCCCGGGAGTCCACTTCTGTCAATCCACTCTCCCCGTAGTGCATCCAAGACAGGGGAGGGGGGAGGCGGGGGGGCCTCACCGCCCCCAGGAATCATCTGCCTCAAAAAGTATGAGCTAGAATGTGAGGAACAGCAGGATCACAATGTCACCCCAGGAACCCGAGGGGGGGGGTTAGACTATAAAACAGTCATGGTGTAGGGACCAGGAGGCACCCACTGCGGGCGTAGCGGGGGTTGAGGATCGGGGAAAGGTGGCTCACAGCCTACTCACGCGGCGCGTCCCCGTCTCCTGAGGCGTTCCGGGGTCTCCGTCTGCTCCTCTGCTGGCGTGAAGGCCATGAGCCGCGATAGGCCGATATGCCCGATCTCCCCGTCAATCGCGGTAAAATCTGCAGCCAGTCAGGGACTGGTATCGGATCTGAGTCCATGTATCGGAAGAGTGCCGGTAGGTCCGCCGTGGTTTGTAGAGTGAAGGTGCTTGAGTCCTTGCGGAATGCCACCGCGAAGGGGAACCCCCAGCGGTATGTAAGACCCTTCTGCTTGGCAAGGTCTAGTAGGGGTCGCAGGATAGCTCTGCGTCTCAACGTCGCCCTGGAGAGGTCGGGGAGGATCCTGATGTGTGCGCCCCCCGCTTCTACATCTCCATGGTCCCATGCCCGGCGTAGGATGTCCTCCTGTGTGTATCGGTGTAGCCTGCAGACCACATCACGGGGTCTGCTCGGGTCTATTGATTTGGGACCCAAGGTCCTGTGTGCTCTGTCTAGCACGATCTCGGCTTCCGGGTCTTCCAGCACTGTTCGGAAGATGTCCTTCACAGCCTCCCCGAGACTCTCCACCTCCGTGTCTTCTGGTATACCTCGGAGCCGCAGATTGTTGCGGCGGCTCCGGTCCTCGATGTCTTCCATTTGTAGCTGGAGTGCTACGGCAGTGTCTCGGTGCTGGTCCCGGGACTGCTCCAGTGCTAGTACTCGGCCCTCCAGTGATGTCACCGATGCCTCTCCAGTGGTCACCCGGTCCGCAATGTTGGAGATCTCCCCCCTCACCTCCTGTATATCTCTTCTATGCGTTTCCTCCAAACGGAGGATGAGGGTCTCTATGTCAGCCCGGGTGGGAAGGGCAGCAATGTCTGACCGGGTGGGTAGGGCCTGCAGTATTGCCCTTATGTCCTGGTCTAGGATGTTGACCTCCGTTGGCTGGTGAGAGGACATCGTGCCAGGCAGTCGGTCCTGTGGTGCCGGCAGGTGCTGGGCGAGTGAGGCGGGGTGTCGGATAAAGGAGAACCGGTGTCTTGATGTTGGGCCTTCTGTGGTGCTCCACGTGTAGTGCCTCGCGGCGTTGCTGCTCTGCCTCCGGGGGAGATCTCCTGTAGGAGATTAAAGTATCTGTGTATCTCGCCCGGGGTCTTGCCGGCGGGTGTCCCCCTCGTTGCTGCTCTCATCTTGTACTTTTTAGCTGAGTTCATACCGCTATTAAGGTGCCTTTTAGCCGGGTTTGTGAGGTTCGGGGCCGGGAGCTCTAGAGGAAAGCAGCTTCACTCAGCCATGACCAGGCCACGCCCCCCCAAACTGCCTACCATATTCATCCGCATTACCATTAAAATTACCAAGCCATCGCCAAATCAAGTCACATTGCCAGTATTTGAGTATTCTGTTCTTCAATGCCAAAGCCTGTTTGTCATGAAGCTAGTGGAGCTCACTGTAGAAGCAGTTCACTTTCATAGATTGTCTGGATTCACTTTCTTACATTTTAACTTACTCACTTTTTGTACTTAGTATTTAGTATCTATTCATTCACATTTGCACTAACTTTTTATGGTTACCGGATTCCATTTAAGATCTGCTCATCTTCCAGGAATTTTGTTGCATGCTTCCTCCATCCATGCAGCTGTGATCCTGTACCAACAGATCGCATGCTATACTGTCCCCATGCCAGGTTTCTCCTGTACCATTGGTTGCCCGACTTCTAGCCACGCCCCAATGGGTGGAGCGTCCATCTCGCTCTCTCTGGCCCACAGCTAGGCTGAACAACATCCAAGCCTCACTGTGAACATGGTATGCGATTGAGACATTACCGTGAGCAGGTGGCCGCAGGATGTGGGCTGATGTCCTGCATAGGGGTGGGGTGGTGTCACATGCCCTGGGGCCAGGAGATATTCACACAGCGTGGGGCGGACAATGCCTCTAGGAGTGATGCAGACACTTCACTAGCTGTCTATTACCAAATCTTTATTTTGATTGGCCCGTACTCAAGCCCACCAGGTGCCTATAGCTGCCTCAGCCTAGCAATCAATATTAAGGTCTCCTGACACCATGTATGCCTGCCCTTGGTCTATCAAAGGTAACTTTTCTCGTTAAGACTGAGTATAGTTATAGAACATTTTCATGGTTTGCATTGTTGGTATCTCCCTTTTTGGACCTTTCCTTTTACTATTATGCCTTTATTCAGTCGTGCAGATCCTTTCTTGCGAGGCATATTATTCCTATATAGAAACATACCTTGCATCCAGGGGAATGCACATCAACCTACCATCTACAGCTACTCTGACATAGTTTTCCTCCAAAGGATGTAAGAATATTTTTTATATACCTCTTGTAGCATTACATAGGTTGAATAATATATATTTCAATCTGTATGTAGAATTTCTAGCAAACACCAAGAAAAATAAAAAAAATAATATAAATATAAATATATATATATATATATATATATATATATATATATATTTTTAAATATGCATTTTCAGCTCATTTTATTACAGCCATCTCTTCCAATACTCCCAACCAGAGGTCCGCTGGCCCAGCCCTACGCACCTTTTTGGGAGATCTCAGTAGCCCAGCACTTAGGTGGGTTTCCATGGTATGGCCTCCAGGCGGATGATTGATTGAGAGCATTGGCATACTTCTTGTTATTGTTAGCAGTGTCTGCATTACTTACATGCCTCTGTATAGGCTTAAATGGTCAGTATGCTACTATCTATTTTGGATGACTTGCAAGTTTGTTATCAATGTGATGTATATTACATTCCTTGTACTTATATCTGTACTTATATTGCAGACAGAAATTTTTACACCTCTGAAAAAGAATCCTCGAAACGCGTTAGTGGTCATTTATTATATTTCTATATAGTAATATACATTTTGCTATATTTTCTATGCCGCAATATCTGTGTCTTCAGTGGAATGTTTTTACTCCTTTTGTACCAATAAATATTACTTTTTAAATTTTAATTTCCAATCAGTATTTGATGATTCTTGGATAGTGCCCACATAGTCCCAATCCCAAAGGGCCATTCTTTTGTCATTATATAATAGGGATGATGGCTTAATGCTAATCCAGGCTAGAGTTTCTTATGTCTTCCAGGAAAAGAGATCTTATCTTGGTATCATTGGTGCACATTTTATTTTTTTTAGATCATTTTGAACACACAAGGCACTCTTCTTTCCTTTTAGGGAGCGTTTGGTGGAAGTTTTTTTCTAAATATTGGAATATATGTTTGTTATTTACTGGGTTTTCACTGTATATTACTTCATAGGTTTTCTTCTTGTCTACTCTTGGTTATGTGCTGCTAATATTTCTTATTTCCATCTGTGCATTATTTGCTGCCATTCATTGGTTGTCCTGTTGGGGTGCTGTCACCATCTGGAAGTGTTACAACAATTTTTAAACTAATGTTCAAGCTGATTTGTAACCATTGGTCTTATCACTAAATTACAGGAGTTTGAGTAGCACTAACCCTTTTAAGGGGGTGTGTTCCAGCGTTCTTACATTTTGAAACTTTGTTTTTTAGCTTTCAGACACCATATCAGTAGCATCTGATGAAGTGAATGTACGCAAAACGCGTAAAGTCTATGAAGCACTCGATTCTGTATATTGTACTAGCATTTTGTGAAAATTCGACATGAGTGTCTTTGATCAAGATTTACAAATACAATTATAAACTGTCTGATTCCTATGTTCACCCCTGCTAACTCCCAACAAACACATAAGCACCCCTGAAAAAATAAAATGTTATCCATTTGCCTTTACCACCTGCTGCCATTCACATTATAAATAATATACATTTGCAGAGTGAATGACCGAACTACCACGATGAATGCAGACAAATACACTTATATTGGACTTCTTTTAACAAATATTGCCTTAAATGTATTGCATTATATGACTCATATATGATGCATATGGGTTTCCTCCAAACCAGTTTTGTTTTATTACCGGTACTTTGCATTTTGAAAAGAAGTAAATAATCAGTCATCTTGACAAATCTTTGATCAAAGAGGTCACAATAACTGTTTGGTAGGGGTCATAGTTAGTGACCTCTTCTCAGCCCCTGCATCTGGCCAGGGAAGTTCCATTATGACAATGAACGCTCTGAATTTAACTCAATTTTTCCATTCAAACAACCATATCTGAAGTGTCAACAGGGCGATATGTTGGCGGCTAATAATTAAATTGTATCACAGCCATTCAGGACAAAATCTAATTGTTGTGTTTGCTCTGCTGCTGTTCTCTGGGTCTCAGGGATGGCTTGTCATACAGGGAATACTAAGTATATTATACTGCATGACACACTGCTGGCCTGAAAGGAACATTAGCATCTCATCATTGCTTCCAAAGCCTCATTTTGTATGCCTGAAACTGAATCTGTTTTATGTCATTATCTAAATTAAACCAAGGAAAAGTAAATCTGCCTATACATTGGTACATTTTTCAATGAACATTCGTACAAATATTTGTATGAACATTCATATGAAAGTTTTTTTTTGTACATTCGATGACTGGACAAATGTTGTTCGAAAAAGTACTGCAAAATGTAATTTGCTTCTAACAAATTTGTAATTTGATTTAGGAATGAATTTATTTTCAGATCTGAAAACCACATTCACTGAGGTGACCACATTCACTGCTGGTGACTATTAGCTAGCAGTTAGATCTTCCTATCATCTAAGAAATATCACATAGGTCTATGACTTGTCAAAATTCCCTAAGCTAATATGCCCATAGCCTTTCCTGTGATATTTCCTGTTTTACCTGGATACAATATCTTTGGGCTAATATGGATTTGCTAGACTCCGTTATTTAATGGGTTCTTTACTTAAAGGGGTTGTAAACCCTCAAGGTTTTTCACCTTAATGCATTCTATGCATTAAAGCGGAGCTCCACCCTAAAGTGGAACTTCTGCTCATCGGATTCCTTCCCCCCTCCGGTGCCACAATTGGCACCTTTCAGGGGGGAGGGGGATGCAGATACCTGTCTAAGACAGGTATTTGCACCCACTTCTGGGAATACACACTGCGGGTAGACTGCGGGTAGTGCGTCACTTCCCGGTCCCCCCCCCCCGTTGTGTTCTGGGAAACACACGGCTCCCAGAACACAGCGGGGACCAGTGAAAGACGCGCAGCGCTGCTCGCTCATGCACAGTAAGGAACCGGGAAGTGAAGCCGCAACGTTTCACTTCCGGATTTCCTCACCCATGATGGCGGTGGGGGCAGCCGCGAGACGAGCGATTGCTCGTCTTCTGCTGCCGACGTCGCGGGACTCCAGGACAAGTAAGTGTCCTAATATTAAAAGTCAGCAGCTGCAATATTTGTAGCTGCTGGATTTTAATATATATTTTTTACGGCGGAGCTCCGCTTTAAGGTGAAAAACCTCCTGTGATGCAGCTGCCCCCCAGAGCCCCCTGATCGTTCCAACTACAGTGACGAGCACACCAGCTCTAGCCGGTGTCTCGGGTCCTGATTGGATTAATCGATAGCAGTGCAGCCATTGGCTCCCACTGCTGTCAATCAAATCCAATGACACGGGGGGCGGAGCCGAGTCCTGCTGTCTGTGTCAATAGACACAGCAGCAGGACATGGGAGCATGCCCGCACAAGTCCCCCGAGGGAGAGCGGCTCTCCAACGGCGCACTCGAGACGAGGAGGAGCCAAGAGCCTGGCTGAGAGACCCCAGAAGAGGATGATCGAGGCCACTGCAAAACCAACTGCACAGAGGAGTAGTGATGAGCCGAACACCCCCGGGTTCGGTTCGCACCAGAACCCGCGAACGGACCGAAAGTTCGTACGAACATTAGAACCCTATTAAATACAATGGATGCGAACGTTCAAATTCTAAAGTGCTAATTATAACAACTATTATGCATGTTATTGTCCTAAAAAGGGTTTGGGAACCCGGGTTGTGCACCAGGGGACATGTATCAATGCAAAAAGAAGTTTTAAAAACTGTCGTTTTTTGGGAGCAGTCATTTTAATGATGCATAAAGTGAAAAAAAAAAAGTCAAATATTCCTTTAAATATCGTACCTGGGGGGTGTCTAAAGTATGCCTGTGAAGTGCCACGTGTTTCCCGTGTTTAGAACTGTCCCTGCACAAAATGACGCTTCTAAAGGAAAAAAAAGCCATTTAAAACTGCTTGCGGCTTTAATGTAATGTCTGGTCCCGGTAATATGGATGAAAATCTTTAAGAAAAATGGCATAGCTACCCCATGACCCCCCCCCCCTACCCCAGCCCATTACCAGCCCCTTTGGGTCTTGTATGGATATTAAGGGGAACCCCGCACATAAAATAAAAAAGGCCCTATATACTCTGAACAGCCGTATACAGGCGGTGCATACAAGACAGGGACTGTAGGTTTGTTCTTATGTAGAATCTGTTTGTAATTTTGAACAGGTACATTGTTTAAGTGTAGCTCCAGCCCAAAAATCTATTTTTAAACTTTTTGGAAAACATAGGTAAGGGTTATCACCCCTGTAACATTTGTTTTGCTGTCTGTGCCCCTGTTCAGAACATTTCACCTCACTTTCCGTCCCAATGACAACTGTTTTTGAAATGTGGTGTTTTTCTTGAAACAAGGATTGCTGATAAAGCATCAGTACAGAGGAGACACCTTTCTCCCATATTAATTCTTACAGGAGAGAATTTTCCTTCCAAGGGGTAGATTTCCTCTCACTTCCTGTTGTCTTCTTGCGTTTGCAAGTAGGAGTCGTTTGTAAGTTGGATGTTTGAAAGTAGGGACCTGCCGTATATACTCTGCAGAAATAGGCCCCTTAGTTGTTGGTGTTGGCACAACACTGTAAGCACTCACAGTTACTCTTGGTTGGTGCTGGAACGCCCTGCTGTCAACTATTATATCAGGAATTTTAATTACATATAATTGTTGAACAGTGGTAGTAAAAATTGGGCCTTTGATGGTGGTGCTGGTGCCACAACACTGTAAGCCCTGACAGTTACTCTTGGTGGGTGCAGCAATGGGCCCTGCTGTGAATTATTAGATCAAGAATTGTAATTGCATGCCCCTTTTGAACAGGGGCTGAAAAATTGGGCCTTTCGTGGTGGTGGTGGTGGTGGTGGTGTTGCCACAACACTGTAAGCCCTCAGAGTTACTCTTGGTGGGTGCAGGAATGGGCCCTGGTGTGAATTATTAGATCAAGAATTGTAATTACATGCCCCTTTTGAACAGGGGCTGAAAAATTGGGCCTTTCGTGGTGGTGGTGGTGGTGGCGTTGCCACAACACTGTAAGCCCTCAGAGTTACTTTTGGTGGGTGCAGGAATGGGCCCTGCTGTGAATTATTAGATCAAGAATTGTAATTACATGCCCCTTTTGAACAGGGGCTGAAAAATTGGGCCTTTCGTGGTGGTGGTGGTGGTGGCGTTGCCACAACACTGTAAGCCCTCAGAGTTACTCTTGGTGGGTGCAGCAATGGGCCCTGCTGTGAATTATTAGATCAAGAATTGTAATTACATGCCCCTTTTGAACAGGGGCTGAAAAATTGGGCCTTTCGTGGTGGTGGTGGTGGTGGCGTTGCCACAACACTGTAAGCCCTCAGAGTTACTCTTGGTGGGTGCAGCAATGGGCCCTGCTGTGAATTATTAGATCAAGAATTGTAATTACATGCCCCTGTTGAACAGGGGCTGAAAAATTGGGCCTTAGGCACTGGTGGCACAACACTACAACCCCTCACAGATACTGTACTTGGAGCACAGCAATGAGCCCTATGGCAAATTATTGCTAAAAAAATTGTAATTACACGCCCCTGTAAAACAGGGGCTGAAAAATTGGGCCTTAGGCACTGGTGGCGGCACCCATAAACAAAAATGATCTTCCAAGCTATCATCATCAATCGTATCATTGAGGACTCGGAGGAGGAGGATAGCCAGTCAACATAACAGCACAGGCACTCAGCATCAGCATCAGTCTTGAAGGGATGTGACATGTTAAAATCAATTAGTCTGTTATATCAGCATCAGGTGTGTGGTAGCTGGTGGTGATCCAAGACTGGTTCATCTTGATGAAAGTCAGTCGATCAACCGAGTCGGTGGACAGGCGCACCCTGTGATCCGTGACAAATCCTCCAGCAGCACTGAATGTGCGTTCCGAAAGAACGCTGGATGCAGGACAGGCCAGTAGCTCAATTGCATACTGTGCAAGCTCTGGCCAGTGATCCATCCTCAAGACCCAGTAAGCCAGAGGATTTTCGGTGGGGAAGGTGTCCAAGTCTGACCTTGCCCCTAGATATTCCTGCACCATGTTTATCAGACGCTGGCGATGGTTGCTGGAACCGATCATACTTTGGGGCTGCGGACTAAAGAATTGTCTGAACGCATCGGTCAGACGGCCACCTTCCCCACCGCTCCTCCTTTTGTAATAGATTGATTCTGGTCCAGTACCAGAAAACTATTCCCTTATTCTGCCGCTGGTTCTAATGTGTGCTGATGTGAATTTGCTTGCATGCTAGCTAGAAGAAATCAGGCTGGGATACATTGATCAGCATGGCTTCTTCACCACAACAACACTTTTATTCTGGCTCTCAGCCCTTTTAAAGACAAAGTAATACAAGCACTCGTCACAAGAAACGTGTACACATGATTGGCTGAGTCCACATATTGTCATCTTCCTCTGTGACGTCCTCTCTCTTCATGTGTCTGCATTCCATTCTCTCTTAGCCATTTTGTTTCACTCGATGGGTTGGGCCGGATGGAGGGACTTAGAGCAACACTCTAGCAGTGTGGGGAGGGGTCGGGAAATCGACTCCAAGCCCAACATCTGTCACGTGGTTACTCAAGGAAAATAATACTTATCGTAATAAGATTTAACCAAACACACACAACATACTAACCTATATTTCCTAGCTAACATACATTCAACCTATACTAAATTTCTGATATGAACACCAACAAGCTTATTATTGTAGGAATATATCTTAATGTGTATTTCTGTCTCTTAGCAGACACATTTCTATGCTATGTTACTCCAAATTCTTGAGGAGGGGCAGCACACTCTCTTTTCACAGACTGAAGAAAATAACATTTTAACCCTTGCTAAACTTCTCAAACTATATTTAAGTAGATACCAGAAAGTTAAGTCATATATAAAAATATTTATTTTATATACTCCATCACACTTTGACTGGCCGAAGCCTCAGCAACTCGTTGTCCAGGACCAGGAGTTTGTAACCTCCCAGTCTCTGGGAACGTGTTGCACAGACCTTTCTGCAAGGCCTCCCGGAGTTGTCTCATCCTCTGCTCCCTCTGCGACGGTAACATAAGGTCCGCAACCTTACCCTTGTACCGTGGATCAAGGAGAGTGGCCAGCCAGTAATGGTCCCTCTCCTTGATCCGAAGAATACGAGGATCCTTCCGCAGACTTTGCAGGATCAGGGAGGCCATGCAGCGTAGGTTTGCTGAGGCATTCGCTCCGGAGTCCTCTGGGTCACTAAGGACGACATGATCCGCAGCCACCTCCTCCCAGCCACGTACAAGTCCACTGGTTTCTTGGGACTGTAAATCATCCCTAAAAGACTGCTGCTGATGATGTTGAGTGCCAGCCTCCACCTCCATGCTGACACAATCCTCCTCCTCCTCCTCCTCCTCCTCTTCCTGTGCGATGGGTGGGACAGAAGGAACACTGTCTGGGTAAAGGGGGCCTTGAGAGGCAAGGAAGTCCTCCTCTTCCTGCCTCTGTTCTGCCTCAAGTGCCCTGTCCATTATTCCACGCAGCGTGTGCTCCAACAGGTGGACAAGAGGTACAGTGTCACTGATGCATGCACTGTCACTGCTCACCATCCTCGTGGCCTCCTCAAATGGTGCCAGGACAGTGCATGCATCCCTGATCATGCCCCACTGGCGTGGAGAAAAAAAACCAAGCTCCCCTGACCCTGTCCTGGTGCCGTAGTCGCACAGGTACTCATTGATGGCCCTCTGCTGCGTGTGCAGCCGCTGCAGCATGGCCAACGTTGAGTTCCACCTGGTGGGCATGTCACATATAAGGCGGTTCTTGGGCAGGTTCAACTCCTTTTGCAGCTCAGCCAGGCGAGCACTGGCATTATAAGATCTGCGGAAATGCACACAGACTTTCCTGGCCTGCCTCAGGACATCCTGTAAGCCCGGGTACCTGCCCAAGAACCGCTGCACCACCAGGTTAAGGACGTGAGCCACACAGGGCACATGGGTCAGTTGTCCCTGTCGGAGGGCGGAGAGGAGGTTGGTGCCATTGTCGCAAACCACCATTCCTGGCTTAAGCTGGCGTGGCGTCAACCACCTCTCGGCCTGGCCCTGCAGAGCAGACAGGACCTCTGCCCCAGTGTGGCTTCTGTCCCCCAAACACACCAGCGCAAGCACGGCATGGCATCTTTTTGCCTGCGTACTTGCGTAGCCCCTTGAACGGCTACGGAGCACCGCTGGTTCATAGGACAAACCACAGGAAGAGGCCATGGAGGAAGAAGAAGAGGAGGGGTGGAGGAGAGAGGTGTGTCACAACCAGTAGTAGCATTTTGGAGGCGTGGCGGTGGAACAACCTCCAACACTACTGCACCTTGTCCTGCATCCTTCCCAGCTGCCAAAAGAGTGACCCAATGGGCCGTGAAAGAAAGGTAACGTCCCTGTCCATGCCTGCTGGACCATGAGTCAGCGGTAATATGCACCTTACCGCTGACCGCCCTGTCCAGCGAGGCCAAGACATTGCCTTCCACATGCCGGTAGAGAGCCGGAATAGCCTTCCGTGAGAAAAAGTGGCGTTTGGGAACCTGCCACTGAGGAACCGCACATTGCACAAACTCACGGAAGGGGGCCGAGTCTACCAACTGAAAAGGCAGCAGTTGAAGCGCTAGCAATTTAGCCAAGCTAGCATTCAACCGCTGGGCATGTGGATGGCTGGGAGTGAACTTCTTTTGACGGTCCAGCAGCTGGGGCAGGGAAATTTGCCTGCTAGAATCGGACGTCGGTGTACTGCTAGCAGAGTGGCCGCAAGTACTTGGCTGTGACACACCTAATTCTACACCTTCATTCCTCTCAGTGCATGTTTCAGAGAGGACTGAAGTTATAGTGGGGTTGGAGATCCCAGCTGATGCGGAGCAAGGAGAGGTCCGCTTTGTTCTTTGGTGTGGGTCTTTGAGGTAGGCTTGCCAACGAGTTGCATGGCAGGTCAACATATGTCTGGTCAGGCATGTGGTACCCAAGCGGCTGATGTTTTGGCCACGCGATATACGCTTGAGACATATGTTGCAAACAGCAGCTGTGCGATCTGATGCACTAGCCTCAAAAAAGGCCCACACCAAAGAACTTTTTGAATGACGGGCAGAGGCAGCGCCCTGCACAGGCGGAGCTCTGCGGTGTGATTCCGTCGGTGTACTGCCCTTACGCTGGCCACCAAAGGGCATCCTGCCTCGTTGGAGATGTGCCTCCTCCTCATCCTCCTCCTCCTCCTCTCTCCTATTAGGCACCCACGTGGAGTCAGTGACCTCATCATCCCCTCCCTCCTCATCACTGGAGCCAATCTGGCAGTATGCTGCAGCTGCTGGAACATGACTGCCAGATTGGTGTCCTTCTTGAGCATCCCCTCTGTCTGCTCTCACGCTACTGCCTTCCTCTAGCTGGGTTTCATCATCAGACCCTTCGAAACGCTGGGCATCCTCCTGGAGCATGTACCCAACACTGTGCTCAAACAGTTCGGGGGACTCCTCAGGAGGAGGACATGGTGGGTCTAGGGAAGGAGTGACTGATGATGAGTCTGACATTGATACCAGGGAAGAGGACGCTTTGGCAGCTGCTTTGCCAGTACCCTGAGCCTGGGTGAGAGAGGATGAGGAGGAGGAGGAGGGCTTGGTCATCCACTCTACCAAGTCTTCGGCATGATGTGGCTCAACATGTCCAGCTGCCGAAAAGAAGGACAAGCGTGTCCCATGGCCATGTGCTGATGACAATGCACCGCGTCCACGACCAGCACTGTTGCCCCCAGACACAGAGCCTGCTTGCCCTCTTTTATTGCCTCCTGACTGTCTGCCTCTCCTTGTTTGCCTTCCAGACATTCTAATAGATGGCCTGTAGGGAGATGGGAAAAAAGCAATAAGGGCTACCTTCAGGTGTCCTTCTCTGTCCCTTTACTTAAGGATTTCTAAATATGGTTGAGGATGATTGCTTTTGCACAGAATAGCACAACGACAATTTCCCTGACTGTCCAAAAAACAAGGATTTCAAAGATGGTTGATGAGGAATGCTTTAGCACACTATAGCACAAGGAGAATTTCCCTCACTGTCCTTCCCTGTCCCTAGAAACAAGGATTATCACAGTGAAAGAAACTGACACTCTTCCTACCTATAGTTTTCTGTCCCTAGAAAAAATGTTTTTTTAAAGCACACTATAGCACAAGGAGAATTTCCCTCACTGTCCTTCCCTGTCCCTAGAAACAAGGATTATCACAGTGAAAGAAACTGACACTCTTCCTACCTATAGTTTTCTGTCCCTAGAAAAAATGTTTTTTTAAAGCACACTATAGCACAAGGAGAATTTCCCTCACTGTCCTTCCCTGTCCCTAGAAACAAGGATTATCACAGTGAAAGAAACTGACACTCTTCCTACCTATAGTTTTCTGTCCCTAGAAAAAATGTTTTTTTAAAGCACACTATAGCACAAGGAGAATTTCCCTCACTGTCCTTCCCTGTCCCTAGAAACAAGGATTATCACAGTGAAAGAAACTGACACTCTTCCTACCTATAGTTTTCTGTCCCTAGAAAAAATGTTTTTTTAAAGCACACTATAGCACAAGGAGAATTTCCCTCACTGTCCTTCCCTGTCCCTAGAAACAAGGATTATCACAGTGAAAGAAACTGACACTCTTCCTACCTATAGTTTTCTGTCCCTAGAAAAAATGTTTTTTTAAAGCACACTATAGCACAAGGAGAATTTCCCTCACTGTCCTTCCCTGTCCCTAGAAACAAGGATTATCACAGTGAAAGAAACTGACACTCTTCCTACCTATAGTTTTCTGTCCCAAGAAAAAATGTTTTTTTAAAGCACACTATAGCACAAGGAGAATTTCCCTCACTGTCCTTCCCTGTCCCTAGAAACAAGGATTATCACAGTGAAAGAAACTGACACTCTTCCTACCTATAGTTTTCTGTCCCTAGAAAAAACGTTTTTTTAAAGCACACTATAGCACAAGGAGAATTTCCCTCACTGTCCTTCCCTGTCCCTAGAAACAAGGATTATCACAGTGAAAGAAACTGACACTCTTCCTACCTATAGTTTTCTGTCCCAAGAAAAAATGTTTTTTTAAAGCACACTATAGCACAAGGAGAATTTCCCTCACTGTCCTTCCCTGTCCCTAGAAACAAGGATTATCACAGTGAAAGAAACTGACACTCTTCCTACCTATAGTTTTCTGTCCCTAGAAAAAATGTTTTTTTAAAGCACACTATAGCACAAGGAGAATTTCCCTCACTGTCCTTCCCTGTCCCTAGAAACAAGGATTATCACAGTGAAAGAAACTGACACTCTTCCTACCTATAGTTTTCTGTCCCAAGAAAAAATGTTTTTTTAAAGCACACTATAGCACAAGGAGAATTTCCCTCACTGTCCTTCCCTGTCCCTAGAAACAAGGATTATCACAGTGAAAGAAACTGACACTCTTCCTACCTATAGTTTTCTGTCCCTAGAAAAAATGTTTTTTTAAAGCACACTATAGCACAAGGAGAATTTCCCTCACTGTCCTTCCCTCTCCCTAGAAACAAGGATTCACACAGTAAAACACCTACCTATCCTTCTCTTTCCCTAAACTAAAGGAATCCAGGTTAAGCAAGAAAAAATAAATGTCACTGTCCCTGCCTATGCTTCTCTTTCCCTGCTCCGGAACACACTACACTAGGCCGCCGTGCTGGCGGCCTTTTATAGTGTGGGGCGTGTACTAAACACCCTCAGCAATAATTGGCCACAGGCATCCTGCCTGTGGCCAATCATTGCTCTCCTCGCTGCCGGCGCTGTGATTGGCCAAGCATGCGGGGTCACAGTGCATGCTTGGCCAATCACAGCGCCTGGATGACACTGCGATGGCGTAGTGCATTGTGGGCCGTTCGCGTCACTCGAATTAGGCGCGAACGGCCCAAATCGTTCGATCTTCGTCGAACGATCGAACAGCCGATGTTCGAGTCGAACGTATGTTCGACTCGAACACCGAGCTCATCCCTACAGAGGAGGTATGTATGACTGACATGTTTGTTTGTTTGTTTTTAAAGAAAAAAAACGAAGCTTTAGATATCCTTAAGGTTATCTCCTCCAAGAACCTCTGGTCAGCTGCCCCGGCGAGTACAACATTTTGTGTTATGGTATTATTTGCTGTTCTGTTTGTATGATGACCATCTCCAGTGGCTGTATTTAAACCAAAAATTTAATGAATATTAGTTCCATGTTCTTTCTCTTAATACAAACTAAGTGAAAGGAATGTATTTGTTAGAGAAATATTTGCTTGCTGCTTCTTAATCACTGTCGTGGAAAACAAATGTTGATTTGAACCCCACTAACAGTTTGAAGATTGAACGAATATTCGTAAAATTAACATTTTCTTATGCCTACTGCAACCAACTGTATTGTTTCATTTTATTGTTTTTTTAATGTCGAGCTCCCAGTAGTTTGGTGGTACCAGTCGTTGATTCAGAGACATTATTTTATTAAAGGCTGTTAGAGACGTATATGTCTTTGTCATTTGTTTCCCAATGTGGAGTTACATTACTGAATGCTGTATTAGCAGCTAGGCAGTTAAGTGCTGCAAGACCTATTGCGGGAGATAAAATGACTCCCTTGTTCTGGAACCTGCACATATAAAATGTGGAAATCTTGGTACTGAGATGCATGTGTGCATGTGCTGCAGCACCAGGCTTAGCTGTTGTCATTGACCAAACTTGAGTGAAGGAGGCTGAGACTACTGCGGCTAACAGAAGAAAGAGTAAACTGAGCCTGAAGGAGTATGGCCACCCACCAGGAAAGGAAACAAAGAGTTAGACAAGTGACGCACTTGAAGTTAAAAGAACTACTTGCTTGTCACAAATTACTAATTAGCCATACAGTCAATCTGTAAAAGGGCAGGAGATGGAACTGAAAGGTATCCTCGGGTCTTTCTATTGAAAGTAACAATTGACTTTAAAAGGAAGCCTATGCTAAGGAAAGCATATGGGCGGCCATTGTAGACCTCTTTCTGATAATGCTACTTACTTGGCTGCCTGTGGTTTTACTATTCTCGGAAATACTGACACAGAGCAAGCATGAAGATCAGGAAAGTGGAGTCGGAGCTCCTCATCTGCATGCTTGATCAGTAGTTAGTGATTAAAAAAAGGAGTGAATTCACTGGATCAGAATAACAGACAGCAAACCAATATTTTCAGAAGGAGAGGTCAGCAATGGCAGCCTTCATTGTAATTTAGTATATGTTTTTTTTAAATCTAGATAATCAGTGATGGATGGTTTATTAATCTGCATACCAAATGCCTATAGCAATTCCCTGACATTTGGTAAGTAGTTTGAAAGTGTTTAGAAACTGATGAGGAACTATACAATTTTCTAGAAACATACCCAGAAAGCAACAAACTATAGTGAAAGTTATCAAAACACCTGAAAATTTCCTAATATCAGCTTGCTAACCAATCCCATCATTTGAATGGGGGCTGCTGTATTGAGCCCAAGAGTGACTGATGCCCATGGGATACCATATGTGTCATCTTATTGGTTGTCTAGAAATGAGTGACTATCAAATGCTGGCATGTATATGATCACATGCTATCATTATTTAACTGTGCAGTGAACAGTTGGAACGCTGCTGAGCTAGCTGTTAACTGCAATGATTAAATCTGTTTACCCAAACAGGGATTCAATCAAAGTGGGCTAATCCAGATTATTTAGGCTGGCAAACTGTTCCTTTCAGTGAACTGTTAGGCTTCATGTACACGGGATGTTGTTCAACCTCTCCTGAACGAATTAACTTGACAGCTAGAAACCGGTGTCTAAAAAGGCAGTTTAGCTGCGTTTATATGCCGCGTTTAGCGTCTAGAAGTGTTTGGAAATTATATATATTTTTTTATTAAAATGAAAAACGTTTGTATTAAAAACAAAACACTGCTGAATGCGAGTTACCGCGTTTAGTGCTTGAAATGCCTCTAAACACAGCTTCTGAACGCATTTTTTTTGGTTCCATAAAAAGCCTCTAAACTCAACTGCCTAGAAACGACTATAAACGACCCTGTGTACACTGATAAGATAACATAGAGGAGAGTTCAGGAGCAGTTGAAAAAAATGCCCAACTGCTCCTAAACCCAGGTTCACACTGGGCTGCGGGAGTGCAGCCCTGTGAGTTCAGTTGAACTCACACGATTTCTCTCCCGCCTGTCAGTCCCGATTTCGCCCGCGATTAGAAGACAACATTTTTTTTTACTCAGAAGGAGCAAAACAAGGTCGGACTTTACAGGCAACACACAAATGGAATTGAAAAAATGCTTTAATATCAAGAAATAATGTAGAACAAAAATTTAAAACCATACTATGTATAAGACAATATGATGAGAGTCCCTTGAACGTCGACGCATTTCGCCGTAAGGCTTCGTCAGGACGGACAAACGGGGGGGGGGGGTACACACTTGGGACACATCTCACTGTCTCAGAAGAGGGTCCAGACAGCAAAATTTGCTCAGAGGTGACCAATTCCTATGTGCTTTAGTATAATATGGTAGAGGCAGATATATGTATGGTCTGCGAATCAGAAATATTCAAAGAAAGATATTTTCGCAGGAATACACTCCACAAATGGAAAAGCCAGATGCTTGAGGCTAGCAAGAATTGCTAGGCAGATCAGGTATATCCAATAAGGTATGCCCAGATGGGGGTAGGGGACTTCCTAGTGTAGAGAGAGGGAGAGCTTCATAGTCACCGCAGAATCTCAGTAAAAGCACTTACAATAGGAGTGCAGGCAATAAAGCCACTGCAGTGATAAATGTATCACTGTTCAAGTCTAGCCACTGGAAGTCAAAGAATAACACCCCCGGGAGTCAGCCTCGCACTGAACACTGTTCAGGTTTCTGCACAGATGTCAATGTAAGTCGTGGGCTGAAATCGCAAAAAGTCACGCAGAAACTACTTTTTGAAATCGGTGCAGCGCCGCAGATGCAGCGTTGCACCGATTACGACTGTGCCATTGGCGGCAATTGCCGGCAAATGCCGCCGTTTTGACATGAGATTTGACATGTCAAATCGCATGTCAAAACGCACCAATGTGAACCAGGGCTAAACGTCCGTTTACCAGCAGCAGTGTACATGAGGCTTTAAAAGGGTTCACATTTCTTGTTTATATAATAAAAAATAAAAAAAACCAGAGGCCATCAAATACCACCAAAAGAAAGGTCTATTTGTTCCCCTTTTTTGTTTATATACCGTATATACTCGAGTATAAGCCGACCCGAATATAAGCCGAGGCACCTAATTTTACCACAAAAACTGGGAAAACGTATTGACTCGAGTATAAGCCTAGGGTGTCCATCTGCATGCTTCACTGTGCCTCACTGTGTCCATGCCTCACTGTGTCCATGACTAGACTGACGTTTAACATGGGAGTCTATGGAAGGGGTGCCCGGCTTTGAAAAATCGGTGCTACCTGGCCGTAGGTTCCCTGGACAAGAAACTTTGCAAACTGGTAGAGGAAAAGTGGGGCTACATGTGTGCCAAGTTTAGGGTCCAGAGGACCTAAGACCGGCCAGTACTGGGTCCCCAAAGTCACCAGAGAAATTACCGTTTAACATGGGAGTCAATGGAAGGGGTGCCTGGGTTTGAAAAATCGGTGCTCCCCGGCCTTAGGTCCCCCGGACAAGAAACTTTGCACACTTGTAGAGGAAGAGTGGGGCTATATGTGTGCCAAGTTTGGGGTCCAGAGGACTTACGGCCGGCCGGTACCGGCTCCCCAAAGTCCGGGAGATCAGGCGCAAAAAGGTGACTCGAGTATAAGCCGAGGGGGCATTTTCAGCACAAAAAAATTGTGCTTAAAAACTCGGCTTATACTCGAGTATATACGGTAATTAAAAAAAAACACAGAGTTCATCAAATACCACCAAAAGAAAGCTCTATTTGTGTGAAAAAAAATTATATAAATTTTGTTTGTGTAAAGGATTGCATGACCACGCAACTGTCAGTTAAAGTAGCGCAGTGCCGCATAGCAACAAATGGCCTGGTCATGAAGGGGTAAAACCTTCCGGAGCTGCAGTGGTTATATTTATAATGTTAGGGATATTATGTTAATTGTCTGTTCTCTTTTAAAAGATTTCAATTCTCCCTGTACCTCCTGAAGAAAGTGGTTATGTCCGCAAAACATGTAAAGTAGTAAACATTTTGGAGTTTGTGTTTCCCTTATGTAGAGCATACTCGCGCCTGCTTTTTTGGATCTAATTTTGGGGAACCGTTCCTAATAATGATGCAGGGTGCAATTTATTTCCTTTGTTTTTAATTTGACAGTGTATGCAATGTTGTTTTTGTTATAATGTAATAAAATTGTGAATACTTTAGAAGTAGTGTGTCGTGGATATAGGGTACCACTTGTTTTTTCTTTTTTTTTAAAAGGATAATTTCTTTGTATTGCAGATAATCTAATATCCCTGCTGATTCAGAATTATTTATTTAGAGTAAAAATGAATGTGACTTTCTTTCCAGAAAACTGTTCTTTACACACATAGTATAGAGCAGTGATGGTGAACCTTGTCACCCCAGATGTTTTGGAACTACATTTCCCATGATGCTCCACTACACTGCAGAGTGAATGAGCATCATGGGAAATTCAGTTCCAAAACATCTGGGGTGCCAAGGTTCGCCAATACTGGTATAGAGTATGTGCCTGTGAAAATTAGAAGACAACCCCTTTAAAATTTGTCTTAAGGCACTGCTAGTAACAAAGTAACAAATAGAATACTTCAAGAACTTTGATTATAGCTACAACATGATAACATTGATTATTATTTTTTTTACAGCAAATTTTTTTTATTTTTTTTTAGCATTTTGGAAAAATTTAAAGGTTAAAACCCCAGTCAAGTAGTCTGTGTCCCAACGGGGACATCTCTAGCAATTTTTGTGATATAGACAGGTAAAGAAGTAAGAAGATATCTCTCCAAAGTGAGCAAAATACCTACTTAGACACTGGCACAAGTGTCCTCATCAGAAGTTTTCTTCTATGTTTCTGTTTTGTTGACAGCTCAACTAAAATGAGTTTTGGCTTTAGATATACTTTAGGAATAACACTACTTTGCAAATACAAATACTCCACATGCAGATTTTTGATTACCTATAGCAACATCAGTGAGGTATAACAAAAGCAAAGTCACATTAAAAAAACTTTTACTGTCTCCGACTTCTAAAATATCAGTCCATTCAATAGTTTCAAATGACAAAAGAAACCTTGTTATTTTGGTCTATTGCATTGCTCCAGCTGTATGCCAACCATCTTTATCATCTTTAGCATATTCTATTAATCCTGCTCCATTTATGAAAATAGCTAGAAAACAATCCTTCCTCAGTACTAAGCATTTTGTTTTCTCTTTATCAATGACTCCCCCTTGTGGCAATCTTGCTCATTACATCTTTCCAGCTTTGATGCTTCTGCTGCGGTATTTTCATAATGTCTCTCTTATTAACTGCTCTGCCAAAGCTAATCTGCCAGTTTCTACTTTATTTGCATTTTGGTCACACATTAAGTAACTCAAGGTATGGCTTCAAACTCTTCTGCTCCCCACTTATATTTTATAGTCCTATAGGAGAAAACTATCACTGGCTGTAAAGCCTAGTACACACGACTGAGAATCTCGTTGTAAAAAAACCTGTTGTTTTTCTCGACGAGGTTCTTGTCAAGCTTTCCTTGCATACACTCTGTCAATTCCAAATCTCGTCGTTGTAAAGCGCGGTGACGTACAACACGTACGATGGCACTATAAAGGGGAAGTTCGATTCCAATGGCGCCACCCTTTGGGCTGCTTTTGCTGATCTCGTGTTACCGCGTGTTAGTAAAAGTTTGGGGAGAGACGATTTGCGCTTTTCAGTCTTCGTGCTTTTCAGTCCGTTACAGCGTGACGAATGTGCTATCTCCATTACGAATGCTAGTTTTACCAGGAGCGCTCCTGTCTCATACTTGATTCTGAGCATGTGCGATTTTTTTAGACTCGGAAAACCATACACACAAGCGGTTTTCTCGGCAAGAAAGCTCTCCCAGCAGTTTTCTTGATGTTTCTTGCCGAGAAAACTGGTCGTGTGTATGAGGCTTAAGTGTCATTATCTGGGGTTTAGTTTTTTTTTTTTTTAGCAGCTTTTGTTTATCACCAACTGGCTGCCTCCGTGATCCACTAGCCATCAGTATGTTGTTGGGCTGATGAAACTTACTAGAGCTCAGAACGCAGTCTCTTCTTTAGGGCAACTAATGAAATTGTCTTATATAATCCACATTACCCCAGCTTTCCTACAGCTTTCCAAAGTGGTCAATACAGACTAAACCCAGAGCAGGACTCAAAATAAAACACTTCAAATCAGAATTAAAGCCTTAAAAATGGATGGTTGCCTTTGTCCAGTATCTGAGAACTGACTGCAAATGATTTGTCCACATAGGAAGAAACTTACCGGTCCATCAAAATTGTGGCTGAAATAATTCAACATTCCTTTCTTCTCCAGATGATAAAATCTGATCCAGCTATGGAATCCAGACACTTTGCCTTTCTTTACTTCCCCTAAGGATTCAGCACAGTAAAAATGCATTAAAGAGTAAGCAGTGAGTGTTAAAGCAAGGATCCATTTTATAAAACTCCTAAACATTAGTGAAACTCTCAGGAGTAACGATAAACTTTTTATGAATTCATAAAGGCTAGCTGATATTTTACCTATACATATAGTATGGGACATTTATTTCTCAGCCATGCTACAAAATATGTGTTCACTGGCAAACACATTAAATATTGTACTTTTTAGGAATGTTAGTCTAAGGGCCCGTTAAAGCCCAAGTTTAGGTAAACACATTTTTTTTTTTAAATCAGCAAAAGACACATTTACATTTAATGCAAAGTGGCTGTCATAGTGAAAATCCAGTTTTCTGCTCCCTTACCTTAACCCGCAGTGGTATTCTTCCAGTGCTGCAAGGGTTAATAGAGCTGAGAGACCTGTGACAAACACTCATTAGGAGTGGCGCCTATGCCTTTTCTTTCTGTCCCCCTCCTCCATTCATAGAAGCTGTACTATAGCTTCTATGAATGAAAGGCGTTCTGTTAATAAAGGAGGCAAACCTTTCATTCATGCACCCGTCCTTCATTTATTGAGCACTTTTCATTCTTGGAAACTCTAGTACAGCTTCTATGAATGGAAGTGGGGGCGAAAGGAGCGGACATAGTCAGCGCCTGTCACAGGTCCAACACTAGTATTATCCCCCACAGCATCAGAATATTATGTCTGTGGGTTATGGGAGGGGAGAGGTCATTGGATTTCCACTATGACAGCCGACCGCAGCACAAGAGACACTTTGCATTAAATGTCAGTAATGTCCCTTGTGCTGATTTTTTTTATTTTTTATGTTTATTTACCTAAACACAGGCTTTAACATTATTGAGGTGCATTAATGCAAATAATCTCAAAATGAATCCCAGATGTGAATATTTGTGATGTGATTGAAGACTCAGGTTATTTAATGGAGAAGAACATGGGTAGATTAACTTTATGTAATAAATTGGAGAACAAGAGTTAGGTTTTTTATCTAAAGCTGAACCCCGGGTAAGCAGTGAAATACACAGATGAAATACATATGTATAGGGAGAGTGTACCAGTACAGTGGACTGGCGTGCAATATCAGCTGATAGATGTAGCTTTTAACTATATCCAAATGAACCCATCTTGGGTCAGACATGACCTGCACAGATCTATTCTCTCATGCCCTGTACACACAACCGTTTTTTCTGTCGGATAAAAATCAGACGGTTTTCCCGACAGAATTCCTCTCAAGCCTGCCTTGCATACACACGGTCACACAAAAGTTCGGTGAACTTTAGACTGCCAAGAACGCGGTGACGTCAAAGACTATGATGAGTTGACAAAATTAAGTTCTATGCTTCCGAGCATGCGCATTTTTTTCCCCCTCGGAAAAGCATTTTTCCTGACGGGGAAAAAAAGAGATCCTGCTCTCTTTTTTTGTTCCGACAGTTTTCCCGTCGGAAAAACTGCGATGGAGCATACACACGGCCAGGATTCCCGGCCAAAAGCTCTCATAGCAGTTTTCCCGTCTGAAAAAACAGTCGTGTGTACGAGGCATGACTCTAATCACAGACTTAATATACATTTTCTGCTTTTATTTGACGTGATTGCAGCCGTATTAGTGCAATTCTGTATCACGGAGAGTACTCAATTTTCTCTGCTTTTATTTAAAAGTAGAACAGTGAGACATCTAGTGGCAACATTCAGAAATTACACCAGGGGATCAGTATGATAGGAAATTGCATAAGGGATCTCTCATTGTATACCTGCAAAACTAGCATTTTTAGCAGGAGGGCAGCAAATAGCAGCCTCCATAATTCTTTCATGATACCATCATTTTCTCACTTTAACTACTTCCCTACCGGGCCAATTCTGACATGTCTCTTCAACATGTAAATATCCTAGATACCTAATATGTCATGAAATTACGCTCGCTTGTGGAATGGCACCAAACTACGGGACTTAAAAATCTCCATAGGCAACGTTTTAAACATTTTTACAAGTTACCAGTTTAGAGTTACAGAGGGTCTCTCGCTATAATGTTTGCGACAATACCTCTGGCATGTGGTGTGAACACCATTTACATATGCAGGCACAACCTACGTATGCGCTTGCTTCAAGCACAAGGGGATGGGGACACTTTAAAAAAAAAAAAATATTATTTATTTTATTTTTATGTTTACACTGTCCCTTTCTTTTTTTTATCACTTTAAAGTGGTTGTAAACCCTTTTTTTTTTTTTTTTTTTGACTAACCTGCAAGACAAAGCTATAATGAGCTAGTATGACTAGTATACTAGCTCATTATGTACCACTTACCTTCGATCGGGGCCCCCGAAGTCGTCCGTGTCCCTCCTCTAGCCGCATCCATCGCTGCGGCGATAGCCGGAATGTTACTTCCGGGTATCGCCGCTGCAGCCAATCACAGCACCGGAGCGGCGCTGTGATTGGCCGGAGCGGAGAAGACGTGACTCCGCGCATGCGCGCGTGAGCTGTCGAATTCGGCTACGTCGTCGAATGTTGCGACCTAGCCGAATTTGTGAATGGGGTGACGTCAGCGTCGCCGCATTTACATACAAATATCTCCTTAACCGTGTAGGTTAAGGAGATATTTCATGCACCTACAGGTAAGCCTTAATCTAGGCTTACCTGTAGGTCTTTGTTTAAAAAGTGGGTTTACAACCACTTTAATGCCTATCACAAAAAGTGTAAACATCCCTTGTGATAGAAATAAGGCATGACAGGTCCTCTTTATGGAGGCATCTGGGGGTCTATAAGATCCCAGGTCTCTCCTCTACCTTGGAAAGCATGAGATTGATCTTATCATGGTTGCAGCATGTTAACACCCCTACTGCCTTTGCAGCTTAAGGGGGAGTTGTTGGAGGGGTTAAAAAAAATGTGGCTCCATTGTGTGTGTTTTTTTTAAATCAAATCCATTGTGTGTGTTTTTACTGCAACCCCCCAAGTGCAGGTGTAATAATAGCCAAAGCGTGTTTCTGCCAGATCACTAGGGAAAAACAAAAGGAAAAAAAGCTGGAGAAAAAACAAATGCAGCCACCACATCTAAGGACTAGCATGCTGCAATACATTACATTTTTCTCACTTTAGATTTGCTTTAATACATGTGTCTTTTAGCAAACAAAACACGACATAGAAAAGATGTGTTTAGATTAATTTTACAATAATTATAAAGCTTTTCCTTCGATTGGATGATATTCTATGTTTTTGTTTTTTTTAAGATGGAAGTCACACGCAACTGTAATAAATGACAATACGCACCCACAAACACATGCTCAAATCCACTTGAGTCTTCTTCTCCAGAGGATCTGGAATAAAGTCCAAACCACATCTTCTGCAGGTCATCAGCAAACTCCTTTTCTGAAGTGTATAGCCCTGTGTGGATGATAATCATATTTCTCAGTCACTTGACTGCTTGATGCAGATAATGTAACTTTATGTAATAGTTAAAGTGTTACTAAACCCAGGAGCCTGCATTCACTATATCTGGTCTTCCACAGCACACAGTACATGGAAATGCAATTATTTTAGTAAACTGCTAAATACCTTTTCTCATCAGCGGTATATAGCAGTTTTTAGACCTCTATCAGTGTCTGGTTAAAGCTTGTGTCAGGTCACCTGAGTTGCCAGATGACAGATGCACATCGTAGGTCAGGAGTGCACCACAAGGTAGTGAACCCTATGGCTGACTGCTGCGGATGGAACACTGGGTGGTTATGGATGGCAGATCCACTGGAGCACAACAGGGATCCCAGAGGGAGCTAGAGCCCAAGATTTCTCAGGGCGCGGAGTCTAAGATCCAGCAGGTGTTCACCAGAGCCTCTAGTGGTGAGGATGGCCTAGGCTGCAGCTGGATCCAGGTCGCGGCCCCCAGAGTCCCCTAGCTCACGCTCCATGGGGTATAGAGGATAGAGGGGAAGCAGCAGCTCAAGATACAAGAGGTAGTGAGGAGATAAGCCAAGGTCAGGGTGACAAGCAGACAAGGATAAACAAAGGACACGCCAAGGTCAAGGTCACAAGCAGACAGGGATAGCCGAGAACAAGCCAAGATCAATACACAGAGAAAAACGTAGCACATGGCAAGCAGGAACCCAAACACACAATGCTTAACAAACAATGTTGACCAGCAAGCCAGACTTGCAGTGCACAGGTTAATATAGAGTTCTCTGACAGGGCCTGGGGTGGAGCATACTGGGAGGAGAGATTATAAAAGCAGCCAGGTGAGAGAGTCTAGCCTCTAAGGTGAATGCATGAAGAGGAAGGTAAGATGGCAGACAAACATTACTGCATATCCATGACAGCTTGTAGGAGGAGTTTTCATTCTCCTCTGACTGTCCTGTGAGGCTACAGGACCCTTAACCCTGTGTCTGGACAGTGCTAATTGGCCCTGTGCTGATCACATGCACCCTCCCAAGAAAAAAAAACAAAAATCGCTAATAATACACAGCAAACTGATGGCTGATGAATGGCTCTATACTATTAGGAGATGGATTGGGGACAGTGGAAGAAGAGGAGGATCATACAAGACAGGATCAAACAGCCATTTACACAATGCAGAGGATTAAGCCCTTAGGTTCCACAGTAAGTATAACACGCATGCTTTACTGCATATACAAAATTATTTTACTGATGTGGGTTTAGTAACACTTTAAAGCAAAGCTGTCACAGGTGCAGCAAAATCACAAAATCAAGGTGTTACAGTGTAGATAAAGACTAAATAGATAGATAGATTTTTTTTTTTTTTGTGCTGTCTCTGACAAGCTAGCACCATTTAATTCAATGGCTAAATTGTTTACATGCATTGCTGTGTATTGAAACATGATGGTGTAACTAGAACTAACCACTATACATATGGGGTCTCTTTATTAGAAACTTGCATACAGTAGCCATTGTCAGGGGCGGGCTGGGCCGGGAGGCAAGGTGGCAATTTCCCCCCAGGCCGTCCCAACTTATATGCAAAACGGCCGGCGATCGACCGCTGCCATTTTTTATTTATTTTTTTCTGTGTTGAGCCAGGGGCATGGCCACGGCATCCGGCCGCATGCTTTGGATTCTGGGAATTGTAGTCTACGCAAGCGCCCTGTGATTGGCCGACAAGGTTAAATTTTCGGCCACAAGCTGTGGCATTCTGGGATTTGGAGTTCACACGAGCGGTGCACCCTGTGATTGGCCAATCAGGTTCAATTTTCGGCCACACGCTGTGGCATTCTGGGATTTGGAGTTTAGGCGAGCGGCGCGCCCTGCGATTGGCTCAGCGGAGCTGGTCATGTGTGGATGCGGCCAGACACAGAAGGTAAGGGATAGTCTAAATGGAGAAGAGATAGACAAGGAAATTACATAGGAGGTGATGGGTAATCTGAACAGAGAGAAGATAGACAAAAGAGATGATGGAAAATATGAAAGGAGAATGGATAGATACACGCCTGTCCCTCTGTCAGCCCATCCCTCTCTGTCCACCTGTCCCTCTGTCAGCCCATCCCTCTCTGTCCACCTGTCCCTCTGTCAGCCCATCCCTCTCTGTCTGCCTGTCCCTCTGTCCACCTATCCCTCTCTGTCTGCCTGTCCCTCTGTCCACCTATCCCTCTGTCAGCCCATCCCTCTCTGTCTGCCTGTCCCTCTGTCCACCTATCCCTCTGTCAGCCCATCCCTCTCTGTCTGCCTGTCCCTCTGTCCACCTATCCCTCTGTCAGCCCATCCCTCTCTGTCTGCCTGTCCCTCTGTCCACCTATCCCTCTCTGTCTGCCTGTCCCTCTGTCCACCTATCCCCCTCTGTCCACCTGTCCCTCTGTCAGCCCATCCCTCTCTGTCCGCCTGTCCCTCTGTCAGCCCATCCCTCTCTGTCCCTCTGTCAGCCCATCCCTCTCTGTCCACCTGTCCCTCTGTCAGCCCATCCCTCTCTGGACGCCTGTCTCTCTGTCAGCCCATCCCTCTCTGGACGCCTGTCCCTCTGTCAGCCCATCCCTCTCTGTCCGCCTGTCCCTCTGTCAGCCCATACCTCTCTGTCTGCCTTTCCCTCTGTCCACCTATCCCTCTCTGTCCGCCTGTCCCTCTGTCAGCCCATCCCTCTCTGTCTGCCTGTCCCTCTGTCCACCTGTCCCTCTCTGTCCACCTATCCCTCTCTGTCCGCCTGTCCCTCTGTCAGCCCATCCCTCTCTGTCCGCCTGTCCCTCTGTCAGCCCATCCCTCTCTGTCCACCTGTCCCTCTGTCAGCCCATCCCTCTCTGGACGCCTGTCTCTCTGTCAGCCCATCCCTCTCTGGACGCCTGTCCCTCTGTCAGCCCATCCCTCTCTGTCCGCCTGTCCCTCTGTCAGCCCATACCTCTCTGTCTGCCTTTCCCTCTGTCCACCTATCCCTCTCTGTCCGCCTGTCCCTCTGTCAGCCCATCCCTCTCTGTCTGCCTGTCCCTCTGTCCACCTGTCCCTCTCTGTCCACCTATCCCTCTCTGTCCGCCTGTCCCTCTGTCAGCCCATCCCTCTCTGTCCGCCTGTCCCTCTGTCAGCCCATCCCTCTCTGTCCACCTGTCCCTCTGTCAGCCCATCCCTCTCTGTCCACCTGTCCCTCTGTCAGCCCATCCCTCTCTGGACGCCTGTCCCTCTGTCAGCCCATCCCTATCTGGACGCCTGTCCCTCTGTGAGCCCATCCCTCTCTGTCCGCCTGTCCCTCTGTGAGCCCATCCCTCTCTGTCCGCCTGTCCCTCTGTCAGCCCATCCCTCTCTGTCCGCCTGTTCCTCTGTCAGCCCATCCCTCTCTGTCAGCCTGTCCCTCTGTCAGCCCATCCCTCTCTGTCCGCCTGTCCCTCTGTCAGCCCATCCCTCTCTGTCCACCTATCCCTCTCTGTCCACCTATCCCTCTGTCAGCCCATCCCTCTCTGTCCGCCTGTCCCTCTGTCAGCCCATCCCTCTCTGTCCGCCTGTCCCTCTGTCAGCCCATCCCTCTCTGTCCGCCTGTCCCTCTGTCAGCCCATCCCTCTCTGTCCGCCTGTCAGGGTGTGGGTCCTGCTGGGAGCTGGCCACTGACCTGTGGGTCCTGCTGGCCACTGACCTGTGGGTCCTGCTGGCCACTGACCTGTGGGTCCTGCTGGCCACTAGCCTAAGGTGACCAGACGTCACCGTTTTTTCTGGGGACAGTCCCTAGACCAAGTCTGTCCCCGGTTTTGTCCCTTGCAGGGCCAATCGGGGGCTGGGGCAGTGGAACGGTGCCCAGGGCTGGCCCTACAATGGGTCCCGCTGTGCCCATTGGGCTGCCTCAGAGGGGAAGTGCCGCCCCAGAGCGGGGATCTCTCACTTACCTGGCAGCCGCTGTCATATAAAGTCCCGCCACCTGGACTGGCTCCTATGATAGACAGCACACTGATGACATCCATCATAGGAGCTGGTCCAGGAGGCGGGACTTCGTATTACATCGGCCACGCTGGGTAATTGGGAGATCTCCGCTCTGTGTAATCCGGCTGCTCTCCTCTCTAATCTCCATGCACTGGTGAGGCTGCGCTGATGGGCACTGGTGAGGTTGCGCTTATTCTGTGGTTCAATGGGCCACTTGACTGGACTTGCCCCCCAGGCCTAAGACTGCCAGCCCTCCCCTGGCCATTGTTCCAGAAACTCTGCAAGTACATTTGTTCCCTTTAAATTGGGCAAAACTGAATTCTATTTTGGCTATTTTCTCTTCTGAACGAATGTTCTAATATTATAGGCAGTAGAGAAATGCGACCACTAGATGGAGTAGAGAAACATAGGAAATACATCTGTCTTTGCAACAATGTGTACAATGTAAAATTTCTAGAGAACAGTCAGGAACTAGCAAAAATAGTGTAATAAAATAGCAAATAGATCCCATAGTTTTATAGTTAGCCTGCTTTAGGATGGATTCACACCAGTTGCATTGGGCTTCGCTGGAAATCATGTGTATCGTGATGTCCCTACCATGTGTATAAATGTGCTGTCCTGAAAACTACATAAAGATCTAAACAAATGTCATATTGCAATAAAAATCTCCACCAAAAATGTGCAAATATACGTGTATAAACAGGACAAAAATTATTTATCAAAAAACAGCGCATATGTTATCCAAAACAGCTCATGTGTTGCACACAAATAAACTGTTGACAACATATTCAAAGGACGTTCAAAAGGATAACTAGTCCCAAGTGAAAAACATAAATCCCAGTAGTGCAAAATCACACTCCAGTGAAAGTGTGCTCCAAGTGAAAGGACACAATCCTCCCCCTTCCCCTAGGACCAGAGGTTGATCACTCACCACCAAAAAATGACCCTCATTATGGTCAATTTAGAATGTTTGCTAGCACTAGGACCCAGAGAACATCTTCATTCTGCTTTGTTTATGCAATCAATTAGAGCAGGGGTCTCAAACTGGCGGCCCTCTAGATGTTGTGGAACTACAAGTCCCATCTCAGATAGCAATCAATTGTGCTGCAAGTTTTAAAATGACTTGCTAAGCTATTGCTAGACTTGCCAGGCTTCACAAGTTTGTTGCACAATTGCAGCAAGTCCACATTGCATGACTCCAGATCAACTTTCTTTGCAAACATTCTGCAAGTCTGCTGCAGGTTCTGGTTGACTTATGTTGTGCAATAGTCATCCCACCACAGGGGTCACTGTGGCTGAATTTTCATGCTGTAGACTTGCAGAGCCCTTGCTGTAGACTCACCACTGAAACTTTGCTCTTGTTAGAGACTTGCCACGCAAATTTGCTACAAATTGGAAAAGTGTCAACTAGAACTTGTGTTTCAAGTGCTCTGCAAGTGTACAACATGCCAGTGAAAATGTGCAGCAAGTTAACGTATGCTCTCAGCCAAGCCTGCAAAACAGGGAAGAGGGAAGAGCAGCTACTGCAGACATGCACAACACTGGGCCAAGATCAGGCTCAGAAATGTGAACGTAACATCACCTGTACTGTCAAGCTCAACTGGGCCATTTGCAATATTAGTGCAAGCTACTGATGGTACTCTGGGTCTTCAGCTAAGGGTGTATGATTTGGATACTGTGTGTACGGACCATCCGAGTGAGAATACTGGCTGTGGAAGGGACGTTTTGCATCACCAAAGGCTGCAGCTGGGTCAAAAGTTCAATGCCATTAACCGTTTGGCTTCTGGTAAGCTGCTCCCCCTCTCTTTGGTGGTGGATTTTTCACGGCTTGCTTTGAGTAATCACGGTGGTGTGAAACTTGGGGTCACCCTAATGACCTATGGACTAATTTAGATGATTGGCTAAATGCCACTGGACTAGTCTGATGCCTGATAGATTTCCATACACATCTAAATAAGTTCCGAATTCCTAATAGACTTTGGTTAAAAGTGGCGCAGTTTTTTCTTTGTTTACTGTTTGAGGTGTTGTCACACTATTTCTGCTGCCTAATGTTTAGAAGTCTTTTAACTGTTTGCTAGCGCAGTTGTTACCTTTTTTATATAATTCAATACTGCCACAAATTTGTGGTAAGTTATCCTTGCTATCTGAGATCATGCCTCTTCCTGTGGGAGTCATGCTTGTAACTGTCAGCCTTGCAATGCCCCACCAGTTTGAAACCCCTGAATTAGCTTCACAATCACATTACTTGATGAAATTGACCACAAAGAATTTCCACCTCTCAAACACAAAAGGAAGAGAAGCAAACCATAGTGCTCACCACTAAAAAAACTATAAAAATGCACTCACATATAATGTAAGATAAAACCAAACAGGAGCTTCTGAATGGCCTCAGCCAGTGTGAGATGTCTGGGAAGAATATAAACAAATACCACTGTGCTAAGATAGGGAACCCTCCAGTCCACATGCAGTCAGCTCCTGCAGGGGGACTGGAGGGTTCCCTATCTTAGCACAGTGGTATTTGTTTATATTCTTCCCAGACATCTCGCACTGGCTGAGGCCATTCAGAAGCTCCTGTTTTGTTTTATTTTACATGTAAGTGCATTCTTTATGTAGCGCTCCATCCCAATTTAAGGGACGGTATATGTGCAAATTTAAGGGTGGGTGGTCTGAGCTAATAGTTCGGCTCAGACCTGTTTATATAATAAATTGTTTCTGCTCTGGGTGCGGTGCTGCCTGGCAGTATAGTTCCCTGTTGCCTGTAGATGGCGATGTCATGTTCAGGTCAGGTTGAACCACAGGGGGTATCACAGTGCCATTGGGTGTCCTCTCTCGGCAGCTGTGCAGTGGGCGTGGTCTACCCACTGTGCATGCTGGGAGAGGGTACAAAAGGGGTAGACGCCATTAGGCGGGAGGCGATTCCAGGGGGACCCCAAGGAGTTCGGGGGGACCTCTGGTCCAGTGAGCGTATCTCGTAGCCCTCATGGCACGGGATGCGTGTGTTTGGTCTCAGGAACTTTTAGCCCGAGGCTCTACTGCTGTATAGTAGGCCCAGCTCTCCTATCGAGGGCCTACGCTTCGGAGAGGGATCCCAGGCTGCACGGTTGAAGGGCCCATCTTTAGGGAAGGAGTTCCAGGGGAAGAACAGTCACGGCGGAGATAGCGACGGTACTACTATCTCGGGAGAGGCCTGGAGGCCTACCTAAAGGGGAATCTATCATCTCTGACATCCGTGCTCCACTCCGGCTGCTAGGACTGCTCTCATAGGGACTATCTGGGCGAGCAATTCCCACTCAGGCTTGAGTGGCGACAAAAGTGTTCTCTAAGCGTTGCGTGCCTGAACCTTCCCCAACTTGTCATTTCTACTCTCTCTCTTCCAAGTTTTACCTCAAGAAAATAATAAAACCTTGCTGCCTAGGTTTTACACCTGTGTGGACATTGGCTTTATTACAAAACAGGACTTTCGCCTAGACAACAGAGACCAGGGATCCACTCTGGAGAGGTAACTCGCCGCAAGGCCCAAAAATCTAACACCGCTCGCCTCTCCATATCTGGAGTTGGACAACGGGCAAGTAGCAGGTGAGCCTTACTGCAGACAAAATGGATGGAGCAGAAGGGTCTGTGTGCTACATTTAGTTTAAACAAAAATTATTGTTTAGCGATGAGTACTAATGTATTGTGGTAACACAATGCTTAGGTGTGAAGCCAACCTTTAGCCAAAACTTTTTTGGTTTTAGATGATGTGTGGAAGAGTTAGAACCTCTGTCATGTTTTTTTCTGGTAGAGGGGGGAAACAGGAAGCGCCACCTGAGTGTAGTATGTTTAGTACAGTTTATTAACTTGGTAGTAATGCACTTACAGGAAACAAGGTTAAAACAAGCAAATCTGTATAGGGATATAATGTAGAAGTGGTCCGACATCCGAGACGAACGTCCACGAGTATGGCACATGTTTGAGGGAGCCGCAATCCTTCCTGTGGCCACCAGGAAGTCGGCCTGGGCTGGTGTTCTGTCGAGAAGTGCCCGGCTATCGAATAGTGCCCGGATTCAACTGTGAATGCGCCGCATGGAGCTGCAGAACAGCCGAGTTTATGATCAGCTGTTGTCTCGTGTGGCCTAGGCACGTTCATGTAGGTGAGGGGCGGATATTTACTTGAAAGGGTTGGATTTTTCAATGATGGGCAGTGCTGGGGGTGGAATTTTTATCGATGGCCAAAGAAATCTGCAAGATAAATCTTTATCTGCTATTGATTTTGAGCGCTTGCGGGGCGTGTTTTGTCAATTGAAGGGCGTCTTTTATTATATTAGATAAGGATTTCTTTAGCAGATTTGTTTGGCCATCGATAAAAATTCCGCCCCTAGCACTGCCCATCATTAAAATATCCGCCCCTTTATGTAAATATCCACCCCTCACCTACATGAACGTGCCTCGGCAACGCTAGACAACAGTTGACCGTAAACTCAGCTGTTCTGAGGCTTCGTTCTGCACATTAGCAAGTTCCGGCTGGGCAGTTTTCGATAGGGGGCATCGGACACATAAATAGCACTTTACCAGCATTATCTTGTTAGGCCTGTAGAAGGAGCCGATGCTCCGAGCGTGTAGCCTTATTCATCCAGCCGTTCTTCCCCCGATGTCTCTCTGCTTCCGGTGACGTCATTTCCTCGCATTCCAGGCCAGCCCAGGCCGACTTCCTGGTGGCCACAGGACGGATTGCTGCTCCCTCAAACATCTGCCATACTCGTGGACGTTCATCTCGGATGCCGGACCACATCTAAATTATATCCCTATCAGGGCCGTTTGAAGGACTTTGGGGGCCCCAAGCAAATGGACATGGAGGCCCCCCCGCACGCACACACAGTACAGTGGACACAGTATATCTAACGATATCTAATGAGGAGAGCAAAAAATAAAGATTTACCATAGCTTTTCCATAGAAACAATTACCATAGCTTTCTTTCCATTTTCTTTCTTTACAGTAGAGTCTACTGTAGAGTCTTTTCTCTGTTTTGTAATTTTTTGCAAAAAACTTTAATAAATATTACCTTATTCAAAAAAGAAGCAATAAGATGGAAATGGGATGGTAAAGAAAGAAAATGGAAAGAAAGCTATGGTAATTGTTTTGTTTATGATACATATCATCCAGGTAGGTTATGGTCAGTAAGCTACCATATTTTTCATACTAAATGGGTCTTGATGACTAGAGTAATATTATTCCTGCACTACCAAGTGTAAATGCAAATTAGATGGTGGAACTGCTGCAGACACCAAAAAAGGGTCAAACCATACCCTAAAAATTATTGGATAAAAGTGGGGGTGGTGCTGCGCTGTCCCTGAGCGGTATAGTGCCAATAGGCTAATTAAAGGATTAAGGTGATAGCACTCCTAACGTAGAGGTTACACTACTCCTAATGGTTAAAATGTCAAAAGCTTGAATAAATTAATATCACAGTACACTCCTGGTATAAAAGTATAAAACAGTGCATAACATGCTAAAGTATACTTCTAATAAACGGAATAAAAAACAGAATAAAAAAACAATGCATGGCATGCTAAAAATACTGTAAAAAATATATAGTGCAACGTGCATAGAAAATATACTGTATATACTCGAGTATAAGCCGAGATTTTCAGCCCTTTTTTTGGGGCTTAAAGTCCCCCCCTCGGCTTATACTCGAGTCAGTGAAATTGAACATTGTAAATTGTACCTGAAAAAAAATTGAGCGGCTGCGGCGTCCATCGTTTAAAATTTGCGGTCTCTTCCTGGTCCCTTCCGTGATAGGTAGAACTGTGTCTGCTGAGAATCGCCTATCACGGACGTTCTCTCATCCTCACCCATCCCAGCAGACACTGCGTTCAGTGTTCCGCCAATCACGGACATCTGCTGGGAAACTGAGGATGAGAGAACGTTCGTGATAGGCGTGATAAGCAGACACAGTTCCGCCTATCACGGAAGGGACCAGGAAGAGACTGCGAGTTTTAAACGATGGACGCCGCAGCCTCTCAATTTTTTTCCAGGTACAATTTACAATGTTCAATTTCAATCTTAGGGGCACAGTGAGGATGGGCACAGTGAGGATGGGCACAGTGAGGTGGCAATGGGCAGTGACAATTGGCTTAGTGAAGTTGCAATGGGCACAGTGAGGCGTGCAAATGGGCATTGTTGACCCTCTTCCACTCACAGTAGCTGCTGCATTCTCACCCTCGGCTTATACTCGAGTCAGTAAGTTTTCCCAGTTTTTTGTGGTAACATTAGGTACCTCGGTTTATACTCGGGTCGGCTTATACTCGAGTATATACGGTATATAAATAAATGTGCACTGGGTATAACCATCACAGATTTACCCCATCTGGTGCGAATAACAAATCTTGCAAAGGAATCAAACGATAAGTGCAAAGTCCAAAGAATGCTGTGTCAAATGAACTAAAAAAATGCATGGGCAACAATAAAGCAGCAAATCCTGGTGAAAAGTGCAATGTAATCCGTGTGAACACAGTGGCAAATGCTGTATATAACTAGTGCCAGCATATATTAATACAGTCCATGAAATAAGTCCAAAAAATGCAATATGTAAAGGAAATCCAACGGTGTCTAATCAAGCTGTGAGCAACAGGTCTTGATGACTGCCTCCCTCCCCCTTACTCCCCCCTCGTGTTCTTTTTACCCCCCCCCCTCCCTACCACTTACCGCGCGGCAGGAGATTTAGTTTGCTGTTCCCGGCCAGCCGGACTGAAAGGAAGTGAGCACCCAGTGTGTGCACTTCCTGTCAGTCCGGCCGAGAACAGGAAACTGAATCTCCTGTACCGCGCGGTACCCGGCCGGACTTCAGAAGGAAGGAACAGGAGCTTGGCCACACTACAGGCTGCAGCATTTATAGGACGCAGCGGCGCAGCAAGGGCCCGCCCTGCTGGGGCCCAAGGCCAGCTCGGGGCCCCAAGCAATTGTTTGGTTTGCCTGTCCTGTTGCGACGGGCCCGATCCCTATGTAGCAGGGTATTCCCCTTTAATACCGAGAGACTACATTTCCCAAGACATCTTTCAGCACCCAAGGTGCTTTGCCCGAAGCAAGGACTGCTGGGGCGGACTTTATAAAGGGGAGGCAGAGTTTGTTCAGTCTCTTTGGACCCTCCCGCCTATCAAGCAAGAACTCTGTGCGAGACTGCTGCAAGCCCAAGCCTGAAGCCTGGGCACTTTCTTCCAAAGAGCCCTCCGCCAGCCTAGCGGAACCTTAGAGACATCTTCTCATCCTTGCTGTACTACACCAGGAGGACCGAAGACTTGGATGTCGGTGGATCCCTGTGCCTAGATGAATCGGCGGAGGAAAAGGACTGGGACTGGTCCGGGTGGTGAGAGAGCACTTGCTCATAGACAAATACTGTATCTTTACTACTAGTTCGGATTACAAAGTTTGTTCATCAAGTGCACCACCGAAAGATTGCTAGTGAAGATTGTTTTACAGAACTTCCATTTAGTTCAGTCAGGCCTGACTGCGTAGGTAGACGTTGCTGGGCGTTAGTCTGCCCACGAGGGGAAGTAGTTGTAAAAGGGCATCACTAGAGTTTCATAGCAATACCTCATTATTCTATCACTCTGTTCATCTTTAATACTGTTTATTGCAGGGATCTGCAACTTGTTATACTGTTGTTTATTACTTGCCCATTAGCCTCAGTAAAATATTTGGGTCAAGTACATTGGTGTCAGTTTCAATTACTTTAATAGAAGTTTAAAGTATATCACTGTGTGTGTTTGCCATAGGACTACGTCACCAAGAGTAGCGGTTACGCGGTCCTATCTCCCCATTACTAGCTGTGCCACGGGAGGATAGAGCCGATTGCCAGGGGTTGACAGCGGTTCACTACAGGGCCCAAATTAATACCAGCAGCCCTCTTAACTAGGGGTACCGTTATACCTATACAGATGAGCCTGTTTTAACCTTTTTTCCTGTAAGTGCATTACTTACCAAGTTAATAAACTGTACTAAACATAGAACACTCAGGTGGCGCTTCCTGTGTCTCCCCTCTTTCATTTTGTTTACAGAGCTGGTTTTCCTCTGAGGACAGCTGCATCCTACCACCTCACCTTTAGAACTGTTACTTGTTTATGGACTGATGAACTTTTATTGTTCATGTAGCGGGGTCTTCAAAGTTAGTGGGATACACCTGGGGGTAGAGTGACCCAGGTGTGTAATTATGGCAGGGTTTAGACCCCTTTTTGTTATTCGTGGAGGATTGGGTGGTGCAATATTCTCCTTGGCCTGTGGGTGGCGGGGTACCTACAGGCTTCAGGTAGAATCACTACCACAGTGCTACCCTTCTTTGTCCCTTCCTGGAGATGGTACGGCTGGGGCGGGGAACCCGCCGTGGTATCGACGGGAGGAGATAAAAGGGGGAGGCGCCCTCGCCACGAGGTCTGTCTTCGGGGATCATCTCTTCACGCACCCAGGCACCTTCAGCCTGGGTGCGGGCGATCCAAGGTTCCCGGCCTAGGCGCCCTAGGCCTGGCCGGGATGAAGTTGGGGTTCCATCCCAGGCACCTTCAGCCTGGGGTGAGGTACTATGGAGGAGGCCTGGGGCCCGGTGACTTCGACCGGGTCCCGCAAGGGTGAAGTGGTTCCAGGGCGCCCCTTGCGAGGGGACCCGCATCTGAGGTGAGGAGGCTGGGGAGGTCACTCGTTCGAAGACCCGGTGTAGTGTCAACCCGGTGACGGATGGGCCTTCGGTAACTCCCTTGGAGGACATCTTCCCCTGATAGGGGCCGCAACGCAACGGAGGTATTCATGTCAAGACTCCTACAACCCTTGGTCATAGCACAGGGGGTGTAGGGACCCAGATCAGTATAGTGCCTCGACCTGCTCATCCCACCGTATCATGCCATCGCATTGCCTGTATGTGGAGATACGAAATAAACCAACAGTTGGACTGTGATCGGTGTATGGATTCTGTTAATGGGAGCAAAGGGTGGTTTGGTGGTTTCTGCACAACAGACTCGGTACATGCCCAGGACACACCGGCCCGAGGAAACATCAGGTATTGGCCTTCACCTCACCCACAGTTATGGGGAGGACATGGGCCGCAGCGCACCTCACTCTGTCGCGTGACATACCCCTAGCTAAAGAGGACGGGGTGAGGCCGTTACATTCATATACTGCCTGCTGTATTTCTACATATACACAAGTGTTTGCGCTTAAAGTTCTTTCCTTGATGTTTTTTCTGGTACTTGTCCTACTGGGGAGATATTCACCCTCAATATTCATCCTACTGATCATTATCACCAGGGCAGAAAGTGACAGAAAAACTAACATTTTACAGTTGTCACTGGAAAAAGAGGTGAGGGGGGATCTTTCAGTAGGATCACTTGTTCTGGAATATGGAAATGTTCACTTGTTTTATTTAATTAAATTCCTCTGTTGTGTCTCTGACCAGGATAACCATTCCTTACTCTAACCCATACTAGTTTTGACCTTATATATTATTGAAATAAAATCTGTGGTGAGAAAAAAATGAAAGGCTATTATTGCTGTCCATGCTTTGAAATTGCTGGTTGCATTTCAGTATGACCTATCCACTGATCAACCTCTGACAATGCATTCAGAGCCACTGACCTGGAACGAGGTAATATTGTAATGAAGTCAGACTGCAGTCAGAACTCATGATCAGCATACTTTTCCAGGTCAGTGATTAGGAAAGAAGTGGTTTCATTACATTATGATGACAGCCAGGCAACTAGCATTTTCCTTCAGTAAAGCACTTCAACTGCGTGATGCATCTTACCTTTCTGGTTGAAAAACGTATAAAGCTCCTTCAAAGGTTTTGTCTTCATCACTTCCTGCAAGAAATGTTCCTGCTCTTTCACCTCCTGTGGGCTGTAGCTTTCATCTATCCCTGTCTTCCTGTCATAATTGTCCAGCAGGTTTAGGAATGCGGCATACGTTGGTTTTTTAAACAATTCTTCATTCACAAACTGATACAATCTGCAGAAAATAAAAGAAAGTGCAGGTTTTCAGCCAGAGACTACAGATCGGAGATCCAACAAGCTGGAAAATGTATGCAATAATGATTAGTGCCCATCCTCTAAGCACTCATTTTTACACTTGTTTACTCCTAAGCAGGGCCGTTTGAAGGAATTTGGGGGCCCCAAGCAAAATGGACATGGAGGCCCAACCCAACCCCCCCCCCCCCCCACACACACACACTCACGCAAAGCCTTTAGGAACCACAGCATAGCGATACTGTTTAAGCTCACCCACACTTTATATAAATAAAAAAGATTTTCAGTGCAAATACTGCTGTTGCATATAATCCAACATACCTAAAACACATACACACTCACATTAACATTAAGATGCTGTTTAGGACTGTTTATGGACAGTGGGATGGACAGGGGGACCGTGAGATGGACTGGGGGACCGTGGGATGGACATAGGGACAGTGGGGTGGACAGGGGGACAGTGGGACGGACAGGGGGACAGTGGGACGGACAGGGGGACAGTGGGACGGACAGGGGGACAGTGGGACGGACAGGGGGACAGTGGGATGGACAGGGGGACCGTGGGATTGACAGGGGGACTCCGCACTGTAATATCCACATCATCTCCCCCCACTGTAATATCTACATCATCTCCCCCACTGAAATATCCACATCATCTACCCCAAAGTAATATCCACATCATCTCCCTCACTGTAATGTTCAGATCTTCCCCCTGTAATGTCCACATCTCCCCCACTGTAATATCCACATCTCCCCCCCCCTGTAATGTCCACATCTCCCCCCTGTAATGTCCACATCTCCCCACATCTCACCTCGGCCGATGCCCCCGGGTGTACCAAGATGGCCGCCGCTCCGGAGCTAGGCCAAAGCCGCGGCCTTTCCTATGGCCGCAATCCACGGATCGGCTCAGGGCGGATATCCAGGACAGTGACAGGCAGCAGGCAAGCACCCTAGGCTGGGGCCCCAGGCCAGCTCGGGGCCCCAAACAATTGCTTGTTTTGCCTGTCCTGTTCCGACGGCCCTGCTCCTAAGTACCCATAATGTCACAAATGAGACTCAACTTGGAGTTTGTATAGATACTATGTCTGGAAGAAAATGTTACCTTTCATTTATTTTATTGTTTTATCACTATTTATGGAGCGCTACCCCCAGAGGGGCCACTGGTAATAGCTGGTTCTTCCCACAAGCTTCAGTCCATGCACACTAGCTCCAATAACTCAGTCTAGGGGATGCCTTTTTAATATTTATTGCTTGAAGAACTGTTAACAGGAGAGAGGTTAGGGCATATGATACTCCAAAATGCAGCACAATAGCAGGAGGACACTCTTCTCCAGGCTCCCATACATGGATTCATCTGAGAACATAGGCGAATGGCCAGTAATCTGAGACCCTATTAGATCCGTCACAGTCATAGCTACTTTTGCACTTACAGTACATCTCAAAACACACAGTCACCAGGGATCACAATACAGGGTCAGTACTCACAAGTCTCCAGGACAACTGCACACCTTCCAGCTTGCCCCGGACACCACCAAGTGAGAGAGACAATTCTTATCTAGACCAGATCCCACAGCCAACTCCTCAAATAAATTACTTTAGGCCCCCAGCTCTGCCACAACTGAGACCTCGGAGAACAGATACTCAGCCTACAGGCTGATTCAGAGGGGAAGCAGCCCCAGAGGCTTTGAAACCCTCCCTGACAAGAAGAAAACAATCTTTCCAGGGAGCCAAACTGTTTAGCATCGCCCTGGCCACCTTCTGGACACTCCCCTCCATGGATTGGCTAAGGCATGATAAATATTCAGGCTGGTCATTTGACTCTCGGACACCTATGTTCTGGAAACTTCTTCCAGTAGCAGAGGGAAGCAGTCAAACTCCCAGCTTGTGAAACCCTGAACTGACTAGAGTAAACAAACACCACTCCCTTGACTACAAAAGGAGCCATAAATTAAATTTGCCTAGCATCCAGGATGCTACATATACATGTAGCGGGTATATACATTTAGGGGCAGCATCTGGGTGGTAGCATGACCCAGATGCACTGATTGTTAGAGTAATGCTATTTATTTGTGTGAAGATATCAGTGGTGTCAGTTCCCTACGGCCCAGTGGGTGGCGCTGTCGCCTTGGGCCGGGGTTGAACCACCACTGCAGTGCCGTACCCTTTGTGACCTCTCGCAGCGGTTGTACAGCGGGGCGGGGAACCCGCTGTGCTTGCTGGGAGAGGGTATAAGGGAGGGGCGGACATCTGGCGCACGAGGTGGAAGTCCCAGGCACCTTCAGCCTGTGGGCTGCTGTCCACGGTCGGTGTCCAGGCGCCCTTGGCCTGGACACGTGGAGTTCGAGTTCCATCCCAGACACCACAAGTCTGGGGTGAGGTACTTTACAGAAGGCCTGGGGCCCAGTACCTTCCACTGGGTCCCGCGAGGGATGGAACATGCCTAAGGTGCCCTAGGTACGGGTGCCTGAATCCAGGGCATAAGGGACCAGAGATGTGTCCCTCCCGAAGACCCGGTACAGCATATTGCCGGTGACGGGTAGGCCTCTGGAGACCGTCCGGATGGATGTCTTCCCTGACAGGGGCCATTCTCTCAAGGAAGGTAGTTCACGTGCTTATGGTCGGTGGCAGCGACCCAACTAAACCCAGGTCGGTGGCAGAGACCTACACTCAGGTCTGTGGCAGAGGCCTCAACGTTCACTAAGGTTTGTGGCAGGAACCAAATTCACAATTGGTGGCAGCGATTGTGCGCCAAGCCTATTTGCACTGTATGGAATAGGAGAGCGCTTGTGCCTGGACCTACTCGTACCCACACCCTGTCTGTTTGTGTCAAGTTCAACCGGTACTGTTCATTGCTACAAGATAAATAAATAAGTGTTGGACTGTTCATGGTGTGGAACTCTATTACTGGCAGCAAAGTGCTCCGTCTATAGCGGTGGCAAATCAACCTCCACAGGAGAAGCAGAGGCTCCGTACGGAACGCAGACCCGAAGGTAAACTTGAACTTAGCTCAAACCTCACACACACATGAGGTGAGAGCTGGTATTAGTGTTCCTCACCCTCCTCCCTCAAACTCCTAGACAAGCCAGCCGTATTATATCAAGGGAGTAGGGGGTGAGGCTGCTATACGTGGGGGCTCGTCCAGGATTTGTGTTTGTACAATGGAGCCGAAGTTAACGGAGTTTGAACGTGTCTGCCCAGAAGAGTTCCGAGTAGGTCGGCCATATTGGCCACTGCGCCATGAGGCACACCATCCCTGCACAGTTTGTGCGCGTGACAAGGAGAAAGCCCCCGAACTGATGCACAAAAGGGGAGGAGTCCGGCCATGTGAAGAGGTACACGTGGGGACTTTGGCGCCAGTTATGCAGTGCGCGATGAAGCAGCAAACAGTCGCTATGTTCAGAAATGCCTCATGGATTCCACTTTCTTCTACTACGAGGATGACTACCACTGCTGTTTCGCTTATAGATACGGGGATCCGGCTAAAGCCCCGGGGACGATTTGCCCTGTACACATGCATGGACGTTGAGACCCTGGGTATGATTTGTCTCGGCTGTTCGGGACTGGTGTGTCAGCTAAAGCCATTCGGGTGCTGCGAGGCCTGCGGAGAATTCATGTTCGAGGTGGAGCCATCCATCGAAAACCTCAGAACCACCCACCTCAGCTGCACTGCAGGCACCACCACTCTTCAAGGAGGAATCAATGCTTTCTCAGCCATCCCTGCGCGCACTGTGGAGACCTCAGGGGAGGTCGCGATCATAGAATTGGAGAAGAAATCCGAGGATGCTGCCTCGGGCACCACAGCTTCCCTGCTTCCACCACCTAAGAGAAAGATTGGCCTGGTCACAGCGTCCAGCGGTCGTGGTGGAACAACATGCCTGCCTTTGCCTGGCCCGGATGGATCCGGTAGGAAGAGTCCTGGACATCCCTTCACAAGTTTGGGCAACGGAACTTGGTGCTGGGACGGAGGTGTCGGGGATTCACGGCCCCTTGAGCCCATGAGTGGGAGTGATTCGGTGTCCACTACCAACTACCTGCCCCCGGAGGAGTGTGACACCTCCGACCTGGAGTTGCTCTCCGACCTGGGAGACGACGTCGTCATTGACAAACTTGCAGGAACCAAATTCACAATCGGTGGCAGCGATTGTGCGCCAAGCCTATTTGCACTGTATGGAATAGGAGAGAGCTTGTGCCTGGACCTACTCGTACCCACACCCTGTCTGTTTGTGTCAAGTTCAACCGGTATTGTTCATTGCTACAAGATAAATAAATAAGTGTTGGACTGTTCATGGTGTGGAACTCTATTACTGGCAGCAAAGTGTTCCGTCTATAGCGGTGGCAAATCAACCTCCACAGAAGAAGCAGAGGCTCCGTACGGAACGCAGACCCGAAGGTAAACTTGAACTTAGCTCAAACCTCACACACACATGAGGTGAGAGCTGGTATTAGTGTTTCTCACCCTCCTCCCTCAAACCCCTAGACAAGCCAGCCGTATTATATCAAGGGAGTAGGGGGTGAGGCCGCTATATACAATTTATGTGTACATGTATTTTTAAACCATTGATATGTATCCAAAACCAACACTTTTCTAAATGTAAATACCTCTCTTAAGCCCTGTACACACGATCGGTTTTACCGATGAAAACAGTCCGATGGACTTTTTTCATCGGACAAACCGATCGTGTATGGGCCCCATAGGTCTTTTTTCCATAGGTGTTAAAAAATAGAACATGTTTTAAATTTATCCAATGGAAAAAAAAACGATAGCAAATTACTATTGTCTGTGGGGAACTCCATTGGATAAAAAACTCACACATGCTCAGAATCAAGGCGACGCATGCTCAGAAGCATAGAACTTAATTTTTCTTGGTCGTCGGAGTGTTTTACGTCACAGCGTTTGGGACAATCGGTTTTTTGACTGATGGTGTTGTCATGTATATGCAGTAGTGTTTGTCTGTCAGCTTACCTTCCTTCCCATGTGTTCATCTTAGAGGCCTGAGCCCTTTCACCTGGCTTCCTTTATAATCTCCTCCCAGCCAGACTCCACCCCAGGCCCTATCACAGAACACTATATTAACCTGTGCACTGCAAGCCTGCTTTGCTGATCAACGTGTTTGTTAGGCATTGTGTGTTTGGATTCCTGCCTGCCGTGTGCTACGTCTGTCTCTCTGTTACATATTTGGCTTGTCCCCGACTATCCCTGTCTGCTCGTGACCCTTGACCTTCGGCTCGTTCTTTCGTTATCCTTGTCTGCTTGTGGCCCCTGACCTTCAGCTTGTTATTCGGTTCTCTCATATCTTGTGCTGCTGCTTCCCCTCTTTTCCCCTTATCCTACGGGGCGTGAGCTAGGAAACTCCAGGGGCCGCGACCTGGTCCCAGCCTGCAGCATAACATCCTCACCACTAGAGGCCCTGGAGAAGACCTGCTGGGTCTTAGACTCCGCGCCCTGGGGAATCTTGGCTCTAGCTTCCGTTAGGATCCCGGTTGTGCTCCTCTGGTCCCGCTTTCCACAACCACCCAGTTTCCTATCCGCAGAAGCCAGCCATAGGGTTCACTACCTCGCGGTGCACTCCTGTCCCCCTACGGTGTGCATCTGTCACCTGGCCACAGGTGACCTTGACAGGTGTGTAGGCAAGACTGATGGAAGTCAGCTTCATCGGATTTCCGATGGAAAAATCCATCGGTTTAAAATCCATAGGAAATCCGATCGTGTGTACAGGGCTTCAGAGTGCATTTCCACGTTTGCAGCCAAATGCGTTTGTTAAAAATATTTTTAAATTGCTTATTACCTTTCTAGTTGCTCTTTTTGATACCTCCAGTTTATGCTGGTGCTCTTTGTTTATGAGGGGGCTGGGCAGCGGTGTTTGGCATAATCATTCCTGCTTTACTGTGCTACAGGTCTTATTATCAGTTATAACCTGGATTTGAACACCATCTGTCCTAACAAAGTGTTAACGATTTAGAAACATATGTGTTAGTTCACATTTAATTTTTTGGGGGAAAAGGTGAACTTACACTTTTCTTAGAAGACTTTCAGGTATGGATATATTTACATAATTACATTGGCACAGCTTGGACCAATGTAACTATGTGTAGCACACTACACTATGTGTAGATACTAGGATTAGTTACATTTAATTCTGTCTCACTTTATCCAGTGGAGCTGCATTTTGTTGTTAGGTAAATTTAGTTATGGCTCACTGTAATCACTGTGGCTGCGTGTTCTGGCCTGTTCTGTGTTTCATTGGATGCAGGATTGACTGCTTTCCCCCTGGTTGGTCCAGAAAGGCAGGAAGAGTCTAATCAGCAGCTGAATGTTAATGCAGCCCTGGCCAATCCCTGAACACAGGTATCTAGATGGTGACTGGGAGTCTGTATAACTCTGAAGCCTCGTACACACGGCCGAGATTCTCATCAGGAAAAAAACATTGTTTTTCCTGACGAGAATCTTGACAAGAAACTTGTCCCGGCCGAGTGTACACACGTACGATTCAAAAGGACCGCCGTTCTTTTGAATGGCACGCACGCAGTGATGTCATCGACTACGACGAGCGTGCGCTCGTCACATTCAATGCCTTCGCCGCCATCTTGCTACACCCTATGCCTATGCCTAGGAAGCTACCGCGCATGCGTCAAAGTCATTTCGAGCATGCGCGGGTTGCCACGGCGACAGGTAAGTGTACACACGCTGGGGTTTCTCGTCTAGAAACAGGCCGACGAGAAAAAAGACCGCAGGTCGTCTTTTTTCTCGTCGGAGAATCTGGGCAGTTTTCTTGACGAGAAAACTGAAACCCTACCATTTCACAAAAAAAAGTGTCAAAAATTACAATAGCCTGTTTTTGACAGTTCCTTTATTAATGTCTTCTCCTTTCCCCGCTTCTTCTTCTTCTTCCATCTTCTTCTTTTCTCCATTCGGGTTTCTTCCTCCATCTTGTTCTTCCTCTTCATCTTCATCTTCCTCTTCCTTTTTCCTTCGGTGTTCTCGTCCGCATCTTGCTCCGGCTTCTTGTTCCCTGCTTCTTTCTCCGGACAATCCGCTTGCATTCGAGGTTCCCGCTGTGTGACGCTTCAGTTCTTCTGACAGTTCTCCTCTGAGTCCGGGGCCACCCTCATTCTATTTTGGGCATATTTGTTACTTGGGCAGTTGTCACTATACTTCCTCACATCACCCCACATCACCCCATTATATGGGCACTTCCAGCTTCTTATCATTTTGATTTGAAGATGCCGTGCGCCAGTTCCATAGTGGCGCACTGAGCGCCTCCTCCCGTGCGCCGAGAACACTATAGTAAATGGGGAATAGCGCTGCGTTACCGGCGCAAATGTTTCGTAAATACTAAAACTGCGCACGCCAATGCACCGATACTCATGGCGCAAACGGTTCATAAAGCAGCCCCAATGTGTTGTACTACACTTACACATAACCTTTCATCCAACCACTATATTATTGCACAAAAAGACAGGTATACCATTCAAGGTGAGTGGTTCAGCACAGGTTTCCCTGCAAAGTCCCCAGGTGCCGATCCAGCTTGTTGCACTTCAGTGAACCAGCCGGAGAAGAAAATAAATCACCACGCTGGGCTGCAGCAACTTTTCTTGTTTAATAAACAGCAGCAGAAGTTGCCTCTATTTTATTGCATTTGATATTTTTTGATATTTTGAAGATCCAGCATAAATGAAAAGTAGTGGTAAACAAATTTAAAAAAAACACTTGTGTGTTTAACTAGTCATTTTTCATTATAATTCTTCATGATCAGCATAACTGGAGGAAGCATGGCAGGGCTAAAGAATGTCTCATTCCAGTCTCAAAAATGTAAGAGGTATGCTAAGGAGAGTGTGCTTAAAGTGAACGTATCCCTTAAAGTGGTTGTAAACCTTTGTGTTTTTTCCCCTTAATGCATCCTATGCATTAAGAGGGAAAAAAAACCTTGCAGTGTCTGGCCCTCCAGCCCCCCGTTTTACTTACCTGAACCCTGAATTTCCGTGGGCGCGATCCCACGCCGCTCTCCCCACGGCTTCTCGGCTCTTCATTGGATAGATTGATAGCAGCGCAGCCATTGGCTCCCGCTGCTGTCAATCAAATCCAATGACATGGGCGCCGGGGTGGGGCAGAGTCATACAGTCGGCGGCTTCGGACGCCGAGTGTATGACACGAGTGCGCGCCCGCAAAGTAACCCCCTCGGGAGCTTCCCAGAGGGGGTTATCTATTGCGGGGAGGAGCCGAGACAGCCGCTGTGGGACCCCAGAACAAGGAGGATCGGGGCCACTCTGTGCAAAACGAACTGCACAGTGGAGGTAAGTACCGGCCGTGCTATGCGGCCGTGCTATGCGGCAGGCCTACGTCTCGCTTTCTGAGACGAGGCTTGGCTGCCACTTCCGGTTCTTTCCATGATGGAAGTGACGCGCAGGCGCTGGATCCGGGCCTCGTTTTCATAGCGAGGCTTGGGTCCCGTCCAGCGCAGCTTAGCTAATGTAGATACCCTTATGTTTGAACTAGAGGCTTGGTCAACACTGTCATACAGGTGACCTATAGCCTCCTTCAATTTTAATCAATAAATATAGCGTTTGAAATTTAATATGTATAGTCAAAATACATACTATTGTGTGTGCCATTTGGCCATCCAGGATAAAAAATCAAAACCGGAAGTGAGGTATTGGCGGTTCACTTCCGGGATCAGGGAGGTCAAGTTGTCCATTTAATTGCGATGTGTGTGTGACAAAGTCCTTACCCCAGATGATGACTATTTAGTCAAAACTAGTCGGGTGGACCTGTCCGTATACATCGCTCCTGTACCTGCATCCATGCTTTTTAAACCATCTTAAATGTGAGTGTTCCACTGTTATGTTTTGCCATTAAACCCTTTCCAAACGGTATCATGCTATGTGGATTTTTTTCTATCTTTACACATATGCTTTTTGGATACCGAGCTCTTATATGCATTGGTGATTTGCGTGTTGGATACCCTGTCTGATTGAAGTTGATCAACTGCTTTGATTCCTGACCACCCTCCAACTCAAGACCATCCATACTGGGTTCCATTAACCCTTAAGCTTTCTCCGATTTGGGTGGCGTATGCCTCTCCAAATCCGAGATCTCTGGTAAGCCTCCTTCAACTTAGCCTTGGTGGTGGTTTTCACATCAGTCCTATACACTGAATATTCTGTATCGCAAGCTCACACCTTGATTGAACACGTTTTTTTCGGACTGAACTTCACTATTTGGACACTGTATTGATTTTCGTCTGATGGACTTTATTTTATTTGATTATAATTCCTATTTCGTTATATAATATGGGTCATCATATTATTGTTTGATTACTCTAATAATAGAGACACTCAGCATGCATGATACTTTTGGGTGTTACACGTGTTCACTATATATGATTACCATATGTTTATGTTGTGTATTCATTTGCTCACATATATAACTCTGCCTAGGTAGCGCTACATTTTTTACTTTCCTCACTATACTAGCTTTTTCTATTAGCAGTGTTGGCAGCTTCCTTTGGTATATACACAAGCCCAGCGCAGTATACCCCTTTACATTTCACTACCAGTGGAGGTAAGTATGACATGTTTGTTATTTTTATTTTTATTTTTTTAAACGGGAACCGTTACAACCACTTTAAGTTTTGTTTTCTTAAAGTACATTCAGAAAGTAATGTTCATTTATTTTGAATAACTTACGGTTCATCGCAGAGGTCTTCTCTAGTCGTATCTTTCTTTACCAATTCCTGTTTGTTCAACACGATATCTGATTCTGCTGCTTTGTTATGGTCTGATTGATACAACTTTTCAGATATTGCCTTTATCTCCTCGTTGGTGATATCAGCATCTAGAACAACAGGACACAAGCTGAAAGGGCTGGTTTAACACAAGCGGCCTCAGAGTCCTCTTGTGAGACTTTGCAATATATATAAAACAAGGATGGCCATGCATGGCAAATAGAATGAAGTGATACAACATGCCCGTGCCCATCTCTATTCCTGATTAAGGTAGCACCTATCACCAGAATAGGAATCAATGATAAATTTACATAGTAGGTGAGGTTGAAAAAAGACACAAGTCCATCAAGTCCAACCTATTTCCTAAGTCCACTTTCACACTGAGGCGGTTTGCCGCATTTTAGCGCTAGAAATAGCCTTTGAAAAGCACCTGAAAAGCACCTCCAATTAATTGCAATGGGTCTTTTCACACAGGAGCAGTGCGCCTGTGGGACGTTACAAATAGTTCTGCAAGCAGCATCTTTGGGGAGGGTTGGGAGTGCTGTAAATAGCACTCCCAATACGCCCCTGGCCATTGCAATGAATCAAAACCTGCTCGCTCGCGCACGATAACAAGCGCAAAAGTGCACTTAAAACGTTGCTAAAGCACAGCAAAAACTACTGGCGCTTTAGTGCTGTTTTAGCGGCGGTCTGGTGTGAATGGGGTCTTAATGTGAACACACACAGCAATACAAAGCTGACTGGGGTTCTAACCACTGTGCATCAATTAAAGTTAAAAAAAGGCTTTGGTAAACTTGTACTTTTCAGTGAACCAGTAGCCAAGCCAAGGACAGATGACATTTGCATACTAAGCATTACAGGTTCTTTAGGGCTCTTTAACATGTGCGGCCGGCAGGGGTAGCAACAGTAAGAGGCTGAGCCACAGTTTTGCTACCCACCCAAATGCTAACATTACAGCCTGTTAGGGCTGTACACATGCCACAGCTGCAATGCTTTGCTTTCACGGCTATGGCATTTTAAACTCGGGCTGCGTAGTTTGAGAGGTAGCACCAGCCATCAAACTTGCCCATTGAGATCAATGGGACCACACTGTAGCTATGAGCCAAAATGCTTGGTTCACAGTTATAGCACAGTCCTACAATGTGAAATTGCAATTCAGGAATTACATTTTTATTTTTAAACCCTAAAATAGTCATCAGGAATTGGTAACAGCACCTCCTGAAAGCCTGTCAGCCACTGTTATACCTCCCTCTGAAAAGCTTTCCACCAGAGACCGCTTTTCAGAAGGTGGTTGCCTGTCTGAAGGAAGCTTTACAGCAAGCTTTACCGACTCCAATTACTGCATACACTGGGCAGGAATTTTATGTGAAACTTTACAGCCAAACTAAAGCCACTTTCTTAGGCCAGGTTCACAACGTCCGCGCATGCGGCTCACAGCAGGGGTCCGGTGCGTGCTGGTTCACCGTTTCAGGTCCGATTTCAGCTCGAATTTTGGGCTGATATCGAACCTGAAACGCACCAAAAAAGGCACACCGCACTGACCCGCTGCGGAGATATGTGAGCCGGCTATGTCACATTCTCCTGCTATGCGAATTGAATGCGGGGAAACGCGCATTCAATTTGCATAGGTGTGAACCTGGCCTCAGGCTGCCCTGTCAACCCTGATGGCCCCCCTCCTATCTGTGACACTGGAGCTTTTTCATTTCGGCTTTCTTCCAATCTGCAGTCAACCTGCTGACAGTCTGTGTAATGTAAACAAAGGTTGTAAGAGGAGCACATGTACTATATATACAGGGTATATGATACAGCAAATGGAGCTCATCTGGAGGAAACCAAGATGGCGGCACACACAGTGCTCTAACAGTGCTCTGCATGGTTCACAGAGAAGGAAATTTAGAGCACCATATTTGCTCCCACCACCTTATATTTAGAGAAACCTTGGAGTCTGTGGTGACACTACATACCTCCATGGGGACTGCTATCAGAACTGGTTGCTGCTTTGTTCTTCTTGTTAGTGCTGCTGGTATCTCCACCACATAGTTTACTATAGTCAGTACAGCAGTTATTGAATTTAGAACACTTGTTATTGCAGTGGCATGTATTTTTCTTGTTGTATTTTTCACCACATCTTCCCTTACAGGAGGTATCTGTATGGATGACAGTCAACACAGATGTATTTAGGCATGTGTTACCACCCCCAAGCTCATTCTGAAAATGCCAGTTGCCTGTCTGCATTACTTTCTGAGTCACTGACTACTTCTACTAAGCATGCAGTTAGTAAAGTAGTACCTGTACGTAGAAATCCAAATCTGCACATATGTTTTGGGTTATTGACTCTAAAAGTGTTGATGCCATAGGCTTAACATTACAATCAAGCAACTATCATATAAAAAAGTTAAAAAAGTTGAGTTCAGTAATGGCAGTTTTTTTATTTTCTCATTATAGGTGTCCTTACCTATTTCACCATCCTATGTTGTGTAAATTGTATTTATATAGAAAACTTCTGTCCTTAATCCCTTCCCTCCACAATTTGTAAAATAAAATTCCCCAGAATGATACACATACAGCATGGGCATACAATAATACCCCCTTCCCCTTTGAGAGCCTCTAGCTGACACTTTGCTGACACTTTGCACAGTGGATGGCTTTCAATCTCAGGTGTCACTGACTGTTCAGGTCCCCAGTGACAATCAGAAACCACCAATATTGACAAATTTAGCCTTGAAGCCGTGTACACACGATCGGTTTTACCGATGAAAACAGTCCGATGGACGAACCGATCGTGTATGGGCCCCATCGGTCTTTTTTCCATCGGTGTGAAAAAATAGAACACGTTTTAAATTTATCCGATGGGAAAAAAAACTATAGCAAAATCCGATCGTCTGTGTTTAAATCCATCGGATAAAAAACCCACGCATGCTCAGAATCAATGCAAAAAAATTATAGAGAAAACTCTTGGACAGCCACACTCCAAAAAATAGGTTCTTTTATTTAAAACAAAAGCACAAATAACATGCCACAGCAAAAAACAGCAGGTATGAGCTGACGCGTTTTGCACTGTGATTAAGCACTGAGCTATGATTAAGCACTGAATCGCAGTGCGAAACGCGTCAGTTCATACCTGCTGTTTTTTGCTGTGGCATGTTATTTATGCTTTTGTTTTAAATAAAATAACCTATTTTTTGGAGTGCGGCTGTCCAAGCGTTTTCTCTAGAATTTTTTTGCATTGTCATATGCATTGCCTGCACCCACGGCTCTGGATCCAGTGAATGAGTCATCAGCCACACCTGAGCGGTAACTCTCTCCATGCTCAGAATCAAGTCGACGCATGCTCAGAAGCATTGAACTTAATTTTTCTCGGCTCATCGGAGTGTTTTACGTCACCGCGTTTAAAACGGTCCATTTTTTGACTGATGGTGTGTGGGCAAGACTGATGGAAGACAGTTTCGATGGAAAAAAACATCGGATTAGAATCCATAGGATATCCGATCGTGTGTACAGGGCTTTAGCCTGCAGATGAACACTGTCATCTTCAGGCTGCAATTAAAAATCTGAGATGCTTTACATTTAATAGTATAATTTGTAATTACAAAGACATCATTAAAAATAATCGCATTTAAAAAAATAAAGATTATTTCAAACAATAAAAAAACAGCAACAAAGTTTTATATATATATATATATATATATATATATATATATATATATTGTGAGGGGGTTAGCTCGGTAGCGGGTGTGTGTGACCCCCTGGATGGGCTCCCCACACAAAAACAGGCCCAGCAGACGGAGGTTGTGGTTTTCAAGATCAAAAGGTGCGGTTTATTTCTCTATTTACAGTGACAAAAACACAGCAAAGCAAAAAGAAACATAAACAAAATAAATCCTGGTCAGCTTGACCTCTGACTAAACATGCAGGTTTCCCTAACTAACAACTGGGATCAGCCTGGTGCTGTCCTAGTCCCTAAGTCCCTGGTTTAGTAAATGTCCAAACAAATAGCCACACAGGCTTTGTCTCACCGCACAGGGGTTCACTCTCCCTAGACAGTCCACACAGGTCTGGTTCCAGGCATGAGCAAACACCTAATGAAGCTGGGAGTTTTTATAGAGGCCTTAAACGAGCTGACAAGCTTCAGCTGGTCTCATCAACTCCCTGCCTGCACGACGCCCAGCACTCTCCCTAGAGGTATGAATCATCCATGAGCCCACTAGCCTCAGCTGGGCTTCATCAACTCTCTCCCTAGTTGTATAAGTCGGCATAAAGCCTGAATCTGGGAGAAATATACCTACCCCCCTGGATGCAACCAGGTGACTTTACCTTCCTGCTGTCACATACCCCCCCTCTTGTTTTAACCTTGGGGTTGGAACACCAGCAATCAGGCATTCATGTACTCGAGACAAAGCATCCACATTCCCCATTTGAACGCCAGGGCGATGCTTTACTGTGAAGTTGAATTCCTGTAGGGCCAGGAACCACCTATTTACTCTTCTATTTGTCTCCTTGTTTTGAGCCATCCACTTTAACGGAGCGTGATCCGTAACCATGTCAAAGTGCCTACCTAGCAGATGGTACCGAAGGGAATCTAGAGCCCACTTCACCGCTAAACACTCCTTTTCAACCGTGGCGTAATTTACCTCATGGGACTTCAACTTCCTGCTGAGGTAAATGACTGGGTGCTCTTCCCCGTTCCAGACCTGGGACAATACTGCTCCTAACCCCACATCTGACGCATCACTTTGTACGACAAAGTCTTTAGAGAAGTCGGGTGAGTACAACACTGGCTGGCTACATAAGGCTTGTTTCAAGAATTGGAATGCTGCCTCAGCCTCGGGGGTCCATTTAATCATGACCGACCCTTTCCCTTTCGTCAGGTTGGTTAGGGGCACAGCCTTAGAAGCAAAGTGGGGAATGAAGCGCCGATAATAACCCGCGATTCCCAGAAAGGCTCGTACCTGCTTCTTGCTGTTGGGACGTGGCCAACTCTGGATGGCCTCGACTTTGTTGAGTTGGGGTTTTATTACTCCCCTGCCAATGGTGTACCCAAGATATTTGGCCTCCTCCTGCCCAATGGTACACTTCTTGGGGTTAGCCGTAAACCCCGCTTCCCGGATAGAGTCTAGGACTGCTTGCACTTTTGGCAGATGTGAGGCCCAATCTGTGCTATGGACAATTACGTCATCCAGGTAAGCCGCAGCATACTTCCGATGGGGCCTCAGTATCTGGTCCATTTTCCGCTGGAATGTGGCCGGCGCATTCTGTAACCCGAACGGCATTCTCTTATATTGGAACGCCCCGTCTGGGGTTACAAATGCGGTTTTCTCTTTGGCCGACTTGGCCAGGGGAATTTGCCAATACCCTTTTGTGAGGTCAAGAGTCGTCATGTATCGGGCTGTTCCCAGCCGGTCGATCAACTCATCTATACGTGGCATGGGGTAGGTGTCAAATTTTGTAACTTTGTTCAACTGACGAAAATCGTTACAAAATCGCCAGCTCCCATCCGGTTTAGGCACCAACACAATGGGACTAGACCAATCACTTTGGGACTCCTCTATCACCCCTAAGTTCAGCATTTTCTGTACTTCCTCCCGTATTGCCTCCCGTCGGGCCTCTGGGATCCGATAGGGTTTTAACTTCACCCTTTCACCGGGCGGGGTAATAATATCATGCTCTACCCCAGATGTTTGTCCCGGCAGCTCAGAGAACACCTCCTTGTTGCGAAGCACAAACTCCTTAACCTCCTGTTGTTGGGGTTGTGACAAGGTGGCTGCTATTCCAACCTCCGGAATCACGCAACCAGTTTGAGCTGGTGACCAAGTTTCTGCGACTAGGGACTCTCTATCCCTCCAGGCTTTCAACAGATTAACGTGATAGATCTGTTCGGGCTTTCGCCTTCCTGGTTGTCTGACCTTGTAATTCACTTCGCTCACTTTTTCCATTATCTCGTAGGGGCCTTGCCATTTGGCAAGGAATTTACTTTCAACCGTAGGGACAAGTACCAATATCCTATCCCCCAGGGAAAAGGTACGGGTCTTGGCTCCATGGTTGTACACTCTCTGCTGTGCCAACTGCGCTTGGGCCAAATGTTCCTTCACGATGGGCATTACCTGTGCAATTCGATCTTGCATCAGGGCGACATGCTCAATCACACTCCTGTGGGGAGAACTCTCACTTTCCCAAGTTTCCTTGGCAATATCCAACAGCCCTCTTGGGTGTCTCCCATACAGTAACTCAAAGGGGGAGAATCTCGTAGAGGATTGGGGCACCTCCCTAATAGCAAACATCAAATAAGGAAGTAGACAGTCCCAATCCTTTCCATCTCTATCCACCACTTTCTTCAACATTTGTTTTAGGGTTTTGTTGAATCTTTCAACCAGCCCATCGGTTTGGGGGTGATACACAGACGTACGCAATTGCGTCACTTTGAACAATTTACACAGCTCTTTCATAACCCGGGACATAAAGGGTGTACCTTGGTCCGTAAGCAGTTCTTTACAAATACCCACCCGGCTAAAAACAAGAGATAGCTCTTTGGCTATGGTTTTGGCCGAGGTATTTCGGAGAGGGATCGCTTCTGGATAACGGGTGGCATAGTCCATTATAACTAATATGTACTGGTGCCCCCTAGCGGACTTGATTATAGGACCTACCAAATCCATTGCGATCCTCTCAAATGGGACCTCAATGATGGGTAGAGGGACCAGCGGGCTACGGAAATGTGGCATCGGGGCCGACCTCTGACACACAGGGCAGGAGGAACAATAATTTTCTATGTCCTTCATCACCCCAGGCCAATAGAATCTCTGTAATACCCTCTCTCGGGTTTTCTCTGTCCCCAGATGACCTCCAAGAATGTGCCCATGGGCCAACTCCAACACCAACTTCCTGTAAGGTTTGGGCACCACAAGCTGCTCAACGGTTTCTTCTGCCCTTTTTGCCACCCGATACAGTAGGTCCTTCTCTACGCTGAAGTATGGGTAAGTGCAGGTATTATCTGGGTTCACTAACTCGCCATCTATTTCCACTACGTTTTCCCGTGCCTTTATTAGGGCGGGGTCTTTTAACTGTTCTGTGGCAAAATTTTCCCTGTGAACCTCAAGATCAGAAAACTCCACAGACGGTAGGTTTTCGTCTGAGGAGGTGGGCTCCTCTCCAGTTTCTTGAGTCTCGCCTGCCAATACTGACAAGGGAAATTCTGGAGAGTCCTCACCACTCTCAGAGGAGTTCTGGCTATCACCTTCCTGGTACATAGGGGCACCAGTGGGGGGCTCAGGATCATCCCACAGTTCCCAGAACTTCGGAAAATCCCTTCCCACAATGGCATCATGCGGTAATTGAGATACTAACCCCACTGGATGAGAGAGGGTACCTTTGGGGGTCTTGAAACACACTGTAGTCACTGGATACTCTCGGGTGTCCCCATGCACACAAATAACAGCTACCTTGCTATTCCCAGTGACCTCTGTTTTAACTAATTCAGCCTTTATCAGGGTCACAAGGCTACCTGAATCCAGTAATACCACAACATTTCTACCATTAATACACATTTTGCATAAATGTTTCTCAGTTCCCCGAATGGCAGTGCATGCGACTGTCGCACACAGCGACTGACGTCTGTCCGTCAGAAAGTCACATTGCATGGGTTCCTCCACAACCGGGCAATTTGCTGCAATATGTCCCGCTTGCCGGCAGCGGTAGCAAACAATCCTTTTGGCTGCCTCTTGAGCCCCCGACTTCCCAGGCTGTTCTCGCCAAACCCTGGGCAGAGCTCCCACCCTCTCACTCTCTCCACCCTCACCCCTTGGAATCATCTTATCCGCCCCTGGGGATGGTCTGGTCTTAGGGTGGAAAGTCCGAGAGTCTCTGGAAGAGGCCGTCAGGTTCTCTGCAGCCAAGTATCTCTCTACACGATCCACAAGTTTACCGGCCGTTTCTGGGTCTCCATGGCTTACCCACTTTTGAATGGCGGTAGGAAGAGCTCTCAAGAAACGATCCATCACAACACGTTTCACAATCTCCGGTGCGGACAAAGTCTCTGGCTGTAGCCACTTCCTGCTCAGGTGAATGAGATCATACATTTGAGACCTGGGGGGTTTTCCAAGCTGGAAAGTCCAGTTATGCACACGCTGAGCCCGGACAGCCAGGGTGACACCCAGCCTTGCCAATATTTCAGCTTTTAGCATCACATAGTCTTTTGCTTGGTCAGGCTCTAGGTCATAGTAAGCTTTCTGCGATTCCCCAGTTAACAGAGGAGCCACCAGTCCAGCCCACTGCTCCTCAGGCCACTTTTCTCTTTCAGCAGTCCTTTCAAATGTGGTCAAAAATACCTCTGGATCATCCTCTCCAGTCATTTTTGTCAATAAACGACTCACCCCAAAGGACGCGGTATTAGTGGGACGGCTTTCCTCACTGGTCTGCGGACGTTGCTGCATTACTGCTTCCATCTGTTGTTGTAGTCTCTGCTCTTGCTTCTGCAACAGGTCTATGAAGCGGGCCTCAGATTGCTGCTGGGCTTGTTGCTGGGCTGCGAAGCTCTGTTGTTGAGCTGCAAGGCTCTTTTGCAAACCTGCATTTGTCTGCTGTTGATTGGCATTTGCTAGAGCCAGCTGTTTCAGTATCTCCTCCATGCTGGCTTAAAAAAAAACTGCCACTGGTTCTCCACCAACTGTGAGGGGGTTAGCTCGGTAGCGGGTGTGTGTGACCCCCTGGATGGGCTCCCCACACAAAAACAGGCCCAGCAGACGGAGGTTGTGGTTTTCAAGATCAAAAGGTGTGGTTTATTTCTCTATTTACAGTGACAAAAACACAGCAAAGCAAAAAGAAACATAAACAAAATAAATCCTGGTCAGCTTGACCTCTGACTAAACATGCAGGTTTCCCTAACTAACAACTGGGATCAGCCTGGTGCTGTCCTAGTCCCTAAGTCCCTGGTTTAGTAAATGTCCAAACAAATAGCCACACAGGCTTTGTCTCACCGCACAGGGGTTCACTCTCCCTAGACAGTCCACACAGGTCTGGTTCCAGGCATGAGCAAACACCTAATGAAGCTGGGAGTTTTTATAGAGGCCTTAGACGACCTGACAAGCTTCAGCTGGTCTCATCAACTCCCTGCCTGCACGACGCCCAGCACTCTCCCTAGAGGTATGAATCATCCATGAGCCCACTAGCCTCAGCTGGGCTTCATCAACTCTCTCCCTAGTTGTATAAGTCGGCATAAAGCCTGAATCTGGGAGAAATATACCTACCCCCCTGGATGCAACCAGGTGACTTTACCTTCCTGCTGTCACAATATATATATATATATAGGAAGGCCAGTATGCTGGCCTGAAATTATGGGAGGAGTTTGAGGGGTACATAAACAGACCATCCACGATGGTCAGTGTCGGCTTTAGTGCGCGGTATTCGTCGTCATTAGCCGACGCCCTACGACTCGCTACGTCCGTGTAGTTGCCTCGTATCTTCCAGCTTCATTCGCAGTTGATCGTATCCCCGCTCGCTGTCGCAGGTAGGACCGGCCGTTACCATTCGTACGAATCGTAGCGCCGGTACACGTTTCTTCTTTTACAAGTTACACGGTTCATAACCCCGTGTTTTCCGTCTGTATCGCATGTTTACCGGCTAATCCAGTTGTCTTTCGAACCCTGTCGCACGCACGTTACCACCGGCCCGCCAGACACTACGACTCACAGAGCTGTTGTACGAATTACTCGCAGCTCGCAAGTTTCTTACCTCAAGTCGCACATCCGATACCCAGTCGAAGGACTGGTATCCCACACTGCACTTCCTTATCCCTAGTCACTGATGCCCTACACCTCCTACGATACTCTCCCTTCACCTTACTGATGCCCCACACCTCCTACTACTCACACCATACACCGAACAGTCTGGTCGCTAACAATCGGCACTACAGGCCGGACCCTCGGCAATCACAAGCCCCTTCAACTTCGAAACACCGAACAGCCGTCCGAGTCCAGCCGTATCTCCGGCACTACGATTCGGACCCGGCAATTCAAATCCCCTCCTTGCACCCGTTGTCAGCCCGAATACAGGCACAGCATCGGCTCAGAGATTCGGATCTATGGCATCCACGTTTGTTCCGAGCACAGTCGCATCACCGGCTCATCGGCTCGGATCTACAAACATCAAACTTCTAAACCATCCGAATTCAGTCATAGCATCGGCTCAAACTTTCGGACCTATGGCATTCCCAAACGATCCGAGTCCAGTCGCACCACCGGCTCATCCGACTCGGATCTTAGCAACGAACCATTCTACCCGATCCGTACACAGTCGTAGTGTCGCCCCCTTGACATTTGATTCTCTGGCGTTTACAACGACCCGAGCCCAGTCGGGCCGAGCCGACGGTGCGACTGGGCTCGGGTCGTTGTAAACGCCAGAGAATCAAATGTCAAGGGGGCGACACTACGACTGTGTACGGATCGGGTAGAATGGTTCATTGCTAAGATCCTAGACTTCTATCCGACCCGTACCCAGTCGTAGCATCGGCTCAAGGTTCGAATCCCCCGTTAACACGTCCGATCCAAGCACAGTCGCACCACTGGCTCAAATGGCTCGGACCCGCACCATCGACACTTCCGACCGATCCAAATCAGTCGTAACGTCGGCTCCATGATTCGGACCCCCCTTTTTACAAACCCAGTCATAAAAAAAAATAAAAAAAAATGCAACTTTCTTCATGCATTACATACGCACCTTACTTTAATTACTCCAGGTTCTCTTCGCACGGTCATCCCTACATACTTACTATTCACAAACTTTCCTTCTTTCGCCTCACAGCAAGGCTACTTCTCCTCGCAATCGCTGCAAGCATACGACAAGTGGTTCAAATCAGCCACTCATCATCTCCAGTAGAAACACGGCTACTCACCTTTTTCTCTATCACTTTCCCCCCACAGGTCAGTTTACGGTAAGCTTCACTTGGTCCACCCTGCTCCAGGTTCGGACATTATCCTCCCCAGGTAAAAAAAAAAAAAAAAAAAAGAAGAGGGAAAGTGTCACAAACCACCCCTTGTAAAAAAAAAAAAAAAAAAAAGAAGGGGAATATCATTATACACATATATAGATACATGTCTCCGTGTCACCCTTGTCTCAGGTTTTCCGGTCGACCCACGTCTCGACCTCAACCAGACTCCATCCATCGACGCACCAGACAGGTGTGTAATACAATGCAAGGCCCCTCCTTGCTTTCTTCTCACACTCTTTCACGACATATGTTTCTTCACATACACAATTTTCGACCGCTTGTGAGGCGTTAGTGACTGTCACATACTTCTGCGCATTACACTCTGTTTTCGAAGAGCGATCCGAGATCCTTCACCACACAAACAAGGTCGCTTAACATCCACCTCGCTGGCAGTGCGAGGGTTAGCAGACCGGCCACACGTCAACCACTACAGATCGAAACATTCTTACTTAGCGTACCAGACTTCTGCTGCCCGCCCCAGCACGCCCTGGGGGCTCTGGTTCATCAGTCTGTGCCAAGCACAGATGGCACCTGAGCTATCGGTTACCTAGCCAGTCACCTCCTGGCTCACCTCAGTTGCCACGCATTCTTTTGAGTTTTCTAAATTTTCACTCAACAGCGCTCGTACGCAAACTAAACTGTCATCTACGCCTTTCGCTCCTTGCCCTGTCCTCACTATTTTTCTTTTCATTCTCGTTACCTAATACTTCCCTATCCCCTCCTATCTGGCATCTTATTCTAAAACATGTGCATTCCCCTTCTCCTAGCCGACAACATGTCGCAGGCCGACAGCGAGGACTTCACCTCCGCCCCGCCATCACCCCTCGCGGGCACACCAGACGGCTCCACGCAGTCCCTCAGGGCTTGGACCATCCCCAGGCTTACGGCCGAACTCCGCCGTAGAGGCATCCCTTATCCTGCCACCACCAGGAAAGCCGAGCTGTTTCAGCTGTTGTTCCCACCACCAGCGGCTGCCCCATCTGATTCCCAGGCGTCTCTACAGTCCATATCCTCCGCCATCTCCCAGCTCCATGGCTTAGTGGCTTCGTTAGCTACGTCACTTACCGACGTCCAGCTTAGAGTAGGGGTCCTGGAAACTCATCCAACTTCACCACCAGCAACCCTGGTCTCCACGGCTTTCGCAGTACCCACACTCGCAGGTAACCCAGGCAGTAGTACCACCATCTTCCCTTCTCACCTCGTCCCAGCGGGCATCAGGAAGGACATCCTGGATGGCAAGGACGTCAACTTAGCGTCTCTGCTCATTTCCGTCCAGGACATGGCAGAGAATAAATCGTACTCCTGGGGGGACGTCTCTGTTGTCCTGAAGGCCAAGGACCCCAGGCTCAACCGTAAGCTCTCGGTCACTGAATTCGTATTGGCCTTCGGGATGTTCAGAGATGTGCTCTGCTCAGCCAACCCAGACAGGAGGGAGGAACTCGACCTGTATCTCCATGCGATAGTCGACCTAGGCCACAAATATGGTGGGTGCTCTTTTTATGACTATCATCGTTCCTTTTCTGCAAAAGCCGCAGCCAGGTTGACCCAGTTCCAGCTCGTCACTGACTGGAGCACCATTGATACGGAATTGTTCTGCCGCCACTTTGCGGGCCTCCGCTCTCCGCTCTGCTCCATCTGCCAATCTGCTACCCACATGGCAAATTGGTGCTCCGAGTCGAGTGGCAGACGCCCCCCCAGCTTCCCTCCCACCTCCAATGCGCCCCATGCAAACATGCAGTCATCCCAGGCCGACAGGCTTGGACGTCCGGTTCGAGCATTCAACTTCAAGGGTTGCTTTTACCCCAACTGCAGACTTCTACACATCTGCCTCCTGTGCCAGAAAGCCCATCCAAAAAGCGCCTGCAGCATCAAGCAGCTGGGTCCGGCCTGACTAGGCCGCGTACACGTCGGGTGGCTCAGCTTCTACCTGTCCGCCCAACCCGACCCCGTCCCTTACAGCCTTCCTAGTGCAGGGGTTCAGCACAGGATTCCATACCGGACTCATCGCCCTTCCCGACTCCACCTACGAGTGCAGGAATCTGCTCTCGGCGGCCTCAGACGAGGAAGCTATCTCTGCCCTCCTACAGGTCGAGTTGGACCGGGGGTACATGATTGGCCCCTTTTCGCAATCACCCTTTACTAGCTGGAGAGTCAGCCCTATTGGACTTGTCAAGGGCAAGTTCTCTAATAAATTACGCTTAATTTACGACTTGTCCGCGCCTCATTCCTCCAACATTCCTAGTTTAAACTCCCTTATACCATCCGAGGAGTTATCTCTCAAATACTCCTCCGTCGATTTAGCCATCCAATCAATTATCAAAGCAGGGGTCGGGGCTTGGCTATCTAAAGCTGATATCTCAGATGCCTTTAAGTTACTACCCATCGAGCCGAACCTGTGGAGGTGGCACGGGCTCAAATGGAAAGGTCTTTATTATTTCGCAACAAAGCTGACCTTCGGCTCCAAAAGTAGTCCCTGGCTCTTCGATACCTTTGCTCAAGCCCTTTCCTGGATTCTTTCACACCAGGCTCACTGTCAGAAGGTCATCCACTACTTAGATGACTTCCTCCTCATAGAGTCACCTAGCAGGCCTCCAGTTGACCTAGTAAGCCTTAGAGAGGTTTTTAGAAATCTCAACGTTCCGATAGCAGAGAACAAAGTCGAAGGCCCAGCACAGCTTATCACTTTCCTGGGAGTCAATCTTGATACTCGGAGACAGCGGACAGACTGTGCTGTAAATGTTCATAAAAACTGCAAGACATTACTTCCTGAATGTTCCGGTAGCAAGTCAAAGAAGGATAGTTTTTACAAGCCTGCAGCGTCTTCACACGTTTATTCATTTTATCAGCAAGGTAAAGCCTCACTGAAGGACTCTCATCGCATTGCTATTGTAGGTCTGGATGGGGCTCTTGTGCAGGGACGAGGGCCCGGAATGACTGTCACCAATAGAGGAAATTCAAGAGTGGAAATACAAGCAACGGCAGGGAGCAGAACAGGTGTTATCTAAGTCCTGGAAGTTCCTTGGATGTTGATGATGTCGGATACCTCGGTTGTTGTCCTATCAAGATTGGAGAGCCTTATCCATCTGTGACCCCCTGCATTTCACTATATGCCCATAACGCTCGCTTTCTGGTAATCAGTTAGTGAGCACGTTTTTTGTGGTGGTGTGTTATCTGTTCACACTGAAGTCCTTGGTGGTGGAGTTCTTCAATTTTCAGCATCTATTTCCTTTGTTATGAAACACATGGACTGATTTTTCACATTGAAGCGCTGCATTTTTTGGTTTCATTCAATCTTGATACTCGCACCATGCAGGCCAGCCTGCCCCTTGATAAACTGACCCGCATCAGAACAGTCGTCCACACCTTTACTATCTCACGAGTGTGCACCAAGAGACAGCTACAATCCCTGCTGGGAATGCTCAATTTCGCTATGAGGATCATCCCGCAAGGGCGTTCCTTCATCTCACGACTATTAGTTTTCCTTTCCCAGGCACAAGATCACGACCAAACCATTAAACTAGACTCAGCCGCTGTAGCAGATATGTACATGTGGGATCAGTTCCTCGAGAACTGGAATGGCAGGTCCATGCTCATTCCCTCAGCGTCCCCGTCCTCTCCTCAAGTAGTCACCGACGCAGCTGCTTCCACAGGTTTCGCTGCTATTTTTGCCCATCATTGGTTCGCCGGGCCATGGCCGCCAGAAATACTTGCCATTCCAGGTTTCAGTCAATCCTCTTCCCTCTTCGAGGTCTACTCCATAGTCGCTGCAGCTCGAGCATGGGGCAGCACCTGGGCCGGTCAGACCGTCACCTTCTTTACAGACAACCAGGCCACGGCCGCTATCATCAATAAAGGCAGGTCCAAATCGTTGGCCATCATGTCCTTCCTGCGCAGGCTGGTGCTGTTATCCCTTCAACACCAATTCAATGTCCTCTGTGTCCACATCCCTGGTCACAGCAATTCCTCAGTCGACGCACTGTCATGCTCTAATTATACCACATTCTTTTCGCAGGAGCCCGGAGCCGATCCAACCATGTCTCACGTCCCACACTGGTCTCAACTGACCCTGGACTGAGTCGGCACCTCCAGGGTGCAACCTCCCTGATCAACGCGTCCTTATCTCCCAACACGTTGAAAGCTTATCACTCTGCATGGAAGACCTACAACAGGTTCCTAGCCGCTAACTCCGGGGCGCTCTCTGGGAATCTCAGCCATATCCTGGCCTTCATTTCCCACTGCCACACCCAGCTCAAGCTGTCGTGCAATACTATCAGGTTGTACTTGGCTGGCATCCAGCACTTCATGTCCCTACAAGATCCGACCACGCCATCCTTGTTCGCCACCCATGCGGTCAAAGCCATATTACGCGGCATCCAAAGGCAGCAGCCGCACACCGGTTACCAGCTCCATATTCCGGAGCATGTCCACGATCCTCACACGCGCTCCCTTCGGTGTACGGCCTAGTCTGGTCATACAGGCCGCCGTATACCTAGCCTTCTATGGCTTCCTCCGGCCCAGTGAGTTCACTGTCACCAGCCCTAACTGCCAGATACTCCGTAGACACCACCTGACTCGCCACCAGGATCACTTCGTCCTGCACCTAACGGTGTCAAAAACCCAGCAAACCGGTCCCGGGATTGACATCAGGCTTTTCCGGACACACAACGCCTGGTGCCCCGTGGACGTGTTAGATCGTCTGCTTACCTTACTGTCCGACCTACCCGCGGACAGCCCACTCCTGCCTTTTCCTTCTAAACCCCTGAACGGGAACCAGTTCATCGCCCATGTCAGGACACTTCTATTTACTTTGGGCCTTGACCCTAGACGATACTCCGGACATTCCTTCCGTATCGGAGCCGCCTCCGCAGCATCACGGAACGGAGTCCCGGACCACGTCATCAAGACAATGGGCCGATGGAAATCCATGTGCTTCGCTCGTTATGTCCCCGATCCTCAGACGGAGGTAGCACGAGCCTTCAGCAGTCTCGCTTTGTAGTCATCTACCTTCATAATAAAACTATTCCTCCCTAAACTTGTGTGACTTTTGGCCCCTTCTTTGGCATACCATACAGCAGGCCAGGCCACACTTCAGGTCTTATTTGTGTCGTTAGTCTTGTGGCGTGTCTATGTGATTCATATCTCTTATGACAGAGGGCTCCGACCATAAATAGGAAGGCCAGTATGCTGGCCTAAAATTATGGGAGGAGTTCGAGGGGTACATAAACAGACCATCCACGATGGTCAGTGTCGGCTTTAGTGCGCGGTACCCACCCACCCATACCCCTTTTTAGGGCACTTCCCTTCAAACAATTCTCAACAGAATTATTCATTACTTCTATTTTAGGTATGGCCCCTTCTTTGGCATACCATACAGCAGGCCAGGCCACACTTCAGGTCTTATTTGTGTCGTTAGTCTTGTGGCGTGTCTATGTGATTCATATCTCTTATGACAGAGGGCTCCGACCATAAATATATATATATATATATATATATATATATATATTCGAAGCCCTTCAACCGAGACAGATGTGAACCACATAAACACGCGACAAGACCTACAACATAACATAGACCTGAGGTGTTCCCTGGTCTGCTGGCTGGTATGTCAAAAAAGGGGGCAAAAATACTTGGATAGGGTATTACCTCTTTATTAGTCCTGTGCCAAAAAAGAGGGCATACCCAAGATAAGTATTGGATGATTGTGGAGAGAAATGTGCTGAGAGGTGCCCTGAAAAGGGGAATGAGAGGGAGGGTATCGCACACCGGAACCGACAAAGACCACAGGTGAGTGGTCTACTTAAATAACCCCCGGACTCCTTCTATAAATTCAGGCCACCATACTGGCCTTCTTATTTATGGTCGAAGCCCTTCAACCGAGACAGATGCGAACCACATAAACACGCAACAAAACTTACAACATAGCATGGACCTGAAGTGTGCCCTGGTATGCTGGCCGGTATGCCAAAAAAGGGGGCAAAAATACCCGGATGGGATAGTACCTCTTTATTGGTTCTGTGACATTATTTGAGCAAGCTAGATGAAGGCATGCAACATCTCTACCTGAGGGTTTGGAAATTTTTTGAGTGAAGCAGGCGGATTTCCAGCCGCCCAATAAATGGCATGGTCTGGTACCCCGTGCTGAGACGTGTCCGAGGCTGCTCCGGTCCGAAAGGAGTGACCGGGATACAAGCCGGGGTCAAGGCCTAGGTTAACCAGGGGGATCCTAACGTGCCTGATGAACTGACTGCCACTCAGGGGGCCGGTCGGAAAAGGTAGCAACGGCCTGGAGTTCGACGAGCTAGGTAGGTGAGACAGTAACCGGTCGAGAATCGCTACTGGGCACCAGCCGTGTTGGTCTGGAAGAGCTTGATGTCGACCCCGGAGTTGGATTGTTGGGTTCTGGAGACTACGAGGTGTAGAACGACATGATCTTTAAAGCGTGCCAGGTGGAGTCTGCACAGTATCTGGCCGCCGGGACCACTAAAGGTAAACTCGCTGGCCGCAAAGCCATAGAAGGCCAGGTAGATGGCCGCTTGGATGACCAGGCTGAGAAGAAGCCTAAACAGGGATTGTGAAAGGATGGTCGAGATGTCCCTAAAAGATGGCACTTGTGACGAGTAAGCGTTTGGCTACGGGCTGATGCCTCTGGATACCGTGTAGGATGGATTTGACTGTATGGGCTTGGGATAAGAATGGCTTTCCAGGGTCCTGTAAGGACATCTAATGCTGGATGCCGGCTGAGTATAGCCTTATGGTGTTATGAGATAGAGCCAGCTCCGTGGGGTAATATTATATAAAGGCTAGGATGTGCTTTATGACTCCTTTCGCTGCTCCGGGTCATGAGGCTAGAAACCTGCAGTAGGCTTTCCCAGCGGTGTGATAGACCTTCTGTGTGTTGCAGGATAATGACTGATTAATGAGATGGGTCGCGTTTGTGAAGGTGTGTCTTTAATCCATCGCTAGCTGCGACCAAGGTGAGGTAGGAGAAATGGCAAAATAATTAAGTAAGTTAACGCGGACAGTGCGACGTTGCACTTGCCAGGAATATAAATGCAGTGAACATTAAATTAATGCTGCAGGGACAACTGCACCAGCCTGCATAGAAAGGACATGATGGCGGGTGACTTGGGCCTGCCTTTATTTATAATTTCGGCCGTGGCCTGGTTGTCTGTGGCAAAGACCACCATTTGTCCCGTCCAGGTATGGCCCCAGACCTGAGCGGCTGCCACAATGGGATATAGTTTGAAATGACCGACAAAACAGCAGATTAGGAGGATTTCTGGTGGCCATGGTCCAGCAAACCAGCGATGCCCAAACATTGCAGCAAAGCCTGTGGAGGCTGTGGTATCCGTGACTACCTGAGGTGATAAAGCTGATGCCGACGGAATAAACATGGATATGCCGTTTTCAGTTTGCGAGGAAATTTGACCCACATTGTCAAATCTGCTATAGCTGCTGGGTCCAGCCTGAGAACTTGATTGGGGTCTTGTACCTGAGAGAGGAAAGCCAAGAGTCATGAAATGAAGGACTGCCCCTGAGGGATAATCCTCATGGCAAATTAAGCATCCCTAGCAGGGATTATAGCTGTCTCTTAGTACACCCTTGTGAAAGGGTAAAGTCGTGAATAACTGACCTAATTCAAGCCAATTGTCGGGAGGTAAGCTGGCCTGCATGGGGCAAGTGTCGAGTGATGCCTAGGAAAGTGATGGACTATGCCAGGCCTTCTACTTTATGCTCTGCTATGGGCACGTTGAGATTTGCCAAACCACTCTTAATCTGTCCAAGTCTAACGGGGGCTCACCAGGCTGTTTGACCAGCAGAAAGTCATCAAGGTAGTGCATGACTTTCTGGCATTGTGCTTGTTGCGACAGTATCTCAGTAAGAGACTAGGCAAAGGTGTCAAACAGCCACGGGCTGTTTTAAGAGCTGAAATTTAACTTGGTGAAGTAATATGAACCTTTCCGTTTGATGCCAAGCCACCGCCAGAGTGATGGCTCGAAGGGCAGTAATTTGGACGCGTCTGAAATGTCCACTCTGGACAGCCAAGCGCCCGTGCCTATGCTAATAATAGTTTGAATAGCTTGGTCAACCAATGCATATTTAAGGGAAAACTCCTTGGAAAAAATTAGGGAGTTTCATTTGGGATGTGAAAAAAATTAGGTGCAGACAAGTCGTACACCAATCAAAGTTTTTTTTAAAACTTGCCCTTGACAAGCCCAATAGGACTGACTCTCTAAGTAGTGAAAGGTGATTCAGCAAAAGGGGCCGATGATGAACCCCCAGCCCAGTTTAGACTGTAATAAAGGATCTATGACTAGCTGGTCGGTGGCAGCTGAGAGGAGGTTCCTGCACTAGTGGGTCGAGTGGGGTAGCGTGATGAGGCCGGTGTGGAACGTAAATCCGTGCACCAGGAAGGCTGCCAGTGAGGGAGTCGGGTGTGAGGAAAGGTAAAACCCCAGCCACCGGACTCCACTCGGCCTAGTCATGGGGTGTTTGTACTGCTTGAGGCTGTTATAGCTGCAAATGGTGGGCTAACTCAATATTGAACCCTATGGACTAAGACTGGATGCCATTAAAGTTCATGTGGGTGTAAAGACAGGCATCCCAATACTTTTGACAATATAGTGTGTATATATTATACTGTGCATTTGTCAGCTTTAAAAAAGCTTTCCACTGTAGACCGCTTTACAGAAGGTGGTTGTTTGTCTGAAAGAAGCTTTACAGCAAGCTTTCTCGACTCTTACTGCATACACTGGGCAGGAATTCTATGTGAAACTTTACAGCCAAACTAAAGCCACTTTTTTAGGCTGCCCTGTCCACCCTGGTGGCTCCCCCTCCTATCTGTGACACTGGAGATTTTTTATTTCGGCTTTCTTCCAATCTGCAGCCAACCTGCTGACAGTCTGTGTAATGTAAACAAAGGTTGTAAGAGGAGCACATGTACTATATATACAGGGTATATGATACAGCAAATGGAGCTCATATGGAGGAATCCAAGATGGCGGCACACACAGTGCCTAACAGTGCTCTGCATGGTTCACAGAGAAGGAAATTTAGAGCACCATATTTGCTCCCACCACCTTATATTTAGAGAAACTTTGGAGTCTGTGGTGACACTACATACCTCCATGGGGACTGCTATCAGAACTGGTTGCTGCTTTGTTCTTTTTGTCAGTGCTGCTGGTATCTCCACCACATAGTTTACTATAGTCAGTACAGCAGTTATTGAATTTAGAACACTTGTTATTGCAGTGGCATGTATTTTTCTTGTTATATTTTTCACCACATCTTCCCTCACAGGAGGTATCTGTATGGATGACAGTCAACACAGATGTATTTAGGCATGTGTTACCACCCTTAAGCTCATTCTGAAAATGCCAGTTGCCTGTCTGCATTACTTCCTGAGTCACTGACTACTACTACTAAGCATGCAGTTAGTAATGTACCTGTATGTAGAAATCCGAATCTGCACACATTTTCTGGGGTTATTGACTCTAAAAGTGTTGATGCCATAGGCTTAATATAACAATCAGGCAACTATCATATAAAAAAGTTGAGTTCAGTAATGGCAGTTTTTATATTTTCTCATTATAGGTGTCCTTACCTATTTCACCATCCTATGTTGTGTAAATTGTATTTATATAGAAAACTTCTGTACTTACCGTAATCCCTTCCCTCCACAATTTGTTAAATAACATTCCCCAGAATGATACACATACAGCATGGGCATACAATAATACCCCCTTCCCCTTTGAAAACTAGTAGCTGACACTTTGCACAGTGGATGGCTTTCAATCTCAGGTGTCACTGACTGTTCAGGTCCCCAGTGACAATCAGAAACCATCAACATTGAAAAAAGTTGCCTTTAGCCTGCAGATGAACACTGTCATCTGAGATTCTTTACATTTAATAGTGTACAATAATTTGTAATTACAAAGACATCGTCAAAAATAATCGCATTTAAAAAAGTAAAAATTATTTCAAACAATAAAAAAAAGCAACAAAGTGTATTTATATATTTGTAGTCAAAGTCTTCACTTGGAAGGCCTGAGGTGTACCTTGGCCTAGCTGATCAGTATGCCTAAAAGAGGGCATACCCTGAATGTATGACTATGAAGAAATGTGCGATGTGAATAAGTATGTGAAATAAGGGGAAACGGGTGGGTGGGAACCCAGAAAACGAGCCGACGCAGGGATAGCCAGAGGAGGGATAAATAGCCCTCAGACTCCTCCTACAAATACAGGCTAGCCTGTGGCCAACCTTCAAACTTCTAGTCAAAGTCTTCACTTGGAAATGCGATACCCTAACTACCAAGGCCTGAGGTGTGCCTTGGCCTAGCTGGTCAGTATGCCTAAAAGAGGGCAAAAAGACACGGAAGTAGGTGTGAACTGAAAGCTTGAAGAAGGGCAGGTAACAATCCATCTAGAGTGGCGCATGCCCGGGTGGCCTCAGTGTATGGATCCGGTATGAAACAGCTATGACAGCAGGAAACCAGCGTCCTATGAACTGACGATAAGGGACCCAACCTGTTCGGAACCTGCGAAATTGCCCAGAAACAAAATGAATGGCCCGTAACCAATTGGATTAAGCCTACTTACGAGAAAACACGGGCATGGGAACGAACTGCTTGTGGCGGGAGGATACGTGGGGGAAAAGGAACAAGGGCTGACCCGAGGAGCCCTGTGACATAATAGCAAAGGTTGAACACTTGAAAACCGGACGTTTGACAAGTAGCTCTGTGAAATACCCTCAACCCCTGGCCTAACTGACCACACCTGGTATGGGGAAGTTTGAGAGGGAGAGCTGCCAAAAATGGATGAACTGACAGGAGTGAAAGGGTCTAAGCGCTGGATACCAGAAAGACGAGTTTGCTAGTGTTGACCAGGGTGAGCCGAACACCCCCCTGTTCGGTTCGCACCAGAACCTGCGAACAGACAAAATGTTCGTGTGAAATTTAGAACCCTATTAAATACAATGGAGTCGAACGTTCGAAATCTAAAGTGTTAATTATAAAGGCTAATATGCAAGTTATTGTCCTAAACCCGGGTCCTGCCCCAGGGGACATGTATCAATGCAAAAAAAAGTTTTAAAAACGGCCGTTTTTTCGGGAGCAGTGATTTTAATAATGCTTAAAATGAAAAAATAAAAGTGAAATATTCCTTTAAATTTCGTACCTGGGGGGTGTGTATGATATGCATGTAAAGTGGCGCATGTTTCCCGTGCTTAGAACTGTCCCTGCAAAAAATGTCATTTTTGAAAGAAAAAAAGTCATTTAAAACTGACTCGCGGCTATTAATGAATTGTCGGCTCCCGGCAATACATACAAAAGTCATTGATAAAAAAAAAAAAAAAGCGTGGGGGTTCCCCAGAATTCTATTACCAGGCCCTTCAGGTCTGGAATGGATATTAAGGGGAACCCCACCGCAAATTTAAAAAAAAATTGACGTGGGGTTCCCCCAAATATCCATTCCAGGCCCTTCAGATCTGGCATGGATTTTAAGGGAAACTCCACCCCAAATTTTAAAAAAAATGGCGTGGAGTCCCCCTAAAAATCCATACCAGACCCCTTATCCGAGCACGCAACCTGGCCGGCTGCAGGGGAAAAGGGGGGGACGAGAGAGCGGCCCCCCCTCCCTCCTGAACCGTACCAGGCCACATGCCCACAACCCTTGCCCGGTGGTTGTGGGGGTCTGCGGGCGGGGGGCTTATCGGAATTTGGAAGACCCCTTTAACAAAGGGGACCCCCAGATCCCGGTCCCCCCTATGTGAATTGGTAAGGGGTACATTGTACCCCTACCATTTCAAGAAGAAAGCGTATTTTTTTAAAAAAAAAAACACACAAACACCTTGAAAAAGTCCCTTATTTAAAAAAAAAAAAAAAAAACATTCCAGCGGTGAAATCCAGTGTCCCGCGGCGATCCCGATGTCCAGCGCTGTCCTTCATTGGTTGTGCCTAAGCGGACCTGATGGGGAACTCCCTCTCAGTGTTTTAAATGTATAGACCCGCCCCTTCTAAAGTTCCCCATCAGGTCCGCTCAGCGGACCAGATGCGGAACATGAGAAGGTGCGGGTCTATACATGTATTACCAAAGTGAGAGCAGTTCCCCATCAGGTCCGCCCCCTCGGTATGTCGGACCCGCCTACGTCATTGGCTTGAGCGGGGAACTTCCTTCACTATGTAAATTTAAATTACACAGTGAAGGAAGTTCCCCGCTCAAGCCAATGACGTAGGCGGGTCCGACATACCGAGGGGGCGGACCTGATGGGGAACTGCTCTCACTTTGGTAATACATGTATAGACCCGCCCCTTCTCATGTTCCGCATCTGGTCCGCTGAGTGGACCTGATGGGGAACTTTAGAAGGGGCGGGTCTATACATTTAAAACACTGAGAGGGAGTTCCCAATCAGGTCCGCTTAGGCACAACCAATGAAGGACAGCGCTGGACATCGGGATCGCCGCGGGACACTGGATTTCACCGCTGGAATGTTTTTTTTTTTTTTTTAAATAAAGGACTTTTTCAAGGTGTTTGTGTGTTTTTTTTAAAAAAAAAATACGCTTTCTTCTTGAAATGGTAGGGGTACAATGTACCCCTTACCAATTCACATAGGGGGGACCGGGATCTGGGGGTCCCCTTTGTTAAAGGGGTCTTCCAGATTCCGATAAGCCCCCCGCCCACAGACCACCACAACCACCGGGCAAGGGTTGTGGGGATGAGGCCCTTGTCCCCATCAACATGGGGACATCCTCCCCATGTTGAGGGCATGTGGCCTGGTACGGTTCAGGAGGGAGGGGGGCCGCTCTCTCGTCCCCCCCTTTTCCCCTGCGGCCGGCCAGGTTGCGTGCTCGGATAAGGGGTCTGGTATGGATTTTTAGGGGGACTCCACGCCATTTTTTTTAAAATTTGGGGTGGAGTTCTCCTTAAAATCCATGCCAGATCTGAAGGGCCTGGAATGGATATTTGGGGGAACCCCACGTCAATTTTTTTTTTAATTTGCGGCGGGGTTCCCCTTAATATCCATTCCAGACCTGAAGGGCCTGGTAATTGAATTCTGGGGGAACCCCAACGCTTTTTTTTTTTTTTATCAATGACTTTTGTATGTATTGCCGGGAGCCGACAATTCATTAATAGCCGCGAGTGAGTTTTAAATGCCTTTTTTTCTTTCAAAAATGACATTTTTTGCAGGGACAGTTCTAAGCAAGGGAAACATGCGCCACTTTACATGCATATCATACACACCCCCCAGGTACGAAATTTAAAGGAATATTTCACTTTTATTTTTTCATTTTAAGCATTATTAAAATCACTGCTCCCGAAAAAACGGCCGTTTTTAAAACTTCTTTTTGCATTGATACATGTCCCCTGGGGCAGGACCCGGGTCCCCAAACACTTTTTAGGACAATAACTTGCATGTAAGCCTTTATAATTAGCACTTTAGATTTCTCCCATAGATTTTTCGAATTTGCCGCGAACACCCCAATTCGCTGTTCGGCGAACGGGCGAACAGGCAATGTTCGAGTCGAACATGAGTTAGACTCAAACTCGAAGCTCATCCCTAGTGTTGACGGATGAGGCCAACACGCTATAGTGATATGCAATGATAACACACAGAAACCAGACCCGCATGATTCAATTGGTTCGTACCTCTGCCTACAAACTGACAATCACAACAGAGTCCTGAAACAGAGGAAGGAGGCCAGACTCCACCCTGAGGAATAAATATCATGGCATGATACAGCATGTCCGAGTGACTGTAAGCCCCCATTGGAACAGGCTGGGGATCGGACAAAAGATGAAAGGTCTGACGTACCTGCCCAGTGGACCCAGCAACCTTGCAAGCAAGAGATTAGCACCAAAAGATGATATCGGCCCGAACGTACCATGTGGGCCGACAAAGGGACTGCTTTGACCCAAGGGTGACCCAGCAGTGAAACAGCACCAACGCTGCTAATCTGCCCTGGCAGCGGGTAGGTTGATGAAAGCCAACCCACCCTCCTTGGAATGAAGGTGACGACCCAGACCAAGCGTCCCCTGGAAAATACTGCCCCTAGAAACTTGTCGACAATGAAATCATGACTGTCTGCTGGCGCCAAGATACTACCTACAAAAGATTACGACGAGATAGTGATGAGGCCCACGTGTGGGCCTGAAAAATTCTCCCGGCAGGGGTTGCCTGAAGCCCGGGGATGAGAGATTCCAACCCAGCCCCTGACAAGAAACATGCTTGGCTCAGATATGTTGAACCCGAAGGCTTGACAAGACCGGTGACCTAAGGAGATGCTGATCTATGCCTGCAGAAATGCAGGAGCTGGGGGTGTGCTGACACCCCGCCTCTGACCGAGCGAGTTTGAACACCTCCACCACGTCCTGTAATTGTAAGAGGGCGTGGAGAGCCTGTTAGGCCCGCATGAAACTGCGCTAAAGAATAAAGCCCAGAACATGTACCATGCTGGTATGTGGGAGTAGCTAGGATGGAATTGGAAACAAACTGAAGCGTACCACCTACCCTGCTGTGGTCGGAAAAGGAAACCCCTGTGTTGACGCTCCGCTTCTGCAGAGCTAAGTATGGACCAACTCCTGTGCGACAAAGTACTACCATGCTCAGAACCCCCACGTGGAGTAGGGATGAATGTGAATAAGTTGCTCCCGAAACGCGCGGAATGCCCAACTCTAGGAGACACAAAGAAAATGACAACAGACAACCAGACATGAGAACACCACCCCTCTGTACCTGCCTGAGTAAAGGAAGTGAGCAGAAATGACCAGACCTCAGCGTGTGAATGAACCTGACAGCTCCCACCCTAGTGTATGTAGTGAGAGAGCCCGATTAACCTGCAGCGCAGAGACAGGTAATTAAAAACGTAACCCTCAGGGCCGGTGTACCCACAGACCGTGGTGGGTAGTTGTATAGGCGTAAGAATGAACGTGCACGTATGACGTATGGTATACGGGTGAGAAGATTGTGGTCAACAATCATTTAAAAACAAAACCTCAGCCCGTATGGATCCGTAGACGTTACAGATCCTGAGATGTGAGCCCTGGCTAACTAACCCAGGTATGCAAGAACCTGAAAGAAAGTTATGACGAGACAAGGAAACAAACAAAGATGCAACGGATGTATGTGTGTGCCGTGACTGCATAGCACCGACAAGTTACGACAGAACATGCTACGACTGACTGAGACATGCTACGACAAACACACTGGAGTAAAACACGCTATAACGGAAAGCACAACCCCCTCTGTGCCTACCCAAGTGTGAAGACATGAGCAGTGATGGTGGGACCACAGCATGTTAATGATGATAACCCCCTCCCTGGTGTATGATGTGAGTGAGCGCAAGTGACCTGCAGCGCAACGACAGATCGTTGAAACTGAATACTCAGGACCTGTGTACCCACAGACCGTGGTGGGTAGTCCTGCAGGTGTAATGAAATGAAATGCATCGTACGTTGTGACGCAACAGGCGAGAATATTGTGGTCAACAATCATTTAAAAATGAAACCTAAGCCCGTATGGATCTGTAGATGTGACAGATCCAGAGATGTGAGCCTAGCCAACTGAACCAGGAATGCAAAGAACCTATGAAAAGTAAGATGAGACATGGAAACGAACGAAGATGAAACGGCTACCGGTGTAAGCTGAACCTGCATGACACTGACGTGCTGACAAGAAACGCCGTGACAGGAAACGCCGTGACAGGAAACGCCGTGACAGGAAACGCCGTGACAGGAAACGCCGTGACAGAACATGCTAAGACTGAGCTGCTGTGACAGCCGCAATGGCAGAACGCGCCATGACAGAACATGCTAAAGACTGAGCTGCTGTGACAGAAACACTAATGACAGAGCTGCGATAGCAGAACACGCTACTGACAGAACATGCTATGACAGAACACGCTATGACAAAACACGCTATGACAGAACCATACTACTGACAGAACCGCTATGACAGAACACGCTGCTGACAGAACCGCTATGAAAGAACACGCTATGACAGAAACATACTACTGACAGAACACGCTATGACAGGAAACATAGCTCAGCTAGGAGTGTGTCTGTGCATGCTCAGTACGCACAAGACAAGATGCATACCCCTGCTCTGTGGAACTCCACAGCCTGTAATGGAGGAGGGGGGACGTGTCCCTGAGTGGGTGCTGGAAATGTCCTCCCTACCATGAAAGAAAAACTGGTAAGAAAACCACTAGGGCGGAGACCGCCCGCTGATTGGACAGAGTGGCAGATTATTGTACTGGAAATATCTGTTGATATGCTCTGCAGTGCTGCAAGCTACCCCCTCAATATCAGCACCCCCCGGGCTGACCCTACCAGGACTAACCAAAGGAGTCTCCCCCTCCTCCCCTGTTGATGCCCGGCGTGAGTACCGTGAAGAGTAAGCGGCCAGGAGGGCCCTCTGATAAACCCCTAGAAAATCCCTAAACAATGGCGGCATGACAGTGGGCGGCCGGCCGGCCAGCCGCCCCCCCTCCGGCCCAAGCATAACGAGTGGCATCCGATGTGCCCCCTCCCCCCTTGAAGCCCAGCATGAGCACCGGGACAAGCGAGCGAGTCTGCCCCTCCATGGACCTGACTGGTGCTAAGATGAGAAGTCGGTGGTCATATCTCCAGCACCCCTCCAGCCTATGCCGGCTGGGAGTGAAAGGTACGGGCACAGGGAGGAGGGATGTGCATGCGTGTTGCCAGGCGGGGTTGCCTGGGCAGTCTCCGGTGTTAGAGCAGGGATCAGACCGATGTGTACTAGCCAACCCGGGAGAGAGCGAGCAGCGATCAGCGGGGAGAGGAGGAGGATGGGGGGCACACGGCACCAGTGACTCCCATGGCACACAGACTGTGCCTGGTAAGGATCCTCAGAAGAGTAAAATGGGCCACATTTCAGGGAGATAAGAACCGCCACGAGACTCCTGCAGCTGCTGCCGCCGCTCTGCAAAGCATCCTAGAAAACGAGCTGACGCATGAACAGCCAGATGAGGAGGGATGAATAGCCCTCAGACTCCTCCTACAAATACAGGCTAGCCTGCGGCCAGCCTTCAAACATATATATATACACACTATATTGCCAAAAGTATTGGGACACCTGCCTTTACGCAGCTATAACAGCTTCAACTCTTCTGGGAAGGCTGTCCACAAATTTAGAAACGTGTCTATGGGAATGTTTGACCATTCTTCCAAAAGTACATTTGTGAGGTCAGGCACTGATGTGGATGAGAAGGCCTTCCTCACAGTCTCTGCTCTAATTCATCCCAAAGGTGTTCTGTCGGGTTGAGGTCAGGACTCTGTGCACGCCAGTTCCAGTTCCTCTGCCCCAAACTTGCTTATCCATGTCTTTATGGACCTTGCTTTGTGCACTGATCCAAATCATTTGGTGGAGGGGGGGATTATGCTGTGGGGTTGTTTTTCAGGGTTTGGACTTGGCCCCTTAGTTCCAGTGAAGGGAACTCTTAAGGCGTCAGCATACCAAGACATTTTGGACAATTTTGTGGGAACAGTTTGGGGATGGCCCCGTCCTGTTCCAACATGGCTGCACACCAGTGCACAAAGCAAGGTCCATAAAGACATGGATGAGCGAGTTTGTGGTGGAGGAACTTGACTGGCCTACACATATTCCTGACCTCAAACGGATAAAACACCTTTGGGATGAATTAGAGTAGAGACTGCGAGCCAGGCCTTCTCGTTAGGGATGAGCTTCGAGTTCGAGTCGAACTCATGTTCGACTCGAACATTGCCTGTTCGCCCGTTCGCCGAACAGCGAACAAATTGGGGTGTTCGCGGCAAATTCGAAAAATCTATGGGAGAAATCTAAAGTGCTAATTATAAAGGCTTATATGCAAGTTATTGTCCTAAAAAGTGTTTGGGGACCCAGGTCCTGCCCCAGGGGACATGTATCAATGCAAAAAGAAGTTTTAAAAACGGCCGTTTTTTCGGGAGCAGTGATTTTAATAATGCTTAAAATGAAAAAATAAAAGTGAAATATTCCTTTAAATTTCGTACCTGGGGGGTGTGTATGATATGCATGTAAAGTGGCGCATGTTTCCCGTGCTTAGAACTGTCCCTGCAAAAAGTGTCATTTTTGAAAGAAAAAAAGTCATTTAAAACTCACTCGCGGCTATTAATGAATTGTCGGCTCCCGGCAATACATACAAAAGTCATTGATAAAAAAAAAAAAAAAAAAGCGTGGGGGTTCCCCAGAATTCAATTACCAGGCCCTTCAGGTCTGGAATGGATATTAAGGGGAACCCCGCCGCAAATAAAAAAAAAATTGACGTGGGGTTCCCCCAAATATCCATTCCAGGCCCTTCAGATCTGGCATGGATTTTAAGGGGAACTCCACCCCAAATTAAAAAAAAAATGGCGTGGAGTCCCCCTAAAAATCCATACCAGACCCCTTATCCGAGCATGCAACCTGGCCGGCCGCAGGGGAAAAGGGGGGGACGAGAGAGCGGCCCCCCTCCCTCCTGAACCGTACCAAGCCACATGCCCTCAACATGGGGAGGATGTCCCCATGTTGATGGGGACAAGGGCCTCATCCCCACAACCCTTGCCCGGTGGTTGTGGGGGTCTGCGGGCGGGGGGCTTATCGGAATCTGGAAGACCCCTTTAACAAAGAGGACCCCCAGATCCCGGCCCCCCCCTATGTGAATTGGTAAGGGGTACATTGTACCCCTACCATTTCACGAAGAAAGCGTAAAAAAATGTTTAAAAAAACACACAAACACCTTGAAAAAGTCCTTTATTTAAAAAAAAAAAAAAAAAACATTCCAGCGGTGAAATCCAGTGTCCCGCGGCGATCCCGATGTCCAGCGCTGTCCGTCATTGGTTGTGCCTGAGCGGACCTGATGGGGAACCCCCTCTCAGTATTTTAAATGTATAGACCCGCCCCTTCTAAAGTTCCCCATCAGGTCCGCTCAGCGGACCAGATGCGGAACATGAGAAGGGGCGGGTCTATACATGTATTACCAAAGTGAGAGCAGTTCCCCATCAGGTCCGCCTCTTCGGTATGTCAGACCCGCCTACGTCATTGGCTTGAGCGGGGAACTTCCTTCACTATGTAAATGACGTAGGCGGGTCTGACATACCGAGGGGGCGGACCTGATGGGGAACTGCTCTCACTTTGGTAATACATGTATAGACCCGCCCCTTCTCATGTTCCGCATCTCGTCCGCTGAGCGGACCTGATGGGGAACTTTAGAAGGGGCGGGTCTATACATTTAAAATACTGAGAGGGAGTTCCCCATCAGGTCCGCTCAGGCACAACCAATGAAGGACAGCGCTGGACATAGGGATCGCCGCGGGACACTGGATTTCACCGCTGGAATGTTTATTTATTTATTTTTTTAAATAAAGGACTTTTTCAAGGTGTTTGTGTGTTTTTTTAAACATTTTTTTTACGCTTTCTTCGTGAAATGGTAGGGGTACAATGTACCCGTTACCAATTCACATAGGGGGGGGCCGGGATCTGGGGTCCCCTTTGTTAAAGGGGTCTTCCAGATTCCGATAAGCCCCCCGCCCGCAGACCCCCACAACCACCGGGCAAGGGTTGTGGGGATGAGGCCCTTGTCCCCATCAACATGGGGACATCCTCCCCATGTTGAGGGCATGTGGCCTGGTACGGTTCAGGAGGGAGGGGGGGCCGCTCTCTCGTCCCCCCCTTTTCCCCTGCGGCCGGCCAGGTTGCGTGCTCGGATAAGGGTCTGGTATGGATTTTTAGGGGGACTCCACGCCATTTTTTTTTTAAACTTGGGGTGGAGTTCCCCTTAAAATCCATGCCAGATCTGAAGGGCCTGGTAATTGAATTCTGGGGAACCCCCACGCTTTTTTTTTTTTTTTTTTCTCAATGACTTTTGTATGTATTGTCGGGAGCCGACAATTCATTAATAGCCGCGAGTCAGTTTTAAATGCATTTTTTTTCTTTCAAAAATGACATTTTTTGCAGGGACAGTTCTAAGCACGGGAAACATGCGCCACTTCACATGCATATCATACACACCCCCCAGGTACGAAATTTAAAGGAATATTTCACTTTTATTTTTTCATTTTAAGCATTATTAAAATCACTGCTCCCGAAAAAAAGGCCGTTTTTAAAACTTATTTTTGCATTGATACATGTCCCCTGGGGCAGGACCCGGGTCCCCAAACACTTTTTAGGACAATAACTTGCATATTAGCCTTTATAATTAACACTTTAGATTTCAAACGTTCGAGTCCATTGTATTTAATAGGGTTCTAAAGTTTACACGAACATTTTGTCTGTTCGCAGGTTCTGGTGCGAACCGAACAGGGGGGTGTTCGGCTCATCCCTGCTTCTCGTCCAATATCAGTGCCTGACCTCACAAATGCGCTTCTGGAAGAATGGTCAAACATTCCCATAGACACACTCCTAAACCTTGTGGACAGCCTTCCCAGAAGAGTGGAAACTGTTATAGCTGCAAAGGGTGGGCCAACTCAATATTGAACCCTATGGACTAAGACTGGGATGCCATTAAAGTTCATAAGGGTGTAAAGACAGGTGTCCCAATACTTTTGACAATATAGTATGTATATATTATACTGTGCATTTGTCAGCTTTAAAAAAAACAAAAAAAAAACAACAGAACTTGCAGGAAGCCCACCAACCACAATAGAAAGATAGAAAATATTATGTAAGAGTTTATTAATATAATAAATCACTATATAAGAATCCTATATACTTATATGCACAAAGAAGATATGTGAGGTACCTACTGTTGTTGGAACAAGGACTTTTTATATATGTGCATGGTAATATTGTACTGGGCATGGGAATTAAAAGTTGATATTAGGATAGATAATGAGCACCAGCATCATCTATTTATTTGACATAATGTGATTTGGAGCCAGTAGTTTAGCTAGTGAATGCAAGTCTGCTCATATAAAATAGAAGCAGATTGATAAACAGTGATACTATATATCATTGTCACATTAACAGATTCATACTGATGCTGCTAAATTTGACCTGGGCACATTTTTTGTCTGAATTTGCACCTGAAAACTGAGCCAAAGATACACAGAACCCTTTTCCAGTGCACTCCAAATCAATTAACCACTTCAGCCCCGGAGGATTTGGCTGCCAAATGACCAGAGCACGTTCTGCGATACGGCACTGCGTCGCTTTAACTGACAATTTCAGGGTCGTGCGACGTGACTCCCAAACAAATATGAAGCCATTTTTTTCCCCACAAATAGAGCTTTCTTTTGGTGGTATTTGATCACCTCTGCGGTTTTTATTTTTTGCGCTATAAACAAAAATAGAGCGCCAATTTTGAAAAAATAGCTATATTTTTTACTTTTTGCTATAATAAATATCCCCAGAAGCCCAGAAGAGAGAAAAGCAACTGGAGAGTTTTGTCCCAAATATTTATAATTTTCTCCAGCTAACATCAATTGTCTATACTTCTAATGGATTGGCAGGGATGATGCATATTTATGTAGCACACCCCCGTAGGAGCTGCTGGTTTAAATTTGGGCCTTGCACGTTACCTCAGTATTCGTTGTCTAGGGGAAGAAAGTCTGTAGGAACTCCAATGTCCACACAAGATGTAAAACCCTCTGCAGTTAGGTTTTATTTTCCTTTTGCAAAAAACATTTGAAAAGTGGTAGAAGGGTGTAGGGAAGGGGTAGGTTCAGGTACACCGTACAGATCACTGGGGAAAACTCCTCAACTATTCAGTCATTCACCACTCTTTCTCAAGTGGGTATTGCTCACCCGGATAGGCACCTCTCACCTGGCCTAGCAGCCGGAATGATGCACGAACAATGATCAGGACCAGTCTCTGCCACAGACTGGTTGTGGACAAAATTGGATAAACCGGGGTCCTCTGCCATAGGACCTCCAGCCAAGCAGTCAAGAGCCAGGTGAAGGTGCACGGTGCAAGGTGAACTTTAGCTGCGGTGCATCCTCCAATAGAATTACCAGGCCCTCCTCAAGACACCAGCCTTCCGCTCTGTCTTTTCCAGGACAGGTCCTCCCCTGGTTTCCTCCACTGAGTGGCTTCCTCCCGCAGGATGGACAGCACAGGATCACCTTCAAAGTGTAGGCCCAGTTAGCATAACTGGACCTACTTGTTGGAATTGCGGCCTCGGACCAGCATGGTTCCGAGACCAAAAATCACACAATACACCCCTCATGCCAGGAGGGCCGCGAGGGGACGAAGGACTCCAAAAGATGGCCCCTTAAGTACCCTTTCCCAGCATGCTCAGTGGGTAGACCACGCCCACTGAACTGTTCCCGGGGGAAGGTACCCAATGCACTCTGGCCTGTCAATCTTCCACACTGGCCTGAGGTGGTAACGCCACCTACAGGCAAACAGTGGGAAGTTTTCCAACACAGCCATAGCCGGAACAGAGACTAATTCAACATTAATTATTTACATCTGAGCCTAACTATTGGCTCAGATACCCTCTAAATTGAATATAGCGCCCAGTCATTGGGAGCAGGGTGCTACATACTCCCCCTACTACATAAAGACACTGTCCCCAGTGTCTGGAGAAAAAAAAACACAACACCTCAAGCCTGAGGGTTTGGTACCTGAACCAAAAACTTGGATGGGGAAGGGGAGAAAGGAAAGAGACGAGATATAACCATGACATAAAATTTCAATAATATAAGAGCACAATATACATTATACATTATATGTTACCACCCATCACTACCTATCTAGCCCTCCCCAATCTCCAGAGGTATTGAAAGAAGATCTGAGTACCTAAAAGAGAAAACAAACACAGATATATACAGCAAAATAACTGCAACCATCCTAAAATATTATTATACAAGCAGAGCTACACCTCTGTCAGAGGTGGAACTTTCCTTCTTGAATTTAAAAAGTCTATATGCATGAACGTAGAAAAGTTTTTCCCTACTCTATCGACCACTGCCATATAGTGTCAGAGGCAACACACAAAGTTCTTTAAGCATGTGCTGTCACAGTTGACATCTTGATCCCGACGTCCTCAGCAACCCTATTCCTAACTGTCTAACTTCCCCAAAGTCCAGTTAGCATGAAAAATGAGAAGGCAACAAAAATCCTTCTCTCAGTTGAAAGTTTTTTTTTTCTTGCTCGAAAGAAAAAAATGTAATTAAAGACAAAAGAGTTACTTTGAATCTTCATAGGTAAACCTGGGGTCCGGCAAAGTCAGAGGTTTTCCTTGCTTGTCCAGGGTGGTAATAAAGTAGGTAACATTGTCTTTCCCTGGTCTGCAAATGACCACTCTATCGGCGTGGATATGCCGCCCGTAGCTCCAATGTCATGCACCACAACACATATGCCATGCATTGTGGTGTGTTGTAGTGTGGGCGTGTTGCTCGCTACTTTACTAGTGTTTTTCAGTGCCCTTAAAAATGAATAGCCTGCTATGCAATACCATAATGCATATATATAATCCCACATCAATCTTTTTTCGGCTACACTATCTATGTCCCAGCTCACTTCCTTTAATGGAGTTTCCAGGCACATCCAATCTCAGGGTTGGACAGTGGTGGCCCATCCATAGGGGGCGGCCGGGCGCCGCCTCCCTCTTGTAGTCACCAAAAAAATTAAAATACATTTAACGGCCCCTTTAAGAAAAAAAAATTCCAAAAAATTTCATTTTACTAACTGCACTATGTGGCGCTGGACACGTGCATTATGGGAAGCGTCACGTCAATGCAATCACGAGATTGCAGACGCGGCGCTTCATTTGCAGGCTTTTGTCCCACCTTGTAGCACTTTCCGAGGCTCCGAGTAGCTTACGCCCGGCGCTCGTAGTATCTATTACTACGGCCAGGCAGTTTTGATTGACATCTGAGTTAGATGTCACTTCCTGTTTTCTCTCTCCCATTGCGCCCGAGAGAGAGAGAAAACCGGAGACATACAGAGCGGACTACTCCATGGCCGCTGCCAGTGGAAGAAGACACAAGAGGAGAGGACACCACACAGCAAGGTAACTGCCGCTGTGCTTCCGCGGAGAAGGGGGGCATTTGATGGGACAGGCTGCATTTAATGGGACAAGCTGCATTTGATGGGACAGGCTGGCTGCATTTGATGGGACAGGCTGGCTGCATTTGATGGGACAGGCTGGCTGCATTTGATGGGACAGAGGCTGCATTTGATGGGACAGAGGCTGCATTTGATGGGACAGAGGCTGCATTTGATGGGACAGAGGCTGCATTTGATGGGACAGAGGCTGCATTTGATGGGACAGAGGCTGCATTTGATGGGACAGAGGCTGCATTTGATGGGACAGAGGCTGCATTTGATGGGACAGAGGCTGCATTTGATGGGACAGAGGCTGCATTTGATGTGACACAGGGCTGCATTTGAAGTGACACAGGCTGCATGTAAGGAGGGACTCTGCTGGGGGCACCTGATGTAAGGAGGGACTCTGCTGGGGGCACCTGATGTAAGGAGGGACTCTGCTGGGGGCACCTGATGTAAGGAGGGACTCTGCTGGGGGCACCTGATGTAAGGAGGGACTCTGCTGGGGGCACCTGATGTAAGGAGGGACTCTGCTGGGGGCACCTGATGTAAGGAGGGACTCTGCTGGGGGCACCTGATGTAAGGAGGGACTCTGCTGGGGGCACCTGATGTAAGGAGGGACTCTGCTGGGGGCACCTGATGTAAGGAGGGACTCTGCTGGGGGCACCTGATGTAAGGAGGGACTCTGCTGGGGGCACCTGATGTAAGGAGGGACTCCGCTGGGGGAACCTGATGTAAGGAGGGACTCTGCTGGGGGAACCTGATGTAAGGAGGGACTCTGCTGGGGGAACCTGATGTAAGGAGGGACTCTGCTGGGGGAACCTGATGTAAGGAGGGACTCTGCTGGGGGAACCTGATGTAAGGAGGGACTCTGCTGGGGGAACCTGATGTAAGGAGGGACTCTGCTGGGGGAACCTGATGTAAGGAGGGACTCTGCTGGGGGAACCTGATGTAAGGAGGGACTCTGCTGGGGGAACCTGATGTAAGGAGGGACTCTGCTGGGGGAACCTGATGTAAGGAGGGACTCTGCTGGGGGAACCTGATGTAAGGAGGGACTCTGCTGGGGGAACCTGATGTAAGGAGGGACTCTGCTGGGGGAACCTGATGTAAGGAGGGACTCCGCTGGGGGCACCTGATGTAAGGAGGGACTCCGTTGGGGGCACCTGATGGCATCTGGTGGCAGGCGACACGCTCAGGGCTCCCACTGATTCTGCATTATGGTGAGTTGAATGATTTAATTTTCTATTACAATGTAATAATAGAAATAATGCGCTTCAATCATCCTGACACCATAACAACCATGGTGCCAGGGTGATTGAAGCGCTAACACCAGGTGTTTGGAGTATCTTTATCTGCTGATTGTTAAACTTTCTAGAATACACATTTCTATTGTTGTGTAGGATCTGGGCCTGCTGTCCCTCCCTCTCTCTCTCCCTCTCCCTCCATCCCTCGTTCATCTCAGATGCTAACCACACCACCTTAGAGCTACGCCCACTATTTTGCTGAAACCACACCCATTTCCACAAAGTGGTTCAAAAAGGAAGGGTGGGGTCTGGTGCCCCCCCATCCTTAAATGTCACCAGCCGCCACTGGGGTTGGAGTCTTGGCATGTATTGGTTTATAGGAAGATGAGCGCCAGACAACAACTTCTTAGCTTTACTTTCTATAGTCTAAGCTCATGCAGCAATTGCATGTCGGTTGAGAAAGTTCCAGTTTTTTCTTCTCCCATACAGTCAATTTAGCTCTACTCCTCCAAACTAGACAGCTGCAGATGCCTCCCAGTTGGTTATGGTGGATCAAATAGCACACTTTAGTTCAGCTCCCCCATAGGATAGATCGTCTATGGCATAACTCCTCTGGGCAGTAGCCCAGAAGAGAGAAAAGCAACTGGAAAGTTTGTCCCAAATATTTTTCATTTTCTCCAGCTAACATCAATTGTCTATACTTCTTATGGATTGGCATGGATATTGCATATTTATAACTCAGAATATTAAAAGTTCTGACAGACAATACTGGAGAAAGTTCACCAGTCATCCTTTTGGCTAAGATCAAGTGTAGTATCTGTTCTTATCAGTGTCCAGTAGAGGTGCTATGTCGTCATCCTGGCTTAACCGGGAGATAGGATGGCTGGTGGTGGTATCCCTGCTGGTATCATGGGAGCTCTGAAGGCTAGTACCGGCTGGAACAGAAACCAGGGCACCTGCAGGCTTTCAGGGCATGGGAGTTATTCCCCCGGGAAAACTGGATGGGCCCAGTTCCTTCTGATTTGAGTGGATCTACCTTTTTTGGCCATGGGCTGGGAAGGCAGAGAGTCCGCAGTGTCTGTGTCCCCATGAGAGTGGTCGTCCTAGGGGAGCTCTGAGTAACACTTGGGTGTGGGACCCCACAGTGTGAAACGGCAGATGGTCACAGTCACTAAAACCTTTTCTGAACTGCGCCTTTCAGGGCTATCCCTTCTGGATTAAGTCATGGGCAATTTTTGCTTACCAGGCCTCAGGGCTTAGCCAGCGCACTAATGCCTGGCCACTTATTTATTTAAATTTATTTTTCATCACTGGTTGTCACTCCTCTCTCTCTCTCTCTCTCCCACATCTAATATGTAGCATAATTTAAGCCATGCCCACATTTCGCTGCAGTGCATTTGTTTTTTTGTAATGCCTAGGGCTCACTTTTTATCTCGCACACAGGCCCACTCATTTCACGATATGCCCCTGGTTCTACCCCTCTACTCCCTAAAGCACACCCTTAAGTGCACATTTTAGTGTGTGTTTCACATGCACGTTCTTGCACCACCGTGGATTCAAAAAAATTCAAATAATTGCTGACAGAAACAATCAATACACCACAATTAGGAACACTTTAACATAGGCTGGCTACAGCCTAACTGCCCCCTGGAAACATAGAACCAAAATATGAAACTGCTACCTAGGGCAAGGCCCCTACACTGGTAAATCATCTAAGGTTCAAGCAACAGGCAAGTAAACATCTCCTATTCATTCCTATCCATTCAATTCAAGGACTTTTGTAATTGTTTAACACACCAGAAGACAGTATGTGTTAGTGCAAGAATAACGCATTGTTTAGACACACTTTTTAAACATAGTACCTGATTTTTTATGGTGAGCTGCTTTATTCAAGTTTTGATCAATATCTGTAAAAACGACAAAATAATAAAATTGATAAAAGAATACCATAAACAGAAGATCAATGACTATTTTAAAAGTATATACGGTAGTTAACGATTAAGACAAATAGGATTGCTGATCTATGCTTAGTTATCTTAATCCATTCAATTCTTATGCATTTAGTCATAAAAGAATCCAATTATTGAACAAAACATTGGAGACTTCTATAATTTTTTAGAAAAAATTGTAAAGTCCTATTCATTCCTATCCTATAATGTGACCCTCAGTGTTGTAAGTAACGCCTTTTAAATAAACAGCGTTACCTAATGCAGTCACTTTTGAGAGTAACGAGTAATCTAACGGATTACTCTTCCCCTCATGGCAACGCCGTTCCCATTACTTGGGCGGCGTTACCCCAATTACATCTACTCGCCGCAGCCGCCGCGAGTAGATGTAACCGCAATTACAGCCGCCGTCTGCCTTCCTGATCAGCGTGTCATGCAGACAGACGACGGCCATTGCAGTGTTCAAAAGCCGCGCCTCCTCGTCTGTGATAGGCAGAACACTCAATTTCACAGCAGGCAGTGTTCCGCCTATCACGGACATCCATTCATCCTCGTCTGTGTTATGAGGATGAGCGGATGTCCGTGATAGGCGGAACACTGAATGCTGGGAAATTGAGTGTTCCGCCTATCACAGACAAGGAGGAGGCACGGCTTTTGAATACTGGAATGGCCGCTGGGACACCGCCGATCAGGTACGCGGGCACAGTGAAGCACAGGCACAGTGAGACACGGCACAGTGAGGAACAGGCACAGTGAAGCACGGGCACAGTGAGGCACAGGCACAGTGAAGCACGGGCACAGTGAGACACGGGCACAGTGAGGCATGGGCACAGTGAGACATGGACACAGTGAGGCATGGGCACAGTGAGGCATGGGCACAGTGAGGCATGGGCACAGTGAGGCATGGGCACAGTGAGGCATGGGCACAGTGAGGTATGGGCACAGTGAGGCATGGGCACAGTGAGGCATCGGCACAGTGAGGCATGGGCACAGTGAGGCATGGACAAAGTGAGGCATGGGCACAGTGAGGCATGGGCACAGTGAGGCATGGGCACAGTGAGGCATGGACACAGTGAAGCATGGACACAGTGGGGCATGGGCACAGTGAGGCATGGGCACAGTGAGGCATGGGCACAGTGAGGCATGGGCACATAACCAATATTATTTATTGTTATCCCTCCTATTATTTTTATACACTGAAAAAATTACATATATATCATCCTTCTACCGCCCCGCCCCCGCCCCCGTGTATATATAACCAATATAGTTACTTTGCTGAGTAACTAATTACTTTTTCAATGTAGTAACTGAGTTACTAACTCAATTACTTTTTGGAAGAAGAAATTTGTAACTGTAACTAATTACTTTTTTAACGTAAGATGAACAACACTGGTGACCCTATATCATTCTTTTTTGGGTACACTGTCTATGTCCCAGCTCACTTTCTTTAATGATGTTCCCAGACACATCCAGCATTAAGCCTCGTACACACGGTACGATTGTTGGACAACCGAGCGTCTGATTTTTGTCAAAAGGGCGTGTGCCAAGATCTTGTCTTGCATACTAATGTTACACAAATTGTCGTGCCACAAACACGAACGTAGATGAGCGCCAGACAACAACAACTTCTTAGCTTTACTTTCTATAGTCTAAGCTCATTCAGCAATTGCATGTCGGTTGAGAAAGTTCCAGTTTTTTCTTCTCCCATACAGTCGATTCAGCTCTTCTCCTTCAAACTAGACAGCTGCAGATGCCTCCCAGTTGGTTACGGTGGATCAAATAGCACACTTTAGTTCCGCTCCCCCATAGGATAGATCGTCTATGGCACAACTCCTCTGGGCAGTAGCCCAGAAGAGAGAAAAGCTGGAAAGTTTGTCCCAAATATTTTTCATTTTCTCCAGCTAACATCAATTGTCTATACTTCTTATGGATTGGCATGGATAATGCATATTTATAACTCAGAATATTAAAAGTTCTGACAGACAATACTGGAGAAAGTTCATCAGTCATCCTTTTGGCTAAGATCAAGTGTAGTATCTGTTCTTATCAGTGTCCAGTAGGGGTGCTATGTCGTCATCCTGGCTTAACCGGGAGATAGGATGGATGGTGGTGGTTTCCCTGCTGGTATCATGGGAGCTCTGAAGGCTAGTACCGGCTGGAACAGAAACCGGGGCACCTGCAGGCTTTCAGGGCGTGGGAGTTATTCCCCTGGGAAAACTGGATGGGCCCAGTTCCTTCTGATTTGAGTGGATCTACCTTTTTTGGCCATGGGCTGGGAAGGCAGAGAGCCCGCAGTGTCTGTGTCCCCTGAGAGTGGTCGTCCTAGGGGAGCTCTGAGTGACACTTGGGTGTGGGACCCCACAGTGTGAAATGGCAGATGGTCACAGTCACTAAAACCTTTTCTGAACTGCGCCTTTCAGGGCTATCCCTTCTGGATTAAGTCGTGGGCAATTTTTGCTTACCAGGCCTCAGGGCTTAGCCAGCGCACTAATGCCTGGCCACTTATTTATTTAAATTTATTTTTCATCACTGGTTGTCACTCCTTCTCTCTCTCTCTCTCCCACATCTAATATGTAGCATAATTTAAGCCATGCCCACATTTCGCTGCAGTGCATTTGTTTTTTTGTAATGCCTAGGGCTCACTTTTTATCTCGCACACAGGCCCACTCATTTCACGATATGCCCCTGGTTCTACCCCTCTACTCCCTAAAGCACACCCTTAAGTGCACATTTTAGTGTGTGTTTCACATGCACGTTCTTGCACCACCGTGGATTCAAAAAAATTCAAATAATTGCTGACAGAAACAATCAATACACCACAATTAGGAACACTTTAACATAGGCTGGCTACAGCCTAACTGCCCCCTGGAAACATAGAACCAAAATATGAAACTGCTACCTAGGGCAAGGCCCCTACACTGGTAAATCATCTAAGGTTCAAGCAACAGGCAAGTAAACATCTCCTATTCATTCCTATCCATTCAATTCAAGGACTTTTGTAATTGTTTAACACACCAGAAGACAGTATGTGTTAGTGCAAGAATAACGCATTGTTTAGACACACTTTTTAAACATAGTACCTGATTTTTTATGGTGAGCTGCTTTATTCAAGTTTTGATCAATATCTGTAAAAACGACAAAATAATAAAATTGATAAAAGAATACCATAAACAGAAGATCAATGACTATTTTAAAAGTATATAGTTAACTAAGCATAGATCAGCAATCCTATTTGTCTTAATCGTTATCTTAATCCATTCAGTTCTTAGGCATTTAGTAATAAAAGAATCCAATTATTGAACAAAACATCGGAGACTTCTATAATTTTTTAGAAAAAATGGTAAAGTCCTATTCATTCCTATCCTATAATGTGACCCTCAGTGTTGTAAGTAACGCCGTTTAAATAAACGGCGTTACCTAATGCAGTCACTTTTGAGGGTAACGAGTAATCTAACGGATTACTCTTCCCCTCATGGCAACGCCGTTCCCATTACTTGGGTGGCGTTAGCCCAATTACATCTACTCGCCGCAGCCGCCGCAAGTAGATGTAACAGCAATTACAGCCGCCGTCTGCCTTCCTGATCAGCGTGTCATGCAGACAGACGACGGCCATTGCAGTGTTCAAAAGCCGCGCCTCCTCGTCTGTGATAGGCGGAACACTCAATTTCACAGCAGGCAGTGTTCCGCCTATCATGGACATCCGCTCATCCTCGTCTGTGTTATGAGGATGAGCGGATGTCCGTGATAGGCGGAACACTGAATGCTGGGAAATTGAGTGTTCCGCCTATCACAGACGAGGAGGAGGCACGGCTTTTGAATACTGGAATGGCCGCTGGGACGCCGCTGATCAGGTACGCGGGCACAGTGAAGCACGGGCACAGTGAGACACGGGCACAGTGAGGCACAGGCACAGTGAAGCATGGGCACAGTGAGACACGGGCACAGTGAGGCAGGGGCACAGTGAGGCATTGGGCACAGTGAGGCATGGGCACTGTGAGGCATGGACACAGTGAAGCATGGACACAGTGAAGCATGGGTACAGTGAGGCATGAGCACAGTGAGGCATGGGCACAGTGAGGCATGGGCACAGTGAGGCATGGGCACAGTGAGGCACGGGCACAGTGAAGCATGGGCACAGTGAAGCATGGACACAGTGAGGCATGGGCACAGTGAGGCATGGGCACAGTGAGGCATGGGCACAGTGAGGCATGGGCAACGTGAGGCACAGTGAGGCATGGACACAGTGAGGCATGGGCACAGTGAGGCACAGTGAGGCATGGGCACATAACCAATATTATTTATTGTTATCCCTCCTATTATTTTTATACACTGAAAAAATTACATATATATCATCCTTCTACCGCCCCGCCCCCACCCCCGTGTATATATAACCAATATAGTTACTTTGCTGAGTAACTAATTACTTTTTCAATGTAGTAACTGAGTTACTAACTCAATTACTTTTTGGAAGAAGAAATTTGCAATTGTAACTAATTACTTTTTTAACGTAAGATGAACACTGGTGACCCTATATCATTCTTTTTTGGGTACACTGTCTATGTCCCAGCTCACTTTCTTTAATGATGTTCCCAGACACATCCAGCATTAAGCCTCGTACACACGGTTCGATTGTTGGACAACCGAGCGTCTGATTTTTGTCAAAAGGGCGTGTGCCAAGATCTTGTCTTGCATATTAACGTTACACAAATTGTCGTGCCACAAACACGAACGTAGTGATGTACTACGAGGAATTTCAGCTCTTGAGCGCCACCCTTTGGGCACCTTCTGCTAATTTTATGTTTGGTGAGCATTGATTCCGAGCATGCGTGTTTTGTACTTTTGACTTTTGTGTGGCGGATTTGTGTACTGGCCATCCGAAAATCTGATGTGGAGCTGTCGTTTGACAAAAATTTATTAGCCTGTCATCCAACATTTGTTGTCGGAAAATTGGACAAAAATTGTCAAAAGGAGCGTACTAACGGTAAGAATTTCGGACAACAGTCTGTCAACAGACAAGCCCCTTCCGAAAGGGTTGGAGTCTTGGCATGTATTATTTTATAGGAAAATGAGCACCAGTCATCAATTTTATTGCTGAGTACTTATGAGAGACCGGGTGAGGGAGAAAGAATACCAACAACTTCTTATGCCGCGTACACACGATCGTGATTCACGGCGGTGAAAACACCGCCGTGAATCACGACATGAAAAAAAATGAAAAACGAGGGAACAGCATTTTCCCCCACACACGACCGTTTTTCCCGTCATTTTTTTCTTTGTCGAGAAAAACGACCGTCTGTGGGCTCCGCGGCAGTGTCTCCCTATGGGAAAACTGCCGCGGAAAAAAATGATGGAAAAAACGATGAGAAAATTTAGAACATGTTCTAATTTTTCTCGTCGTTTTTTCTGCCGTTTTTCTCAACGAGAAAGACATAAAGCCCACAGACGATCGTTTTTCTCAGCGAAAAAAAAAAAATTCATTTTTCCCGACGGGAAAAATGATCGTGTGTACGCGGCATGAGTTCTACTTTCTATAGTTTAAGCACATGCAACAATTGCATGTTAGCAGAGAGGGTTCCAGTGTTTTATTCTCCCATACAGCCAATTCAGCTCTACACCTCCAAACTATACAGCTGCAGGTGTCTCCCAGTTGGTTGCAGTGGATCATATAGCACACTTTAGTCCAGCTCCCCCATAGGATAGACTGCCTATGGCACAATTCCTCTGGGCAGAAGCCCAGGAGAGAAAAAACAACTGGAAAGTCTGTCCTTAATATTTATAATTTTCTCCGGCTAACACCAATTGACTATACTCCTTATGGATTAGTAGGAATGATGCATATTTATAACTCAGAAGATAAAAAATTCTGACACACAATACTGAAACAAGCTCATTGATCACTAACAGAAACAAGCAATGCCCCAAAATTAGGAACTTTAACATAGGCTGGTTACAGCCTAACTGCCCCCAGGAAACATAGATCCAAAATACGACACTGCTGCCTAGGGCAAGGCCCCTAAACTGGTAAATCCTCTAAAGTTTAAGTAACAGGAAAGAAAACAACTTCTATTCATTCCTATCCATTCCACTGTGCCCCTTAAAGTGGAAGTAAACCCTCCTATCATTTTCAGGCAAGGAAGCTGCCATCTTGGCCTCTATTTAATCTCCAACTGCCATGATGCTGCACATGTGATCAGTTATGACACCAGCCATTGGATGGTTTGACAGTTTGGTTGAAAGCACAACCAATGTGACAGTTGGCATTCCCGGCATGCCGGAAATGTAACTGCTTTTTGAAACTGTTAAATCGATGGGTTTACTTCCGCTTTAATTCAAGGACTTTTGTAATCTTTTAATGCACCAGAAGACAGTATGTGTTAGTGCAAGAATATAACAATTGTTTAAATACAATGTTTAAATATATTACCGGACTGTATATGGTGATCTGCTTCATCAAAGTTTGGATCAATATCTGTAAAAAGACAAAATAATAAAATTGATAAAAGAATACTATAAACAAAAGATCAATGATTACTTTAGAAGTGCATAGTTAGTGATTAAGACAGATAGTATTGCTGATCAATGCTTAGATACCACTTTAACCTACAGGTAAGCCTAGATTAAGGCTTACCTGTAGGTGCAACAAATATCTCCTAAACCTACACGGTTTAGGAGATATTTGCAAAAGAAAGGCACCGCTGTCTACGGCGCATGCACCGTAGACAACGGCACGCAGGCGCACTGACCGCGAGTCAGGAAGCCGTGAATGGAGCCGCGAGTGGCGTCATGCGACTCCGGCCAGAAACAGAGCCGGAGTTTGCGGCCCCCGGAAGAAGAGGGGTGAAGATGGACGCTCGCTGCCATGGAGGAAGACGGCGACATCGTGGGGTTTTACTGCAGGTAAGTGTCACATAATGGGCTACTATGCGATGTATAGTAGCCCATTATGCTTTACCTTTGCAGGGAAACAAAGAGGAAGTAAACCCATCAGGGTTTACTTCCACTTTAATGCATTAATTTCTTAGACATCTAGTAATACAAGAATCAATTTTTTGAACAAAACATCTGGGACTTCAATAATTAGGATATTAGAAAGGAGCAAGCTCCCAGGTGACATGACAGTAAGGGTACTTATAGACATCCAAGGATGGTGAAATGTTCAAGGAGAGGGGAGATAAGGGAGAAGATGAGCAAGGCTAAAGATGCCTTTTTAACTTACATTATAAGACCTTTCAGATCTTAGTAATGTGAGCTTGTGTTAATGCAATTTGTGCCGCACTATGGGGTTGATTTACTAAAACTGGAGAGTGTAAAATCTGGTGTAGCTCTGCATAGAAACCAATCAGCTTCCAGGTTTTCTTGTCAAAGCCTAATTAAACAAGCTGAAGTTAGAAGCTGACTGGCTACCATGCACAACTGCACCACATTTTGCACTCTCCAGATTTAGTAAATCAACCCCCAATGTGTGTTGTGTTAATAAAATCCATTGATTTAAAAAACATAAATATGCATTTTTTTTCCAATGTCATGCACTACAACACACATGCCATGCATTGTGGTGTGTTGTAGTGTGGGCATGTTGCCCACTACTTTACTAGTGTGTTGCAGTGCCCTTAAAAATGAATAGCCTGCTATGCAATACCATAATGCATATATCTTAATGGGTGCTAAAGTTTTTTGATGAGATATGGGGTGATGTTAAGATTTTATAACAAGATTTTCACCATCTGCAACTTATATACAATGCAAAGCACAACCACTGAATAGTAAAGTATCACATTCACAGCAAAACCTCTATTAGGCTGGATTCACACCTATGCATTTTTAGTGCTTTTTGCATTTTGCAGATTTGCGCTACAGTCCATCTAACATGGCCTCCTATGGGTCAGGTTCTGTAGCGCAAATCTGCAAAAAGCACTACAAATATGTAGGTGTGAATCCAGCCTTAAAGCAGCTCTTACATGTAAACAAATAATAAAATCCTTTTATAAATATCCCATATATATATATATATATATATATATATATATATATATATGTAGCGGGTGTTTGAACTTAGGGGAGGCATCTGGGTGGTAGTGTAACCCAGATGCATTGATTGTCAGGTAATCTGAGACCCTTTTGTGGTTCTTGGAGGCCCCTGGTGGTGTGGGGTTCCCTGCGGCCTGCAGGTGGCGCTGTCGCCCTGGGCCGGAGTTGAACACTCACCGCAAGACTGCTTCCCTTTTTGTCCTTTCCTGGCGCTGGTACAGCGGGGCGGGGAACCTGCTGTGATGCAAAGGGAGAGGAGATAAAAGGGGCGGACGCCCTGACCTCGGGGGTTCAGAGTCGGAGGACGCAGCTGCGCCCAGGCACCTTCAGCCTGGGGCTGGTGTTCCGGAGTTCTGGGCCCAGGTGCCCTTGACCTGGCCGGAGCGGGAGATGGAGTCCATCTCAGGCACCTTTAGCCTGGGGTGAGGTACTATGGCGAAAGCCTGGAGCTCAGTACCCTCGACTGAGTTCCGCGAGGGTGGAGGAATCTGAGGGGGCCCTACCTCCTTGGGTGCCCGTGTCTGAGACGAGGAGGCCGGTGAGCGGAACTTCTCCGGAGAGTCCAGCGCAGCATTGCTGGTGACGGAGAGGCCTCCGGTAACTGTCTTTGACGGATGTCCTTCCCCTGATAGGGGCTACGTTAGCGAAGGCAATTCATGTTCAGTTCAATATAGTCAGTGGCAGTGACTATTCGCCACTGGTGACACCACAGTGGTTAGCTCTATCTAAAGGAATTGTGCCTTGGCCTACTCCCCACAAATACTGAAGTGTTACATGGGTCTCAACCTGTCTGTGCTGTATGACTATTTATTGAGAAGAATTACGAGTTGGACCTTTTCAGTGTGTGGAACTCTGGTTACTAGGAGCAAAGGGGAGTCAATCCGAGGAGAGGATTTGACTCTGGGACACATACACAAAACCCGATAGTTCTGGCTTTCACCTCTACCCATTGGAGGACATGGGCCGTGGTGCATCTCATCCCTCCCCCTAGTGTTAACCCCTAGACGAGACAGACAAGCCGTGAATGAGAAGGGGTGAGAGGGGTGAGGTCGCTACATATATATATATATACTTTTGATAATATTATACCATATTATCAAAAGTATTGGGGTGCCTGCCTTTACACACACGTGAAATTTAATGGCATCCCAGTCTTAGTTCACAAGGCTGTGCAGGCCAGTCAAGTTCCTCCACCCCAGACTCACTCATCCATGTCTTTATGGACCTTGCTTTGTGCACTGGTGCGCAGTCATGTTGGAATAGGAAGGGCCATCCACAAAACTGGAAGCATGAAATTGTCCAAAATGTCTTGGTATGCTGACACTTTAAGAGTTACCTTCACTAAAACTAAGGGGCCAGGTCCAACCCTTGAAAAACAACCCCAGACCATTATTCCTCCTCCACCAAATGATTTGGACCAGTGCACAAAGCAAGGTCCATAAAGACATGGGTGAGCTAGTATGGGGTGGAGGAACTTGACTGGCCTGCACGGAGTCCTGATCTCAACCCGATGGAACACCTTTGGGATGAATTAGAGCGGAGACTGCAAGATGGGCCTTCTGGTCCACATCAGTGCCTGACCTCAGAAATGCGCTTCTGGAAGAATGGTCAAACATTGAAATAGATACACTCCTAAACCTTGTGGACAGCCTTCCCAGAAGAGTTGAAGCTGTTATAGCTGTAAAGGGTGGGCCAACTCCATATCGAACCCTACGGACGAAGACTGGGATGCAATTAAAGTTCATGTGCATATGAAGGCAAGTGTCCCAATACTTTTGACAATACAGTGTATATGATTACATATAATGACATTTTGAGACAAATAAGGAATATAATGCATTTAGCAGTATACGACTACAGTATAGGATATAATTATTTTCCCTAATCGCTATTTACATAACTCATTCAGCAGTAAATCCTTGTTAATCTCATTGAAGCTGTTCATCCCATTTTATTAGAAACTGACTGTTTAGATGTTTGACATAAGTGAGTGTGGATGACTGTAAGAGAGAAAATGTACAGAATGTAGTCTAAGTGCAGTGTAGAAAACGTAGAACACAAAAGGCATATGAGAATCTCACAGAACTTACCAAGTAAAGGAATGAGTGTCATTTTATTTGCAACAGATGTTTTGGTGGGTCACAATTCCAACAAAACAACCAGTGCTCTTACACATGGTAAGTCCTATGAGTGCCATATCTCACTTGCTGTATCTAAACACCAGTCTATGGGGTTGATTTACTAAAGGCAAATAGACTGTGCACTTTGCAAATGCAGTTTCACTCTGCAAGTTCAGCTGCTCCAGAGCTTAGTAAATGAGGTAAAGGCTCTCTTTGCAAAGAATACCCAATCACATGCAAGGAAAATTAAAAAAATAATGCATTTTTGCTTGCATATGATTGGATAATGGAAGTCAGCAGAGCTTCTGCTCATTTACTAAACTCTGGAGCAACTGCTCTTGCAGAGTGTAACTGCACTTTGCAAAGTGCACAGTCTCTTTGCCTTTAGTAAATCAACCACATAGTGTGCTTGGACGTTCAGTAGCATATGGGGTCTCCACGCATAAGACCTACACTCCATAGGTGCTGCCTGCCCTCTCTACTTAAACATGAAATCTGATTGGTCATTATGTGCCACTTTTGTTTTAAAAAGGGGTGGAGAGGTGAGTGTTATCCATGACGGCCAATTGCATTTTCATCAGACAGACTGGCGTTATGCTCAACACTTCCATTTGGTTTCTTCAGTTTTTTAATCCAATTTATGGTGGCCCAGCACTCATGCCCCAACTTGGCCATACCTAGTTTGCAAATTAAGAAACAATAAAGAATTTTCAAAGCCATCGATTAACCTGGCATAAAACATGGGATTGGTGCTAACCACAGCCAGCAGGACTTTGTTCAGATCAAAGTCCAACTTTTTTAGCCAGGATTTTAACAATGTTTTGTAAAAATTAGATCAGCCTTTATGGCTCAGTTTGTGGGCTCCTTCTCAGCTTTGAGCAAAAGTACAATAATTTGCACATAGTTGAGGGTTGTCCTCTCTGGAATTCTAGTGAGCCCCCGCGCTACCTGGTGCTTTACGATTAGAAAAGGGCACAACAGCTAATTCCATGGGTGCATCCAAGATTTTTTCTTGCTTCGGTGTAAGTGTTGTTGTTGACATATATTTAAAAATGTACTTGCATCAATTCTTTTCTTACATTTACAAAATGAGTAATCGTCGCAGCAGTCACCGAACCTTTCACAGGGCTCATTGCACTGACAGCTGTACTTTTTGTTAGGTTTGTGTCCACAGCGATTCTTGCAGGAATGTTCACATTCTGCAAAAAGAGAGAGTACAAAACTTAAAATTAATGGCAGTACTGTATGTTAATATTCAATATATTAGTATCAGCACAGTCTCCAAAGTGTCCTTCACATCGAATGTTTCATCCAGCTCGAGCAAGAGAACATTCATACCCTTTCCTAATCATGAAAAAGATCCCCAGCTTGGTTGACATGATCTAATGAAGATTATAGGGAACCGCCTGACTGTCCTTCCCGACTTCATCAGGGGGGGTAGTGAACTAGTTACTGCCCTTCTCTATACTAAGGCCTCGTACACACGGCCGAGATTCTCGTTGAAAAAAACATGTCGTTTTTTTCGACGAGATTCTTGGACAAGAAACTTGTCCCGGCCGAGTGTACACACGCTCGTTTCAAAGAACCCGCGGTTCTTTGAAAGGAGTGTACGCGGTGACGTCATCGACTACGTCGAGCATGCGCTCGTCACATTCGATGCCGTCGCCGCCATCTTGGTATACCCTACGTATGCCTAGGAAGCTACCGCGCATGCGTCGAATTCATTTCGAACATGCGCGGGCTTCCGGGCGGACAGGTAAGTGTACACACACTCACTTTTCTCGTCGAGAAACATGCCGAGGAGAATCTCGACGAGAAAATAGAGAGCAGGTTCTCTATTTTCTCGTCGAGGTTTCTTGTCGGGTTTTCTCGACGAGAAACCCGATAGCAGCGTACACACGACCGATTTACTCGGCAAGACCTCTCTGCCAGCAAGTTTCTTGCTGGTTCTTGCCGAGAAAATCGGTCGTGTGTACGAGGCCTTAGCCTGAAAAAAGGTCCTGGGGAATGGTCCAGGTGGTCAGGTCCTTTAGTTTGAGGGACAGATAGAAAATAGTCATTTTAGGGGGGTCTGTGAAGGAATGTGATGAGCATAATTTTAAACTAGAAAATGTCTATTCTCTATGCATCTTTACTATACTATAAAGTCTATATTGCTTTTTTATGTACACCACTGCTGTAATTCTTCCTTATTCAAATCAGTCTCTAATACAACCCCTCCCACCGAAAAGACTGGAGAAGACAGAATGGTGGATGCCCCCTTCTCCCACACATCCTTGGAATGCGGAAATTAAGACAGATCAGAGGGACAACCAAGCTTGATCATCACATTTTTGTACTCTTCTTGTATTTCAGCCAATCAGATGTGGTTTGCAGGTTTACAATAACATAATAGTGATGTATCATGCTATGTGTAAAAAGTTTAGTACTGCCTGTAATAAAACATTAGATAAGGAAGTAATGGACCTGAACGGATGTGTCGGAGTCTTGCTTTCAGCATGCATGCAATATTATCTAAACTTTACAATTCGGAACAGCAGTAGAATCCATATTAATCCCTTTGTGGTTAAACAACCTTTTTCAGATACTAAACAGATAACTCAATTGTAATTTAGTGCTGTAAGAACAGCAGAAAGTGGAGAAATGTACCTGTTGCTGCCCAAGCCTTCTCTTTATCTTGAGAATGTCTGCTTAATTTAAATGCTTATGGACCACCCTATAGCAGAATTACTGCTACAGGGCAGCCCTGTGCAGAATCTCCTATACTGTATATAAGTGTTTCTGAACTTTCGCCTCCAGGGGGCTCGCGGGGTGCCTGCGGGGCACTTCTGCTGTGATTAATTACAGCAGAAGTCGATCTGCGGGTGCCAGGCACTGGATGTCCACCGGCACCCGCTGATCGTCAGTAAGACACACAGAATGGAGATCTGCCTATTTAAACAAGGCAGATCTCTGTTCTGCCAGGGGGGAAGGGATGGATTTTTTGTCCCTGCAAAGGGAATAAAATCCCTCTCTTCCTTTAGTAAAAGCAGCACACACATGTCAAAAACACTGGCTAGGCACACAGTAAACCCTTTGATCCCCCTAGATGTTTAACCCCTTCCCAGCCAGTGTCATTAGTACAGTGATAGTGCATATTTTTAGTACTTATCACTGTATTAGTGGCTTTGGTTCCCGCAAAGTTTCAAAAGTGCAATTTAGTGTCCAATTGTCCGCTGATCACCGCCATTACTACTATAAAAAAAAATCCATAAATATATACCATCGTTTATAGACGCTATAACATTCACTTAAACTAATCATTGTTCGCTTATTGGGATTTTTTTTTACCAAAAACATGTAGCAGAATACTTTTATATATTTGTTTTATTGATATGTTTTATAGCAGAAAAAAAAAATATATTTTTTTTTCAAAATTGTTAGTATTTTCTTGTTTATAGCACAATAAATAAATAAAAAATAAAAAAATCGCAGTGATAATCAAATACCACCAAAAGAAAGCTCTATTTGTGGGAAAAATTGCATAAATGTCTAGCGCACCCACCTTTCCCCCAGCCTGCATTTAACTCGGCTCCTCGCAGGGGGGGAAAGGCACACTGCGCTATCAGCCCGTACCCTCTTGTGCAAAAGGTTGAGCAGTGTTATTGTTGGGCCTTGTTTGCACCCAGGCCAGAATCCCCCTGAGAATGATTCTCGCCTCTACCGTGAGTAGAGGCAAGTCCTTAATTCCCCCAGTAACATGAATGTCCACACCAGCTGAAGCTCCAACTTAAGATTTATTCTCGCTTTATAATACACAGTCTCTTGGATAGGAAAAAGATTGGAGCAAAGGAACAGAACAGCTCAAGGTGTGGAGGAGGTCCAGGCACAAACGTAGCTCTGTACTGTACTACTCAGATTCTCAAGCAGTATACTAGGCGCACAATGTCTGCCACAGACCGTGAGTTTGGTCTCTGCCACAGACCCGGAGAATATTGCCACTGCCACTGACCTGTTGAACGTGAACTTCCTTCTTAGAACATGGCCCCTATCAAGGAGAAGATGTCCCCCTAGATAGTCAACAGACCCTTCCTTCACCGTGACTCCTGCATCGGTCCTTCAGAATGATCCTCCCTTCTCTGAGAGTGCGGGTCCCCTCGCAAGGCGGCACCCTGGACTCCTCAATCCTTAGCGGACCCCAGCCGAAGGTGCTGGGCCCCGGGCCTTCTCCGCATCCCCTGGGTCTTCATACCCAGGCGATCAGGACAGCAGGGTAGTACCTCATCCCAGGTCAAAGGTGCCTGAGATGGAACAGGAACACAGCCTCTGGGCCTAGGGCACCCGGAGATGAACCGCACTCACTCCCAGGCTGAAGGTGCCTGGGGGTGGACCCCGATCAGGAGATGTCTGCCCCTTTTATATCCTCTCCCAGCATGCACAGCAGGTTCCCCGCCCCACCGTACGGATGCCGAGAGGGGACACAAAAGGCACAGCACTATTACCACTCAGAGACTCCCCCTAAATTGACCACCCAGCTACAAATGTTATTTGGGTATAGTGTTGCATCACCGCGCAATTGTCGGTTAAAATAACACTGAAGTTGACCTCCCTATAATGTTTGGCTGTCTCTGATTTCAGTTGTCTGTTACTAACAAGAACAATCATGCAGGTTAAAAAAAGTCAGACCTTCTAATTTGCATACTGATTTTGAATGACTGATTCAGTGTAATAAAGAGCCATTGGATCAGTCTGACATTCAGCATCTTTTTAAATGGAAAGAGAGCCTATAAACTTTCTTAGTAGGAATTTCCTTTAAAGTGGTTGAAAACTCTCCCCCCAAAAAAAACCTGTAAGACAAAGGCATAATGAGCTAGTAGGCATCGCTACTAGCTCATTATGAAATACTCACCTTAGAACAAAGCCCCCGCAGAGGCGTCCGCACACAGCTGAGATGGCTGACATCTTCCCTGGTGTTTCTTCCGGGTTCGCAGGCTCTGGCACTGTGAGTGGCCAGAGCCTCGGTGAAGTCACTCACGTTTATGCGTGTGGGAGCTGCCGGTCACGGCATATGGCTGTGAAGAAACGGCACGGACAGCCGTTCCTTCAGAGCGTGTGCACCGGTGACGTAATCGACGAGGTATACAGTAAATGTCTCCTAAATGGTGCAAGTTTAGGAGATATTAACAGTGTACCTATAGGTAAGCCTTATTATAGGCTTACCTATAGGTACAAACACACAAGGGGAGTTTACTTCCTCTTTAAGGCCACAGGTTCTAGGAATAAAAGCATTTGTAAAGGCATTTTTTTCAGTTTTGAAAAGCGTGGGAAAGAGTTATATATCCAGACAAGTTTTTACTGGTCTTCACTGCGGTGATTCACTTTTCTATTTGGTAACCATAGCCACTGAGACAAAAAGTGATGGTAAATCCAAAATGTTACAATTGTCACAACCAGAGCAAGTAGTATGGGACAATCCTTTAGTTGGGATACCTGTTCCCATAGGCGTGCGCACAAGGTGTGCCTGGGCACACCCTAATCACCCATGTGTATTAGCATTATCCAGGTGGGTGGTTGGGGGTGCCAGTGGCCATTGTAAATACCCCCATTATAGTAAAGGCTATGTTAAACTTTAGGACCACATTACACCCGTATTTAGGATGTAAGGTAATATGCTCCCAATGAACTTTCTCCCACCATCAGAGACTCCTCCCTGTGACAGCAGGTGGTGTTCATGTGTGTTTGGGCTTTGGAGTGCACACCCTAATGCAATAGGTTGCGCACATCTATGCCTGTTCCTGTGGCAATGCTCCAAGATGGGATTTCCACTAACTTGGAGATACTGTTAAGGGCAGAGAAGAGATCTGGTGATGTCTCAGTAAAAAGACGCAGTCACTGCCCATGCCATCACAAGGGATGTTGTTCATCTCTTGTGATAGCCAAATCAGTGATTAAAAAAATGGAGACAGAAACAAATACAATTTTTTAAATAAAATTAAGAAGAAAATAAATTTTTTTTTTTTAATTCCCCTGACGTAGGTCCCGCACGCATATGTAAACTGTTTTTGCACATGTGAGAGATCGCAGAGATGTTATAGCAAGAGCAACCGTCCTAGCACCAGACCTTCTGTGTAAATCTAAACTGGTAACCTGTTGTTATATGTTAGATATCAAATAGTAGGTATTATATTGTGTTTTTGTGCATTAAATTCATGAAAGTGTATTTTTTTTCCCAAAAATTGATATAAAAAAAATGTGTGAGTGATATAGAAAATTGCAACACCCACCATTTTATTCTTTAGGACGGTGATGGTGAACCTTGGCACCCTAGATGTTTTTTAACTACATTTCCCATGATGATAATGCACTCTGCAGAGTATTTGAGCATCATGGGAAATGTAGTTCCAAAATGTCTGGGGTGCCAAGGTTTGCCATCACTGTGTTTGGGGGTTCTAAACAATTTTCTAGCAAAAAATGCTTCTTTTTACATGTACTGTAGGAGAGAAATATCAGAATTGGGCTGGGCGTTTATCATGGTACACCTCAAGCACTTCAATACCTGAAATACAGGTTATCTTCTACTCAATGCTGCTACCTGTCCATAGCCGAGCAGTGATTACATTGTGCTGTCGTCTTGGGTCTCTGTGAAAAGTAGTGCATAGGCTAGTCCAGGCATAGCTAGTTCAGCACATGATTGGGGATTATTTACAAATGGCAAATCCGCTTTGCACTACAAGTGAGTGCACTTGAAAGTGCAGTCGCTGTAAATCTGAGGGGTAGATCTTAAATGAGGTTAAGCTCTGCTGATTTTATCATCCAATCACGTGCAAGCTAAAATGCTGTTTTTTATTTTCCTTGCTTGTCCCCCTCCGATCTACAGCGACTGCACTTCCAAGTGCACTTTCAAGTACACTTGCAGTGCACTTGTAGTGCAAAGTGGATTTGCCTTTCGTAAATCAAACCCACTGTATTATATCAAGAGCCATTATTCTCTATGGCTAGATGAGCACATTCATGTCACATAGCTGCTGGAAGACTGCACAATGTAAACAATACTGGGAGGTAATTAGACCATAAAACCAGTGAAAAGGGTTTGCCCACATTGGTAGTCATATTATGTTGCAGGTTTGGTGAGGATGGTGAAGAGCAGTGAAATAACAATGTTACTAATAGCAGATTGCACACATAAAATAAATACAACAAGATATAATGCCCGGTTTTGCCCGATGAGATTATCGGACGAATGATCGTCCATTTTTTTTTTTGCATGTTAATTTCAGATCCAATCTGAAGAGTTTACTAAAGTCACGAACAGACAGAATAAAAACTTGGAAGTGATGTCATGTGTTGTAATGCATAGACATGTGCACAACATAAAAATTTGTTTAGTTTGGTTTTGTTTCTGTTAGTTTCCGTTGATTCGTAACGATTCGTAATTTCGTAAGACGTGGGTTATCTTATTCGGACTCTTTCGTATTTCCGTAAGGGTTATTTTTCCGTTGATTCGTTTTTCCGTTAGTCTAATTTTCGTTGATTCGAAATTCGTATTTTTCGTTATATTTTATATTCGCCCGTGTTCGTATTTTCGTAAGAACTATATTTTCGTTGATTTGCAATGATTCGTATTTCCGTGTCTAATTTCCGTTGATTGGAAAATTGTACTTTTGTAGATTTAATTACATTCGTACTTTCGTTAGAATACATTTTCCGTTTATTCGAAACACTACTTGTCGTAATTTTGTAATTCGTACTTTCATGAGATTGACCGGCTCATTTATTCGTACTTTTGTAACATTGTTTTCGTAGATTTGTAATCGGGGCATAATTTGTAATATAGAAACTAGATTCTAGACAGAGTATGCTTAAGAAACAAAGAATTTCGCTCTCACAAGTCACAACTTAACTCACAAATCCACCAAAACAGTGCCACCTACCCAACCACACCCTATCTGGACTCTAGATGGAATGCACTGCAGTCTAACACAGAAAAACACACAAGGGAATTAGAAACAAGCTCATTGGGGGAAGGGACAACCTCTTCAGGGGAAGGGACAAGATTATTGGCCAACGTCCAGAAATATTTCAGAACTAACAAATTAGTTGTTTTGATTTCCGTTTTCCGAATATTCGTAATTTAGTTGTTTTTTTTCCGTTCCTTTTGGTTTTCGTTATTTTGAATCTTTGTTCGGTATTTTCGTTGTTTTGATTTCCGTTTTCCGAATGTTCGTAATTTCGAGTTTTCGTTCATTTTTATTTTTGTTATTTTGAATCTTTGTTCGGTATTTTCGTTGTTTCTATGTTTTCGTTTTTTCACTCTTTGCTATTTTCGCTGTTTCTAATTTAATAATTTAGTATTTTTGTTGTTTTCCATATTCGTTCTTTTCGATAATTCGTTTTTCATTGGTAATTTTAGTAAACCGTTCGTTCATTCGTATGTTTACGAATTAACAAATATAACGAATTTTGACGAATAACGAATTCGTAACTAAACGAATTGCACATGTCTAGTAATGCATGTATTGCATTTTCAAAAGACAGCTGTACTGATTAAACGAAAATCGTACCATCTGGCATCGCACGAAAACATTTTTCATGCATGTCTAATCAAGTAATATCGGATGAACTATCCTGATCGGCTCTCGAAAGCTCTGTAATAGCGATCAGATTATCGTACTATCGATCCAAAATCTTCATTTTTCGTACGATTTTCTGATGTGTACGGGGCTTAACTCTACCCATTTCTCAGAAGTCGTCATTTGATTATTAGGAGAAACAGTGTCATCATAATTGTGTTTATAAACAATTATATACACAAAGCAGTATGGCATTCCAGAAAGAAGGACTACACCCTTGTGCAGAATGAGATGATAGACTGAGCTCAGGAAACCAGGGTGAGAACACTCCTATGTGATACTAAGGGACGCCTCATGTCCCATCTGCTGGAACAACTGCCAACACTGCCACTTCTGCGGTAATCACACTAAGGCCTCATGCCCACTGGCGTTTTTACAGCTGCGTTTTTTGCAGCTTAAAAACGCCTGTCCATGTTATTGTAAATATTTTTTTTTTTTTTTTTTGAAAAAAAAACGTCAGAGCTAAAAACGCGACCGCGCGTTAGTGCGCGTTTTTTGCGCGTTAGTGCGCGTTAGTGCGCGTTTTTGCGCGTTTTTTGACGCTCGCGTTTTTTCCTGCCAAATTCTGACGCTGAGGAACGCACTGGCCCTGGGTTTTTTTTACAGCTTACAAACGCCTATGCTCTTTACAGCTCAAAAACGCCTAGGTGGGCATGAAGCTATAGACTAACATGGACAGGCGTTTTTAAGCTGTAAAAAACGCTCAAAAACGCGGCTGAAAAAACGCCCGTGGGCATGAGGCCTAAAAATGAGTAAGCCTGTACAGAGTTTGGCACTAGTTCTTATACATTGGACCCTTCATGGTATCCACACTAAAATGAAAGAGAAACCTCTGTACCGCAGATTTATATGTATCTAGGGAAATAATAAATCATGCAGGTGCACTCCTACTTGATTTTACAATAATTTAAAATTAATCACTATGTTATTTTCTTTTTTTTTGGTGTTTTACAAACCATCAACCATCCTATATCCAGTGTGAGTGTATATATGCATTAATTCTTTTCCACCAGCAATTTGTAAAATAAATGTCCCCCAGAATGATACGCTGCTTTGGGATACCTTTATAAACATCCTGCCTTTGCGAACCAGTAGCTAACACTGCTACTGGCTCTCAATCCCGCCTTTTACCGAAATCTGGGATACCCACGTCAGGTAGGACAAAGTGATCACACCAAGGCTGGAAAATTAATTAACTTAAACTTGCTGGCACCTGCAGTATCACCAATTTTCATTTTAATTGTAATTGTACGTCATAAAAATTAAATAAAAATAAGAACAAAATAATGAATAAAAAAAAAAAAAATAGAAACAATATTGCTATTCATTTTACATGCATGTGCATTTCCCCTATATTAGCATATCAGGATTTTTACTAAAATAAAGTATTAAATAAAAACCTTTTATATTCCAAAAAAATACATAAACATTTTTTAGGTAAGCAATTTAGTCACAGCGTTATTGTCAAGTTCACCAATGCATGATGACATCAGTGATCTCTGTTCACAAAGTGTGCAGGAACTAAACAATGCACATTGGATTCACAGAGTATTGTATAATGCTCATTAAAAGAGAAGGTCCGTTTTTTTTTTTTTTCAAGGATCCTAGGTGGATGCAGCATCAGTCCGATTCTGCATCTGTCCCCTGCCGGCTCTAAGACTGAGAACCGAGCGATCAAACACCGCTGATCACTCAGTCCTCAGAGCTCCATGAGCAGAGAGCTGGTGACTGTCAGTCACCGCTGTTTGCTCTGCCGTCCCCTTTGCACTCACTGGAGGGCTGGGCTGTAGAGGGGGCAAGAGTGGCTGGCTCAGGCTCTCAGCGGCTCACTAAGAAGCTGAGCCAGGTGCCGGTCCAGGGTTGTGGGCGGATCCCGACCAGATTGTCGTGATCTTTCCCTAGCCTGGACCGGCTCTGCTGGCTTTAGCCTGCTGTCTGATGAAAATGGGTCACAGGAGTGCAGAACAAACTGCACTCCTGTGATCCACATACTTCTACTTTAAGCACTGTAAAGAGAGCACTGCAGAAGCTGTTTGTCTTCATACTTTCTCTCCTAAATGAAATGCCTCATTGATTCTGCATCAACAAGACAAAAAGGAAGAACGAGGTGGATGAGTCACTATTCTGAGCAGTTTGTTATTTGTGTGAATTTATGCTTAACCTATTTTTTTTTTCCAACAAAAAAAAGGCCAGTTTAGCCTAGCAAATGTGAAAAGAAGAAATAAAATATCAATATGAAATCTTACTAAGGCCATTCAAAGAGGCAGGGGACACATGGGAGATGTGCTTTTTAAGCGCCATTGAGGTCTACTGCCATTTGGGGAAATTTCCCTTTACTTCCTGCCTCAGAGGTATGACAAGAAGTGAGTAAACATTTTTCCTAAATGTCACCACAACTGACATTGCCATTGGAAATGTTCTCCTCTGTTCTTGTTCTAGTGACAACAATTACAATTATGGATTTCCACGTTCTATCTGTTCCACTCAAAATAGCCACCAGGCCAAAAAAGAGGATGAATCTACTGACTGAAATAAAAACCTGACATGAGTGTCTGTGACCTTAATATAGAGATGTTTCGGTGAGATGTAAATGTTGTGTCACTTCTCTTCCTGTTCTGTCCGACACCATTCACCCAGATGTGAAGTGAGGGACACAGCATTAACAGGGACACAAGTTTTCACCATTTCCCACTGTATACTGTAACTTGAAAAAAAAAAAAAGTTTTAGATGAAATTGTCCTTTAACACTTAGCCCCACCCTAATCCTAACACATAACACAACTCCTAAAATGTGCTCCTAATACACCCCCTAAAATGTGCTCTTAATCCATACCCCTCCCCATCAATTATCCTAAAGCCTAACTCCTTAACCACTTCAACCCCGGACCATTTGGCTGGCCAAAGACCAGAGCACTTTTTGCGATTCGGCACTGCGTCGCTTTAACTGATATTTGTCCGTGTGACTTGGCTCCCAAACAAAATTGATGTCCTTTTTTTCCCACAAATAGAGCTTTCTTTTGGTGGTATTTGATCACCTCTGTGGTTCTTATTTTTTGTGCTATAAACAAAAAAAGAGCGACAATTTTGAAAAAAACAACAATATTTTTTACATTTTGCTATAATAAATATCCCCCAAAAATATATATAAAAAAAAAATTTCCTCAGTTTAGGCCGATACGTATTCTTCTACATATTTTTGGTAAAAAAAATGCAATAAGCGTTTATTGATTGGTTTGCGCAAAAGTTATAGCGTCTACAAAATAGGGGATAGCTTTATGGCATTTTTATTAATAATTATTTTTTACTAGTAATGGCGGCGATCAGCGATTTTTATCGTGACTGCGACATAATGGTGGACACATCGGTCACTTTTGGCGCTATTTTGGAACCATTCACATTTACACAGCGATCAGTGCTATAAATATGCACTTATTACTGTGTAAATGTGACTGGAAGTGAAGGGGTTAACCAGTAGGGGGCGCTGACGGGGTTAAGTGTGTCCTAGGGATCTGTTCTAACTGTAGTGGGGCTGGGCTACGTGTGACATGACACTGATCACCGCTCCCGATTACAGGGAGCTGTGATCAGTGTCCTGTCACTAGGAAGAATGGGGAAATGCTTGTTTACATCAGCATTTCCCCATTCTTCCTCTCCGTGAGACGATCGCGGGTATCCCCGCAGACATCGAGTCCGCGATCACACTCACGGAGCTCGCGGCCGGCACGCACGCGCCCACAATGCCGCGTCTTAAAGGCGACGTACAGGTACGTTGATATGCCTGTCTGTGCCATTCTGCCGACGTATATCGGCGTGAGCTGGTCGGCAAGCCAAAACCTAAAGTAAATGTTTACACCAATAGGATAACATTAGGTTTGCTAAAGCACTGTGTATCCTAAATATTTGCCTTTTTGTCATTTAGAAAATACTTTTTCAACTTGGATGCACATCATTGCTCTTGACCAGTTTCCTGATAGTGAGAAAGAGGGACCACCATGCCTATGGCACGTGTCTCAGCATGCTTGTGGTCTCCACCATTGGCGCATGTGACACAACTGGGAGACAATTGTCACTCATTTACAAGATGTGCCCGAATAGGAACATTCATATCAGGAACACAAGGTATTCTTTTATTAAAAGCTGTATAGTGAAAAACAGTAATTTAAAACAACTGAAATAACAATAGCTAATTCATGTGAGATTTTTAGCGACTGGATTTAAATATATTTTAACCCCAACAATTCTAATAAACTAAAAATGGTTTATACTGTATAAGAAATAGCATCTGTAGTTTTGGTTTATATCATTGACTGACACTCAGAAACTGAGAGATAATAGAAATTACTTTTTTTTTTCCTGTTTGGCACATAAATGTCCATAAACCTAAATACCTCTTACTTAACTTTTATCCTAAACCCAGTTAACTTTGTGAACACTTGTTACATTTATGTAAACTGATTTACTGCTACAACGATGAAAGCGGTTCTTTAAACTAGATCATTGTTTCAGAATCTGACTGTACATGTTATTACGGTTTAATTAGGGCTTTGAGCCTTGAAGTCAGACTACAGTAAAACTTGCAACAAGTTGTTTTAAGAACAAGTTATACAAACTTCGTCTATTAGAGTAAACCTACCATTTTTTTAAGACTAGCATATGCTGGTAAATTTTAAATCAAGACGATCACTTTTATATATATATATATATATATATATATATATACTGTATATACATACACACACACACAGTATATGTATTTTATTTATTTTTTAAGAAAATCGTTTGTTTGTTTTTCGTTTTTTTTACTATTGTAGCTCTCTAAAAGCAATCTCCTTCTAAATACATGCAAGCATTGGATTCCTAAAAAATTCAATTCTGCAGATGCTGTGAGATGGAGACAGTGACATCATGCAGGCATATATGGTCAATACACCCTGGTCAAGCATTGTAGAGAACCATTCAGATTTCTCTTTTCCTAAATGTTTCGGGGAGGAAGTGTGGCTTCCGAGTCTTCAAAGACACCCTTATACAGAGAAAAGCTGTTTTTAGATCTTTTTTTCTGGCTGCCAGGACATTGATGCAGCAACAATTTTAAATAAATTTACTGAATTAATTAATTATTTTTTATTATCATAAAGCAAATTGTGATTTTTATTTGCATAGTATTTGAAGTCTCACTGTCATTTAATTCAGTTAAATCATTTTAAATATTCTTAAAGCATGTGTATTTAAATGAGCAAATTCTGTTTTACAAAATGTTTAGAATGAAATGATCCTGTTTGAGCTTCTAGTGCTCAAAGTACATTTAAGGAGTAAAAAAACTACTTATTGACTTATGTATGAAACTGGAGCACAGAAAATTGCTTAGTTATAGACTCTTACAAAATAATCAGAAACTCAGAAGTCATATAGAATAAACTTACTTTCACTAGAGCAAGTATCAAAAGCCAGAGTGCCTCCAATGATAGAGAGGATAAGTAGAACCACAAGCTTCTTCATGGTGAACTGAACAACAAGACTGGACCAGTGCTCTCTGGATCCTAACTAAAAAGTAATTTATTATGAAGGGTGTGTTTTCTTCTACGCAAATTTGTTAAGGAGGAGAAAAGAATAGGAACATAATTTATCTTCCTTGCTGACAGTGATTAATAAAACAACTAGCTCTACCTGTTTTCCTTGAATTTATAATCTGTTGCAATTTATACTAAATTTATACTAAATTTATAATGTCAAGCTGAATTCTGCATACATGCTATTGTAAGAGATAAATCGGTACATGTGAACTAATCCAAAAGATTTGGGGAACACTGATACCTGCAAATATCTTCTGGTCTGCCAGCAAAACCCCCAGGCTAGCCTGCTTAGTTTTTTATTTTTTATCAACATCTTAGCACCAACATGTTTCACCCTTTTCATTATCAGGCCATTTTTCAGTTTTCAGCACTTTGATATTTGACTGACAATTATTCAGTCATACAACACTGTACCCAAAATAATTTTGTACCAATTTTTTTTGTGTTATTTAATAACCACTGGGATTTTATTTTTACTATTTTACACACCAGAGAATTAATCAGATCACCATGACCACCTATTGTACGGTAGGTCACTAAATGCTTAGGTTTCCCCAGAAGATAAAACCTGTGGCGGTAGAGGATCACGGATGATAAGCATAAGAGGCAATAAAAGAATAAAATTATATCAATGAAGGATATCTGCACAGCACTGAGCACTTTCAAAATATTTTTTGCATAAACACTTTATTATTTCACAGACACTTTCATATATTTGGTGTTATATTTGGTGTTGTATAATATTTATTGGTTAATGAATAAGGCATATGTTTGTGCTGTATATGTGGTAATCAATATTTTTTGGACACTAAGGCCCCTTTTACACATGCAGACCGTTGTCCGTTTTTCATCCAACCGTTGACGGATGAAAAACAGACAACAATGCATCTCTATGGAAAAAGGGATGTAAGTGATGATCATCCATTTACATCTGTTTACATCCCCTTCCGTTAACATGGGTTTTTTGGAATGGATCAAAGCCCTATTTTTCTTCCGTTAAAAAAACAGAGTGGACAAAAAACGGATTTAAAAACAAACGGTCCATTTTTGGATGAAAAAATGGCTCTGAGACTCAAGTGGTTAAGGACTCTAGCTAGTGGCTGTAAAAAACTGATGTAAACTTCATCCGTTTTTTTTCTTTGAAAAGACGTGACTGAACTGATGAAACAAATGGCCCGCATGTGTGAAAGGGGCCAAAGTCCTAGCGCAGGTGATTAGTAGTTATATTGGATAGTTCCCCATCAGACCCACTTCACTTTTGAATGACAGCACACAGCAGTGGGCAAATTCAAAAGTCACTATTGGACTGGATAGCAGCTATGGATCCACCCACTGTCATGCACTGTCAATAAACATCATGGTGGACCTGATCTAGAACTGTCACGCCTACCCCTAGCTTTGGTGTTCAGGCATTACAGCTGGCTAATGTGTTCTTCACCTATAGCAGCCCCCTTTCCCATAAGGCAAGCAGGCCTACCAGTACTTGGTTTCCCCAGGTCTAATACACAATGCTCTAGTGCCTGGCCATGATGCCAGGGCAGGTGCGAACTGAGCACAGCGAATAGATACTTGACCTGAGCATAGCGAACAGGTACTTGCGGTTGGCAGACAGGGAGAGTGGTCAGTGATAGTCTGGGTTCAGGGTAGGCTGAGATCTGAGCATAGTCAATACTCAATCTGAGGTCGTCAACAAGGGAATACAAACTAGCAGGCAGGGCAGGGAGCAGATGAAGTTAAGGGTATTGTGCAGGAACAGAGCAGGCAAACAGGGAGCTTGCAGGTGGACAGACAGACAGGGAGAATGCAGCTCAGCCAAAACCAGGATGCTGGAATGAGATCATCAGTTGTCATGGAAAAGGAGCGTTACACATTCCTGACAGGAATTAGACTTTAAAGCGGAGTTCCACCCAAAATTGGAACTTCCGCTTTTCAGATTCCTCCCCCCTCCGGTGTCACATTTGGCACCTTTCAGGGGGGAAGGGGGAGCGGATTCCTGTCTAATACAGATATTTTCTCCCACTTCCGGCGATAGGTCACCTCAGATTCCACGGCGACCTACGCCATGTCCGGCGCCTCCTCTGTCCCCCCCGCTGTCTTCTGGGAGACACACAGGTTCAGAAGATGGCAGGGACCAGTGAGGAAGCGCAGCGCGACTCTTGCATGCGCAGTAGGGAACCAGGCTGTGAAGCCGCAAGGCTTCACTTCCTGATTCCCTTACCGAAGATGGCGGCACCTCCACCCGAGAGGCGAGGGACAGAACGGCTTCGGGGGAGGACATCGCGGGCGCCCTGGACAAGTAAGTGTCCGTATTTTAAAAGTCAGCAGCTGCAGTATTTGTAGCTGCTGACTTAAAAAAATATATAATTTTGGCAGAACTCCGCTTTAAGTTCACCATCAAGCTCCACCCTCCTCTAGTGTCTATGGCACCATTTATGAAAACCCCAGAATGTATGTCCCCCCATATATGGGTGGTGGCTGGCAAATGAAGAGGTGGGATATGAGTCTTGTTCTTTATTACCACCACCAACTCATTGCTACTGGATTCTCTGTAACCTCTACAAAATTGTGCAGAGATATTATTAATGGAGTCCCCAAAAGATAGAAACTAGTATATGGTTCATCACACTCTTATCCAGCCATGGCAAATATCTCATTTATGTAAATGATTTCCCACAGGACAGAAATCAGATGGCTGTAAGACCAGTACTAGGCCACTCTTTTACTGGAATACAGTATGCTTTCTACTGCTTTGTATTGTGCAATTCATCAGCTTAATATTAAAGGGTGCAGTCTTTGCTTTAGGCATCTGCTTGGTGTAATTTTTTGGCCACATCATAATTATACACACATTCTGCAAATGCTTTATGTGGTAATGCAACTAGTAATATAAGCATCAACACTCATAAAGACTGTCTATAGTGTTGAAATGTATACAGTCACATTATGTTTAAAATGTGACTGTATCGGGTGGCAATATTTTCATGATCATTGTCTATATAATTACTATGACAGGCAGTAACCAAGAGCTTACTATTTCAAGTGATGTGTAATGAATAAGATATGTCACTTATTGCAAAACACATAGCAACAGAAAAAATAAAAAAGGAGTATTGCATGCGAGAAGTCTGTGTTTAGAAGGAAGAGGGTGTTCATATTATATGCTGAGTTTCTCTCTTTTAATTTCATTGCAAACAACAGCAAACCTCTATAGTTATGTGTACAGCGATGTGCACTAGTTTTCATGTAGGCAAATGTATCTACTATTTATTAATGGACAAGAGCCCTCAAACTGTGGGGAGACATGATCATTGTTAATATGCACAAAGGGTATGTATTGTGCTGGTTTGCTACTAATGATTAAGAACATACAGGTACTGTATATGTATTTTTGTGTATTTGTAGGATAATTGTAACATCAGTGTGGCACTGGGGCATTAGGGTTCCAAGCTCAGTTTGCACCACGGATACTATCCAATTGGTGTCTGTAAGATTTTGCTATGTTTCCTTGGCTTTCCCACACTCTGGTTTCCTGGCACAGTAGAAAAAACAAACAACATACAGGTTAGCTAGTGTAGCTTTTTTCCAGAAACTCTCAGCCCCTCTAACACACCAGGTGGAGTGTACAAAAATACAAAATCGCACAAAATCACTGAAAGTAATACTTTGTACCTAGCAATAGCGCTATATCAAAGAAAACAGGCACCAAACCAGGTAGTAGGGGCAAACTTAATATATTGTCAACAAATAAGGTTGGTATCTAGGCAAGCATACAGTGGATTAACAATGGTAATAACACAATCTGGCATACAAAGTGATTAACAGTAGGGACTAGGCATAAGATGACATTTGGCATCCAGATCAGCATAAACAGTAGCAAGGCCACCTCAAGTACAGCAGTGAGCAATAGTAAAGTTTAATCTACTTGTAGCGGACACCCCAAATTTGGGGGTCGCTATGTTCTAAGTTTAGGGGTAGTATGAGCCATAGTTGGCTCAGCTTCTCTAATTTTGCTAGGTATGGACTCTGTTCTGCTATGGTGTTGCCTGGTGTAAGGTTCCCCTTGTCCTGTGGTGGCGCTGTTGCCCAGGTCTCGGGTTGAACCACGGGTGGCATTGTGGTGTGATTGGGTATCCTCTCTCGGCTACTGTGTGGTGGGCGGGGTTTTGCCTGCTGTGCATGCCGGGAAAGGGTACATAAGAGGCAGACGCCATGATCTAGGGAGGAGTGTGCCCCATTGGGGTGGTGTGCTGGGGGGATTCCAGAGAGGACCCCTGGTGGCAAAGTCGCGTCCTTTGGCCCTGCTGGCCGGGGGGTGCGTGAACTGGCCGAAGAGTCTCGGGCACCTTTAGCCCGAGGCTACAACGTTCCAGGTAGGCCCAGTACCTTCAACTGGGTCTACAGCCAACACACTGGAGTCCCAGGGAGCCCGTGTGAGGGTGGCCCGCTCTGAAAGAGAGGAAACCGGGGGAGGACCTGTCCGATGGATCGGTGATGGAGTTCACGATAAAGGAGAGGCCTGGTTACCTATCAGAGGAAGGATTCGTGAGTTGCAGTATAGCCCCTGTAGTGTGTCCCACTGACACCTATGGTCTTTACTAATCTACGGGGTTTTGTTCAGGAGTCATAATTCAATCATTAGGGATTCTGTGGCAGAGGATCTCTAGGACTTGTCCGTGAAGGGGACTAAATTCAAGTAGCAACTGTTCGTGCTTCACTCCGGCTGCTAGAACTGTGAGAGGGATCTATCCGGGTGAGCAAAATTCATACTCAGGCTTGAGTAAAGAATAGAGTAACTGGGTGCCGCGTGCCTGAACCTATCTCCCTACCTACTTTGTCGCTATCTTCAACCTGTTCCCAAATCTGTTTGAGCAAGATAAAAATAAACTCTGCTGTTTGGAGTTTAAATACTGTTTGACTTTTCCCTACATTCTAGGGACGGGTGAACGGGAGGTAACTCGCTGGCGCTGCAGGACCCAAAAATAAAGAACACCTCTCAACCTTCTAAACCAGGAGGATCCGAGCATGTGGCACGCTGTGCCTTTATCCCTGCAAGGAGAAGGTAAGCAGGAGAAAAGGGTCCGTGTGCTACAGACTTAATGCTGAAACTATACTGCCAGAGCACATTTATGTGCAATCCTAGACCGTCTGGGTATACACTGTTCAAAGGAAAAGCAGGATGGCAGCAAAGGGGGCAGGGGAACAAAGGGGACTTGAAGAATAATTATTATGGGAGGGGCAGTCCTTTCAGATGTTCTTCTGCCAGCTATCATTGGGGCCCTTTAAGAGCATTGGTGATGACTGTCCCAGTTAAGGTACGGTATAATATCGGCACAGGTGCAAGGTAAATGTCGATCAGATGTGGATCAGATTTGCTATAATGTGGTAAGAAGTTGCCATCAGTATCAGCAATGGTAGACTAGCCAGAGTGGACTCGCGGGGAGTCTACCGCATTTGACGGCGGGCTCACGGACACCCGTGAGTGCGGCACGATCTCCTGGCTGTCAGCCATAGTAGCCCGAGCCGTCCCCTCCCCCTAGCCAGGGGAGGCAGTGGCATCGCTACAGGGATCGATTGTACCAAAGCAGGTGCAGCATGAGACTTCCTGTGTGCCAGACTGTTACTCCACCCTCTCGTAACCCTCCAGCTCCCCCAATCACTGAGCGGCCCGCCCTCTGCCAGTCCAGCTCAGAGAGAGTTAGGAAGCCGGGACAGCCAATGGGAGGGGAGCAGCAGCTGTGTGGAGGGCAGGGATTGACTGGCCATAGGGACTACCGGGAGTTTCCCAGGGGGCCGAAGGCTCAGTGGGCCGTTTAAAAAACATTTTTTTTGTGGGCCGTTTTTTTATGCAGTTCGGCGACAGTGGGAGCGTGGCAGCAAACAGCGGCCCACAAATTTTTTTTTTTTTTTGTGGCCTGTTTTTTTATGCAGTTCGGCGGCAGCGGGGGCGTGGCAGCAAACAGCGGCAGGGATTCGGGGAAGGTGGCCAGCGAGGAGGGCAGTTGGATGTAAAATTCCGAGAAGGGAGAAGAGCTCCACCCCCTCCCTGACCACCGAAGAGGCGAACAGTAGCGAGTGCCACCCCGGCACTCCCAGAACCTCAATTCCTCCACCTCCTCTCTACTCCAGGAACCATGCGGCCTGGACCGGAGGGCAGGCTGACTGGGAGCCCCGAGGAAGAGAACATGCGCCACTGTAAGGAGCAGAGCAGCGATAGCACCCCCCGGATCAAGAGGGAGATTCGGCGCTGCCGCTGCTGGCCATCAGGTACCTGGCATCCTACACAAACATGCCAGAACACTGAGACAGCGGGGAGGTGAGCAGAGGAGGGACTGCAGAAAGAGACAGTGCTATGTGGTCTGTCTTAACCCTCACCTCTGTCTCTCAATCCCCCCTATGTCTCTCAGTCCCCCCTCTTTTAGCCCCCTCCTCTGTCTCTCAGACCCCCCACTATCTCTCAGACCCCCCCTCTGTCTCTCAGACCCCCCCTCTGTCTCTCAGTCCCCCCCCTCTGTCTCTCAGTCCCCCCCTCTGTCTCTCAGTCCCTGTGTCTCTCAGTCCCCCCTCTTTTAGCCCCCTCCTCTGTCTCTCAGCCCCTTCTGTCTCTCAGACCCCCCTTCTGTCTCTCAGACCCCCCTTCTGTCTCTCAGACCCCTCCTCTGTCTCTCAGACCCCTCCTCTGTCTCTCAGACCCCTCCTCTGTCTCTCAGACCCCTCCTCTGTCTCCCAGCTCTCCTCCTATATCTCTCAGCTCTCCTCCTCTGTCTCTCAGCTCCCCCTCTGTCTCTCAGCTCCCCCTCTGTCTCTCAGCTCCCCCTCTGTCTCTCAGCTCCCCCTCTGTCTTTTAGCTCCCCCTCTGTCTCTCAGCACCTCTTCTGCCTCTCAGACCCCTCCTCTGTCTCTCAGACCCCTCCTCTGTCTCTCATACCCCCACTGTCTCTCAGCCCCCTCCTCTATCTCTCAGCTCTCCCCCTCTGTCTCTCAGCTCCCTCCCTCTGTCTCTCAGCCCCCCCTCTGTCTCTCAGACCCCCTCTGTCTCTGTCCCCCCCTCTGTCTCTCAGTTCCCGTGTCTCTCAGTCCCCCCTCTTTTAGCCCCTCCTCTGTCTCTCAGACCCCCCCTCTGTCTCTCAGACCCCTCCTCTGTCTCTGTCACGTACCTAGCGGTGATGAGCCCGGACTTGCAGAGGAAGGCCTCCCTTACGGCTCCCACCAGCGGCCCCTGGTAAGGTAACAGCAGGCGCGGAGGTAGGAGGGGTACGAGTGCCTGGCAGGATCAACCAAGGTGAAGGTAGTTATGCAGACTTGGTAGGCACACTGGAACACAGCAGGTAGAACTGGAATCAGGAACACTCAGCAAACTGGAATCGTTCAGCAGACTGGACCAGAACCAGGAACACAGGAACTCAGCAAACTGGATCCGCTTAGCAGACTGGACCGGAACCAGGAACACAGGAACTCAGCAAACTGGATCAGCTTAGCAGACTGGACCGGAACCAGGAACACAGGAACTCAGCAAAATGGATCAGCTTAGCAGACTGGACCGGAACCAGGAACACAGGAACTCAGCAAACTGGACCAGCTTAGCAGACTGGACCGGAACCAGGAACACAGGAACTCAGCAAACTGGATCAGCTTAGCAGACTGGACCGAAACTAGAAACAGTGAGATTGGTCAGACAAGCCGGGTCGGTTAACTGGCTGGCAGCAAGGTACAGAGGGATCAGACAGAGGAGAGGTCACAACAAGCCAGGGGTCGGATGCAGGCAGAAAACTGGAGAAGTCACAGGCAGGCCGGGTCAAACACAGGTAAGTCTTCAGATCAGGTTTTCAGTACTCAACGCTGTAGAGCAGACAGCAGGGACTGTCTGCGATTGACAGGTTTAAATAGCCCCTCTGGCGCCACCTGCAGGGCGGAGCATGCGCAACCGAGAATCAGGAAGACCGGGACGCCTGCTTCTGGCAGGATCTCCATGACATTGCCCCCCCCCCAATGGGCAGCCTCCGGATGCCCATCCGGGCAAACTTCTCAGGGTGAGATCTCTTGAAGGACTGCACCAGGCTTCTAGCATGGATGTTCTCCTCAGGCTCCCAAGAGTTTTCTTCGGGTCCGTAGCCCTTCCACTTAATCAGGAATTGGTTCTGGTTATTCCTTCTTCTAAAATCCATAATGGCTTCCACTTCAAATTCCTCCTCCCCGTCTACAATGACAGGATCAGGGAGAGCCGGACTTTGGCCTGGAAATGGGTTGGGAACCGAAGGCTTCAGCAGAGATACATGGAAGACCGGATGGATCTTGAGGGAGTCAGGGAGCTCCAGTTCATAAGCCACTTCATTGATTTTCCTTTTGACAGGAAACGGCCCTAAGAATTTGGGGCCCAGTTTCTTAGAGGGGCATGCCATCCTCAAGTTTAAAGTGGATAACCACACTTGGTCGCCGGGTGCCAGCATTAATTCACCCCGTCTCTTCCTCTCAAAAATTGTCTTGTTGTGTTCCTGAGTCTTGGTCATGGTTTCCTGCAGAAGTTGGTTGTTGGATAAAAAGAAGTTCAACTTTTCCTGGACTGCGGGCACCGTACATTCAGGAAGGGAATTGGGCAGGAATGAAGGATGGAAACCGTAATTTGCGAAGAATGGGGACTGCTTGGTAGCGGAATGCGTAGAGTTGTTATAGGCAAACTCGGCCAATGGGAGCAGGGAAACCCAATCATTCTGAGCAAATGAAGAGAAGCAGCGCAGGTACTGCTCAAGGGTCTGGTTAGTCCTCTGTCTGTCCGTTGGTCTGGGGATGGTAAGCGGAGGAAAGGGACAATTCTATCTCCAGAGCCTTGCAGAGGGATCTCCAAAACCGGGAGGTAAATTGTACCCCTCGGTCGGAGACAATATTGGCTGGTACCCTGTGGAGTCTGACGACCTCTCTGATGAACACCTGTGCGGTTTCGGGAGCTGAGGGAGTCCCCTTCATGGGAATGAAATGTGCCATCTTGGATAGACGGTCTACTATCATGAAGATAGTGGTGTGACTCTCAGCCGGAGGCAACTTGACGATAAAGTCGATAGACAGCATTTTCCAGGGTCTGTCTGGGACGGGTAGGGGTCTCAGTAGTCCCCAGGCCTTGGATTTGTAACCCTTGTTTCGGGTACAAACTATGCAAGACTCCACAAACTTCCTACAGTTCTCGCGGAGCCGAGGCCACCAAAAGGTACGCTGTACCAAGTCGGTGGTCTTGGCAATGCCAAAGTGCCCGGCAAGGGCATGGTTGTGGCAGAGTTCCAGTACGGTTATTCTCAGCTCTTCAGGTACGTAGATCCTGTTCTGGTACCAAAACAGCCCATCTTTGGCCTGCAATTCCGGTTCGGAGGGGGGTCTCTGCCCAGTGGAGGCTTGCTTGATCCGTGAGAGTAGGTCTTCCTGAAGCAGAAGGAAGTTTCCAGGAGCAAGAATGGTGTCTGGAGGAGAGGTTTCCTTAGACTTATGGAACATCCGAGAGAGGGCATCGGGCTTAATGTTCTTGGAACCGGGGCGGTAAGTGACATGGAAGGAGAACCGGGAGAAGAAAAGCGCCCACCTGGCTTGTCGTGGTTTTAGCCTTTTCGCTGCCTTCAGGTACTCCAGGTTCTTGTGGTCGGTGAATATCAGAATCGGGTGGGCAGCCCCCTCCAACAGATAACGCCACTCCTCTAATGCGGACTTGATCGCCAGCAATTCCCGATCCCCCAAGTCGTAGTTCCTCTCTGCCGCAGATAACTTGCGAGAGAAAAAAGCTACTGGGTGGAGCAAGGCTCTGGTCCCCTGTCTTTGGGACAGTATTGCTCCTACTGCAATTTCCGAGGCGTCTACCTCCAGAACGAACGGTAATGAGGAATCTGGGTGCTTCAAGATAGAGGCAGAGGTAAAGAGACCCTTCAGGGCCTCAAAGGCCTTTTGGGCCTCAGGGGACCAGTGGAAATGGATCCCTTGTTTGGTCAGCTGGGTGATGGGTGCGATGATGGCTGAGAACCCTCTGATGAATTTGCGGTAGAAGTTGGAGAATCCAACGAAACGTTGGATCCCCTTCTTGTCCGCCGGGACTGGCCAGTCCAGAATTGCAGCAATCTTTTGAGGGTCCATTTTGATGCCCTCGCTGGAGATAATTAGTCCCAAGAACGATATACTTTCCAGCTCAAATTCACACTTCTCGGCCTTCGCATACAGGCCGTGCTGGCGAAGCCAAGCCAACACACTTCTGACGTGCCTGCGGTGGGAATCAAGGGAGGAAGAAAAAATTTGTATATCATCCAGGTAGACAATGACAAAGAGATCTAGGAAGTCCCGGAGTACATCGTTAATGAAATACTGGAAAGTGGCAGGGGCGTTGCACAACCCGAAGGGCATTACCCGGTACTCGAAATGTCCAAATCGGGTGCGGAAAGCGGTCTTCCACTCATCCCCCTCCTTGATGCGGACCAAATTGTAGGCTCCGCGGAGATCAAGTTTGGTAAAAATGATGGCTGTTCCCAGTCTTTGAAATAGTTCCGGTACCAAGGGGAGAGGGTAGCGTTTTTTTACTGTGATTTTATTTAATTCACGATAGTCCACACAGGGTCGAAGGGTATGATCCTTCTTCTCTACGAAAAAGATGCCTGCACCGGCTGGAGATGTAGATGGATGAATGAACCCTTTCTGTAGGTTTTCATCAATATAGTCTTTTAGTGCCCCCTGTTCTACCTCTGTTAACGGGAAGATCCTGCCAAACGGAATTGCCGCTCCGGGAAGTAGGTCAATCATAGGCCCGATGAGGTGGTAGAGTCTCTGCCCCTTGTTTGCTAAACACATCAAGAAAGTCATGGTAGACCTCAGGGATGGATTGCCGTATTCCAGCCTCCGTATTGATACATAAGAGGGTGGCCGGCCCAGGGGTTTTGAGTGTCCCGCAGGATTGCTGGCAGTAAGGAGAAGAAAAGGTCACCAACCCCGTGGCCCAGTTGATGGTAGGGTTGTGGACCTGTAGCCAAGGTATACCAAGGATCACAGGGAACAATGGGGAAGAGATAATGTCCAGGCGTAAGTATTCTTGGTGGGTTCCGGAGATGGTGGAGATGGTAGCGGGTAAAGGGGCGGTCTCTTGGACCACTGGTCCAGACTTAATGATGGACCCATCAGCCAAATGCACACATAGTCCATGGGTCTTGGTGACAAGAGGGATCTGGTGCTTGATGGCAAAGGCTGAGTCCATAAAGCAGCTGCAAGCCCCGAGATTAATAATGGCGGGCACTTGCAGAGTCCTTCCTGGGAGCTGTAACGAGACAGAGAGAGCAAGGTGAGATGTGGACTTGGCCTGTGGGTTGGTAGTGTCAGAAGATACTGAAAAGACACTTACGAAGTTTCAGGGGACAATTTATAACGAAGTGTCCGGGTTCCCCGCAGTACAGGCACAAATTGTTCACTCGGCGACGTTGGCGTTCCTGTTGGGTGAGGGAAGGACGAAGCACTCCGAGCTGCATGGGCTCGGGTATGTCAGATGTAGCGGCTGGAGGTGCAACAGGTGCAACCAGGAACACAGGAACTCAGCAAACTGGATCAGCTTAGCAGACTGGACCGGAACTAGGAACAGTGAGATTGGTCAGACAAGCCGGGACGGTTAACTGGCTGGCAGCAAGGTACAGAGGGATCAGACAGAGGAGAGGTCACAACAAGCCAGGGGTCGGATGCAGGCAGAAAACTGGAGAAGTCACAGGCAGGCCGGGTCAAACACAGGTAAGTCTTCAGATCAGGTTTTCAGGTACTCAACGCTGTAGAGCAGACAGCAGGGACTGTCTGCGATTGACAGGTTTAAATAGCCCCTCTGGCGCCACCTGCAGGGCGGAGCATGCGCAACCGAGAATCAGGAAGACCGGGACGCCTGCTTCTGGCAGGATCTCCATGACAGTCTCTCAGGCCCCTCCTCTGTCTCTCAGCTCTCCTTCTCTGTCTCTCAGCTCTCCTCCTCTGTCTCTCAGCTCCCCCCTCTGTCTCTCAGCCCCTTCTGTCTCTCATCTCCCCCTCTGTCTCTCAGCTCCCCCTCTGTCTCTTAGACCCCCTCTGTCTCTTAGACCCCCCTCTATCTCTCAGACCCCCCCTTTGTCTCTCAGTTCCCGTGTCTCTCAGTCCCCCCCTCTTTTAGCCCCTCCTCTGTCTCTCAGCTCCCCTCTATTTCTCAGACCCCCCTCTGTCTCTCAGACCCCTCCTCTGTCTCTCAAACCCCTCCTCTGTCTCTCAGACCCTTCCTCTGTCTCTCAGACCCCTCCTCTGTCTCTCAGCTCTCCTCCTCTGTCTCTCAGCTCTCCTCCTCTGTCTCTCAGCTCCCCCCTCTGTCTCTCATACCCCTCCTCTGTCTCTCAAACCCCTCCACTGTCTCTCAGCCCCCTCCTCTATCTCTCAGCTCCCCCCTCTGTTTCTCAGCTCCTCCCTCTGTCTCTCAGCTCCCTCCTTCTGTCTCTCAGGTCCCCCTGTCTCTCAGCCCCCTGTCTCTCAGCCCCCCTCTGTCTCTCAGCTCCCCCTCTGTCTCTCAGCTCCCCCCTCTGTCTCTCAGCTCCCCCCTCTGTCTCTCAGACCCCTCCTCTGTCTCTAAGACCCCTCCTCTGTCTCTAAGACCCCTCCTCTGTCTCTCAGACCCCTCCTCTGTCTCTCAGCTCCCCCCTCTGTCTCTCAGACCCCTCCTCTGTCTCTAAGACCCCTCCTCTGTCTCTAAGACCCCTCCTCTGTCTCTCAGACCCCTCCTCTGTCTCTCAGCTCCCCCCTCTGTCTCTAAGCCCCCTCTGTCTCTCAGCTTGTCAGGGAACCATCCGCAGAAGGACTGACAGTTCTCACCATGCTCAGCAGATTCGCGGAACAACAAACACTGTGCACATGCGCGCGCCCCAGAACGCAATGCGCACGCGCGTGCGCCGATGCGCAATGCGCGTGCACCGGAACGCAACGTGATTGACACTTGGCGCTCAGTGGCCTATTTAAAGCTTGCTGCAGCAGTCAACAACTGCTGCATGATCTTTCAGCCTTCCTGAGATCGCTTCCTGAGTTCCTGTTTGCTGTTTACCACTACCGACCCGGCTTGCCTGACCAACCTTCTCTGTGTGTGATCCCGGCTTGACCCTTGGCTTGTTCCTGTACCCTGCTACTGCTCTGCTGATCCTGTGTATGACCCCGGCTTGTCCCTTGACCTGTTCCAGTGGCTCCATCTCTGCCTGCTCACCTGTGTATGACTCCTGGCTTGGCTCCTGACTCCTCCTACGGTTCTCCCTGCTGTGCAGCCTCGTCTGGTACTTCCGAGATTCCCCACCTGGCAGTCTACCCTGCTCACCAGCGGATCTCCAGCATCATCCCGGCTTGTCGCAGCTGGCAACCCCTGCCTCTTTGGGTATAGCACTCCCTGTGCCACCTTCAGGGGGCGCTCTGCACTTAGTCGCAAGGGAAGCCCTCCCAGCACTTCGGTCTCTGGTAAGGTACGTGACAGTATCATGCAGCCAGAAGTGTCAGAGACCGACGGAGGTGCTTCCCCGCTCAAAACTTTGGGCCAGCAAGTCGCAACCCTTACCCAAGCAGTGACAACCCTACAGGAACAACAATCCCAGCTAGGAGATCGCCTTCCGAACCAGATGATGTCTCCTGTCGTGGAAACTTCTACTCCGCCTGCTGTAGTCACTACATCCGCTTCCATGATGTTTCCTCCGCCTGAACCACGAGTGCCCACTCCTGAACGTTTCTCAGGTGACCGAAGGAAGTTCAGAGCATTCAGGGTTTCCTGTTTACTTTATCTGGCCCTTCAGCCAAGAACTTTTTCTCTAGAGACTGTCAAAGTGGGATTTGTTATTTCCCTGCTGTCCAAAGAACCTCAGTCTTGGGCTCATCAGTTACTGGAACAAAAGAATCCTGCTCTTGACTCAATGGACTTGTTCTTTGAGGCCATGGCTAAATTGTATGATGACCCACAACGCCTGGCCACTGCCGAAGCTGCCCTCCATGCCCTGCGACAAGGGCAGCGCCCTGTAGAAGACTATACTGTGGACTTTCGCAATTTGGCTACAGACACAGGATGGAATGAGGCCGCCCTCAGATATCAGTTCCGACTTGGCCTGTCTGAGCCTATCAAGGATGAGTTAGCACGAGTAGGGGCCCCAACCACTTTAGAAGGGCTCATTCAACTAGCCATCCAACTCGATAGACGCCTGCGAGAGCGGCAGTCTGAACGTGCACGAGCCTGCCGGCCCACCGGGTTGTTGCCCACAGTTCCAGATGCTCCTGCACCCTCCTCTCCGGTCACATCCAACAGAGGGCCTATGCAGATTGGCGTGGTCCGCTCTGCCCTGACCCCTAATGAGAGACTTTATCGCCGGCAAGCAAACCTTTGTTTCTACTGTGGAGAAGCCGGTCACTTCATTTACAACTGTCCAACAAGGCCCAGTAGATCTTCTCTCCGCAATCCTTTGCTCCTCCAAGTCCCGAAACCTTCCGCGGCTCACCTTGTTCTCCATGTCGCGTTACAGTTGGAAAAGGGAGAGGTCAGATTCCCAGCAATAGTTGACTCCGGGGCCTGCAGTTGCTTTTTGGACTTTTCCCTTGCTAAGAACTTTCGGATTCCTCTACGGAATAAGGAACAGAAGCTTAAGATTCACTTGGCTGATGGATCCACACCTTGTTTTGGGCCAGTTACCCAAGAAACTTTACCCATACCTACCATGATTGGCTCAGGCCATCAAGAGTTCCTTCGTTTTGGCATTCTCTGTTCACCAATTTTTCCTGTAATTCTGGGGCACGGGGAGTATCTCCTTCAAATCTGATTACTGCCGTCAGCATTGCATAGTGCCTGAACCTATAACACCTTCCAGTTGCCTCACCGTTCAGCCGGCTTCCACTACCAACCAAGACGTCCCTCCGGTCTACCATGACTTCCTAGATGTCTTCGATAAAAAGAAAGCTGACACATTACCACCCCATCGTCCGTACGACTGTCCTATCGAGTTGTTACCTGTGTCAGGTCTGCCAGGAAACTACAACCGTCCCTCCGCTTTCCTGACCGGTAGTCTTGTTATCCCGGTGTCAGGTGGAGTGACGGCTGAGATCTCCCACAGACAGGAAATAAGGAACCACAAAGGAAGGTGCAGATAGCCTAACCACAACCCCCAGCAACAACTCACGGTTAGTAGGCAGAAGACAGGATCCCAGGAGGGAAAAGGACAATCCAGGTAACGTAGTCAGAACAAGCCAGGGAGGGTCGGCAGCAAGGTTAACCAGGTTCAAGGGATAATCCAGGAATCGTAGTCAAGACGAGCCAAGTAGATAACCAAAAAGCAAGAGCATCCATAAACAGGAACCTATCCTAAGGCACGGACAGGAAGGGGAAGTGGGAATATATAGGGACACTAATGAGAAGACTGCTGACAGCTGGTCCCAGGGTGGAGCAAACATCCCCACTAGTGAAAAAGAACATAACTACGATGCTAACATAAAACCAGTTCACTGGTGGCTCAGGACATAGGAAAACAGTCTATGAACACCAGGCCCTGGGATCAAATACCAGACACAGCGTGACAGTACCCCCCACACAAAAATGCCCCCAAACCTATTTGGGTTTGGATGGGTGCCTGTCGTGGAAGGACTTGACCAGCCGTGGGGCATGAACATCATGAGCAGGCACCCAAGTCCTCTCTGCAATGGAGTAGCCCTTCCAGTCCACCAGATATTGTAATTGTCTACCCCTATGTCGGGAATCCAGAATTTTGCTAACTTCATACTCTTGATGGTCATCCACAGAGACTGGAGAGGGACGTCTAGAGGGGAGAGAGAATCTATTCTTGACAAAGGGCTTAAGCAAAGATACATGAAATGTATTGGGAATACGAAGATGAAGGGGCAAGCGTAGTTTATAAGCCACAGGGTTGACCTGACAGAGAATGCGAAAAGGTCCTATAAATCTAGGACCTAACTTGGAGGAAGGTTGTCGCAGTTTCATGTTCTTGGTGGACAACCAAACCAGCTGATTAAGACGATAGCGGGGTGCAGGTTTTCTGTGACGATCTGCATACCCCTTGTATCTATGTACAGACTGAAGCAGAACCTTTCTTATGTTTCTCCAGTGCGTAGTCAATCTTGATACCATGTTGGCTGCCGCAGGTACCTCCACCAAGGAAGACTGGAAGGGGAGAACCCTGGGTTGATACCCAAAGGCAGCTTGGAAAGGGGAACATCTAAGGGAAGAGTGCCACTGCGAATTGTGTGCTAGTTCTGCTAGAGGTAACATCTCGCTCCAGTTGTCATGTTCAGCATTGATATAAGCTCGTAGGTAGATCTCCAAATCTTGATTGACCCTCTCTGTCTGGCCATTAGATTGAGGATGGTATCCAGAGGACAGGGAATTCTTGATCCCCAGATGTTTGCAAATGGCCCTCCAGAACGAGGATATGAATTGAGGGCCTCTATCGCTAACAATATCAACAGGGATGCCGTGTAAGCGGATGACATTCTCAATAAAGGATAAAGCCAGGCTTGGGGCAGAAGGTAGTGCGGGCATGGGAATGAAGTGGGCCAACTTTGAAAATCGGTCCACTATCACCCAGATTACGGTATTTCCACTGGAGGTGGGCAAGTCCACGATAAAATCCATGCTGATATGAGTCCAGGGAGCACGAGGAACAGGTAACGGTTGAAGTAGACCTTGTGGAACAGAACGATGCATTTTGATGGCAGCACAAACCGAACAGGCTCTAACAAAGGCTATAACATCCTTTTTTAGAGTAGGCCACCAAACCAGGGACTTCAAACGTAGGAAGGTTTGGTTGATACCAGGGTGTCCGGATACCATCTGGCCATGGGCCCACTGTAACACTTCTTTTCGTAATTCTAGGGGAACAAACAAGGTATTGGGTGGAACTGAGAGATTAGAAGGTGCCCGAGACTGTGCGGCCAACAAGTTCCTTTGTAAAGCAGTATCCAGTTGTGCAATAATACGTTCCGGAGGAACAATATGATCAGGAGGTATTTGCAGATTCTCACAAGGGAATTGCCGAGACAGGGCATCGGCCTTGGTGTTCTTGGTGCCAGGAATGTACGTCACTACAAAGTTGAATCGGGTGAAGAATAACGCCCAGCGGGCTTGTCTGGGATTCAGTCTTTGGGCCTTCTCTAAGTAGATTAGGTTCTTATGGTCAGTTTGAACCACAACAGGAAGTTCCGTACCTTCTAAAAGATGTCTCCATTCGGAAAATGCTAATTTTATAGCTAAAAGTTCTCTATTCCCAATGTCATATTTTTGTTCTGCAGCAGAGAACTTCTTGGAGAAAAAGGCAACCGGATGCAACTTGTTAGAAGTGGGTTCTCGTTGGGATAATACTGCTCCGGCCCCTACTTCGGAGGCATCAACTTCCAAGAAATATTGAGCCGAAGGCTGAGGATGGTGAAGAACAGGAGCAGAGCAAAAAGCAGATTTTAGAAGGTCGAAAGCCTCCAGAGCTTCAGGAGGCCACTGAGAGCATTTGGTCCCTTTTTTTGTGAGGACGGTGATGGGAGCCAAAATTTTGGAGAAATTCTTGATGAATTTGCGGTAGTAGTTACAAAATCCAATAAAACGCTGTGTTTCCTTTAAGGTAGAAGGTCTAGGCCATTGTAAGATAGCATCAAGTTTCTTGGAGTCCATCTGGAATCCATTAGATGAAATTATATAACCTAAGAAAGGTATTTCCGATTGTTCAAAAGAGCACTTGGAAGGTTTGGCGTACAGCTTATGATCTCTTAAACGTTGGAGAACAGTGCAAACATGGCCACGGTGAAGCTTTAAGTCTTTAGAGTGAATGAGTATATCATCTAAATAGACAACAACAAAAGAGTCAAGTAGATCCCTGAAAATATCATTCACAAACTCTTGAAATACCGCGGGAGCATTGCAAAGCCCAAAAGGCATCACAAGACACTCATAATGCCCCCTTCTGGTATTAAAAGCTGTCTTCCATTCATCTCCTGCTTTAATTCTAATGAGGTTATATGCAGACCGAAGATCCAATTTGGTAAAGATCCTTGACCCCTGGACACGGTCAAACAGCTCAGTAATTAAGGGCAACGGATACCGATTTTTTACAGTAATACGGTTGAGAGATCTGTAGTCAACGCAGGGTCTAAGTCCTCCATCTTTTTTCTCCACGAAAAAGAAGCCTGCTCCCACAGGAGAGGAGGAAGGCCGGATGAAACCCTTTTTTAGACTGTCTTCAATGTATTCCTCCATAGCCTTGGTTTCCGCAAGGTTAAGAGGACAGGTTCTCCCCTTAGGAAGAGGAGAACCGGGAAGCAAGTCAATGGCACAGTCATACGGGCGGTGTGGAGGGAGGCCCTCTGCTTCTTTTTCAGAAAATACGTCAGCAAACCCGGCATAAGCCTCCGGTAGTTCAGGGACAGTAGAGACCCCAAGAATGGACACTTTATTACGTATAAACTTTTGGATACAGTGAACATGACAAAAGGTGCTCCAGGCAGAAATTTGACCAGAGGACCAGTCAATAGATGGGTTATGTTTACATAACCAAGGGAACCCAAGAATTACAGGATACTTAGGAGACGGAATGACATTAAATGATAGCTCTTCAGAATGCAGAGCCCCCACTAGAACGGAAAGGGGCTTGGTCTCTAGAGAGATAAGTCCATCACCAAGAGGTTCTCCGCCAAGAGTAGTTACACACAGAGGTGGATCTTTCGGAACCGTCGGAATCTGAAGACTCTTAACCAGCGTTGCATCGAGAAATACCCCACCTGCACCGGAATCAACAAAGGCAACGGTGGAGTAGCTCTTATTGTTCCAAGATAATAATACGGGTACTACTAATCTCTCTAGAGGAGGTTTCAAAACAGTGTGGCCTAATGGGGCTCCTTGATCTCCCATTAAGCCCGGGAGTTTTTTCAGTCGCATCGGACAAGAATGCAGGAAGTGACCCGGCTTACCACAAAATAGACAGAGGCCTAGAGTTTTGCGTTTGGTACGTTCATCATCAGACAAACGCACAGCCCCTACATCCATGGGTTCTTCCTCAAACCCGGCGGTTGGAGGAAAAAATTGTCTCTGACGCTCCCTCTCAGACTGGCGTTCAGAGAAGCGAGTATCCACGAGGATACACAAATTGATGAAATCCTCCAATGCCACTGGGATCTCACGGTAAGTTAATTCGTCCTTAATGCGTTCCGCTAGACCTCTGCGGAAGGCGGCCTTAAGGGTGCAATTATCCCAGGAAGTATCTGCCGCAAGTATGCGGAATTCTATTGCATAAGATACTACTGTGCGTTTACCCTGGTGTAAGTCAAGAATACTGGCCTCAGCTGCCCTTACTCTGTCAGGAACGTCAAATATTCTCTCAAAGGTTTGCATAAACGTGGGGTAATCAGTAAGTACAGGAGAATCTTTCTCAAGAAGAGGCGACACCCAGGACAGAGCTCTACCCTTAAGCAAGGAAATAATAAATGTCACCTTGGCTTGGGTAGAGGTAAACACAGAAGGTTGATTTTTAAAATGCAACCGGCAATGGTTGAGAAATCCCCTGCAATCCAAGGGGTTCCCATCATACTTATCGGGGAGAGGTATCTTTGGAGCGGGAGAACCCACAGATTTAGACACAACTACAGGTTCCCCAACCCCAGACTCAAGATTTTTTGGTGTAGCAGGACTAGTACCATGTGCCGAGGCCAAAGTAGATAACCGAGTAGCGATGGCATCCAATTTCTCCTCCAATGACTGTACATGATTAGCCTGCTCACCCAACATCTGACCCTGTAGAGAGACTGCCTGCACCAGCTCGCTGAGGTCCATCTGGCCTTAGGATAATGTCAGGTCTGCCAGGAAACTACAACCGTCCCTCCGCTTTCCTGACCGGTAGTCTTGTTATCCCGGTGTCAGGAGGAGTGACGGCTGAGATCTCCCACAGACAGGAAATAAGGAACCACAAAGGAAGGTGCAGATAGCCTAACCACAACCCCCAGCAACAACTCACGGTTAGTAGGCAGAAGACAGGATCCCAGGAGGGAAAAGGACAATCCAGGTAACGTAGTCAGAACAAGCCAGGGAGGGACGGCCGCAAGGTTAACCAGGTTCAAGGGATAATCCAGGAATCGTAGTCAAGACAAGCCAAGTAGATAACCAAAAACCAAGAGCATCCATAACAGGAACCTATCCTAAGGCACAGACAGGAAGGGGAAGTGGGAATATATAGAGACACTAATGAGAAGACTGCTGACAGCTGGTCCCAGGGTGGAGCAAACATCCCCACTAGTGAAAAAGAACATAACTACGATGCTAACATAAAACCAGTTCACTGGTGGCTCAGGACATAGGAAAACAGTCTATGAACACCAGGCCCTGGGATCAAATCCCAGACACAGCGTGACAACCTGGTGCAGAGATCCCCTTTGGACGAATATTCCCACTTTCAGAGACCGAGCTTGAGACCCTGCGTCAATACATTGACGAGAACCTAGAAAATAAGTTTATCCGCCCTTCATCCTCTCCTGCTGGTGCTGGGATCTTTTTTGTGGAGAAAAAGGATCATACCCTCAGGCCCTGTGTGGATTACAGGGAACTCAATAAAATCACCATTAAGAACCGATACCCTCTCCCTCTCGTTCCTGAACTCTTCCAGAGATTCCGTACTGCAAGAGTCTTTACTAAATTGGACTTAAGAGGCGCCTACAATCTTGTGCGCATTCGGGAGGGAGATGAATGGAAGACCGCTTTTAGAACTCGCTTCGGTCACTTTGAGTATCTTGTTATGCCTTTTGGACTATGCAACGCTCCGGCGACCTTCCAACATTTCGTGAATAACATCTTTAGAGAGTTCCTGGATCACTTCTTAATCGTGTACTTGGATGACATCCTCATCTTCTCTGCCACCTTGGAACTACATAGAACGCATGTCCGGAAGGTACTATCCACACTAAGGGCACACAGGCTCTACGCAAAAGCAGAAAAGTGTGAGTTTGAAAGGTCATCCATACAATTCTTGGGCCTAATCATTTCCACATCTGGAATTGCCATGGACCCTCAGAAAGTGTCCGCTATTCAGGAATGGTCAGCTCCTACCGATAAGAAAGGCATCCAAAGATTCATCGGGTTCGCTAATTTTTATCGGAGATTTATTAAAGACTTTTCTGGCATTATTGCCCCCATTACTCAGCAGACCCGCCAGCATATCCGTTTCCAATGGTCCCAGGAGGCCCAAGAAGCTTTCGATAAACTAAAGACTCTGTTCACCTCAGCCCCCATTCTACAGCACCCAGATCCAGCTCTGCCTTATGTCCTGGAGGTCGATGCATCGGAAGTTGCCGTGGGGGCCGTCTTGTCTCAACGCCAAGGTCCTAAAGCATTGTTACACCCAGTTGCTTTTTTCTCCCGAAAATTGAGCCAGCCGGAAAGAAATTATGATGTGGGGGATAGGGAGTTACTGGCAATTAAAGCCGCTTTGGAAGAATGGCGATATCTCCTTGAAGGTGCGGCTCATCCTATCATGGTATTCACAGACCATAAGAACCTCGAATACCTCAGATCTGCCAAACGACTACGACCACGGCAAGCCAGATGGGCCTTATTCTTCTCGAGGTTCAACTTCCATCTTACCTACCGCCCAGGGTCCAAGAATGGGAAGGCAGATGCTCTCTCACGCATGTTCCCAGAGACCCCGGAAACTGACGTTCCTAGCACCATCTTGTCCCCTCAGAACTTCCTGTTGATTCAGCCTGATCTGAAGTCGACCCTTGAACAAGCCTCTGCTCAATGTCCTGAATCTGAGAGCTCCGCATTCAGAAGACAGGAAGGACTCCTGTGGCACGGAAACAAGATTTTTGTCCCCGAGGGAGCCAGATTTCAGCTCCTTAAGACCTTTCACGAACACCAGCTTGCCGGCCATTTCGGGGTCCATAAGACATCTGAGCTAATTCAGCGATCCTACTGGTGGCCTAATCTGAGGCAAGATTGCAAAGACTTTGTAAGTTCCTGTATAACCTGTGCCAGAAGTAAAGGAAGCCGCACACAAGCTTGGGGTCTGCTAAGACCACTACCTGTCCCAGACCACCCGTGGAAGATGCTGTCCATGGACTTTATAGTGGAGTTGCCCCCCTCGGAAGGCTTTACCACTATCCTGGTGGTGGTCGATCGTCTAACGAAGATGGCCCACTTGCTGCCTCTATTAGGTACCCCTTCGGCCATGGATACAGCACACACCTTTATCAAAGAAATCGTAAGATTGCACGGTCTGCCCAACAGTATTGTCTCCGACAGAGGAGTGCAATTTACCTCAAGGTTCTGGAGGGCTCTCTGTAAAGCTTTGAACATTGAAATCTGCTTATCGTCTGCTTACCATCCACAGAGTAATGGCCAAACGGAGAGGACAAACCAGACGCTAGAGCAGTATCTCCGCTGCTTCTCCACCGTTTCCCAAGATAACTGGGTGTCCTTGCTCCCATGTGCTGAATTTGCATACAACAATTCGGTACACTCCACCACCAATCAGTCCCCGTTTTGGGCGAACTATGGGTTCCACCCGTCCTTCTTGCCCAATGCTATTCCGGAAGCAGCAGTACCTGCCGTACAAGACAGATTAACCTTTATTCAGGAAAATGTACAAGTTCTTCAAGAAACCATGCAGAGATCACAAGAAGACTATAAGAAATATTATGACAGGAAGAAGAAAAATAACCCAATTCTGAAAGTAGGAGATAAAGTATGGCTCTCTACATTGAACCTCAAATTGTCCTGCCCTTCCCGGAAGCTGGGCCCAAGGTTCATTGGTCCCTTTGCAATCAAAAAAGAGGTTAATCCTGTGGCCTTCGAATTATCCCTTCCTGAATCCTACAAGATTCACCCAGTCTTCCACGTCTCACTTCTCAAACCAGCTATCACTGGCCCCTTTTCTGGAAGAGAAGACCCACCTCCACCTCCAATCACAGTAGGTGAAGAAACGGAATTTGAGGTGGAAGCCATTTTGGATGGTCGAAAGAGAGGTAGACAGATCCAATACTTAGTAAAGTGGAAGGGTTACTCACTCGAGGAAAGCTCTTGGGAACCTGCAAAAGATGTTCACGCCCCTATATTGTTGCGTGAGTTCTTCAGAAAATATCCAGAGAAGCAAGCACGTCTGGGCATCCGGAGGCTGCCCCTGAGGGGGGGGCACTGTCAGGGAACCATCCGCAGAAGGACTGACAGTTATCACCATGCTCAGCAGATTCGTGGAACAACAAACACTGTGCGCATGCGCGCGCCCCGGAACGCAATGCGCACGCGCGTGCGCCGATGCGCAATGCGCGTGCACCGGAACGCAACGTGATTGACACTTGGCGCTCAGTGGCCTATTTAAAGCTTGCTGCAGCAGTCAACAACTGCTGCATGATCTTTCAGCCTTCCTGAGATCGCTTCCTGAGTTCCTGTTTGCTGTTTACCACTACCGACCCGGCTTGCCTGACCAACCTTCTCTGTGTGTGATCCCGGCTTGACCCTTGGCTTGTTCCTGTACCCTGCTACTGCTCTGCTGATCCTGTGTATGACCCCGGCTTGTCCCTTGACCTGTTCCAGTGGCTCCATCTCTGCCTGCTCACCTGTGTATGACTCCTGGCTTGGCTCCTGACTCCTCCTACGGTTCTCCCTGCTGTGCAGCCTCGTCTGGTACTTCCGAGATTCCCCACCTGGCAGTCTACACTGCTCACCAGCGGATCTCCAGCATCATCCCGGCTTGTCGCAGCTGGCAACCCCTGCCTCTTTGGGTATAGCACTCCCTGTGCCACCTTCAGGGGGCGCTCTGCACTTAGTCGCAAGGGAAGCCCTCCCAGCACTTCGGTCTCTGGTAAGGTACGTGACACAGCTCCTTCTGTCTCTCAGCTCCCCCTGTCTCTCAGCTCCCCGTCTGTCTCTCAGCTCCCCCTCTGTCTCTCAGCTCCCTCCCATTGTCTCTTAGCTCCCCCCTCTGTCTCTCAGCTTCCCCCAGTCTCTCAGACCCCCCTCTGTCTCTCAGACCCCTCCTCTGTCTCTCAGCCCCCTCCTCTGTCTCTCAGCCCCCTCCTCTGTCTCTCAGCCCCCTCCTCTGTCTCTCAGGCCCCTCCTCTGTCTCTCAGCTCTCCTCCTCTGTCTCTCAGCTCTCCTCCTCTGTCTCTCAGCTCTCCTCCTCTGTCTCTCAGCTCCCCCCTCTATCTCTCAGCTCCCCCCTCTGTCTCTCAGCTCCCCCTCTGTCTCTCAGCTCCCCCCTCTGTCTCTCTGCCCTTTCCTCTGTCTCATTCACTCCCTGACTCTTAGGCTGCTTTCACACTGGGGCGGACATTGACGGTAAAACGCTGCTAGTTTTAGCAACACTTTACTGTCGTTTTAGCTGCGCTATTTGGCTTCTAGCAGGTGCTTTTAACCCGGGCTAGCAGCCAAATTAAAGGTTAAATGCGCCCGTGTAGCCCTGCTGCCGAAGTGCTTTGCAGGTGCTTCAGCAGCGGTGGCCATTCATTTCAATGGGCAGGAGCGGTGTGTACACCGCTCCTCCACTGCCCCAAAGATGCTGCTTGGAGGACTTTTTTTAACGCCCTGGCAGCGCCCCAGTGTGAAAGCACTCGGACTTTCATACTGGGACTGCAGCGGAGGCGTTTTCAGGCGCTTTACAGGCGCTATTTTTAGCCCAAAAGCGCCTGAAAAATGCCTCAGTGTGAAAGGGGTCCTACACTCACCCCCTCTCTTTTACACTCACTCCCTCTCTCTTACACTCACCCCCCTCTCTCACCCACCCCCTCTCACCCCCTTTCCCTCAACCCTCCCTCTCTCTCTCTCTCATTCCCCTCTCGCTCACCCTCTCATGATATACAATAATGGATGTAGGAGCCTTTTGGTTGGGGTGATTTTTTGGGTGGGTGGGGGGCAGCATTTTATTGAATTAAAGTGGGCCGGTCTGGATGAAGTCCAGAGCCAAATTTTTGTCCCAGTCCAGCCCTGGTGGAGGGAGCTGGTGTCGGATTCAACAGAGAGAGGAGTGAGTCCAGGAGCGAGTAAGAGAAAGCTGGTGAGTGTGAGGATAGCATTCTTTACTGTTATACACTGCAATGTCTTCTCTGGCAGTACTGTGTTCCCGGCTGGCACTCTGTGTGCTTCCACACAAAGCCTGGTGACCGTGCAGGCAGCCCCTGAATGCTGTACACACATGGTGGGAGCTATAGAGGAGTGCTGGTATCTGGGAGGCAGGTGAAATAATTTGGTGGGAAATCCTGACTGGTCAATTATTCTCCCAGGTGACCTTGTCTGGGGGCAGGGGGAAACTGATCAAAGGGGGAGTACAAATTTCAGGTGATTTCCCCATTTCTCTGTATGCATCCAGATCACACTGACCCTCCCCAATGTCTGTTGGCAGGTTGGCTGAGCCCATTTGCTGTTTCCGCTGCCCTGATGTAAAGGGGAACTCTTCAGACTCTGATGGTGGGGGGGGGGGGGGGGTTGCGTGAAACGCTGTGCGGCACCACCTCCCTGAAATGGGTTTGCCACCTCCCTGAAACAAGTTTTTGCAAGTTTGGATGTCTGGGGCTCTTCCCCCCAGGTGTCAGTCTCTTGCTCTGGTCACTAGCTCTATGAATGATTCATGTGCACCAGGACTGATGTGTATACCTTGGCTTCCCGCATTGCAAAGAGGAAGATGTTTTTAGTGCAGTCTGGTAAAAAGCTGTTCCACCACTCCCCTTCCTCCATAATGTCCTATGGGAACTGTATTGTAATGGTCCATAAGTCCCATTCTGTGATTGATGTTTCAGACTACAATTATCATGACCCTCAGCATTCTGCATAGAAGTTCATAGGCTTTCCTGGCTATAGTACTCCCTCCGCTGACTAGAGGGGATAATGGAATGCAATGTTCAGCACCACAGTAGAAAGTGAAAGTAAACTCATTGTAAAGAGGGAAATGTCTCCTCCATGTTTTTGTAGTCCAGCACCTCAGAGCTGTATGTTTGTGTGTCTAATGGGTGTGACTGATGTGAATTGTTTTGTGTTCTCTACGTGCTGCAAAGCACAAGTCCACTAATTAAAGAATCACACAAAAATATGAAATATGTACTAATGCTACCATTGAAAATTCAGTGGAATAGAATTTAGCAGAATAAAAGGTAATATATATATATGTATTAAAGAACCTGTCTATTTTTTTTTTAAAGCGGAGGTCCGCCTAAAAAAAACATTAAAAGCCAGCAGTAGGGATGAGCTCGGTGTTCGACTCGAACATACGTTCGACTCGAACATCGGCTGTTCGACGAAGATCGAACATTTTGGGCCGTTCGCGCCAAATTCGAGTGACACGAATGGCCCACAATACACTGCGCCATCGCAGTGCAATCCCGGCACTGGGATTGGCCAAGCATGCACTGTGACCCCGCATGCTTGGCCAATCACAGTGCCGGCAGCGAGGAGAGCCATAATTGGCCACAGGCAGGATGCCTGTGGCCAATTATAGCTCAGGGGGGTTTAGTACACGCCCCACACTATAAAAGTCCGCCAGCGCGGCGGCCTTCTGTAGTGTGTTCTGGTTCAGGGAGAGAGAAGGATAGGCAGGGACAGTGTTAGTGATATTCTGCTAAACCTTGTGTGCAGGGAGAGAGATGGATGGGCAGGGACAGTGTCAGTGATATTCTGCTAAACCTTGTGTGCAGGGAGAGAGAAGGATAGGCAGGGACAGTGTCAGTGATATTCTGCTAAACCTTGTGTGCAGGGAGAGAGAAGGATAGGCAGGGGACAGTGTCAGTGATATTTTTGCTAAGCCTCCTGCACAGTATACACCTGAAGCTAGCCCTTATTGCTGTGTTTTCCTGTTGTGTAACACAGGCAGGCATCTGCAGCACTTAAAGCAGGCGTAGTGTGATTCCTGCAAAATATACACCTAAAGCTAGCCCTTATTGATGTGTTTTCCTGTTGTGTAACACAGGCAGGCATCTGCAGCACTTAAAGCAGGCGTAGTGTGATTCCTGAAAAATATACACCTGAAGCTAGGCCTTATTGCTGTGTTTTCCTGTTATGTAACACAGGCAGGCATAGGCGTGCCCATGGGGTGTGCCGGGTGTGCCCAGGCACACCCTAATCATGCCTGCTGTGCTCTTGTTCTGCACTGACTGCCTTCACTCTGCAACATGTCCCTGTGTGTAACTCATTTACCCAACACTGCCTGGGGTAATGTCCGCCAGAAAATACAGCTGTGTGCTTTGAGTGGAAGGAATAAGCAGGGAGGGAACTAGCCGCGGAGTAACCCAGCCGGGAGCCGCATAAGCCGATGCAGCTTCTTTCAATTTCTTTATTTATTTTATTTTTTTTCCGTTTCTTTTTCCAAGTTATACAAATTATACAGAGTATTCCATTTCATGTACATGCACATAAAGAATTGAGTCATTCTCACATATTCCACATACATATTCTTGAGTCTCACATTACCGTAATTCGGTCGGTACTCTAACTTGCTTCCCGTAGGCTCTTCTATACACCGAGCCAGGTAGAACCTACATAATTCTTATTCTAATTCCCCGTTCCTCCCAATACTGATGGGAAACAAATAAAGAGTAATAAATCATGAACTAAAGCAAAAAAGCCAGAAGAGGGTTTAAAAGGAGACGGGAACAAAGAGCAATATTTGCTCCATTCATCCCTTCTTCCTACAGCCTGGGGCAACACTCCCCACAGGTTCCGTTTCCTTATATCCAAATACTTAATCCCCTCCTTCCTACTTATCATTCCCTTTGACTCGCCTTCCTATTTTCCTACCCTCCCCACCCCAATCCCCAAAAAAAAAAAAACTCTCAACCCTCCCCAGACCCCTCCCCCCTGTTCCCTCTCCTCCCTCCCTCCCCCCCATTCCCCCCGCCGCCGTCTATCTCCCACCCTCCCTATCATAAATAAAGTCGTTCCATGTTGACCAGGTTTTTAAGTATAAATCTCTTTTTTTCCTACTTGTCCACACTAAATCTTCCATCCTATTCACTTCTTCTACTTTTTGTAGCCACATACTCATATTAGGTGCTTGTGTCTGTTTCCATTTTAGTGGTATACAGGCTTTCGCAGCATTCACTAAATGTCCCAGGATTGAATTCCTATATCTATCTCCTGGTATCTCTATTAAATGCAATTAAAAAAATGCTGGGTCATCCGCTATTGCTATTCCACCAAATCGTTGGATAGTCTCTCGGACCTCCTTCCAAAATTCCTTTATTCTGGGGCATTCCCAAAATATATGTAACATACTGCCCTGCTCTAACTGGCATCTCCAGCACTCTCCCTTCACATTCGGGAACCATCTGTGGAGTCTCTCCGGGGTTCTATACCACTGTGAGATAATTTTATAATTTGTTTCCTGCATTTTTGTGCACGTTGCTGTTTTAAATATTGCATGAATCATTTTATTTTTTTGAGACTCCTGAAAAGTCCTCCCCAGATCAAGCTCCCATCTATGAAAGAAGGGCAGCTGGAAATCCTCAGATGGTTTAGTCAGCAGCCCATACATTCTGGACACTGTATGCGTTATTGGTTCTTTTTCCATGCACATTTTCTCAAATACTGTTAGATTCCAATCTACATAGCCAGATGTCGCCGTCGTACTTAAAAAATGTCTTAGTTGTGCTGCTTGAAAAAAATCTAATTGAAAGGGCCCATTTTTTTGCATCAATTCCTGCATTGTTGGGCAGTTACCCAATACCAAAAAATGCGAAGCCTGAAACTGACCAGGTTCCATTAACCTTGCAAAAGGGCCTTTTTGTGTTCCCGGTATAAATTGGGGGTTTCCCAATATAGGCGTCAATGGTGAACTACATGTCGATAGCTCCTCCCTCATAAAGAGACTATTGCATACTCGCAGTGTTGTCCCTATTGTTGGGTGCGTCTTGGTATTAGTTGTAATATTTTTGAAACACCAGGGTGCTCTGCTTAGTAATTCCCTACATTGTGCCTGTTCTAAATTTGGCCATATTTTCATGTCCCTGTGTCGGCACCAATCTAATACCCGTCCTAAATGTACTGCTTGATAATACTTGTATACATTAGGCACCGCCATCCCCCCATATTGTTTTGGCAAAAAAAGTAATGACCTCCTAATTCTCGGTTGTTTACTGGCCCAAATAAATTTCATAAATAATGTTTGCATACGACTAAAGAACGATCTTGGAATTGCAATCGGGATTGCCTGAAGAAGGTACAGTATCTTTGGTAGGACGTTCATTTTGATTATATTAGCCCTTCCAAACCATGAGAACATCCCCTTGTGCCATTTCTCCAGTAATCCCCGTATTTTACTCAATATTGGGAGGAAATTTAATTCAAACATTTTTGCTGTATCTGCCGCAATTATAGTTCCCAAATACTTCAGGCCCTGATCTGGCCATCTAAATTTATAACTTAACCTTATTGATTCCATCCGCTTCTTCGGGGTTGCTACCATCAAGGCTTCTGATTTTGCACAGTTTATCTTGAAATATGAGAGTTTACCAAACTGCTCGATTTCCTTAAACAGGTTAGGGAGGCTCACAATCGGGTTTATCATTGAAAATAGCATATCGTCTGCATATGCTGTGACTTTATGCTGTGATCCCCCTATTTCAATTCCCATGATATCCTTATTTGCCCGTATTCTGCACAAAAGAGGCTCCAAAGTCAATACAAATATCAAAGGAGACAGTGGACAGCCCTGTCTTGTCCCCTTTGATATCTTAAAAAGTGGAGACACCTCTCCATTAACTTTCAGTTGGGCTGTAGGGCCTTTATACATGCTTGCGATCCAATTAGTCATTTTCTCTCCAATTTTTATATGTCGTAGGACCGCAAACATAAACCCCCATCCGACCCGATCAAAGGTCTTCTCTGCGTCCGTTCCAAGAAAGACACAGGGGGTCTTAGTCGAGTTTGCTATATGTATCAGATTCACTGCCTTAATGGTATTGTCCCTTGCTTCTCTTGTTGGTATAAAGCCAACTTGATCTTGATGAATCAAAAAGGGGAGATGTTGTTGTAATCTCAAGGCTATTATCTTGCTAAATATTTTTAAATCAGCATTGAGCAGAGATATTGGCCTGTAACTGCTGCACTGCTTTGGGTCCTTACCTTCTTTTGGTAGTACTGATATCATGGCTTTAACTGTCTCTGAATGAAAGGGAGTTGTTTCTCCCAGATCGTTGAACATTCTAACCATAAAAGGTCCTAGCTCAGAAAAAAATGTCTTGTAATATTGGGCCGTAAAAAAACCCATCTGGCCCTGGTGCTTTCCCTATCTTTGACTCTCTGACTGCATTTTGGACTTCTTCCAATGTTATTGGCAACTGCAATTTCTCACTGACCTCTATCGCCAGGCTCGACATACCACTCGATGTTACATATTCCTCCATCTCGGCCTGCTCTGGTTCTCTCAATCTTAGGTTATACAATGAGGAATAGTAGTCGCCAAATGCCTCCGCTATTTGTCGTGGTAGCTGCGCTTCTGTTCCATTTTTTTTTTAACCGAAGGTATGTATGTCCTTGTCTGTATTTCACGTAAGTTATCATTCTCCCGAAAGAACCAGTCCATCTCCTTTCTAATGTCCTCCGTTACCTTCGGATCCTGTAACAGACTCTCATTTAGTTTCCACATCATTGGAGACGTCCGGTTTCTCTCCGCCAAATCATAACTCAGGAAGATCGGTGCATGGTCTGACCAAGTAATCAAACCAATAGTGGATTCCCTAACTGAATGTAGTTGTTTATGAGGAATAAAGAAGACATCGTTTCTTGAGTATACTTTATGCGGGTTGGAGAAAAATGAATAGTCTCTTTCCTTCGGGTGAAATAACCGCCATACATCCACCATTTTTGCCTCTGCCAATTCTTTTGCAATCCCCTTTCTTATTTTAGGTTGTATTGATGATGCCCCAGATGACGTGTCCTCGTTAGGAATTAACGGGACATTAAGATCTCCTCCAAAGATCAACTGCCCCACTATAAATACTGTTAATTGTCTCATCATTTTTTTAACAAATATATCTTGTTGTATATTAGGAGCATAATAGGACGCCAATGTCACTACCGTCCCTCCAATTGTTCCCTTTATAAAAAGATACCTTCCCTCCCTATCTATCAGTGCATCTCTATAAACCCAGGAAACTTTATTAGAAATTAAAATCGAGACACCCTTTGTTTTAGCCTCTGGATTAATTGCATGGTATACCACTGGGTACTCTCTGTTCCTCAACATAGAGGGGTTGTTCTCTCTAAAATGGGTTTCTTGGATGAAGGCAATATCAATATGCTGTCTCCTCAATTCCTGTAACAACATCCGTCGTTTTTCAGGGACATTCATTCCTCTTACGTTAAATGACATAATTAGCAACGATTCCATTTCTCCTGATCTCTATTTCCCTGGAGGGGCAACCCAATAGGCGGCAGGGTACCCCCCAACGCAGGAGAACGAGAGAGGAGAAGGTCACATAAAAAAAAAGCCCTCCCCCACTAATCCCTATCTACTAACCCACTATCCCTAGCCCTCCCCCTCCCTTCCTAACTATCTAGGGACTCCCCGTAGGCCCGTTATTGGCCACCTAGAAGTTTCTAAAGCAATCCTGCTATATTCACTCAGTCACTAATACTCTTCCTTGAGTGTTTATCCTATTTGGGGGCCGGGTTGAACATCGATGACCCCGGCCTGAGCATTCCAAGCAAACCTCCACCTGATTATTCACATCTTTATACATCATTATACATTTATATACATCATATCTTCCTTATAACTTGTATCACCAAAAAAACTCCACACAGAAAAAAAATAAAGAAGACCCACAAACGGTTTTATATAACTCACTGGACCCGCTACAGAAGGAGGATGAGGTGGGGGGGAGAAAATTTAACATTATCCCAGCCTAGGAGAGGCGACCTCTAATCTGCGTATTCCCCCAGTTTGTTCCATATTTTTGTCCCCTCCCCCATTTGCCCTATCCCCCCATCTCCCCTCTTTCTCTCCCTCCTTCCTCTTCCCTCCTCTCTCCCTTCATTTCCCAGTCTGATCAATTCATAATAAGTAAATATAAAACTAACAAACAAAAACATACCAATAACTTATAACGTGAAATCCCTACACTAGAGAAAAATACATATATATATATATATATATATATATATATATAAATAAAAAATAAATAAAAAAATACATTATTTATATTTAGGTATTACTATTTTACTCTATATTTCCCTTCTGTGCCCGCCTTCTCTGAGATAATTAATGTAATCAATTAATAATTAATATGATATAATATCTCCTATATCCACACCGTCACCCCCCCCCCCCCAAAAAAGGGGGGTAGGCCTCCTCCCACCTCTATAATTATTCCTGAAAAGGAAGAGAGAAAACATTTCCCCCCCTCCCCCCCCTCCCTATATTATGTGACCCCTTAAATTCCACCCTCAAAAACCCAACCCCACCCCTCCCACCCCCGACCTGTGCTCTTTCTTTTCCTTATCTCTTGTGTTTTTTACTTATGTTATTACTTGTGTTTTTACCCTTACCCTTCTCATCCCTTATCTGTGTTTTCTATGGGAAAGCCTAATCTCTCTGCTCTCCATTCTACTGTCCAACCTCCTTTCTACCCCCCTGAAAAAAGAAGGGGGGGGACCTCCTTCCTAAAAAAAAAAAAAAGGGGGAAGGCGGAAAACCCCCCATATAGTGCTCCCCCACCCCAATATGTGCTAACCGCCCCCTCCTCTCCTCCCTCTTCCCTCCCGCCCCTCCCAAAACTCCATATCAAAAAAAAAAGGAAAAAGGGCCCTTATCATACCACAGCACCTCTAATAAAAAAAGGGGGAGGAGGCGAGGGACTACCGCAGGCAGCAATCAGTGGATACCAGATAGGATATCTCCCTCCTGCCACCACCTGCTACCACCGCTACTACCGTTCTCACTCCTTTCCATTCCCACTATAAACATTTACATTTATTCAGATTTATTCATCCAAACCATCCCCAAACAAAGAAAAAAAGAAACAATTTCATATATATAAAAATAAATAAATATATAAAATATAGAAGTTATCCAATTCCGACAGCTGGCGGTTTGATTAAATATCATCATTCCTATAAAATCAAACATTAATTCCGATCTTCACTCTATTATTTTCAAATTATTAAAATTATTCAAAAATTCCACATTCCCATTGTTTTAATTTACCAAAACAAAAAAAAAAAAAAAAAAGGGGCAGAGAGAGGGGAAAAAAAAAAAAGTGGCCAAGGGGACTCTGCTCAAATTCACAGTTAGACAAGAGGGTGAAGAAGGGAAAAAAAAAAGTCTCCAAAAGTTCTCCTCCTGCCTCCGATCTTCCCTCCTTTCTTCTCCACCCTCATCTTCATCCACATGGCCAAATCTAGGTCCAATATGCATCATTTACTTCTACCGTCTGCTTTACTTCCGTTATTTCCCCTATATGTTTTGGAGCATCTTCATACCTTCTGTATTTTATTTTTTCAGCTGTGATAACTGCAACCTCCAATTTGGGACTGGGAACGGTACTAAGCCGATGCAGCTTCTATAGTTCCGGCTACAGTTCCCGCAGGCGTCGGTGGAGTGATCTACATCGGAGCCTGGATAGTGGAGCCTGCAGCCTGCTGGATCAAGGTGAGCACTGCAGTGAGAGCCGCTCTGCTCTGCCTTGCAGTAATTACGAAGGGCAGATAACAGGACTCTGCCTGACTTGGAGAGCCATCTCACTCGGGAGTGGGATTGAAAGTGCTCAGTGTCCTGTTGGTCCTGTCCGTTCTCCCAACCCCTCCCTCACTCCACTAACTGTCCAATGCCACACTCCGCCTCCCATTTGTGTCCGCCCAACCCCGCCCACAGTCCAACCCTGCAAGCAATGCCTGCAAGCTGTGATTGGGGTGTTGTGAGAAGCTGGGCGGGAGATATGAAACAATGGCTGCTATTGCTGCATAACCCACCTAAAGGGGAACGAGCCTGAGAGGAGGGAGGCATAATTGGTAAGTGAAACTTTTGCACACAGAACAAAACCCCTGTCTCCCCCCACCACCTTTTGCACTGCACCCCACTCCTGCCTCCATCTCTCCATTCTCTCCATTCTCTCTCCCCTTCTCACTTGCTCCTCTACCCCCCCCCCCCCCACTCTCTCTCATCTCTCTCTCTCTCATCTCTCTATCTCTCTTCTTGTTATATAGAGACCAGTGTATATAATGTACTGTATGGTGTACATATAATGTACAGACTGTACCCTGGCACCATACGGTACATTATATACAGACCAGTGTATATATAACATACAGCGTGGTGTCGGGGGGTGACACATGTTTTGGCGCACCAGGTGACACCAACCCTAGTGACGCCACTGAGTAAGACAGCACTGAACAGGGCAGATGATGGACCAAAAAAAAAAATGAAACCAATCGATATGATATGCACACTACCCTGGCTTGTCACTGTCAGCAAAAAAAGTGTGTGTATATATATATTTAAAAATACGCACTTTTTTGCTGACAAGCCAGGGTTCATATAGTTTGGAATTGTATATGTAATACATATATATTTATTTTTAGACAATAAATATATACACAATTCAAATCGATATGAACCATGGCTTGTCAGCAAAAAAGTGCATATATATATATATATATATATATATATATATATATATATATACACACACACACAGACGCACGTGTGTTTGAGCTTTGGTTTGAGGTGCACACCCTAATGCAATAGGCTGCGCACGCCTATGCAGGCAGGCATCTGCAGAACTTAAAGCAGGCGTAGTGTGATTCCTGAAAAATATACACCTGAAGCTAGGCCTTATTGCTGTGTTTTACTGCTGTGTAACACAGGCAGGCATCTGCAGCACTTAAAGCAGGCATAGTGTGATTCCTGAAAAATATACACCTGAAGCTAGCCCCTACTGCTGTGTTTTCCTGTTGTGTAACAGGCAGGCATCTGCAGCACTTACAGCGGGCGTAGTGTGCCTCCTGCACATTATACACCTGAAGCTACCCCTTATTGCTCGTAGTTTTTTTTCTTTTGTGTTACACTAACAGGCATCTGCAGCACTTACAGCGGGCGTAGTGTGCTTCTTGCAAAATATACACCAGAAGCTAGCCCTTATTGCTGTGTTTTCCTGTTGTGTAACACAGGCAGGCATCTGCAGCACTTACAGCGAGCGCAGTGTGCTTCTTGCAAAATATACACCTGAAGCTACCCCTTATTGCTGGTTTTCCCATCTCCCTGCAGGCCTTTAGAATGTCTGGAAGGCAAACAAGGAGAGGCAGACAGTCAGGAGCCAATAAAAGAGGACAAGCAGGCTCTGTGTCTAGAGACAACAGTGCTGGTCGTGGACGCGGTGCATCGTCATCAGCACATGGCCATGGGACACGCTTGTCCTTATTTTCGGCAGCTGGACGCGTTGAGCCGCATCATGCCGAAGACTTGGTAGAGTGGATGACCAAGCCCTCCTCATCCTCCTCATCCTCTCCCACCCAGGCTCAGGGTACTGGCAAAGCAGCTGCCAAAGCATCCTCAATGTCATCATCAGTCACTCCTTCCCTAGACCCACCGTGTCCTCCTGAGGAGTCCCCCGAACTGTTTGAGCACAGTGTTGGGTACATGCTCCAGGAGGATGCCCAGCGTTTCGAAGGGTCTGAAGATGATACCCAGCTAGAGGAAGGCAGTAGCGTGAGAGCAGAGAGAGGGGATGCTCAAGAAGGACTCCAATCTGGCAGTCATGTTCCAGCAGCTGCAGCATACTGCCAGATTGGTTCCAGTGATGAGGGAGGGGATGATGAGTTCACTGACTTCACGTGGGTGCCTGATAGGAGAGAGGAGGACGAGGAGGCACATCTCCAACGAGGCAGGATGCCCTCCGGGGGGCAGCGTAAGGGCAGCACACCGACTGAATCACACTGCAGACCTCCGCCTGTGAAGGGCGCTGCCTCTGCCCGTTATTCCAAAAGTTCTTTGGTGTGGGCCTTTTTTGAGTCGAGTGCATCAGATCGCACCGCTGCTGTTTGCAACATATGTCTGAAGCGTATCTCGCGTGGCCAAAACATCAGCCACTTGGGCACCACATGCTTGACCAGACATATGTTGACCTGCCATGCAGCTCGTTGGCAAGCCTACCTTAAAGACCCACACCAAAGAACAAAGCGGACCTCTCCTTGCTCCGCATCAGCTGGGATCTCCAACCCCACTATACCTTCAGTCCTCTCTGAAACCTGCACTGAGAGGAATGAAGGTGTAGAATTAGGTGTGTCAGAGCCAAGTACTTGTGGGCACTCTGCTAGCAGTACACCGACGTCCGATTCTAGCAGGCAAATTTCCCTGCCCCAGCTGCTGGACCGTCGAAAGAAGTTCACTCCCAGCCATCCACATGCCCAGCGGTTGAATGCTAGCTTGGCTAAATTGCTAACACTTCAACTGCTGCCTTTTCAGTTGGTAGTCTCGGCCCCCTTCCGTGAGTTTGTGCAATGTGCGGTTCCTCAGTGGCAGGTTCCCAAACGCCGCTTTTTCTCACGGAAGGCGATTCCGGCTCTCTACAGGCATGTGGAAGGCAATGTCCATGCCTCGCTGGACAGGGCGGTCAGCGGTAAGGTGCATATTACCGCTGACTCATGGTCCAGCAGGCATGGACAGGGACGTTACCTTTCTTTCACGGCCCATTGGGTCACTCTTTTGGCAGCTGGGAAGGATGCAGGACAAGGTGCAGTAGTGTAGGAGGTTGTTCCGCCGCCACGCCTCCAAAATGCTACTACTGGTTGTGACACACCTCTCTCCTCCACCCCCTCCTCTTCTTCTTCCTCCATGGCCTCTTCCTGTGCTTTGTCCTCGGAACCAGCGGTGCTCCGTAGGCGTTCAAGGGGCTACGCAAGTACGCTGGCAAAAAGATGCCATGCCGTGCTTGCGCTGGTGTGTTTGGGGGACAGGAGCCACACTGGGGCAGAGGTTCTGTCAGCTCTGCAGGGGCAGGCCGAGAGGTGGTTGATGCCACGCCAGCTTAAGGCAGGAATGGTGGTTTGCAACAATGGCACCAACCTCCTCTCCGCCCTCCAACAGGGACAACTGACCCATGTGCCCTGTGTGGCTCAAATCCTTAACCTGGTGGTGCAGCGGTTCTTGGGCAGGTACCCGGGCTTACAGGATGTCCTGAGGCAGGCCAGGAAAGTCTGTGTGCATTTCCGCAGATCATATAATGCCAGTGCTCGGCTGGCTGAGCTGCAAAAGGAGTTGAACCTGCCCAAGAACCGCCTTATATGTGACATGCCCACCAGGTGGAACTCAACGTTGGCCATGCTGCAGCTGCTGCACACGCAGCAGAGGGCCATCAATGAGTACCTGAGCGACTACGGCACCAGGACAGGGTCAGGGGAGCTCGGGTTTTTTTCACCTCGCCAGTGGGGCATGATCAGGGATGCATGCACTGTCCTGGCACCATTTGAGGAGGCCACGAGGATGGTGAGCAGTGACAGTGCATGCATCAGTGACACTGTACCTCTTGTCCACCTGTTGGAGCATACGCTGCGTGGAATAATGGACAGGGCACTTGAGGCAGAACAGAGGCAGGAAGAGGAGGACTTCCTTGCCTCTCAAGGCCCCCTTTACCCAGACAGTGTTCCTTCTGTCCCACCCATCCCACAGGAAGAGGAGGAGGAGGAGGATTGTGTCAGCATGGAGGTGGAGCCTGGCACTCAGCATCAACAGCAGCAGTCTTTTAGGGATGATTTACAGTCCCAAGAAACACGTGGACTTGTACGTGGCTGGGAGGAGGTGGCTGCGGATCATGCCGTCCTTAGTGACCCAGAGGACTCTGGACCGAATGCCTCAGCTAACCTACGCTGCATGGCCTCCCTGATCCTGCAAAGTCTGCGGAAGGATCCTCGTATTCTTCGGATCAAGGAGAGGGACCATTACTGGCTGGCCACTCTCCTTGATCCACGGTACAAGGCTAAGGTTGCGGACCTTATCTTACCGTCGCAGAGGGAGCAGAGGATGAGACATCTCCGGGAGGCCTTGCAGAAAGGTCTGTGCAACGCGTTCCCAGAGACTGGGAGGTTACAAACTCCTGGTCCAGGACAACGAGTTGCTGAGGCTTCGTCAGTCAAAGAAGGTGCGGTGGGGAAGGTGGCCGTCTGACCGATGCGTTCAGACAATTCTTTAGTCCGCAGCCCCAAGGTATGATCGGTTCCAGCAACCATCGCCAGCGTCTGATATACATGGTGCAGGAATACCTAGGGGCAAGGTCAGATTTGGACACCTTTCCCACCGAAAATCCTCTGGCTTACTGGGTCTTGAGGATGGATCACTGGCCAGAGCTTGCTCAGTATGCAATTGAGCTACTGGCCTGTCCTGCATCCAGCGTTCTTTCGGAACGCACATTCAGTGCTGCTGGAGGATTTGTCACGGATCACAGGGTGCGCCTGTCCACCGACTCGGTTGATCGACTGACCTTCATAAAGATGAACCAGTCTTGGATCACCACCAGCTACCAAGCACCTGAAGCTGATATAACAGAATAATTTATTTTCAAATGTCACATTCCTTCAAGACTGATGCTGATGCTGAGTGACTGTCCTGTTATGTTGACTGACTATCCTCCTCCTCCTCCTCAATGATCCGATTCATGATGATATCTTGGAAAAACATTTTTGTTTCTGGGTGCCGCCACCAGTGCCTAAGGCCAAATTTTTCAGCCCCTGTTTAACAGGGGCGTGTAATTACAATTTTTGATGCAATGCTTTGCAGCAGGGCCCATTCCTGCACTCCAACTAGAGTATCTGGGAGAGGTTGCAGTGTCGTGGCACCAGCACCAGTACCTAAGGCCCAATTTTTCAGCCCCTGTTTAACAGGGGCATGTAATTACAATTTTTGATGCAATACTTTGCAACAGGGCTCATTGCTGTGCTCCAAATACAGTATCTGTGAGGGGTTGCAGTGTTGTGGCACCAGTGGCTAAGGCCCAATTTTTCAGCCCCTGTTCTACAGGGGCATGTAATTACAATTCTTCATATAATAGTTGACAGCAGGGCGTTCCAGCGCCCACCAATGGTAACTGTGAGTGCTTACAGTGTTGTGCCAACACCAACACCTAAGGGGCCAATTTCTGCAAAGTATATACGGCAGGCCCCTACTTTCAAACATCCAACTTACAAACGACTCCTACTTGCAAACAGAAGGAGACAACAGGAAGTGAGAGGAAATCTACCCCTAGGAAGGGAAATTCTCTCCTGTAAGGGTCAATATGGGAAAAAAGGTGTCTCCTCTCTACTGATGCTTTATCACCAATCCTTGTTTCAATAAAAACCCCACTTTTCAAAAACAGTTGTCATTGGGATGGAAAGTGAGGTGAAATGTTCTGAACAGGGGCACAGACAGCAAAACAAATGTTACAGGGGTGATAACCCTTCCCTATGTTTTCCAAAAAGCTTAAAAATAGTTTTTTTGGCTGGAGCTACACTTAAACAATGTACGTGTTCAAAATTACAAACAGATTCTACTTAAAGCGGAGGTTCCGCGGTATATCTTTTTTTTTTTTTTTACATTGCATTGGTTGAGTATTACTTTCTCATGTATTTACTCACGTATCAGATGTTTCCCAGTCTCCCCAGTCAGAATCAGTTCTAAATTAGAACTTATAAAAATCCTTTTGGAAATTGCCATTTTGCTTGTGGGCATTGTGAAGCCCACAAGCAAATACTTCCGGGAAGCGTGAATGCTTTTCTCCCACTGCACTGTTGCCATCACAACGGACACATACTGTGAAGTTGTTGAGAGGGGGGGGTGTGGGGGGAGCCGTCGCGGGATGTGCTTTTCTTTTTACATTTTACAGGTCATCAGCTTGACAGTCTCAGAGCACTCGTTCTGAGCTGCAGCTGATGTTAGCATACAGGACAGGAGCCAGAGTATAGGAGACAGGAGCGCTGATTTCACTGAGGAATGTGAAAAGAAAACACATCTCGCAGCGGGGGGGATGGGGGGTGCCGCGCCGCTGCGAGATGTGTTTTCTTTTCACATTCCTCAGTGAAATCAGCGCTCCTGTCTCCTATACTCTGGCATCTGTCCTGTATGCTAACATCAGCTGCAGCTCAGAACGAGCGCTCTGAGACTGTCAAGCTGATGAAGCTGATGAGGAGGTGGTGAATTGTCTCCTGGGAAAGCATGACACTGCACTCCCAGGAGGCATTGGGGCGCTGGGGAAAGTAAAGGAACGCCCACTCCCGCGGGAGGGATACCAGGAAGTGTCCCTGTTTAATACGAAAATCAAGGTAAATAAAAAAACGAACAAGATAATTATTTGCCAAATGTTGTTATAAATGTTATACTAATTGGGATGAGCAAATGTTTAGATTTAGGGTGAACCTCCGCTTTAAGAACAAACCTACAGTCCCTGTCTTGTTTGCACCGCCTGTATACTGCTGTTCAGAGTATATAGGGCCTTTTTTTAATTTTGGGTGCGGGGTTCCCCTTAATATCCATACAAGACCCAAAGGGGCAGGTAGTGGGGTGGGGGGTACCCATGACATTTTTCTCAAAGATTTTCATCCATATTACCGGGACAGTTTTAAATGGCTTTTTTCCTTTAGAAATGTCATTTTGTGCAGGGACAGTTCTAAACACGTGGCACTCCACAGGCATACTTTAGACACCACCCAGGTACGATATTTAAAGGAATATTTGACTTTTTTTTTTCACTTTATGCATCATTAAAATGACTGCTGCCGAAAAACGGCCGTTTTTAAAACATTGTTTTGCATTGATACATGTCCCCTGGGGCAGAACCCGGGTCCCCAAACCCTTTTTAGGACAATAACATGCATATTAGTCGTTATAATTAGCACTTTAGATTTCGAGCGTTCGCATCCATTGTATTTAATAGGGTTCCAACGTTCGTGCAAACTTTTGGTCTGTTCGCAGGTTCTGGTGCGAACCGAACCCGGGGGTGTTCGGCTCATTCCTAGTCAGCAGCTACATATACTGCAGCTGCTGACTTTTAATAAATGGACACTTACCTGTCCAGGGTGCCCGGGATGACGGCAGCCGATGCCGATCAATCGATCCGCTCTCGGCTGCCCCCGCCGCCATCCTCGGTGAGGAAATCAGGAAGTGAAGCGTTGCGGTTTCACTTGCCGGTTCCTTACTGCGCATGTGCGTGTCGCGCTGCACACCCTCACTGGTCCCTGCTATCTTCTGGGACCTGTGTGTTTCCCAGAAGACAGCAGGGGTGGGGGGAAGGGGCGTGACTCCCGCGGGAGTCTATGCCCGGAAGTGGGTGCAAATACCTGTATTATACAGGTATCTGCACCCCCCTCCCCCCTGAAAGGTGCCAAATGTGACACCGGAGGGGAGAGGGTTCTGAAAAGCGGAGGTTCCATTTTTGTGTGGAACTCCGTTTTATTGCGGTCTGTGTCCCCACTGCAGAGATTTTCCCTCACTTCCTGTAACAAAAACCACTGTCTCCAGTACAGGCAGTGAGGGAAAATTTCCCCAGCAGAGTTACAGACCGCAATAAAAAAATGTTCAAGGGTCTAAACCTAGATCAGGTTTTCATTCCCCAGCCTTCTCCAGTCTACTGACAACAAAGAATAACCTTGGGTGGACTTGGACATTATTTTGTCTATTAAAGAAAAACAAACCCAGCAGTGGAAGAGGATTTACTTGCCACTTTGTCCCAACTTCACTCTTCTCAAGAGTTGTGGCAGCTTATTAATTTTGAGCATCTGATTACTCCTAGGTTCTTGGTCCTTCTCTGTGCACTGTGGTTCCTACCGCCAAACGCTACATCACTATTGTGCAGGTGGAACTATATATAGCACACTGCAGTGGGCCAAGCATTTGAGGCACCCAGAGGTGTATTTTTTTTTCAAATGATGAAGCAACTTTAAATAGATCCTGTTACCAAGTTCAAAATGCAGGTAAAAGCACAGAAAATCAAGTAGCCAGCCGCAGTGGCCTTGATCACTGCCACACCAGTACAGTGTCACCATTAGACATGTGCACTGCCGAAAAATTCGTTGTTTTCGTTTTTTTCGTTTTTGCTTTTTTCGAAAATTCGGGAAAATCAAAAAATATTTTTTTTGAATTTCCGAAATTCTTTTTTTTCGTTTTTTTGCTTTTTTCTGAAATCCGAAAAATTAGTTTTTTTCGTTTTATCCATTATTTTTGCTTTTCCGAAAAAAAAAGCGAAACGAGAAAAACGAAAAAAAAAATCGGAGATTCGGAATTTCGAAAATCCGAATTTACTAAATTCCGAAATTCTGAAATTCGAAATTTCGGAAATCCAAAAATCTGAAAATTCTGAATTTTACCAAATTCGTTAAAAACTAATTAGAAACTAAACTAATTGCACATCTCTAGTCACCATACCAGTGCAGCCAGCCACGGTGTCCCTGATCACCGCCACACCAGTCAGTGTTGCCAGACCAGTACAGTCAGCAACAGTCTTCCTGATTGCTGCCACACCAGACCAGTGCAGCCAGCAACAATGTTACTAATCGAACTCCACACTGCCCCAGATGGGCTGACCCTGAGTATTTGAGGGAGCCTGCCCCCTGCCAACCCTTCTGTTGGGGATTGACCAGGACCCTCAGAACACTCCAGCTAGCTCCTCCTAGACCCCTCCCAACTGCTTCTGGACTCTTCTCCAAGTTTCCAGCTAGCAGGGGGAGTCACCATAGATGGTGCTGATGAGTCATTCAGCCTACCTGAGTCACTCAAACCCTGACCCAGAAAAACACACAGGCTTGACAATTTACCTAACCTAACAAAAATCCTATTATTAGCACTCTAGCCATGCTAGTGGGGGCTACACATGCTTTTCTATCTGTTGCAGTGTGTTGGTAGTGGTGGCCCATTCAAAATAAATGATTTAATGTAAAAGTTATGTTACAGTAACAAAGTATATAAAGCCAGATTTTTTGGGGGCTTTTTTTGTTTTTTAAATCTAAAAAATGTTAACTTTCCTGTAAGTTTTTTTTCTGTTGATTCCAATTAAAGTGGTATTAAACTCAAAACCAAAAATGTAATATATTGTAGTTCACCAATCTTTAGATGTGGTGGCTGCATTCATTTTCTTTTCTTTGGCTTTTTTCCCTTTATTTTCTCCTGCTGATCTGACCAGTAAGACACCTCCTGTATTAGTGAAACACAAATCTGGATGAATGAGCATGGAAGGCACAGAAGACTGCAGCATTGTCAGTCTGGGAGGGATGGTAGTATTAGCAGATTTAGATGCACTAACTAATTGAATCCAAACTCCAGCTCACATTTTATACTTCATATAATGTTTTATAATTTTATATTTCAGCTACAGGAAACAATTTGTTTTCCTTTTGGAATAAAGATTTTACGTGAATAAATAAAAGATGATCATTTTAATCACCTCTGCCAGTGTTAAGTGGTTTGTCTCATCCATGTAAACTGATACATTTTGCTAGAGAGGTTGAACTTATGATAAACAACGGACTTGCTGTCTGGAACATCAGATGAAAATAGAAGAAAGGAAACATAAAAAAAGATAATACAGCCATTATATCTAAGAATTGGTAAGCTGCAATTAGGGATGAGCTTCGAGTTCGAGTCAAACTCATGTTCGACTCGAACATTGCCTGTTCGCCCGTTCGCCGAACAACGAACAATTTGGGGTGTTCGCGGCAAATTCGAAAAGTCTATGGGAGAAATCTAAAGTGCTAATTATAAAGGCGTATATGCAAGTTATTGTCATAAAAAGTGTTTGGGGACCTGGGTCCTGCCCCAGGGGAAAGGAAAAATGTACCGCTCAAAAGCTTGAGAATTCACCAAATGGCTGCTCCCGCCCGGTCACTCACACAGGTGCTGGCTCTGCACTGATGCATGGGAAGAAAAAGAAACCCTGGACTGCCGCACTCTGTATAGACAGTTATTTATTCCAAAATATCAGGTAAAAAAATCCAAATTCAAAATAAATCCATAAATCCAAAACAACAAATGCAGGTAGTATGCATGCAGGGAAGGATGGCTAACGCGTTTCACATTACGAATTGACGCTTACTCATAGCTAGGGTGTGTGGGAATCAATAGAAGTATAAATAAGAAATAAAATGACTTCACACCAATCAGTGCTGAAAACACAGCTGACCGGGATAAGTTTATAATTGATTCCGACACTCCCAAGAAAGGAGAGAGGGGGGGGGGAAAGGGAAGAGCACTCTTTTGAAAACCATTCATAGAAATACAAAATATGTGTGAATTATAAACTAAACACTTAGTACTTAAATATGGACGCACCAAAGTGTGTGTATATGTTTATGTGAAGTGAGTAAATGTGACAGTGGTAAATATGAATATCGATTGATTGTGTTCAATATAAAAAAAATGAACAAATAGAAAAGTTATTATGTGATATACGAGTAAATAATGATAATAGTGATTTACAAATACTCCAAAAACTATAATAATAATAAATGAATTAATAAGATTTAAATGCACAAAAATGTGCACATTGAGTGCTACTGCCAAACAGACTATATGACAACAACGTAGGAAGGTGTAAAGAATAGTAAATGTGAATAAATAAATTATATGTGATCATGAAAAAATATATATCCACTTCCCTACTGTGCACGAAAACCCCCTTCCTGCCCAAGCCATTTTTCAGCTTTCAGCGCTGTCACACTTTGAATGACAATTGCGCGGTCGTGCGACGTGGCTCCCAAACGAAATTTGTGTCCTTTTTTTCCCACAAATAGAGCTTTCTTTTGGTGGTATTTGATCACCTCTGCGGTTTTTATTTTTTGCGCTATAAACAAAAGAAGAGCGTCCAGTTTGGAAAAAAAACCACAATTTTTTACTTTTTGCTATAATAAATACCCATTTTTTTTTTAAATAAAATTTTCCTCAGTTTAGGCCGATACGTATTCTTCTACATATTTTTGGTAAAAAAAAAAAAATCGCAATAAGCGCGTATTGATTGGTTTGCGCAAAAGTTATAGCGTGTACAAAATAGGGGATAGATTTATAGCTTTTTTATTTTTTTATTAGTAATGGCGGCGATCTGCGATTTTTTATTGTGACTGCGATATTGCGGCGGACACATCGGACACTTTTGACACATTTTTGGGACCATTCACATTTATACAGCGATCCCTGCTATAAAAATGCATTGATTACTGTATAAATGTGATTGGCAGGGAAGGGGTTAACCACTAGGGGGCGGGAAGGGGTTAAATATGTTCCCTCAATGTGTTCTTACTGTGGGGGGAGGTGACCGATGGTTGTCCCTATGTACAAGGGACACACCATCGGTCCCCAATCCCTCACAGGACGTGGATCTCTGTGTTTACACAGAGATCCACTTTCCTGCTCGTTTCCTGGGCAATCGCGGGTGCCCGGCGGCAATCGCGGCCGCCGGGCACGCGCACCGGGGCCTTGTGAACGCGGCGGGCGCGAGCCGCTGGCGGCGAGCGCGCGCCTCCTAGCTCGTTTTAAAGGGAGGACGTCATATGACGTCCTCCCAGAACGAGAGTATCCTCCGCCCGCCGTCAATTGACAGTGGGCGGGGGACAAGTGGTTAAATATATGTGTAAAGTGTAAAGAAATATCCATGTATAAATGTCTTGATGTCTATTGATGACGAAACGCGCAGGGGGCCGGTGACGTCATCACGCATTGAGTACACACGAGGAAGTATCCGCGTAGCACAGGAGCTCGGGAAAGATTTGAACCAACGCTGCCGTATGTACCGCTGTCATTGCTGCACACTGTCTGCTTTTTACCGCTGATTGACCATCGATTAATTGTAAGTGTAACCCTTACTATACCATTAAACCGGATTTTTATATACTACACCATGGAGTTTCTTTGTTTTCTCTCCCATTTGGATTAACTTCTGGCTGGTGAGATACTGTTCAGGATATCGTTGGGCTGTGGGGAAGCCTTATTCCCTGCGTTAGGTGAGACTGTGGATACAGTCACGGCTATCCGGTAAGCAGGACCACCACACACCTGGGTGTCACGTTTGCCAGTCTGCACAGCTTTATTGGGAAGAAGCCTTTCTCAGCCATTCACCTTTCATTTTGTTTTTTGGGACATTTGTTTATGATGTTAAAGTTATTGTGTTTATTTCATTAATTACACACATCATCACTTTTATTTTATTTACCTTGTTTGGTAATCTTCTTAGTATCACTTCACGGTGTGTTTTTAGTGATTTTTGGTCACCTATTCACTTCTGTTTATCATTGTTTGGACTAGATTAGGTTAACTGGCCCTATGTTCACCTATTGAGCGCTGCATACTTAATTTTTCTATTTCTGTTATTTGGTCTTTTTTGTATAGGACTTTTTTATGCTAGCTGCTTGTAGGTGCTAATTTTCATTATTTTGTCACAATTTTCTTTTATTATCACTTATTACCATTAGCGCAACGTTAGCCCTTTGGGCTTCCCCTTCTTTCCTATACTAAAAAAACAACATTTTTTTTTAATAGCATTTTCTGCAGTTCTGTAGCTGTGCGATTCAGCGGTTACGTACTGTGGGTGTGTTCTGCTCTTCCAAAAAAGCCATTTAGGGGCACAAAAAATAGTTTGCAGTGTGTTATACATATGTGGAGGTGTGTGAAATAAACAATTTCTATATAGTTTTCTCCTACTGTGCTATACTAAAAAAACTAAATTTTTTTTGAATAGCATTTTCTGCAGTTCTGTAGCTGTGCGATTCAGCGGTTGCGTACTGTGGGTGTGTTCTGCTCTTCCAAAAAACGCCATTTAGGGGCACAAAAAATTGTTTGCAGTGTGTTATACATATGTGGAGGTGTGTGAAATAAACAATTTCTATATAGTTTTCTCCTACTGTGCTATACTAAAAAAAAAACATTTTTTTTGAATAGCATTTTCTGCAGTTCTGTAGCTGTGCGATTCAGCGGTTGCGTACTGTGGGTGTGTTCTGCTCTTCCAAAAAACGCCATTTAGGGGCACAAAAAATTGTTTGCAGTGTGTTATACATATGTGGAGGTGTGTGAAATAAACAATTTCTATATAGTTTTCTCCTACTGTGCTATACTAAAAAAAAAACATTTTTTTTGAATAGCATTTTCTGCAGTTCTGTAGCTGTGCGATTCAGCGGTTACGTACTGTGGGTGTGTTCTGCTCTTCCAAAAACACCCATTTAGGGCAAGATCCTAAATTTGGAAAATATGAGGAGAAGGTCAAAGGGACGTGGTGGCCCCGGTCGTGGTGCTGCTGGTGGAGCTCCTGTTGCAGGGAGAGGACGTGGTGGATCTGTGCCAGATACACGCACAAGTGAAACACCTTCCTCAGGTGCGAGTAGGCGACCGAGCCTGCGGCGGTATTTTGTCGCGCCTAATGAGGCTGTACGAATGTTTAGGCCAGGACAAGTACAGGCAATAGTAGATTGGGTTGCTGACAGTGCCTCGGGTTCCTTCACATTGTCTCCCACCCACTCTTCTGATGAAAGATAAGAGTTGGCACCTGAAACCCATGTCCATCAGTCTTTCACCTCACCCCCTTCCAAATCAGCCAAGCAGTCTGAGCCCCAAATCATGCAGCAGTCTCTTCTGCTTTTCGATGACTCTGTTAGCAGGGTTTCCCAGGGCCATCCACCTAGCCCTGCCCCAGAAGTGGAAGAGATTGAGTGCACTGATGCCCAACCACTTATGTTTCATGATGAGTACATGGGAGGACCATCGCAGTACGTCTCGGATGATGACGAAACACAGGTGCCAACTGCTGCTGCTTTCGCAATTGTGCAGACAGACAAGAAGGGCAGGGGTGAAGACTGGGTGGAAGATGATGTGGAGGACGATGAGGTCCTCGACCCCACATGGAATCAACGTTATGCAGGTGACCAGTGTAGTTTGGAGGAAGAGGCGGTGGTCGCACAGAGCCACCAGCGCAGCAGAAGAGGGAGCAGGGTGCAAAAGCGGAGCGTCCGTCCCCTAGACAGTATGTCTGCTACTGCCCAACGCAGCAAGGGACCGAGCACACCAAAGCCAGGTCCAAGGAGTTCCCTAGCATGGCAGTTCTTCACACAATGTGCTGATGACAAGACACGAGTGGTTTGCACGCTGTGCAATCAGAGCCTGAAGCGAGGCATAAACGTTCTCAACCTGAGCACAACCTGCATGACCAGGCATCTAAGTGCAAAGCACGAGCTGCAGTGGAGTAGACACCTCAAAAACCAAGAAAGGTCTCTGGCTCCTCCTGCTTCCTCTTCTGCTGCAGTCTCGGCCTCTTCATCCACCTCTGTAGTGACAGTGGCACCTGCCACCCCGCAAACAGAGGATCTGCCAGCAACGCTACCACCTGGGTCACCAACCATCTCCACAATGTCCCATGGAAGCGTTCAGCTCTCTATCTCCCAAACATTGGAGCGGAAGAGGAAGTACCCCCCTAGCCACCCGCGATCCCTGGCCCTGAATGCCAGCATTTCAAAACTCCTGGCCTTTGAAATGCTGTCATTCCGTCTGGTGGAGACGCAGAGTTTTAAAAGCCTGATGGCATTGGCTGTCCCACAGTACATCGTGCCCAGCCGCCACTACTTTTCCAGGCGAGCCATCCCTTCCCTGCACAACCAAGTGGGGGACAAAATCAGGTGTGCACTGCACAACGCCATCTGTGGCAAGGTCCACCTAACTACGGATGCGTGGACCAGTAAGCACGGTCAGGGACGTTATATCTCCCTAACAGCACACTGGGTAAATGCAGTGGCGGCTGGGCCTGAGGCAGATAGCAGTTTGGCGCATGTCCTTCCACCACCGAGGATTGCAGGGCGCTTCAGTTTGCCTCCTGTTGCTAACTCCTCCTACTCCGCTTCCTCATCCTCTACCGCCTCCTCATCCGGTCAGCGTAACACCTTCACCACCAACTTCAGCACAGCCAGGGGTAAACGACAGCAGGCAGTTTTAAAACTTTCCTGTTTGGGGGAAAAACCCCACACCGCGCAGGAGTTGTGGAGGGACATGGAACAACAGACCAATGAGTGGTTGCTGTCAGTGAGCCTCAAGCCCGGCCTGGTGGTGTGCGATAATGGGCGAAATCTCGTAGCAGCTCTGGGCCTAGCCGGTTTGACGCACATCCCTTGCCTGGCGCATGTGCTGAACTTGGTGGTCCAGAGGTTCCTTAAAAATTACCCCAATATGCCAGAGCTGCTGCAGAAAGTGCGGGCTGTGTGTGCGCACTTTCGGCGTTCTCACCCTGCTGCTGCTCGCCTGTCAGCGCTGCAGCGTTACTTTGGCCTTCCCGCTCACCGCCTCATATGTGACGTGCCCACAAGGTGGAACTCCACCTTGCACATGCTGGCCAGACTGTGCGAGCAGCAGCAGGCGATAGTGGAGTTTCAGCTGCAGCAATCACGCGTGAGTCGCTCTGCGGAACAGCACCACTTCACCACCAATAACTGGGCCTCCATGCGAGACCTGTGTGCCATGTTGGGCTGTTTCGAGTACTCCACCAACATGTCCAGTGCCAATGACGCCGTTCTCAGCGTTACTATCCCAGTTCTATGCCTCCTTGAAAAAACGCTTCGGGCGATGATGGAAGAGGATGTGGCACAGGAGAATGAGGAGGAGGAGGAGGAAGCGGGATCATTTCAAAGGCTTTCAGGGCAGTCTTTCACAAGTGGCTACGAGGGTGGGTTCCTGCACCAACAAACGCCAGGTACACAATTGTCCGGCAGAAAGGGCACAGTTCTGGAGGATGACGAGGTGGAGGAGGAGATGGAGGAGGAGGAGGAGGAGGAGCCATTTTCACAGCAGGGTGGCACCCAGACCAGCTCGTGGCCATCACTGGTGCGTGGCTGGGGGGATACAGAGGACACAGACGATACACCTCCCACAGAGGACAGCTTTTCTTTGCCTCTGGGCAGCCTGGCACACATGAGCGATTACATGCTGCAGTGTTTCCGCAATGACCGCCGAGTTGCCCACATTTTAACTGGTGCTGATTACTGGGTGGCCACCCTGCTGGATCCCCGTTACAAGGACAACGTACCGTCCTTAATTCCCTCACTGGAGCGGGATCGTAAGATGCGCGAGTACAAGCGCACGCTGGTAGACGCGCTGCTGGTGGCATTCCCACCTGACAGCGGGCGTACGGTGGAAGCACAAGGCGAAAGCAGAGGAGGAGAAAGAGGTCGCCAACGCAGCTGGGGCACCGGCAGCACCTCAGAAGGCAGGGTTAGCATGGCTGAAATGTGGAAAAGCTTTGTCAGCACGCCACAACAACCAGCACCACCAGCTGAGATGGAACGTCTTAGCAGGAGGCAGCATTTCACCAACATGGTTGAGCAGTATGTGTCCACAGGCCATACTGGATGACGGGTCTGCCCCCTTTAACTTCTGGGTCTCCAAATTGGGCACATGGCCTGAGCTTGCCCTTTATGCCTTGGAGGTGCTGGCCTGCCCTGCAGCCAGTGTATTATCTGAACGTGTATTTAGCACGGCAGGGGGCGTTATCACAGACAAGCGCAGCCGCCTGTCCAGAGCCAATGTGGACAAGCTCACGTTCATTAAAATGAACCAGGCATGGATCCCACAGGACTTGTCCGTACCTTGTGCATAATAGACATGTATACCGGTGTTGTGACAAAAACTGTCCAGCCATCGGATTGTGTCCGGCCCATACTGCGAAGGCGCAGCGCTTGCGCAGTACAGAGGACAAGGAGATTCACAAAATCTCCGAAGATGAACGGCGCCTGCGCCGTGAGTGCAGGTTCAAGCCCCACCATCCAAGTGGATATACGGTAGCACATAGTAACAGGGCCCCTCACGGGCTCGGTTCGATCGCCACGCTTCGGGCACGGCCTCACTTGGCTCGGCTTGAACCACGGATGGTGTGGCCTTCACCTGAACTCACCACGCAGGCGCCGTTCGTCTTGGGAGATTTTCGAAATCCCCTTGTCCTACATACTGAGCAAGCGCAGTACAGGGTGGACACTATTTGACGGGGACAGAATTCGACACATCACCGGCCTTACCCAGCCATTGTTGTATTTTTGAACCAGTGTTGGCTACCTCGTCCTCCTCCACCGCCGCTTCCACCTACACAGCCACATCCACCGCCACCTCAACCTCCTACTCCATATGGACCTCGTCCTCCCAGGTCAAGATTATAATTTTTATTTTATTTTTTTGTAGCGCACAGATCCTTTCCCCCTTACCTGCCTTTATGTTGTTGGCTCCTCGCAGGAGGGAGAAAGGCACACCGCACTACCAGCCCGTACCCTCCTATATAAAGAGGTTGAGCGGTGTACTTGACGGGCCGTGTCCACAGCCGGAGTCAAAACTCCTCCAGAGGATGATTCTCACATCTACTGTAGGTAGAGACAAGTCCTTTAATTCCCAGTAAAGTCAATGTCCACACCAGCTGAAATTACAACTCTTATTCTCTCATGGCAAAATAAACTCTACTCGGATAGAAAAGGTTAGAGCAAAGAAACAGGACAGCTTAAGGAGGAGGTCCAGGCACAAACGTAGCACATTCACTTCACTGCTTAGGTATCTCAAACAGTTTTAGGTGCACGGTCTCTGCCACAGATCTTGAGGTTGGTCTCTGCCACAGACCGGGTGTACAAGGCCCCTGCCACGGACCTGGAGAACTTTGGTCTCTGCCACAGACCAGGGTGTATAAGGCCCCTGCCACGGGCCGGGTGAATAAGGCCTCTGATACAGTCAAGATGACCTTGAGCTTCTCCTTCTATGAACCTAGCCCATATCAAGGGGAAGACATCTCTCCAGGGAGTCAACAGACCCTTCCTTCACCGTGACTCCCGCATCGGTCCATCAGAATGATCCTCCCTTCCCTGGAACATGGTCCCCTCCCCAAGCGGCACCCTAAGACTCCTCGACCCTTAGCGGACTCCAGACGAAGGCTCTGGACTCCAGGCTTTACTCCCGCACCTAGGCCTCCATACCCAGGGCAGCAGGAACTCCAGGATAGTACCTCACCCCGGGCTAAAGGTACCCGAGATGGAACAGGAACACATGCACCCAGGCCGAAGGCACCTGGGCGTGGACCCCACTGGACATCAGCCCCCAAGCCAAAGGTCTGCCCCTTTTATATGCTCTCCCGGCATGCACAGCAGGTTCCCCACCCCGCTGTACTACTGCCAAGAGGGGACACAAAAGGCACAGCACTGTATCGGCGGTTCAACCCTAGCCTACCATGGCAGCGCCACCTGTAGGCCGCAGGGAACTGCACACCAATACTGTCCCCCGAGGACAAAATGGTCCATGAATCCTACAGAATTAGGGTGTTTGAGCCTATTTACCACTCAAACACTTCCCTTAAATTTAGCACCCCGCTACATTTTTATTTCAAAGTATTTTATTTTCCCACTAGCTTATCCATTAAATTGAATAATTTATTCCAGAAAGGGCGTATTCTGGGGCATTCCCACCATATGTGTGGCATCGTGCCGTTGAGTTTCTGAGGTTCTTAATGACTTCCCGTACCTCTTCTGCTGAAAAGGGGGCCTCCAGCATATTTTTTTATTTTTTTATTTTTTTAATGTTATTTTAAGTTATTTCCCTATCCACATTTGTTTGCAGAGCACTTGCCATGCTCTTAACAACATTTTGCTGCCATTTGCAGCTCTCTAGCCCTTTCCATTACTTTTTTAGAGCCTTTTTAGTCCTTAGAAGTCCGGGTCCCCATTGACTTCAATGGGGTTCGGGTCCGGGTTCGGGTTAAAGTTCGGTCCCGAACCCGAACTTTTTTCCGAAGTTCGGCCGAACCCGTCGAACCCGAACATCCAGGTGTCCGCTCAACTCTAGTGATGGCATATATGATGTAGCTAGTGTTACAATTGATGAAAGAATCTATCGTATGTATTTTGCCAGTCGACATTGATGTAATGGTGTCGCCTTTCTGTATAAATGGACAATAAACACAGTGGGGCTGATTTACCAAACGTTTGCGCCATGAGTATTGGCGCATCTGCGTGCGCAATGGCTGTTTTTGTATTTACAAAACATTAGCGCCTGTAGCGCAGCCCTATTTCCCATTTACTATAGTGTTCTCTGCGCCCAGGAGGAGGCGCTCAGTGCGCTACTATGGACCTGGCGCAGGGCATGTTAAAATCTAAATATAAAGAAGTTGGAAGTGAGAATATAATGGGGGTGATGTGGGGTGATGTGAGGAAGTTTAGTGACACCTGCCCAAATAACAAACATGCCCAAAATAGAGTGGGAAAGTAACTTTTTCAGAACAAGCCCGCTGCGCCGGCAATTCCGATTCGAGCTGCGGGAGGTTTTTTTGAGCTCAGCGCGGGAATTTCAATGGTTTAAATGCGCCGGGACACTGCGCCGGCAAAATCTTAGTAAATGTCAAGTCACCTAAGTCAATTTGCATAAGTTGAACAGGCGCAGCTCTGAACTTGCCAGTGCGCCAGCAAAATGACATTTCTAAAGGAAAAAAACCCATTTAAAAGCACCGCGGCTGTAATGAATTGTCGGCTCCCGGCAATATAGAGAAAAGTTATAGAAAGTCTTTGCTAACCAAAAAAAAAAAAGCGTGGGGGTTCCCCCAAATTCCATAACCAGGCCGTTCAGGTCTGGAATGGATATTAAGGGGAACCCCGCTGCAAATTAAAAAAAAAATTACGTGCGGGTTCCCCCCAAATATCCAAACCAGGCCCTTCAGATCTGGCATGGATTTTAAGGGGAACTCCACCCCAAATTTTATAAAAAAATGGCGTGGAGTTCCCCCAAAAATCCACACCAGACCCTTATCCGACCACGCAACCTGGCCGGCCGCAGGGGAAGAGGGGGGACGAGAGCGGCCCCCCCTCCCTCCTGAACCGTACCAGGCCACATGCCCTCAACATGGGGAGGATGTCCCCATGTTGATGGGGACAAGGGCCTCATCCCCACAACCCTTGCCCGGTGGTCGTGGGGGTCTGCGGGCGGGGGGCTTATCGGAATCTGGAAGACCCCTTTAACAAAGGGGACCCCTAGATCCCGGCCCCCCCCCTGTGTGAAATGGTAATGGGGTACAAATGTACCCCTACCATTTCACAAGGAAAGTGTCAAAAATGTAAAAAATTACAAGAGCCGGTTTTTGACAATTCCTTTATTAATGTCTTTTCTTTTCTTCCATCTTCTTCCTTCTTCTTCTTCCATCTTCTTCTTTTCTCCATTCAGGTTTCTTCCTCCATCTTCATCTTCCTCTTCATCTTTATCTTTATCTTCATCTTCCTTCTTCCTTCGGTCTTCTCGTCCAGCATCTTGCCCCGGCGTCTTCCCTTCTTCTTTCTTCTCCGGCCGCTCCGTTTGAATTGGAGGTTCCCGCTGTGCGACGCTTCAGTTCTCCACCTGGTCCGCTTACACCCGGTGGCTCCGCCCCCCTCTGTCACCACGGGGAAAGTCCCCGTGAAATCCATGTGCGTCAGAGGGGGGCGGGGTCACCGGGTGTAAGCGGACCCAGAGGCGAACTGAAGCGTCGCACAGCGGGAACCTCCAATTCAAACGGAGCGGCCGGAAAAGAAAGAAGAAGGGAAGACGCCGGAGCAAGATGCTGGACGAGAACACCGAAGGAAGAAGGAAGATGAAGATGAAGATAAAGATGAAGAGGAAGATGAAGATGGAGGAAGAAACCCGAATGGAGAAAAGAAGAAGACGGAAGAAGAAGATGGAAGAAGAAGAAGGAAGAAGATGGAAGAAAAGAGAAGACATTAATAAAGGAATTGTCAAAAACCGACTCTTGTCATTTTTTACATTTTTGACACTTTCCTTGTGAAATGGTAGGGGTACATTTCACACAGGGGGGGGGCCGGGATCTGGGGGTCCCCTTTGTTAAAGGGGTCTTCCAGATTCCGATAAGCCCCCTGCCCGCAGACCCCCACAACCACCGGGCAAGGGTTGTGGGGATGAGGCCCTTGTCCCCATCAACATGGGGACATCCTCCCCATGTTGAGGGCATGTGGCCTGGTACGGTTCAGGAGGGAGGGGGGGCGCTCTCTCGTCCCCCCCTCTTCCCCTGCGGCCGGCCAGGTTATGTGCTTGGATAAATGGTCTGGTGTGGATTTTTAGGGGGACTCCACGCCATTTTTTTTTTAAATTTGGGGTAGAGTTCCCCTTAAAATCCATGCCAGATTTGAAGGGCCTGGTTTGGATATTTGGGGGGAACCCCACGTCATTTTTTTTTAAATTTGCAGCGGGGTTCCCCTTAATATCCATTCCAGACCTGAAGGGCCTGGTTATGGAATTTGGAGGAACCCCCACACATTTTTTTTTTTGGTTAGCAAAGACTTTCAATGACTTTTATCTGTATTGACAGGAACCAGCAATTCATTACAGCCGCAAGGACTTTTAAATGACTATTATTTTACTTTAGAAATGTCATTTTGCTCTCCAACTGTTATAAACATGGAAAACATGTGCTACTTTACAGGCATACTATAGACACCCCCCGGGGATGATATTTAGGGCCAGTTCACACCGGATGCAGTGCAGTGCGTTTTTTTGATGCCTGAAAAACACAAAGAAAGTTGATCACATTAATGCCAATGGCATAGTTCACGCCACTGCAGTCCGTTCCAGTGCATTTCAGAAAGCCAAAAAATAATTGGCCATGCTGCATTTTTTAGGTACAAAACTGTACTGGACCCCAGTAAAACACATCAAAAACGCAACGGAACGTACCAAAAATGTACTGGAATGCACCGCAACGCACCTAAATGCACCAAAGACGCACTGCAACACACTTGTCCTAAGTGAAAAGAGGCGGGAAAAAACACTGGACTGCATCAAAAACGCCTCAAAAATGCACTGGAATGTGTGAAAAAGGCACATGCAGAAAAGCACCTGGAACGCACCCAGACTGCGTTTCTATAGTGTGAACTAGGGCCATTTTTTGCTACCTGCATTGGTGTTGTTCTGCACATGCCCAGCCAGTTAGTTTTTTTTGGCGTGCTTTTTGTGTGTGAGCAGCGCTTGGATATTTCTGGGCATGCTCACTCAGAGAGTGTTTTTATGGGTTAGAAATTGAAGGACATCTTAACAGGTGTGCCCACTTTGAATTTCAGTCTCTACATTGGGAGAACTTGCATTCTGGGTGTTTCATGGACTGTGCATGTGTTTTCAATTGCCTCATTAGCACACAAACATATGTTATATAAAGCTCACAGAGCATTCGGTCGATTGCCTTAAGAAGAGGCAAGTGTGTGTGTGTGTGGGGGGTAAAATGTACATGTTGGTGTCCTTATCGCGTTTGTAACACATGTATTTTATTTGTTATGTCTTTGCAAAACAAGTGATTGGTTAACTTATGTGGATTGTATATTTTTGGTGTGGGGGAGATATGTTCCCCTGAAATAATTCTGATGTTGTTAATGTGTGTTGTTTGTTCACTTTGATTTAATTGTCTGCTGCATTTTTTTGGCCAAAAATTGCTCAAGATGTTGAGTCTGTAACTGTTTCAAATTGACCATGTTTTTTATTTTGCCTTCCCTTTTGTTTTGTTGAACAATAAAATTAGATGCAAAATTTTGATGTTTGTTTTGTGTTTTCTTTGCAACAAATGTGACAGCTGATTGGCATGTCAAAACAAAACAGGTGCGATTTGTCTACCCTGGTGCCTTCATGGTAGTATATGCATGGATTGTGTGCTGCCATGGAGCGTCACCAGGAAATGAAATACAGAGCGGTAAGTATTCAATTTTCCTTTTTTACTGCAGTGGTTCTCAGCCTCAGTCCTAAAGTACCCCCAACAGGACATGTTTTGTGAATTTATCTTATCGAGAATTGCTGTCCAAAAATCTAAACCATTGACTGTGATTTAAAGCACATGTGCAAGATGAAGGAAAACCTGCAAACATGGCCTGTTGGGGGTACTTGAAGCACTGATTTAGAGCACTGCACTTAAAAATAGCTCAAGGCCATACAATTCTAATTGTGGGCATTTTGAGGGTAACGAAGTAAGTGTTAGAACCCCTGCGTGTGTGTTTTTTTTTTTTTTTATATATTTTTTTTTGTAGTTTGGCCTTTGTCTCCTTTTCTTAACATTGGCTTCACTTCCTGTCACACAGCTAAACAGGAAGTGAAGGTAAAACCCTACCAATGGCTTTTCTTGGACACACAGATCAATCTAACTAGTGTCCCCATTAAGCAAATTGCACTCTAGCACTTTGTTGTGTACACCCCAAATCATTGGGTAGTTTGGGGTTTAGTAAAGACAAATCCACTCTGCAGTAAAAGTGTAGCTGGTGATTGGATGTTACAATCATGTAAAAGCAAAGATGGGTTTTTTTTGGCTTACATGTCCCCCTCATATATACAGCAAGTGCACTTGTAGAGTGCAAAGTAGATTTGCTTTTAGTAAATAAACCCCACAGTCCAAACTACCTAATAATTTGTGGTGTACCCCGCAATATGCTCGAGTGCAATGTGCATAATGGGGAAAGTATTTAGACTGACCTGTGTGTCCCCAAGGAAAGACATTGTTAGGGATTTTCCCTCACTTCCTGTGTGGCTATGTGACAGGAAGTGAATTATTTGGAAGGATAAAGTGGCCAAATTATTTAGTTTAACTTTTCAAAGACCCATTCCTAAGTTGAATTGTGATGCATGTCAATGGCCCATTTTGACAGTCTTTAATCACTTGAGATCAGCGCTATAACTGATCGACGGCCACAGCATGGTCCTCAATTGCCGGGAGTCCGTCAATAAACGTCCTCCCCTTTGTGCGCGCTGTGGTCACAGAGTCACTGTGACTCGGGTGATGACAGATACGAGTAAGGGGCCGGTCCCTGCCCTTTACCATGTGATCAGCTGTCAGCAAATGACAGCTGATCACGTGATGTAAACAAAAGCTGGGTAATGGTTTTTGTTTTCTCCTTGTGCTGACAGCGTGAGCATAAAAAAAAGGCAATCACCGGCTTATGTGCAAGGGACATGGGGCCCGAAGAGGAAGAGGCAATTCTGCATCATCTGTGACAATTAGTAGCCCCTGCCAGTGCCACCTATCAATGCCCACCACTGGTGCCAATCAGTGCCACCTAGCAGTGCTGCCAGTGCCTATCAGTGCCCATCACTGCCAACTATCATTGCCACCTAGCAGTGCCACTTCTCACTGCCCACAAGTGCTAAATAGCAATGCCACCTCTCAGTGCCCACCCTTGCCACCTTATCGGTGCCCATCAGTGCAGTCTCATCAGTGTACATCAATGAAGAAGAAAAATTACCTTTTTTAAAAATATTAACCAGTTTCCTACCATCCACCGTCAAATGACATCCTTGGCTTTGGGCGGTGACATCTGAATGATGCCTGCAGTTGCAGGCATCATTCAGATATCATTCTTTTCAGCCGGCGATTCTGTGCACAATAAAAACGATCATAGTGGCAGTTCCGCCGCTTGATCGTTCTTATAGGCGGGGGGAGGGGACGTCCCCCCCCCCTCTCTTGCCGCCATCCGGTGCTTCTCCGGGCTCTCCCGTGCCATCTGGGGCTCGGAGAACGATTTGGATATGACTGGTGACCAGATGGTCATCAGTCATCTCTATGACCGTCGGAGACGCGGGCACGACGTTATGACATCATGCCGTGTTCCCGTATGTTAACAAAGCCGTGATCTCGGCTGTCAGCATGAGATTGGTGATTTTTTTGGAACAATATCATGCTTTCCAGCCTGGAGGAGAGATGCGGGGTCTTATTGACCCCGCATCTCTCCATAAAGAGGACCTGTCACACACATTCCTATTACAAGGGATGTTTACATTCCTTGTAATAGGAATAAAAGAGATCCCAAAAAATAATTTTTTTTTAAAAAGAGTAAGAAATACAAAAAAGTCAAAAAACAAAAACAAAAAATAAAAAATAAATAAGAAAAAACGCCCATGTCCTCAGAAGCGAACACACACGTAAGTCCCGCCCACATATGTAAACGCCGTTCAAACCACACATGTGAGTTATTGCTGCGTGCGTTAGAACGAGTGCAGCAATTCTAGCACTAGACCCCCTCTGTAATGCAAAAATGGTAACGTGTAAAAAAAATTTAAGCATCGCCTAGGGAGATTTTTAATTACTGAAGTTTGGTGTCATGCCATGTGTGTGCGCAATTTTAAAGCGTGACGTGTTAGGTATCTATTTACTCAGCATAACAACATCTTTCACATTATACCAAAAAATTGGCCGTAACTTTACTGTTTTGTAATATTTTTAGCAAACAAAAGGCGTTTGAAAATTTATTGCGCAAATACCGAGCGAGATAAAAATTTGCAATGACCGCCATCTTATTCCCTAGGGTGTCTGCTCCAAAAAAGTATATAATGTTTGGTGTTTTGAAGTAATTTTATAGCCATAAATTTATGATTTTTACATGAAGGAGAGAAGTGCCAGAATAGGCCCAGTGCTGAAGTGGGTAAAATATCCATTTTTTTTTTTTTAACTCGGTCTTTTGTATTTATAGAAAAAAAATTAAAATAAAACACAAAGGTGATCAAATAGCACCAAAAGCAAGCTCTATTTGTGTGCCAACAAATAAAACATTTTCATTGGGTTACAGTGTTGTATGAGCGCGCAATTGTCATTAAAAGTGCATCAGCGCTGAAATGTGAAACTTGGTCTGGGCAGTGCGCAAGTGGTTAATATAAGGCTACATGCACACGGACGTTTTTCCAACCGCTTGTTTGAGCGTTTTTTGCAGCTTAAAAACATCTCTCCATGTTAGCCTATGGCCTCATGGCCACCATGGCGTTTTGGAGCTGTAAATGGCATAAGCGTTTTTAGGCCCCATGTAGATGGGACGCTGGTGCAAAGTGTTCTGAACTAAGGTTGAATGTGGCGTTTAGAAAGGCGCACTTTGTGGCGTTTGCATGCCGTGTTTTACCACATTTGCATGTATATGATAAGGAGCCGCCCTAAGCTCCAAAAACAGTATTATTTACGATTTTAGCTATTTAGTGAGACCAGAGTGATATGAGCAGCTGAGAGCAGCAGTGTAGTTGTATTTAGGCTGGGTTCACACTAGTGCGACACGACATCTGTCCTACTTTGGATCCGACTTTGCCCTGCGACATGAAGCCGACATATGTCCGACTTTCAATGAACGGGGATCCGACTTGGATCCCCGACAATAGCAGGCACTGTGTTTGGTATGAATCTTGAGGGGGAACTCCAGGCCAAATTTTAAATAAAAAACCGGCATGGGTTCCCCCTCCAGGAGCATACCAGGCCCTTGGGTCTGGTCTGGATTTGGAGAGGAACCCCTAAGCCGAAACCCCCCAAAATTCAAACCAGACCCTTATCCGAGCACACAACCTGGCAGGCCGCAGGGGAAGAGGGGGGGACGAGAGAGCGGCCCCCCTCCCTCCTGAACCGTACCAGACCGCATGCCCTCAACATGGGGGGTTTGGTGCTCTGGGGCAGGGGGGCGACCTGCGGCCCCCCCACCCTAGAGCACCCTGCCCCCAAGTTGATGAGGACAAGGGCCTCTTCCCAACAACCCTGGCCGTTGGTTGTCGGGGTCTGCGGGCGGGGGGCTTATCGGAATCAGGGCGCCCCCTTTAAAAAGGGGGCCCCCAGATGCCGGCCCCCCACCCTATGTGAATGAGTATGGGGTACATCGTACCCCTACCCATTCACCTGGTGGAAAAAAATTGCAATAAAAAAAACACACAGCTTTTTAAAGTATTTTATTGCACAGCTCCGGGGGTCTTCTTCTGACTTCGGGGGTCTCCGGTGTCGTCGCCACCGCTCTCCGGTTTTCTTCTGCCGGGCCACCGTTACTTCTTTAGCTCTTTTGCTAGCGGAGGCCCGGTCTTCTCCGTCGCCTTCTCCCCTCTTCTCCTCTCCGGTTCTTCCTTTCTTCTGCCGGGCCTCCGCTAACTTCTTTTAGCTCTTTTGCTAGCGGAGGCTCCGGTCTTCTCCGTCGCCTTCTTCTCCCGCTATCCGGTTCTTCTCCTGGTTCTTCTCCCACTTCTTTCTTCTGCCGGCCCCTCCACTAACTTCTTTAGCTCTTTTGCTAGTGGAGGGGCCGGTCTTCTCCGTCATCGCCGTCGGCGTCTTCTTCTCTCTTCTCTCTTCTCCTCCTCGATGTTGACTCGTCGCTACCTCTCGCAGTAATGCAGTAAGTCTTTATTCCTCTATACCCCATACTTTGGGTCTGCAGGCTGTCTCTCACTTTCTACAGAGATCGGATCGGTTTTCTCCTATTTTACAGGAGTTCATCATCATGTGTTTGGAATATTTGCTCACTCATAACTTTTTTATGTTTGATGGGGACTATTACCTCCAAAAATGCGGAGCCTCGATGGGAGCTAAGTTCTCTCCATCCCTGGCCAATCTCTACATGGGATGGTGGGAAAGACTCTGCATTTTTGGACCTCATAGTCCCCGTCGCAAAGATACTTTATTTTTTTGCAGATTTATAGACGATCTCTTGTTTATAGTGAACGATCCATCATGTGATCTAGAAAGATGGCTAGCATACATGAATGATAATGCACTCAATCTACGCTTCACTGGTACACTCAACAAAAACACTATTGAATTTTTAGATGTTAAGTTGTCAGGCGAACACAATGTCATCTTTTCCAGCTTATACAGAAAACCTAATGCAGGGAACGCGTTGTTGAGAGCAGACTCTAGTCATCCCACACATACCATCAATAGTATCCCCATTGGGCAGTTCCTGAGGCTAAGGAGATTGTGCAGTAGGAATACTGATTTTGAAAATGAAGCCAAAGCTATGTCCAGTTGATTTGAAGAAAGGGGATATCCCATATCTGCTATAGAAAAGGGATTATCTATTGCCAGGAATGCATCTCGCGATTCCTTGTTGTCCAAAAAAGTAGACCACGCATATGGAGAGGACAGGAATAAAGATAGAGATAGGATCAGAGAGGTTAACAAAAAGAAAAGAAAAAGCAAGTACAGATCTAAAAATAAAAATAATATTGACAAGTGTATCCCTACGTTCTCCACCCCCTATAGTGATGAATTCCAGAATGTCAAACGTATAATCATGAAATATTTACCCATACTAACACATGATCCAATATATGATAAAATACTACAGAAGGGCATCCGTACGGTTTCCAGAAGAGCACCATCTCTTGGAAACCTACTATCTCCTAGCCTTTTTTCTAGTAAGAACACCACGAAACATTGGTTATCATTTAAAGGGACATTTAAATGTGGGGGAACACACTGTGTTTATAGAGAGTCCCAGAGCAGAGACAGCAAAAGAATGAGCGCAGGGACGGCATGACAAGTGGGACAGGCAACAGCTTAGTTAGGCTGTGTTGCTTTAAGGAAAGGGGAGTGGTTTAGGGGCCGGGAGGAAGGTCAGCAGAAGTTTAGTGTGGGGAGGAAGTGACGATTTCAGCATTCTTCTAGGACACACGAGGAAGAAGCTTGCTGGGAAGCCTCCTCTGCTGTGATGGCTGGGCTAATGGAGCAACTGAGGGCAGTGCTATTAGAACAGGGCGCCGAGTGGTTACAGGAACAGGTCAGCAGTCATGGAGGAGCAGGCAGCGGTAGCCCCTGGGGGGGGTAATACAGCGGCACGCGCTAGGCGGTCCAGGCCGCCTGAGCGGTACAGCCCTGATGCATCCCCAGGTCCGGAGAGTTCCGTTCGGAGACCCAATAGGGGCCCTCCGGCTGCATCCCCGCGCCGCACTCAGCCTGTGTCAGCGGGGGGGGGGGCCGGGAGGAATCCGCGCCGAGGACGGAGCTCGGCGGTGGGGGAGACTAGCGGCTCTGTGGCCCCCTCCCCCCCGCGTGTCGGAGATGCGGTGACATCGCGGCCGAGACTGCGAGGGACGGTCGGAGCAGTCGTGCGGCCCAGCGCGGAGGACCCAGTTCACGGGCCGGTGGCCTTTAGGCGGTGGCGGCCAGGGGTCCGGTTGTGGCGGCAGGACGATCGGTGAGGGGTGCAGTGTCGATGAGGGTGAATGGAGGAGGGCGAGCGGATGACACCCGTGCCAGGGGGCGGACCCGGAGTCCATCGGTGGAGGTCGCGAGTGGGTCGGGCGTGCCAGGATCGAGGGGATGGGACGGGACGCACAGCCACGCCGGCCCTTGCCCACCGGGTCGCGTCCGCACGGGGGGCAGCCAGCGCATGTGTCAGCAGAAGCGGATGACGACAGGTCGGAGGGTGAGCTGTCCGGGTCGGATGGTGGCGAGGACTCGGGACAACAGGCGGCGATGGAGTCCAGTTCGGCGGCTCGTGGACCCAGTCCAAGGCAGCCCGGTAAGTCTAATTCTACAGCTAATATTTGTACACTTTTACAGGATTTATTGGGTCAAAGTAGTGTTGGGGGGGGTTCAGTTACAAGTGGGTCCCCGGGGGTGCTTTCTTCCCCGGTAAGGCAGGGGGCTGCGGGGGAGGCGCAGGATTTGTGGTCAGGGTTAAGAGAGTTGGTCAGGCGGTTTGAGCCAGGCAGTGGCGACTCGGTGTCTCCCACGGGGGCGTGGGTTCGGCAAGGGGGTTCATCTCAGGCAGTTGTGGCGGGCGGGGGGCCGGCGACGGCTCCATTAGCCACTAGTGTACCTGTGGGTGGGGTGACAGGAACGGTGCAGGCCCTCTTACCGGGGGAGGTTACCGCGGCGGGCGGGCAGGATGCTTCGGGGGAGAAGAAAAAGGAGGCGGTCAGGCTTGCGGATGCCGCGAAAAATTAGATGTATATTTGTTTTGAGGCGCCGTTGGGAGCTCACCTCAAGGCGGACGTCAGAGAAAAGATCTGGAAGGGTGAGTATGTGGAGATCTTTATGTTGCTCCCCTTAGAGAAATTCAACCTGGATAGGGTGAAGCCGGAGGAGAGCAAGAAGGAGGACGAGGAAAAGCGTCGTTATCGTCTTATTCCCCGCACATTTACCAATTGGCTGCAAGTATTTGCGATCATGGCCTGTGTGATAGGGGAAAAGGCCCCGGAACATTGTTCTGGGCTGTTCATTTACTTGGAGGCCGTTTGCGAAGCATACAGGACGTATGGGGGGGTAGCTTGGTTACGGTACGATGAGCAGTTCCGGCAAAGGATGGCCATCAGACCAGGGCTGCGATGGGATCACAAGGACATCAACTTGTGGATGAGACTGATGACGGCATCTCGTGCCTCCAATCAGTTTTTTCAGGGGGGGGGGGGGCGGAGGTGCCGCGGCCTCAGGACAACCGACCGAGAAAAAATGGGGCTACTGCTGGCAATTTAACGAAGGCACGTGTAAGTACGGCGCAAGCTGTCGCTTCAAGCACGTGTGTTCAGGTTGCGGGGGCAGCCATGCCTTTTTCCAAATGCTTCAAGCGCAGCAAGGGCCGTGCCGGAGATTCTGCGGGTAAAGGGAATGACGCCAATTCGGGTGGAAAGGATGCTTCCCTTTCTCAATAGATATCCCGATAGGGGTGCCGCTAGGTTGTTAGAGGAGGGCTTCGCCAGTGGGTTCAAGATTCCTTGTTCGCCCTTTGCCGTTCCCCCGGCGGCCAGGAACCTCCGGTCCGCCCTGCTGCAGCCCTTGGTCGTTTCAGAGAAATTGGCTAAAGACGTGCAGTTGTGGCGTATGGCTGGGCCGTTCACGGAGGTTCCAATGATGGATTTGGTGGTGTCCCCCTTGGGGGTTGTCCCCAAGAAGGAACCGAATAAATTTTGCTTGATTCACCACCTTTCCTTTCCCAAGGGTGGGTCGGTCAGTGATGCTATTGCGCCGGAGGACTGCACGGTATCGTACACTTCCTTCGACGCTGCGGTGGCATGGGTTCGTAGGTGTGGTCGTGGGGCGCTCTGGGCTAAGGCTGATATTGAATCGGCATTTAGGTTGCTCCCGGTACACCCGGACAGTTTCCGTTTTTTTGGGCTGTAAATGGGAGGGAGCTTACTATGTGGACCGTTGTTTGCCCATGGGATGCTCTATCTCTTGCGCGCTATTCGAGACTTTCAGCTCGTTCCTGGAATGGGTGGTCAGAGATGCGTCGGGCATCAGTTCGATCATCCACTATTTCTTGTGCGTGGGTCCGGCGGAGTCTAACGTTTGCTCCGTCCTGTTGGGGACGTTGCAATACGTGGCTGACCGTTTCGGGGTCCCTTTGGCCCATGAGAAGACGGAGGGTCCCACGTCGTCCATTGTATTCTTGGGCATAGTGCTGGATTCCTTGAAGATGTAAGGTAGACTACCGGAGGATAAGCTGAAGGCTTTGAAGGCGGAAGTGCGGGGCGTCATTAGGCGGCGTAAGATTCAGCTGCGACAGATGCAGTCACTACTAGGTAAGTTGTGTTTCGCTTGCCGGATAATGCCGATGGGTAGAGTTTTTTTAGCCGCAGGCTGTCGGCTGCGATGGCTAGGGTGCGGATTCCTTCTCATTTTGTGAGTCTGAATGGTGAGCTGCGGGAAGACTTGGAAGTGTGGCATGAATTCCTTCTTTCAACGGGCGGGCGTTGTGGATGGCCGGGCCCGTCAGTAATTTCGATTTGGAATTGTTTACGGATGCGGCAGGCTCTACGGGGTATGGGGCGTTCTGTCAGAGCAAATGGAGCGCGGCTCCTTGGCCCAAAGAGTGGGAGGAGGCGGGTTTCTTGAAGAACCTAGTACTGCTGGAGCTTTTCCCAATCGTAGTGGCGTTAGAACTTTGGGGGGATTCCTTCCGGAATCTCAAGGTGCGTTTGAACTGCGACAACATGGGGGTAGTCCAAGTGGTGAATCGTGTGTCGGCTGCATCGCAGCCGGTGGTGCATTTGCTACGACATTTGGTCCTGCGCTGCTTGCATTTGAATGTATTCGTTTATGCAGTACATCTTCCTGGTGTGGATAACACTCTGGCTGATGCTTTGTCTCGTTTTCAGTGGGACAGGTGCCGGGAGTTGGCACCAGCAGCGGAGCAACGCGGGGTTACCCGTCCCAGCTGGATGTGGAACATAGCTTTGGCAGCGCGGTCCAGTGGATTAAACGGTCAGTGAGTGGGGGCACATGGAATGCCCACGCTAAGGTTTGGCAGGAATGGCGGTCATTTGTGCAAGGGCTTGGAGTTTCCCCGGTGGGGCGGAACGCGGGTGTGGCCCTGCTTTATTTTCTTACCTTGAAGATGGAGCGAGGCGTTTCCGTGTCCCCGGTGGATCGGGCACTAGCGGGTTTGGCTTTCCTTTTCAAATGGTATGGTTGCAGGGACTACACAAAAGAATTTTGGGTGAGACAGACGGTGAAGGGGTACAGGAAAGGCCGGAAGGCGGCGGACAGCCACCGGCCGGTTTCGTTTGTGATGTTGCAGAACTTGTTCCTGCATTTGCACGCTGTGGGCAGTTCGGAATATGAGTGTCACTTGTTCCAGGCAGCATTCGCGCTTGCTTTTTTTGGGGCCCTGAAGGTGGGAGAGCTGGTCAGTTCTTCCAGACAGGCGCAAGGGGGTTTGTTGGTTCAGGACGTGGAGTGTTCAGAAGACTCGGTGGGAATTTGGGTGAGTAAGTCCAAAACGGACCAAGGTGGAAAGGGGATGCAAAGCCTGTTGTTTCGCATTCCTGATGCGTCAATCTGTTCTATACGGGCGGTGGAATTCTTTTGTTCTATGCATCCTGGACTTGGGGGTTCTTTTCTGATGCATGAGGATGGGTCGGCACTGTCTAGGTTTCAATTTATAGCGGTGTTCAAAAAATGTTTGTTGGCGGCGGGGTATGATCCGAAGGGTTATGCCTCGCATTCCTTTCGTATTGGGGCAGCCACAGGGGCGGCAAGGGCGGGCCTGATGGCAGACGCAGTAAAGCGGATTGGGCGGTGGCTTCATATTCGCCCACATCTGATACATGAGTAAGGGATACTGGTTGGGGGCTATGTTCGGGCTGTGTGGTAAAATGGCGGATGTATAAAAAAAAAAAAAAAATGGTTTAGGTTATTTTCAATGTTTTTCAGGTGGTGAGCCCATATTGGTTTGGATTCTGGGTCACTCGTACGTGTTCTGGGGGGCAAGACGAGCCGATATTCGGCCCAATGGAAGGCAGTTGGGGATTCCTCTACGAGAAGCTCAGGTCCGATGGATTGGGGTGCCGGGCATGGTCTGGAGTGGGGTTATGCCAGAAATACAGATGTTTGCATGCCGTGATAGGGCGCCGGATATCCTGGTGCTGCATGCGGGGGGGAATGACATGGGGGCCAGGTCCATGCACCAGCTCATCCGGGATGTTAAATATGATGTTTTAAGGTTGCGCACTGCTTACCTGGGAATGATTGTCATTTGGTTGGATATGGTGGGCAGAACGGCATGGCGTTGGGCCTGGTCGTTGGAAAAAGTCAACAAGGCCCGGGTAAAAGTTAATAAGGAAGTGGGGAGATTCTTTGTACGGAATGGCGGCCTTGTGGTGCGCCACCGAGAATTGGAGGTGGACACTTGGCGGTACCTAAGGGGTGACGGTGTCCACTTGACTTCCGTTGGCCTTGATCTTTGGGCCCTGGGGTTGCAGGAGGGAATTCAGCGGGCCCTGAGGGTGTGGAGGTGCGCGCAAGGGTAAGGCTTTACCCCTTGCGAGCTGTGGCGGTGTTTGGTTGCTGGAAAAGGAGGTAAAAGTGGAAGTTCTGGAAAAAAGGTGGTACCCATAGGTGGTATGGGGTTTATTGGGTACCTTCCGGTCAACAAGGGTTAACCAGGAAGGGGGAAAATGTTAGGGCACTGCGGACATGTGTACCGCCTCCGAGTCGGTGTCTTGCGACTGGAGGCCTAGGGGATATAGTTTGGTCCCAGTGTCCAAGTTGGAGTTGTGGTCTCTAAGACCACCAGGGTATTGGAAAATGTTAAATGTTATTTAAATGGTTATTTATTTTTATATATAAGAATTTGTTAAATAAATAGGCCGCAAGGCCAATTTTACTCCACAACCTTGTCAGTCGTTATTGGTAAGATGGGTATGTGGGGTTGGGGGCAGAGATGTAGAGGGTAAGGCAGTGCGGAAGATCGGTCCTTAACATGTCAAGAGAGTCCCGGAGCAGAGACAGCAAAAGAATGAGCGCAGGGACGGCATGACAAGTGGGACAGGCAACAGCTTAGTTAGGCTGTGTTGTTTTAAGGAAAGGGGAGTGGTTTAGGGGCCGGGAGGAAGGTCAGCAGAAGTTTAGTGTGGGGAGGAAGTGACGATTTCAGCATTCTTCTAGGACACACGAGGAAGAAGCTACCCACCCACCCTCCCCAGGTGGTAAAAAGGGGGGGTGTGTAGTGGGGAAAGTCAGTATGGTGGTGGCGGTGTTTGGTTGCTGGAAAAGGAGGTAAAAGTGGAAGTTCTGGAAAAAAGGTGGTACCCATAGGTGGTATGGGGTTTATTGGGTACCTTCCGGTCAACAAGGGTTAACCAGGAAGGGGGAAAATGTTAGGGCACTGCGGACATGTGTACCGCCTCCGAGTCAGTGTCTTGAGACTGGAGGCCTAGGGGATATAGTTTGGTCCCAGTGTCCAAGTTGGAGTTGTGGTCTCTAAGACCACCAGGGTATTGGAAAATGTTAAATGTTATTTAAATGGTTATTTATTTTTATATATAAGAATTTGTTAAATAAATAGGCCGCAAGGCCAATTTTACTCCACAACCTTGTCAGTCGTTATTGGTAAGATGGGTATGTGGGGTTGGGGGCAGAGATGTAGAGGGTAAGGCAGTGCGGAAGATCGGTCCTTAACATGTCATGTCCATTTATACAGAAAGGCGACACCATTACATCCATGTCGACTGGCAAAATACATACGATAGATTCTTTCATCAATTGTAACACTAGCTACATCATATATGCCATCACATGTACACAGTGTTCCATACAATATATTGGGAGAACCACCAGACGCCTCAAAGATCGGTTATACGATCATCTTTACAATATTGACAAGGACCACATGACCAATGTAGCACGACATTGGAATGAGGTGCATCACAAAAATATCTCCAGCCTCACTATACAGGGAGTGGAAAGGATTACCAGACCCGTTAGAGGTGGGGACAAATTTAATACACTATGTAGACAAGAAGTTCGGTGGATCTTCCTATTAGACACTAGACGCCCCACAGGGTTAAATTATGAATGGGATGTATCACATTTTTACTAAATTACTTGTGAAGATGCATCCCATATGGATAGCATATAAGTCACCATGATAATTTGCCCCATTGCTATAACAATCTACCTATTTAGTGTTGGCTTTTCCTTACATCATTTGCCCTTATAATTTGAACTAAACATCTTCTGTTATTCATTTCCATCATTCACAATTCCAGTTGCGAAATCATGCATTATTGCATTCGCATTTTGCACTTTTTATGGCTCACACATGCATATTTTTGGGCACATAGCTTTGATCCTTTTTGCCCATAATTTGCTTTCAAGTCTCTCGCACAGAGGACCTTTTTTTGAGACTTACAACATAACTTGTGAAGTTGTGCTCTATTGCATTGGAATCTTGCAAATTTAATATATATCTTGTCCTTTGGTGCGTTAGACTTGAAATATGAGCCATTCAAGTGCCTGGTTATATTGTCCGTGTCTGCACAGTGTCCTGTCCCTTTTCTTCATGAGCATCAGTGGTGTTTTTCTTGTCCTCTATATAGAGGATTTTTGGAGATCTATCATTGTGAGGCTAAGCACCACTGTATTTGATTTACCTCTGTTCACATCTACTCTTTCTTTGTGTATACATATTTGCACATATTTTTTCAAACCAATGATTTGTCGCTGTTTTTGTATGGGCATAACTCCAATGTTATATATTTATATATCCTTCTATAGGACAACAAAATCTTTTTAGATTTTTCAAATTATATATTTTTTATTTTTACAAATGCCCATACACCACGACGACAACCTTCGAGCTATCGTCGACAACTAGCCCTCTGCCCAACAGTAATCCTGTTTTCCTGTTTTCAATATATTTGAAATTCCGTGATTATGAGTATCGGCTTCTAGTACTCAGGTACTATAGTGTCTATGCACATGTTCGGTCACCATGTACACTTTTTATATGTTCATATATTATTTAATTTCTAATTTTGGATAAGTGCGGTGATTGACATGTGCATACACACTATTTTAACAGATTCCTTTGACAATTAAGGTTAATATCATGATATTATTATTATTAGAATATTGGGTTTACATCTTAAACCGCAGAGATGAGGGTACATCTATGCAAAGATGTACATTCGTCATCTTGCTAGATAGTATTGTGTGTGGTTAATACCATGTTTTAACATGGACTTGAACACATGAATTTCCTTACACACACTTTCATGTACCCCCTTGCATGATTTTATTGTATATTATCGTGTATATCTTTGTACATTCTTATGTTCATTCATTACATATTTTTCATTTATGTTCTATGTTTAAAGTTGAAAGTTCAAGGTTCATGTGTACATACAGGAGAGCAATATGTCTTCTTTAATGCATATATTCACACATGAATTTTATTGAATTTTATTGATTTATCCATGTTTATTTTATTTTGTTTTATGGCACATTGTATTATATCCATAGACCCATTACAAGGTGGATTACATCATGTTATATAGCACATTTATAGACATTTATACATGGATATTTCTTTACACTTTACACATATATTTAACCACTTGTCCCCCGCCCACTGTCAATTGACGGCGGGCGGAGGATACTCTCGTTCTGGGAGGACGTCATATGACGTCCTCCCTTTAAAATGAGCTAGGAGGCGCGCGCTTGCCGCCAGCGGCGCGCGCGTGCGCCCGCCACGTTCACAAGGCCCGGGTGCGCGTGCCCGACGGCCGCGATTGCCGCCGGGCACCCGCGATTGCCCGGGAAACGAGCAGGAAAGTGGATCTCTGTGTGTAAACACAGAGATCCACGTCCTGTGAGGGAGAGGGGACCGATGGTGTGTCCCTTGTACATAGGGACAACCATCGGTCACCTCCCCCCACAGTAAGAACACATTGAGGGAACATATTTAACCCCTTCCCGCCCCCTAGTGGTTAACCCCTTCCCTGACAATCACATTTATACAGTAATCAATGCATTTTTATAGCAGGGATCGCTGTATAAATGTGAATGGTCCCAAAAATGTGTCAAAAGTGTCCAATGTGTCCGCCGCAATATCGCAGTCACAATAAAAAATCGCAGATCGCCGCCATTACTAATAAAAAAATAAAAATGCTATAAATCTATCCCCTATTTTGTACACGCTATAACTTTTGCGCAAACCAATCAATACGCGCTTATTGCGATTTTTTTTTTTTTTTACCAAAAATATGTAGAAGAATACGTATCGGCCTAAACTGAGGAAAATTTTATTTAAAAAAAAAAATGGGTATTTATTATAGCAAAAAGTAAAAAATAGTGTTTTTTTTTCCAAACTGGACGCTCTTCTTTTGTTTATAGCGCAAAAAATAAAAACCGCAGAGGTGATCAAATACCACCAAAAGAAAGCTCTATTTGTGGGAAAAAAAGGACACAAATTTCGTTTGGGAGCCACGTCGCACGACCGCGCAATTGTCATTCAAAGTGTGACAGCGCTGAAAGCTGAAAAATGGCTTGAGCAGGAAGGGGGTTTTCGTGCACAGTAGGGAAGTGGATATATATTTTTTCATGATCACATATAATTTATTTATTCACATTTACTATTCTTTACACCTTCCTACGTTGTTGTCATATAGTCTGTTTGGCAGTAGCACTCAATGTGCACATTTTTGTGCATTTAAATCTTATTAATTCATTTATTATTATTATAGTTTTTGGAGTATTTGTAAATCACTATTATCATTATTTTTATTTACTCGTATATCACATAATAACTTTTCTATTTGTTCATTTTTTTTATATTGAACACAATCAATCAATATTCATATTTACCACTGTCACATTTACTCACTTCACATAAACATATACACACACTTTGGTGCATCCATATTTAAGTACTAAGTGTTTAGTTTATAATTCACACATATTTTGTATTTCTATGAATGGTTTTCAAAAGAGTGCTCTTCCCTCCCCCCCCCTCTCCTTTCTTGGGAGTGTCGGAATCAATTATAAACTTATCCGGGTCAGCTGTGTTTTCAGCACTGATTGGTGTGAAGTCATTTTATTTCTTATTTATACTTCTATTGATTCCTATACACCCTAGCTATGAGTAAGCGTCAATTCGTGACGTGAAACGCGTTAGCCATCCTTCCCTGCATGCATACTACCTTGATTTGTTGTTTTGGATTTATGGATTTATTTTGAATTTTGATTTTTTACCTGATATTTTGGAATAAATAACTGTCTATACAGAGTGCGACAGTCCAGGGTTTCTTTTTCTTCCTCCTGCCCCAGGGGACATGTATCAATGCAAAAAAAAGTTTTAAAAACTGCCTTTTTTTTAGGAGCAGTGATTTTAATAATGCTTAAAGTGAAACAATAAAAGTGAAATATTCCTTTAAATTTCGTACCTAGGGGGTGTGTATGATATGCATGTAAAGTGGCGCATGTTTCCGGTGCTTAGAACTTCCTTCACTGTGTTATTCATGTATAGACCCGCCCCTTCTCACGTTCCGCATCTGGTCCGCTGAGCGGACCTGATGGGGAACTTTAGAAGGGGCGGGTCTATACATTTAAAACACTGCGGAGGAAGTTCCCCATCAGGTCCGCTCAGGCACAACCAATGACGGACAGCGCTGGACATCGGGATCGCTGCGGAACACTGGGTTTCATCGCTGGAATGTTTTTTTTGTTTGTTTTTTTTTAATAAAGGACTTTTCCACGGTGTTGGTGTGTTTTTATTTACATTTTTTTACACTTTCTTCGTGAAATGGTAGGGGTACAATGTACCCCTTACCAATTCACATAGGAGGGGGGCTGGGATCTGGGGGTCCCCTTTGTTAAAGGGGTCTTCCAGATTCCGATAAGCCCCCTGCCCGCAGACCCCCACAACCACCGGGCAAGGGTTGTGGGGATGAGGCCCTTGTCCCCATCAACATGGGGACATCCTCCCCATGTTGAGGGCATGTGGCCTGGTACGGTTCAGGAGGGAGGGGGGCCGCTCTCTCATCCCCCCCTCTTCCCCTGCGGCCGGCCAGGTTGCGTGCTCGGATAAGGGTCTGGTATGTATTTTTGGGGGGACTCCACGCCATTTAAAAAAAAATTGGGGTGGAGTTCCCCTTAAAATCCATGCCAGATCTGAAGGGCCTGGTATGGATATTTAGGGGGAACCGCACGCCATTTTTTTTTAATTTGCGGCTGGGTTCCCCTTAATATCCATTCCAGACCTGAAGGGCCTGGTAATTGAATTTGGGGGACCCCCACGTTTTTTTTTTTTATCAATGACTTCTCTATGTATTGATAAAAGCCGACAATTCATTAATAGCCGCAAGTGAGTTTTAAATGACTTTTTTTCCTTCAAAAATGACACTTTGTTCAGGGACAGTTCTAAGCACGGGAAACATGCGCCACTTTACATGCATATCATACACACCCCCCAGGTACGAAATTTAAAGGAAAATTTCACTTTTATTTTTTCATTTTAAGCATTATTAAAATCACCGCTCCCGTAAAAACGTCTATTTTTTAAACTTTTTTTTGCATTGATACATGTCCCCTGGGGCAGGACCCGGGTCCCCAAACACTTTTTAGGACAATAAATTGCATATAAGCCTTTATAATTAGCACTTTAGATTTCGAACGCTCGAGTCCATTGTATTTAATAGGGTTCTAAAGTTCACACGAACATTCTGTCTGTTCGCAGGTTCTGGTGCGAACCGAACAGGGGGGTGTTCGGCTCATCCCTGGCTGCAATATAATACATTTGCTTTTGTGTTTAACCACTTAAGCCCCGGACCATTATCCATTATGCAGGTTAAGGACCAGAGGTGTTTTCAGAATTTGGCACTGCGCTGCTTTAACTGGAAATTGTGCGGACATGCAATGTTGTACCCAAATGAAATTTGCGTCCTTTTCTTCCCACAAATAGAGCTTTCTTTTAATGGTATTTGATTGCCTCTGCGATTTTTTATTTTTTTTTGCGATATAAACGGAAAAAGACTGAAAATTTTGAAAAAAAATGATATTTTCTACTTCCCTGGTGCCTCCATGGCAGCATACCTGTGACAAGCTCCGTCTTGGCTCCTCCCTCAGGACTAGTGAATATTATAAAAGAGTTGGTTAGCACAGCCCCAGCATTCTCCTTTTTTTCCTCATACCTCATGGCAGTGAATTCTGGTCGAACGTCCTTACCTTCTGCATTCGGCAGCTTCCGTCCGGGTTCAAGCCTCTCCCGGACGTGGTCCCTTCTCTTGGGCAGCTAAACGCGCTTATAAGGTTGGGAGTCCCTTCTGTAGGATCTTTTGGGACAAGCAGTTTGTCTCTTAACTAAGAGCTCTACCTGCAGCACATCTTCCAGGCATTAGCTCACACATGGCAACAGAGGCAGCAGCTATTTCTGCATTTCTTTTTTTTTTCTTCCCTTTTTTCCTTCCTTTTAGCTTTTCCTTTCTGGCTGTTTTCTTAGTGTTTCCCATTTCCTTTATGCCCCCTGTCTCCCCCTCGCCCTCTATCACCTCCTCGTCCCCCTTAGGGATCGCGCGTGCTCACCCCCAGCCTTTTTATTTACTTACGGCGTCTTTTGCCGCGTTCTGCGCATGCGCCGACACCCGGGTCCTAGAGCCGCCGGTTCGCGCATGCGCGGTAAGCGCGGAAGCCTCGGCGGCCATCTTAGGTTGGGGAAAAATGTTGTTTTCTTGCCCTTAACCCTAAATTACAGGGCAGAGGCGTTTTCCTCTATCCACCTGGTCCCATTTATCTCCCTGGCTGCCTGAGATCTACTTAACAGAAAGCTCCAGGGAAGAATACCTGTCTTTTCAGGTAAGTAAAAATATATATGTATATTAATTATAGTATATGCAGGTGTGCAAGTAAAACTCAAAGATAAAAAAATTACAATTTTTTTTTTTTTTTAAAGTGGGAAAAATTGTTTCATTTTTTTTTTTATATATGCATGTGTGCGAGAACCTCACCCCCCCCCCCCCCCCAAAAAAAAATATTTTTTTTTATTTTATATAATTTATATTTAAAAAAAAAAAACACGGAGATTTTGTTTCTCTTAGCCAGATTAGGACATGGTCGTTAACCCTTCCCTGTTCCTTTCTTAGCTGCTACCTTTGCTAAGCCACTCAGCATGAGCCATTCGCCGCCCGTACAAAGATCCTACTCTACTTCTGAGGTAAGGACCTACGTCCAGGTAAGCTTACACATCTTAAAAAAAAAAAGTGCACCGAAGCTGGTACTTTTATGTATTTCAGCCCTATACGCCAGAAGACGTCTAAAAAGACCTCAAGGCGAAATGAGGACTATGATGATTCTAGTCCCAGTAGAGACAGGTTGTCCAGGCATCGGGATCATAGAAGTGGCAGGAAGTCATTGCTGAGGCGCTTTTCAGGCGCTTTCACGCAAAAAAAAACAACATATTTCCATTAAAATCCATGAATGCTTTCACACTGGAGCAGTACACTGAAAAAGAAATGCCCATCTCCATTGAAATGAATTTAAAGCGCTTCAAAAGCGCCTGAAAAGCGCTTCAAAAAGCGCTCAGTGTTTTACTGGCAGTTTTTCAAGCGCCTCAGTGTGAAAGTGGCCTAACGCTCCTGAAGCCGAGATCTCCAGGATGTCAGTCCTGTGGAGACACCCCACTTCCAGACAAAGTGATCTGTTGAAATTGCCCAGCGGACCGAAAGTCCGAAAGCCTGCAAGTGGCGGACCTACTTAGGAAAGCAGTAAATAATTCCCTCGTGGAATTGGTAGCCACAATGCTGCCGCAACATCTGGCATCTCCTACTCAGGAGCAAACGGCTGAGGCATCCATTTCCGGGCCGTCCTCAAGTGAAATCTAACGTCGGACGCCTGCTTCTTCCTCTAAACATCAAGAAGAGAATGCCATCTCAGGCGGTCTCTCTGATGACCTAGATACCTTTGGTTTTGCTTTCGCCATGGTCCAGCCTTTTGTGCAGGCGGTAAAACAAGCGATCGACTGGGAAGAGACCGACACAGAAGTCTAAGTCGTACTTCCCCTTTTTCAAACGCCAGAATACCCTCTTTCCCTCTCATGGGGGAGATCAGGGATGTGATTGAGGAATAGTGGAAAAAGACGGAGAAAAGATTCTCCATTAATCGACTGGGAAAGTTATACCCTCTCTCGGAGGCTGATTCCGCAATGCTGGAGGGCCCTCCAGTGGTTGATGCAGCTGTGGTAAGGTTGGCAAAGAACGTCACATTGCCCATGGAAGACTCAACTTTGTTTAAGGATCCACCAGACAGAAGGATGGATCTTGATCTCCCAAAAGATGGCGGGCAATGCTTGTACACCTGCGATAGCCCTAACGTCAGTGTCCAACGCCCTACGCGTCTGGACAGATGATATAGAGTTTGAAATCTAACAGGATATCCCAGGGGAGGACATCATCAGGGCCTTAGTGGAGCTAAAGCTCTCAGTAGATCTTATTGGTGAAGCCACGATCGATTCAATTCGATGCTCCGCAAGGTCAATGCTCCACACAGTTATGGCCAAACGGGCCTTGTGGCTGGAACCTTGGTCAGCAGATATTGCCTCAAAGCAGAATTGGTGCAAGATACCCTTTGACGGAAAAGCCTTGTTTGGGGAGAAATTGGACAAGGCCATCTCTCCCGTCATGGGCAGGAAATCGGGCCTATTACCCCAAGACAGGCGATCCAGGCACTCCAGGACATTCGCAGGCAAAATTGGAGAAGCACGCAGTCTACCTTCCTCAAGACCCGTAGACAGAGACTCGTGCCTATCCCTCAGGATTCTGCTAAATCCTTTTGACGCCAGGCCATCCCAAGCGATCCCTGTGAGGGCCAGACTCAAACACTTCTTGAAGATCTGGGAACAAAGTGCAGGGATTCGTGGGTAGTCTCCACAGTTAAATACGGTCACTTCTGGTCGTTTCTAGACAAACCCTCCAAAGACTTCTTCTCTCCGACAAGGGTGTCAAGGTTCCCCCAAAAAAAACGGAAGCACTACAGCGATTTCTTCTCTCCTTGCAGGAACAGCAACAGTGGTTCCAGTGTCTCCATAAGAAAGATTTTCGGTTTTTACTTCACCCTGTTTCTAGTCCCCAAGAGAAACAGAGGTAGGAGACCCGTGTTAGACGTGAAGAGGCTAAATCGCTATATCTTCCTAAAAAATTTAAAAAGGAGTCGCTATGAGCGATTATACGTGTAATCCAACCAGGGGATCGGATGTTATCAATAGACTTGCAGTATGTTTACCTGCATATACTGACACTCCCTCCTTTCCAGAAATATCCAAGGTTTGCAGTTGTGCCTGTACATCTTAAATTTTGGAGTCTCCCATTCGGCCTCTGCACGTCACCAAGAGTCTTTACGAAGACCCCAATTGCCATTATAGAATTAGGGCCTCGAGTATACCATTACTTGGATGACCTTCATCCCCGGGCGAAGGTTCCAGCCCAGTTAGTGGAACAGAATGGTACAGTATCCCTCCCACCTCAAAAGGTGACATTGACTGTTCGACAGATGAAGAAAGTCAGTGTGAGATCCTACCTGTCATACTCGAACTGTCAGAGTCTGATAGGCTGGATGTCATCATGCATCCCTAGGGTCCCTTGGGCTCATTGGCATTTGAGACATTTCCAGCATAAGTTCTTGAGGCTGTGGAACAGACGGTATCTATCCCAACCCATACACCTGATGACCCTGATGCTCAGGAGTCTACATTGGTGGATGAAGAAACACACGCCTATGAAATCACGTCCATTAGGACATGTCAACTGGATCACAATTATTACCGATGCCAGTGAAGCAGGTGGGGATCACACTGCAACCAGATCTCAGGGCAAGGAAGATGGTCCTTCCATACAACAGGCCTGGTATCAAATATCCTGGAGGTTTGCATTGCTAGCCCTAGAATTCAAGATTACAGACAAACCAGTTCTTCTCCGAATGGATAACAGGGCTGCGGTGTCTTATATACACCGAAAAGGAGGGGCGCGCAGCAGGTCCCTGCTGAAGGAAGTGAAACCATATTCTTTTGGGCAAAAAGGAATCTAAAAGACCTAAGGGCAGTCTATCTGCCCGGTCTTCTCAACTCAAGGGCCAATCGCCTATCTCGCAGGTTTGTAGATTTCAACGAATAGTCTCTGCACCCGAAAGTTTTCGACTGGTTAGTGGACCAGTGGGGTCCCCTCGGGCTGGGCCTATTTGCAACGGCATTAAATACCAAGTTTTCAAGGTTCATCTCGAGACTTCCTCATCCCCAGGCGGAGGCAGTAGATGCTCTGTCAGCCCTTGGGCATGCAATCTGGACTATGCCTTCTCTCCATGGCCTCTCATTCCAAAAAAAAAACTCCTGTTGAGGCTTATGGTAGAAACCACAACGGTGATAGCGGTCCTACCATACTGGCCAAAACGTCCCTGGTTCCCCACAGCAATGTACCTGAATACACAGCCTTCAGTCAAGGTTACAATAATACCTTTTCTCCTGTCACAGGGATGTCACACCCATCCAGATTCCCGCAGGTTAAATCTTCACATCTGACAGCTGAAAGGGAAAGATTCCAATCCCTAGGGTGTCCCAACAAAGTTATTGAAACCCTGCTCAGCGCAAGAAAGCCATCCACAAACAGTATATACGATAAGGTGTGGAACAAATTCAGGGCCTTCATGATTGGCAGAAACTGCGATCCAGATTTCCCATCATCCTCTCAAATTCTAAAAACTCTTGCAGGCAGGCTTAGACCTAGGTCTTGCTTAAGTACACTAAGGGTGCAGGTAGCGGCAATTTCAGAGGCAACCAGTAAAATATGGGCTGAGGATTCATTAATAATCCAATTTTTCAAAGCTGTCAAAAAAGATCCGACCACCAACTAAACAATCTTTTCCCACTTGAGACCTTGCTATCATCCTAGAGTCTTTAACCAATCCACCTCTTGCCTCTTCGGAGTCAGCATCGCTTTGGAATCTAACCATGAAGCTATCCTTCTTGATAGCCATAACTTCTGACAAACGGGTTTCAGAGCTCCAAGCTTTAGGAGCGGATCATAATCAAATCAAATCATATTCTTTCCTGACAAAGTAGAACTCGGAACGGTGCAAGGATTTAGCCCCAAGGTCACATCATCCTCGAACATGTCGGAGCCTCGGGCACTTCCAACATTTTCAGAACAAGACTCAGGTTCTCTTCACGAGCTGGACATTGCCTCCACTTTGAGATGCTATCTGCAGGCTACAACATCCTTCAGGGACACTATCAGGTTGTTCATAAACAAAGGCAAGGAGGCGTCAGCAAGAACGATTGCCTCATGGTTCGTTAACCTCATCCACAAGGTGTACAGGGCAAAAGGACTGGGATCCCCTTCGATAGTCAGGGCGCACTCCACCAGAACGGTTTCTGCCTCTTGGGTGGCAAGAGTGAATGTGTCAATTGAAACTATTTGCAGGACAGCGACTTTGGTCGTTCCAACATACATTTCTGAAACATTACAGAGTAGACCCAGGAGCTCTCTCATCAGGGGAGTTTGGCAGACAGGCGGTCAAATCGGCCTTTGCTTCTTCCTCTAAATGATGATAATAATCTCTTTAAAATAAACCTCTGAGCATCATCCCACCCATATCAGCTAGTTATTTGTCACAGGTATTCTGCCATGGAGGCACCAGGAAAACGGAAAATTGTATCATACTTACCAGTAATTTTCCTTTCCTGGTGCCTATCCATGGCAGCATACAATCCCACCCTCTGTATTCTATATTACGGAGAATGCTGGGGCTGTGCTAACCAACTCTTTTATAATATTCACTAGTCCTGAGGGAGGAGCCAAGGCGGAGCTTGTCACAGGTATGCTGCCATGGATAGGCACCAGGAAAGGAAAATTACTGGTAAGTATGATACAATTTTCCGTTTTTTGTTATAAGAAAAATCGAATAAACTCAATTTTAGTCATACATTTAGGCCAAAATGTATTCAGCCACATGTCTTTAGCAAAAAAAAATGTCAATAAGCGTATATTTATTGGTTTGCGCAAAAGTTATAGCGTCTACAAACTAGGGTACATTTTCTGAAATTTACACGGCTTTTAATTTATGACTGCCTATCTCATTTCTTGAGGTGCTAAAATGTCAGGGCAGTACAAACCCCCCCCCCCCCAAATGACCCAATTTTTGAAAGAAGACACCCCAAGGAAATTGCTGAGAGGCATGTTGAGCCCATTGAATATTTTTTTTTTTTTGTCCCAAGTGATTGAATAATGACAAAAAAAAAAAAATTACAAAAAGTTGTCACTAAATGATATATTGCTCACACATGCCATGGTTATATGTGAAATTGCACCCCAAAATACATTTTGCTGCTTCTCCTGAGTACGGGGATACCACATGTGTGGGACTTTTTGGGAGCCTAGCCGCGTACGGGCTCCCGAAAACCATGCACCGCCTTCAGGATTTCTAAGGGCGCAAATTTTTGATTTCACTCCTCACTACCTATCACAGTTTCGAAGGCCATAAAATGCCAAAATAGCACAAACCCCCCCCCCCCCAAATGACCCCATTTTAGAAAGTAGACACCCCAAGGAAATTGCTGAGAGGCATGTTGAGCCCATTGAATATTTTTTTTTTTGTCCCAAGTGATTGAATAATGACAAAAAAAAAAAAAAATACAAAAAGTTGTCACTAAATGATATATTGCTCACACATGCCATGGTTATATGTGGAATTCCACCCCAAAATACATTTTGCTGCTTCTCCTGAGTACGGGGATACCACATGTGTGGGACTTTTTGGGAGCCTAGCCGCGTACGGGCCCCCGAAAACCAAGCACCGCCTTAAGGATTTCTAAGGGCACAAATTTTTGATTTCACTCCTCACTACCTATCACGGTTTCAAAGGCCATAAAATGCCAAAATAGCACAAAACACCCCAAATGACCCCATTTTGGAAAGTAGACACCCCAAGCTATTTGCTGAGAGGCATGGTGAGTATTTTACAGCTCTCATTTGTTTTTGAAAATTAAGAAAGAAAATATTTTTTTTTTTTCAATTTTCAAAACTTTGTGACAAAAAGCGAGATCTGCAAAATACTCATCATACCTCTCAGCAAATAGTTTAGGGTGTCTACTTTCCAAAATGGGGTCATTTGGGGGGGTTTGTGCCATCTGGGCATTCCATGGCCTCCGAAACTGTGATAGGCAGTGAGGAGTGAAATCAAAAATGTATACCCTTAGAAAGCCTGAAGGCGGTGCTTGGTTTTTGGGGTCCCGTACGCGGCTAGGCTCCCAAAAAGTGTCACACATGTGGTATCCCCGTACTCAGTAGAAGCAACAGAATGTATTTTGGGGTGTAATTGCACATATGCCCATGGCATGTTTGAGCAATATATCATTTAGTGACAACTTTGTGCAAAAAAAAAATAGTATTTTTTCAGCAACTTGTGTCAACATATAAAATATTCCATGGACTCGACATGCCTCTCAGTATATAGCTTGGGGTGTCTGCTTTCCAAAATGGGGTCATTTGGGGGGGTTTTGAACTGTCCTGGCATTTTATACACAACATTAGGAAGCTTACATCCACTCTTCTAACCACTTGAAGACAAAGCCCTTTTTGACACTTTGTTTACATGAAAACATTTATTTTTTTTGCAAGAAAATTATGTTGAACCCCCAAACATTATAAATTTTTTTAAAGCAAAGGCCCTACAGATTAAAATGGTGGGTGTTGCATTTTTTTTTTCCACACAGTATTTGCGCAGAGATTTTTCAAACGCATTTTTTGGGGAAAAAAATACACTTTTTTTAATTTTAATGCACTAAAACACACTATATTGCCAAAATGTTTAATGAAATAAAAAAGATGATCTTAGGCCGAGTACATAGATACCAAACACGACATGCTTTAAAATTTCGCACAAACGCGCAGTGGCGACAAACTACATACATTTTTAAAAGCCTTTAGAAGCCTTTACAGGGTACCACGTTAGATTTACAGAGGAGGTCTACTGCTAAAATGACTGCCCTCGACCTGACCTTTGCGGTGATATCTCACATGCATGATGCAATTGCTGTTTACATATGATGCCAGACCGACGCTTGCGTTCGCCATTGCGCAAGAGCAGGGCGGGACAGGGGTGCTTTTGTATTTTATTTTTAAACTGTTATCTCAGGGAATGTAAATATCCCCTATGATAGCAATAGGTAGTGACAGGTACTCTTTTTTTGAAAAAACTGGGGTCTATTGGACCCTAGATCTTTCCTCTGCCCTCAAAGCATCTGACCACACCAAGATCGGTGTGATAAAATGCTTTCCCAATTTCCCAATGGCGCTTTTTATATCCCAGGGGGGACATTCCCTCCCACTGCTTGTAAAAGCAGTCCAGAGGCTAATTATCCGCTAGGATTGCTTTTACATGAAAGTCGGCCACTGGCTGAAAAGAATGATACCAAGATGATACCTAAACCCACAGGCATCAATCTGGTATAACCAAAGTCCAGCAACATACCAGTACGTTGCTGGTCCTTGTTGGACATGTATTGTAATCTTTTTTTTCATGCAGCCTGTTGGCTGAACGAAAAAAAGAGATTGATCGGTGGGTATGCCCACCATTAGAATACCTCCCTTCATCCACCCACTTCTAATGATGGGCATACATGTACCATTTATATATGCCGAAGCATGGGGGCATCCTCCTGCAAAAGTTATGCCGCACACACACATGGTCGGACTTTCCCACGGGCATGCCTCAGTCGGAATTTTGACCGTATGTACGTGGCATTAGGAGCAAAATCGCTCCTCCGCCCCTGCTGCCCCCATGCTTCGGCATATATGCTCTTTTTTTTTAACTGTGGTGGTGAAATCACCTCCTACAGCACTGGAGTCGCAGGGATCACGCCTGTCTCTGCGAACGCTGCAGTTATGTGTGTCTCTGCGAACGCTGCAGTTATGTGTGTTGTGTTTTGTAAGTGACAGTGATCGATCGATACTGCACTTGGGTGGCCTGGGCTGGACGGAGGGGCAAAACGCAGGTGCTAGCAGGTATCTGGGCTGATCCCGCTAACACTGCGTTTTTGGGAACCCTAAATTGCTGGGGACGCTAGTATAGATCTGATCAGATCAGATATTGATCTGTTCAGATACTATACCACTAAGGGAGGTGTATGCTTCAAGCGTGGGTGTTAGCATTACTGGCACTAACCTGACGCTGCCTGGGGCGACGCAGACCCTCTCTGACGCTAAAACCTAATTGATATCACCCGCCGGGCGATCAGGGGGTTAAACCTTTATTGGGTTATACACGGCGGGTGCCCTGACACTATAAAAAGCAAACTAACTAACCAGCGTCACCCGTAACACTTATATGGTGATCACTGGTGAACAGGTTAACTAGGGGCAATCAGGGGGTTAAACCTATATTAGGTAATATAAGGGGGTACCTGACGCTATAAAAACCTGCGGCGAACCTAAAAAAACTAACTGGCTACCTATCGGCATCACCGACACTAAGACAGCGATCAGAAAAACGATCGCTTAGTGACACTGGCAAAAGGGGGTGAAAGGGTTACCCCTGGGGGGGCGATCAAGGGGTTAAACCTTTATTAGGTAATATATGGGGGTACCCGACGCTATAAAAACCTGCGGCGAACCTAAAAAAAATAACTGGCTACCTATCGGCATCACCGACACTAAGACAGCGATCAGAAAAACGATCGCTTAGTGACACAGGTGAAAGGGTTACCTGGGGGGGCGATCAAGGAGTTAAACCTTTATTAGGTAATATATGGGGGTACCCGACGCTATAAAAACCTGCGGCGAACCTAAAAAAAAACTGGCTACCTATCGGCATCATCGACACTAAGACAGCGATCAGAAAAACGATCGCTTAGTGACAGCGGTGCTAGGGGGTGAAAGGGTTACCCCTGGGGGGGCGATCAAGGGGTTAAACCTTTATTAGGTAATATATGGGGGTACCCGACGCTATAAAAACCTGCGGCGAACCTAAAAAAAATAACTGGCTACCTATCGCATCACCGACACTAAGACAGCGATCAGAAAAACGATCGCTTAGTGACACGGGTGAAAGGGTTACCTGGGGGGGCGATCAAGGGGTTAAACCTTTATTAGGTAATATATGGGGGTACCCGACGCTATAAAAACCTGCGGCGATCCTAAAAAAAATAACTGGCTACCTATCGGCATCACCGACACTAAGACAGCGATCAGAAAAACGATCGCTTAGTGACAGCGGTGCTAGGGGGTGAAAGGGTTACCTGGGGGGGCGATCAAGGGGTTAAACCTTTATTAGGTAATATATGGGGGTACCCAACGCTATAAAAACCTGCGGCGAACCTAAAAAAAATAACTGGCTACCTATCGGCATCACCGACACTAAGACAGCGATCAGAAAAACGATCGCTTAGTGACACGGGTGAAAGGGTTACCTGGGGGGCGATCAAGGGGTTAAACCTTTATTAGGTAATATATGGGGGTACCCGACGCTATAAAAACCTGCGGCGAACCTAAAAAAAATAACTGGCTACCTATCGGCATCACCGACACTAAACCAGCGATCAGAAAAACGATCGCTTAGTGACGGCGGTGCTAGGGGGTGAAAGGGTTACCTGGGGGGCGATCAAGGGGTTAAACCTTTATTAGGGGGGGTTAGGGGGCTACACTGGACCTAAAACTAACTGCCCTGATACTTTTACAGTCACAAATGTCACTGATTGCAGTGATCAGTAAATAAATGGTCACTGCAATCAGTGACACTGTGACTGGGGGGTGATCTGGGGGGTGATCTGGGGGGGCCTGGGGGGCGATCATGTTCCTATGTGTGCTGTTGTTAGTGTAGTGTTTGTGCACTAACCTCTGTGTCTTCTCTCATGCGGCGCTCGGTATATGTGAGCGCCGCAGGAGAGATGACATCACTTCCTCCTGCCTGTGTAAACACTACAGAGGCAGAGGAAGCTTTTCATTCGCCGGGAGCGATCGCAAAGGGGGTGGCCAGAATCGAATGGCGGCCCCCTCATCACGGATCGCTCCCGAAGCGATCCCGGCCGCTCACTGTACCGGAGGGGGGTCCGATTGGACCCCCCACCCATACGAAAGCAGGCACGTACAGGTACGTGATTGTGCCTGTCCATGCCATTATGCCGACGTATATTTACAGTGGGCGGTCGTTAAGTGGTTAATACTGCTTTAAGAACATTTCCTATCACTTCCTGTTCCAGAAATGCACTTCGCAGGTAAAGGAAATCTGCCAAAGTAGTGTGATTTCCCTTCAGTCTAGGTTCACATTGCAGTGATTTGGCATGCGATTTGACATGTCAAATCGCATGCCAAATTGGTGACTATTGCCGGCTTCCACACTGTGGTTTTCACACTGTGAGTGACCCTCTATTGGTGAATGGATGGCCTCTTACCTCACTGCTGTGAGGTTACAGCATATATATAAATCCTGTACTGATCCGGCCTGGTACTGCCTGGATGGATCCTTAAAACAAGGGTGTATGGCGCCTCAATGTATTCACCATGAACTCCTCTCTGTGGGGTGTGTGGTCTCCAAATTGGCGTGCATACGTTTTGGCAGGGAAAGAAAGTAAAGGGATTCCCAATATGGTGTAGTATGTTTAACAAATCCTTTTTATTTTGAGCAATGAAAAAGTACTCACATTAACAACAAACGTTTTGTGCAAAACAGATACGAGCGCCGAGCTCGTCCACGTCACCTCTGGTGCCTATAGTGTCCCTACGCGTATTGTCACCGATCTCGTGACTTCATCGGGGGGAAGAAAACACCATTCAGCACCCAATCCCAGCACTTATCACTTTATTATTTCTTGCCAAATTTGGACTTTTAAATTAAAACACCGTCATATTGTATGTTCACCACTCTGGAATATATCAAGTCACTATTTTGCATGGAAAAAGTTGCACTTTGTTTTTAGTATTCATAAAAGGAATATTTGTTACCACAGCTCTGCACATTTGCACTTTACCATTGCTTCAGCATTTTCTGGTTAGAAACGTCATGTATTATTAAGTTTTTTGGATTACTTTTATATGTGAGATTCATTTTACTGTCACAGTTTTTTGCACATCTGCACTTTACCTGTACTTTAGCACTTGCTGGCTAGCAAGACACCTTACTAATACAAACAGTATATTTATTTTTTTGGGATTTATTTTACAACATCTGGATATATTCATTATTAATTGAGATTATCTTACTTATTGCACATCTTATACTCCACCATTCAGTACTTGCTGGCTAACAATGCACCTTATTAATACAATCAGTATACTAAGGTCTTGGATCAAGTTTACCTATTTTTTGCACTTGCACTTCAACATTGCTTCTGCACTTGCTGATTTCATTTAAGTTTTGGATTATTTGATGTCACAAGTCCTCCCTTCCTTTTTGCACATTTGCATTGTTCCATTGTTTATATTAGTACTGTATGTACACTATTTCTTTGGAGTACCACTTGTTTTATTGACCTAGAGTCAATTACAACAGCTCAGCACTACTTGTTATACACTATTTCTTATAAGGTTATGGTTTTTTCCTTTTTCAGTGCTGAGTAGCAGTTGTATCACTACCTTATCACCTCATAGTAGCGCGGAAATACCTTTCTTATATACATCTATGGGCTCATAGAGAGTTTTTCCTGGAACAGGTGTCCCCATTGGAAGATTTTCCCTCACCTCTTGTTCTGAGGGCAAACCTAAAATTTGGGATTTTCCCTTGCGTAGAAAAAATGTGTGAACCCTGGTTGACAGCTATGTGAATATTGTCAGAAACCATTTATACAGTAAATAGACACAATTTTCTTATTAAATTTTCTTTAGATTTACCTTCAACTATGTAGTGCAAGGGCCTGCCTGATTACATACAAATTGAAAGTGTTCAGGTTTGACCTCATATTATGTTTTTGGTAAATCTAAAGGAAAGTTGTACAAGAAAATTGTATAATGTATGGCCAACCTTCGTGTTGTGGAGAGGGAAAATGTTAAAGTTTATTACAAACGCTAACTAGATGACTTTAGGTTTGGTAATGCCTGATAACTATTATAATTTGAATTTTTATATATAAAATGCTTTCTGTTTTCACCTTTTTTGCCTCTCTTTTTTACCACTTCCTCTCCACAGGCATGCACTCCAGTATTTGCTGCACATTATTTCTCTCGAATGGCTTTGGACTTACGTCCTGATTAGTGATGAGCCGAACACCCCCGGGTTCGGTTCGCACCAGAACCCGCGAACGGACCGAAAGTTCGTACGAACATTAGAACCCTATTAAATACAATGGATGCGAACGTTCGAATTCTAAAGTGCTAATTATAACGACTATTATGCATGTTATTGTCCTAAAAAGGGTTTGGGAACCCGGGTTCTGCACCAGGGGACATGTATCAATGCAAAAAGAAGTTTTAAAAACGGTCGTTTTTCGGGAGCAGTCATTTTAATGATGCATAAAGTGAAAAAAAAAAAGTCAAATATTCCTTTAAATATCGTACCTGGGGGGTGTCTAAAGTATGCCTGTGAAGTGCCACGTGTTTCCCGTGTTTAGAACTGTCCCTGCACAAAATGACACTTCTAAAGGAAAAAAAAGCCATTTAAAACTGCTTGCGGCTTTAATGTAATGTCTGGTCCCGGTAATATGGATGAAAATCTTTAAGAAAAATGGCATAGCTACCCCATGACCCCCCCCCCCCCCTACCCCAGCCCATTACCAGCCCCTTTGGGTCTTGTATGGATATTAAGGGGAACCCCGCACATAAAATAAAAAAGGCCCTATATACTCTGAACAGCCGTATACAGGCGGTGCATACAAGACAGGGACTGTAGGTTTGTTCTTATGTAGAATCTGTTTGTAATTTTGAACAGGTACATTGTTGAAGTGTAGCTCCAGCCCAAAAATCTATTTTTAAACTTTTTGGGAAACATAGGTAAGGGTTATCACCCCTGTAACATTTGTTTTGCTGTCTGTGCCCCTGTTCAGAACATTTCACCTCACTTTCCGTCCCAATGACAACTGTTTTTGAAATGTGGTGTTTTTCTTGAAACAAGGATTGCTGATAAAGCATCAGTACAGAGGAGACACCTTTCTCCCATATTAATTCTTACAGGAGAGAATTTTCCTTCCAAGGGGTAGATTTCCTCTCACTTCCTGTTGTCTTCTTGCGTTTGCAAGTAGGAGTCGTTTGTAAGTTGGATGTTTGAAAGTAGGGACCTGCCGTATATACTCTGCAGAAATAGGCCCCTTAGTTGTTGGTGTTGGCACAACACTGTAAGCACTCACAGTTACTCTTGGTTTGTGCTGGAACGCCCTGCTGTCAACTATTATATCAGGAATTGTAATTACATATAATTGTTGAACAGTGGTAGTAAAAATTGGGCCTTTGATGGTGGTGCTGGTGCCACAACACTGTAAGCAATGACAGTTACTCTTGGTGGGTGCAGCAATGGGCCCTGCTGTGAATTATTAGATCAAGAATTGTAATTGCATGCCCCTGTTGAACAGGGGCTGAAAAATTGGGCCTTTCGTGGTGGTGGTGGTGGTGGTGGCGTTGCCACAACACTGTAAGCCCTCAGAGTTACTCTTGGTGGGTGCAGCAATGGGCCCTGCTGTGAATTATTAGATCAAGAATTGTAATTACATGCCCCTGTTGAACAGGGGCTGAAAAATTGGGCCTTAGGCACTGGTGGCACAACACTCCAACCCCTCACAGATACTGTACTTGGAGCACAGCAATGAGCCCTATGGCAAATTATTGCTAAAAAAATTGTAATTATACGCCCCTGTAAAACAGGGGCTGAAAAATTGGGCCTTAGCCACTGGTGGCGGCACCCATAAACAAAAATGATCTTCCAAGCTATCATCATCAATCGTATCATTGAGGACTCGGAGGAGGAGGATAGCCAGTCAACATAACAGCACAGGCACTCAGCATCAGTCTTGAAGGGATGTGACATGTTAAAATCAATTAGTCTGTTATATCAGCATCAGGTGTGTGGTAGCTGGTGGTGATCCAAGACTGGTTCATCTTGATGAAAGTCAGTCGATCAACCGAGTCGGTGGACAGGCGCACCCTGTGATCCGTGACAAATCCTCCAGCAGCACTGAATGTGCGTTCCGAAAGAACGCTGGATGCAGGACAGGCCAGTAGCTCAATTGCATACTGTGCAAGCTCTGGCCAGTGATCCATCCTCAAGACCCAGTAAGCCAGAGGATTTTCGGTGGGGAAGGTGTCCAAGTCTGACCTTGCCCCTAGATATTCCTGCACCATGTTTATCAGACGCTGGCGATGGTTGCTGGAACCGATCATACTTTGGGGCTGCGGACTAAAGAATTGTCTGAACGCATCGGTCAGACGGCCACCTTCCCCACCGCTCCTTCTTTGACTGGCCGAAGCCTCAGCAACTCGTTGTCCAGGACCAGGAGTTTGTAACCTCCCAGTCTCTGGGAACGCGTTGCACAGACCTTTCTGCAAGGCCTCCCGGAGTTGTCTCATCCTCTGCTCCCTCTGCGACGGTAACATAAGGTCCGCAACCTTACCCTTGTACCGTGGATCAAGGAGAGTGGCCAGCCAGTAATGGTCCCTCTCCTTAATCTGAAGAATACGAGGATCCTTCCGCAGACTTTGCAGGATCAGGGAGGCCATGCAGCGTAGGTTTGCTGAGGCATTCGGTCCGGAGTCCTCTGGGTCACTAAGGACGACATGATCCGCAGCCACCTCCTCCCAGCCACGTACAAGTCCACTGGTTTCTTGGGACTGTAAATCATCCCTAAAAGACTGCTGCTGATGATGCTGAGTGCCAGCCTCCACCTCCATGCTGACACAATCCTCCTCCTCCTCCTCCTCCTCCTCCTCCTCTTCCTGTGCGATGGGTGGGACAGAAGGAACACTGTCTGGGTAAAGGGGGCCTTGAGAGGCAAGGAAGTCCTCCTCTTCCTGCCTCTGTTCTGCCTCAAGTGCCCTGTCCATTATTCCACGCAGCGTGTGCTCCAACAGGTGGACAAGAGGTACAGTGTCACTGATGCATGCACTGTCACTGCTCACCATCCTCGTGGCCTCCTCAAATGGTGCCAGGACAGTGCATGCATCCCTGATCATGCCCCACTGGCGTGGAGAAAAAAAAACAAGCTCCCCTGACCCTGTCCTGGTGCCGTAGTCGCACAGGTACTCATTGATGGCCCTCTGCTGCGTGTGCAGCCGCTGCAGCATGGCCAACGTTGAGTTCCACCTGGTGGGCATGTCACATATAAGGCGGTTCTTGGGCAGGTTCAACTCCTTTTGCAGCTCAGCCAGGCGAGCACTGGCATTATAAGATCTGCGGAAATGCACACAGACTTTCCTGGCCTGCCTCAGGACATCCTGTAAGCCCGGGTACCTGCCCAAGAACCGCTGCACCACCAGGTTAAGAACGTGAGCCACACAGGGCACATGGGTCAGTTGTCCCTGTTGGAGGGCGGAGAGGAGGTTGGTGCCATTGTCGCAAACCACCATTCCTGGCTTAAGCTGGCGTGGCGTCAACCACCTCTCGGCCTGGCCCTGCAGAGCAGACAGGACCTCTGCCCCAGTGTGGCTTCTGTCCCCCAAACACACCAGCGCAAGCACGGCATGGCATCTTTTTGCCTGCGTACTTGCGTAGCCCCTTGAACGGCTACGGAGCACCGCTGGTTCAGAGGACAAAGCACAGGAAGAGGCCATGGAGGAAGAAGAAGAGGAGGGGGTGGAGGAGAGAGGTGTGTCACAACCAGTAGTAGCATTTTGGAGGCGTGGCGGTGGAACAACCTCCAACACTACTGCACCTTGTCCTGCATCCTTCCCAGCTGCCAAAAGAGTGACCCAATGGGCCGTGAAAGAAAGGTAACGTCCCTGTCCATGCCTGCTGGACCATGAGTCAGCGGTAATATGCACCTTACCGCTGACCGCCCTGTCCAGCGAGGCCAAGACATTGCCTTCCACATGCCGGTAGAGAGCCGGAATAGCCTTCCGTGAGAAAAAGTGGCGTTTGGGAACCTGCCACTGAGGAACCGCACATTGCACAAACTCACGGAAGGGGGCCGAGTCTACCAACTGAAAAGGCAGCAGTTGAAGCGCTAGCAATTTAGCCAAGCTAGCATTCAACCGCTGGGCATGTGGATGGCTGGGAGTGAACTTCTTTCAACGGTCCAGCAGCTGGGGCAGGGAAATTTGCCTGCTAGAATCGGACGTCGGTGTACTGCTAGCAGAGTGGCCGTAACTACTTGGCTGTGACACACCTAATTCTACACCTTCATTCCTCTCAGTGTATGTTTCAGAGAGGACTGAAGTTATAGTGGGGTTGGAGATCCCAGCTGATGCAGTGCAAGGAGAGGTCCGCTTTGTTCTTTGGTGTGGGCCTTTGAGGTAGGCTTGCCAACGAGCTGCATGGCAGGTCAACATATGTCTGGTCAGGCATGTGGTACCCAAGCGGCTGATGTTTTGGCCACGCGATATACGCTTGAGACATATGTTGCAAACAGCAGCTGTGCGATCTGATGCACTAGCCTCAAAAAAGGCCCACACCAAAGAACTTTTGGAATGACGGGCAGAGGCAGCGCCCTGCACAGGCGGAGCTCTGCGGTGTGATTCCGTCGGTGTACTGCCCTTACGCTGGCCACCAAAGGGCATCCTGCCTCGTTGGAGATGTGCCTCCTCCTCCTCCTCCTCCTCTCTCCTATTAGGCACCCACGTGGAGTCAGTGACCTCATCATCCCCTCCCTCCTCATCACTGGAGCCAATCTGGCAGTATGCTGCAGCTGCTGGAACATGACTGCCAGATTGGTGTCCTTCTTGAGCATCCCCTCTGCTCTCACGCTACTGCCTTCCTGTAGCTGGGTTTCATCATCAGACCCTTCGAAACGCTGGGCATCCTCCTGGAGCATGTACCCAACACTGTGCTCAAACAGTTCGGGGGACTCCTCAGGAGGAGGACATGGTGGGTCTAGGGAAGGAGTGACTGATGATGAGTCTGACATTGATACCAGGGAAGAGGACGCTTTGGCAGCTGCTTTGCCAGTACCCTGAGCCTGGGTGAGAGAGGATGAGGAGGAGGAGGAGGGCTTGGTCATCCACTCTACCAAGTCTTCGGCATGATGTGGCTCAACATGTCCAGCTGCCGAAAAGAAGGACAAGCGTGTCCCATGGCCATGTGCTGATGACAATGCACCGCGTCCACGACCAGCACTGTTGCCCCCAGACACAGAGCCTGCTTGCCCTCTTTTATTGCCTCCTGACTGTCTGCCTCTCCTTGTTTGCCTTCCAGACATTCTAATAGATGGCCTGCAGGGAGATGGGAAAAAAGCAATAAGGGCTACCTTCAGGTGTCCTTCTCTGTCCCTTTACTTAAGGATTTCTAAATATGGTTGAGGATAATTGCTTTCGCACAGAATAGCACAACGACAATTTCCCTGACTGTCCAAAAAACAAGGATTTCAAAGATGGTTGATGATCAATGCTTTAGCACACTATAGCACAAGGAGAATTTCCCTCACTGTCCTTCCCTGTCCCTAGAAACAAGGATTATCACAGTGAAAGAAACTGACACTCTTCCTACTTATAGTTTTCTGTCCCTAGAAAAAATGTTTTTTTAAAGACGGTTGATGATCAATGCTTTAGCACACTATAGCACAAGGAGAATTTCCCTCACTGTCCTTCCCTGTCCCTAGAAACAAGGATTATCACAGTAAAACACACTGACACTCTCCCTACCTATAGTTTTCTGTCCCTAGAAAAAATGATTTTTTAAAGATGGTTGATGATCAATGCTTTAGCACACTATAGCACAAGGAGAATTTCCCTCACTGTCCTTCCCTGTCCCTAGAAACAAGGATTATCACAGTGAAAGAAACTGACACTCTTCCTACCTATAGTTTTCTGTCCCTAGAAAAAATGTTTTTTTAAAGACGGTTGATGATCAATGCTTTAGCACACTATAGCACAAGGAGAATTTCCCTCACTGTCCTTCCCTGTCCCTAGAAACAAGGATTATCACAGTGAAAGAATCTGACACTCTTCCTACCTATAGTTTTCTGTCCCTAGAAAATTTTTTTTTTTAAAGATGGTTGATGATCAATGCTTTAGCACACTATAGCACAAGGAGAATTTCCCTCACTGTCCTTCCCTGTCCCTAGAAACAAGGATTATCACAGTGAAAGAAACTGACACTCTTCCTACCTATAGTTTTCTGTCCCTAGAAAAAATGTTTTTTTTAAAGACGGTTGATGATCAATGCTTTAGCACACTATAGCACAAGTAGAATTTCCCTCACTGTCCTTCCCTGTCCCTAGAAACAAGGATTATCACAGTGAAAGAAACTGACACTCTTCCTACCTATAGTTTTCTGTCCCTAGAAAAAATGTTTTTTTAAAGCTGATTGATGATCAATGCTTTAGCACACTATAGCACAAGGAGAATTTCCCTCACTGTCCTTCCCTGTCCCTAGAAACAAGGATTATCACAGTGAAAGAAACTGACACTCTTCCTACCTATAGTTTTCTGTCCCTAGAAAAAATGTTTTTTTAAAGCTGATTGATGATCAATGCTTTAGCACACTATAGCACAAGTAGAATTTCCCTCACTGTCCTTCCCTGTCCCTAGAAACAGGGATTATCACAGTGAAAGAAACTGACACTCTTCCTACCTATAGTTTTCTGTCCCTAAAAAAAATGTTTTTTTAAAGCTGATTGATGATCAATGCTTTAGCACACTATAGCACAAGTAGAATTTCCCTCACTGTCCTTCCCTGTCCCTAGAAACAAGGATTATCACAGTGAAAGAAACTGACACTCTTCCTACCTATAGTTTTCTGTCCCTAGAAAAAATGTTTTTTTAAAGCTGATTGATGATCAATGCTTTAGCACACTATAGCACAAGGAGAATTTCCCTCACTGTCCTTCCCTGTTCCTAGAAACAAGGATTATCACAGTGAAAGAAACTGACACTCTTCCTACCTATAGTTTTCTGTCCCTAGAAAAAATGTTTTTTTAAAGCTGATTGATGATCAATGCTTTAGCACACTATAGCACAAGGAGAATTTCCCTCACTGTCCTTCCCTGTCCCTAGAAACAAGGATTATCACAGTAAAACACACTGACACTCTCCCTACCTATAGTTTTCTGTCCCTAGAAAAAATGTTTTTTTAAAGATGGTTGATGATCAATGCTTTAGCACACTATAGCACAAGGAGAATTTCCCTCACTGTCCTTCCCTGTCCCTAGAAACAAGGATTCGCACAGTAAAACACACTGACACTCTCCCTACCTATCCTTCTCTTTCCCTAAACTAAAGGAATCCAGGTTAAGTAAGAAAAAAAAAATGTCACTGTCCCTGCCTATGCTTCTCTTTCCCTGCTCCGGAACACACTACACTAGGCCGCCGTGCTGGCGGCCTTTTATAGTGTGGGGCGTGTACAAAACACCCTCAGCAATAATTGGCCACAGGCATCCTGCCTGTGGCCAATCATTGCTCTCCTCGCTGCCGGCGCTGTGATTGGCCAAGCATGCGGGGTCACAGTGCATGCTTGGCCAATCACAGCGCCTGGATGACACTGCGATGGCGTAGTGCATTGTGGGCCGTTCGCGTCACTCGAATTAGGCGCGAACGGCCCAAATCGTTCGATCTTCGTCGAACGATCGAACAGCCGATGTTCGAGTCGAACGTATGTTCGACTCGAACACCGAGCTCATCCCTAGTCCTGATGGTGACAACATTGGACAATGTCTGCACAATGTGTGTACAGGTTGTCTGCAAAAGGGTCAAATATGACAGTATTCTTTTGAAAAATAAATGCTACAGATTTAAAATTATTACCATTTTTTATTTAAAGTTGAGTTTCGGCCGAAATATGACTTTTAAGATAAACATACCCCTAGAATACTCATGCCTTGTGTAATGTAACAAAGGTATGGGGTAAACTATGGTATGCCCAGTTTTCTATTTGTGCAGCATCGTTTTTATTATTTTTTGAAGTTCCTGCACAGCGCGGCCATCTCCAGTGTAAGCATCTGAAGCCACAGTGTCCTCCTTCCTGGATTCCGTGCATGCTTTCTACCCAGCATGCACCTGCCGATCTCGCACATGTGCAGTGTGCTGCAATCTTGGTCGGCTTGCAATGCCAAGCTCACGAAGATTTTCAATAGACGCCAATGGTAAATGTTACTGGAGCAGTGCCATGCCAACCTGACCAAGATTTTCCATAGACGCAAATGTTAATTGGTTCCAGCCAACCAAATAAAGTCTTTTTTTTTTAACCAGCTAACTGTTTTTTACCAATGCTAAAGATGTAGGGTGTGTTCTCCGACCAGTTGTGCTCATAGAAGAGCCCACAGTTTTGTTTCTACCAGCACTCAGATACATCATACAATTTAACCATTCATTACTTGCTCAACAGTGGGGGGGGGGGTGGTCTATCTATTGCAGTGCCCAGGGCCGGCGCTCCCACTAGGCGAACTAGGCAGCCGCCTAGGGCGCACTGCCGCCTAGGGGCGCAGCCACGGCCGCTGGGTCCCCTCCGGAGGATCGGTTCCCCCCTAGCCGGTGGTGGCTGGTGCGGAGTGTAGCGGGAGGCGGCTCCATATGGCTGGCTGCAGAGTGGCTGGGCGGGGAGAAGGAGCAGGCAGATCTTCCCCGGACTAAGCCAGGGGTGACAATGCTGATGTCCAGCAGCAGCCGTGGATGTCAGCTCTCTGCCCGCCCCGCCTCCCTCCCTGGATGATGTGCAGCCATTGGAGGAGCAGGGCGGGCAGCATTGTGCATAGAGACAGACAGCAAGGATCCACCCAGGTCCGGACTGGCCCATAGGACACATGCTGGGCCGAGGGAGGCCGCCGGGCCACTTGTCCTGCAGGAGCGAGGAGCCCAAAGCAAAGCTGCTCCTTCAGCTTACCCAGCCTCTCCGCGGCCGGCCGCCATAGCCCAGGGTGGAACCGAATGATAAGCTGAAGGGGGGAGGAGCTGGAGGAGCTTTCCCGTGCGTGACTGGTGACTCTAACTGCTGCCCGCTGCCTGACATGTGGATGTGGAGGGAGATGGAAATAAGTGCCCCAAGGTAAGAACTTGTCAGGTGGTGGGGGGAAGCGCTGGTGTGTGACCCCCTCCACTTGGCTGAACCCCCCACTTCCACCTAGTTCCATCCCTCCACCTAGCTGCACCCCCCTCTCCTGTCCACCTGTCTCTATCCTTTCACCTGGCTGCACCTCCCCTTTCCACCTGGCTCCATCCCTCCACCCCCCTCTCCTGTCCACCTGACTCCATCCCTTTACCTGGCTGCACCCTCCTGTCCACCTGGCTATATAATCCCTCCACCTGGCTGCACCCCCTCTCCTGTCCACCTGGCTATATCCTTCCTTCACCTGGCTGCACCCCCTCTCCTGTCCACCTGGCTATATCCTCCCTTCACCTGGCTGCACCCCCTCTCCTGTCCACCTGGCTATATAATCCCTCCACCTGGCTGCACCCCCTCTCCTGTCCACCTGTCTCTATCCTTTCACCTGGCTGCACCTCCCCTTTCCACCTGGCTCCATCCCTCCACCCCCCTCTCCTGTCCACCTGACTCCATCCCTTTACCTGGCTGCACCCTCCTGTCCACCTGGCTATATAATCCCTCCACCTGGCTGCACCCCCTCTCCTGTCCACCTGGCTATATCCTTCCTTCACCTGGCTGCACCCCCTCTCCTGTCCACCTGGCTATATCCTCCCTTCACCTGGCTGCACCCCCTCTACTGTCCACCTGGCTATATAATCCCTCCACCTGGCTGCACCCCCCTCTCCTGTCCACCTGTCTCTATCCTTTCACCTGGCTGCACCACCCCTTTCCACCTGGCTCCATCCCTCCACCCCCCTCTCCTGTCCACCTGACTCCATCCCTTTACCTGGCTGCACCCTCCTGTCCACCTGGCTATATAAACCCTCCACCTGGCTGCACCCCCTCTCCTGTCCACCTGGCTATATCCTCCCTTCACCTGGCTGCACCCCCTCTCCTGTCCACCTGGCTATATCCTCCCTTCACCTGGCTGCACCCCCCCCGTCCGCCTGGCTATATCCTCCCTTCACCTGGCTGCACCCTTCCCGTCCACCTGGCTATATCCTCCCTTCACCTGGCTGCACCCTTCCCGTCCACCTGGCTATATCCTCCCTTCACCTGGCTGCACCCCCATCCACCTGGCTATATCCTCGCTGCACCTCCCCCGTCCACCTGGCTATATCCTCCCTCCACCTGGCTCAATCTCTCCAACTGGCTGCACCCCCTCTCCTGTCCACCTGGCTGCACCTCCCCTCTCCTGTCCACCTGGCTGCACCTCCCCTCTCCTGTCTGCACCTCCCCTCTCCTGTCCACCTGGCTGCACCTCCCCTCTCCTGTCCACCTGGCTGCACCTCCCCTCCCCTCCCCTCTCCACCTGGCTGAACCTCCCCTCCCCACCTGGCTGAACCTACCCTCCCCTCTCCACCTGGCTGAACCTCCCCTCTCCTATCCACCTGGCTGAACCTCCCCTCCCCACCTAGCTGAACCTACCCTCCCCTCTCCACCTGGCTGAACCTTCCCTCTCCTATCCACCTGGCTGAACCTCCCCTCTCCTGTCCACCAGGCTGAACCTCCCCTCTCCTGTCCACCTGGCTGAACCTCCCCTCTCCTGTCCACCTGGCTGCACCTCCCCTCTCCTGTCCACCTGGCTGCACCTCCCCTCTCCTGTCCACCTGGCTGCACCTCCCCTCTCCTGTCCACCTGGCTGCACCTCCCCTCTCCTGTCCACCTGGCTGCACCTCCCCTCTCCTGTCCACCTGGCTGCACCTCCCCTCTCCTGTCCACCTGGCTGCACCTCCCCTCTCCTGTCCACCTGGCTGCACCTCCCCTCTCCTGTCCACCTGGCTGCACCTCCCCTCTCCTGTCCACCTGGCTGAACCTCCCCTCTCCTGTCCACCTGGCAGCACCCCCTCTCCCTCCACCTGGCTGCACACTCCTGTCCACCTGACTATATACTCCCTCCACCTGGCTGCAGCCCCCTCCTGTCCACCTGGCTCCATCCCTCCAACTGGCTGCAACCCCTCTCTTGTCCACCTGGCTATATCCTCCCTCCACCTGGCTGCACCCCCCCTTTCCACCTGGCTCCATCCCTCCCCCCCATCTCCTGTCCACCTGACTCCATCCTTTTACCTGGCTGCACCCTCCTGTCCACCTGGCTATATCATCCCTCCAACTGGCTGCACCCCCTCTCCTGTCCACCTGGCTATATTCTCCCTCCACCTGGCTATATTGTCCTTCCACCTGGCTGCACCCCCGCCCTTCTGTCCACCTGACTCTATCCCACCACCTGGCTGCACCCTTATCTCCTGTCCACTTGGCTCCATCCTTTCCCCACTTGGCTGCACCCCCTCTCCTGTCCACCTGGACCAGTTCTGGTGCTAAAATTATTGAATTCATTTTGTAATTTTTTGGGGGGGGGCGCAAGTAGCTGGTCTCGCCTAGGGCGCAAAATAGTCTAACACCGGCCCTGGCAGTGCCCATGTGGTCTTCAATATATAGGGAGGCCCAAACGCCCCCTACACGTTCGTCTTAACGAACACATCACCAATATCAAAACTAGGTTCAAAAACCATATAGTGTCTAAACACTATATGCCTGCTCACAAGAAGGATCCCTCCAATACCCTATTTTTTGGGCATTGACAAATTTAGTCCTAATTGGAGGGGTAGCTCACTGGTGAGAGAGATTTCCAAGCTGGAGATGTCTTGATTCCATAGAGATATGCACACTACGGGTTGAATATCGATGTTGATGTAAATGCTTTCATTGATAATTCATAATGGCCACCATTGTAAACTTGGTCTGAGTCACGTGTGTGGATTTTTTCATACACTTACATAATTTATTTTTATTACATTTTTCATAAATTTTTTAGGATAATCGGTTTTTTGAAATGTATCAATTATTAACACATATGTAATAATATGTGTTTGTATATCTGGTCTAATTTTATTAATTTAGTGTTTAATTTAATTTGCGTGTGTATTTGTATACATGAGAATGTGTGCAACTATATGCGTAACTTATTAATAAATTTTTGGTCTCTATTATCTATGAGGGTTATAGGTTTAGTTCACATTTTTCACATTTAGATTAAATTAATAGTCAATCAGTTTAATATTAATTTATTTATTTTAAATCGATTTTTCTTTAATATCATAGCACTGGTTGCTATGTAATACACATTTAGGTATTCACTTATTTGTTCCATATGATTGGGTCAATTTAATGTTCACATATTTAGAACTATTACGGTTCTCCTAATTATTTAATTCACTTAGCATTATTTGCTATATTCACTTAATATATACAGCAGGATGTTCCTTGCCGTTATATCATGTAGGGTTCATTTCGGGGGTTATTTGTTATTATTATAATTTAATCCATATTTGCATCTAATTCTATGTAGAATTGAAATACTTATAATTGTGGTTGTTTTTTATTTAAAGTAAGTGCGCCTGGCACTTTCGGTTCCACATCCGTGACTCAGACCGAGGTGTGGTTATATAAAAGGTGGTGAGTAGGGATGAGCCTGATGTTCAAGTCAACATCGGGTGTTCGCCTGTTCGCCGAATAGCGAACAATTTGTGATGTTCGCGGCAAATTCGAAAGCCGCGGGACACCGTTTAAAAGTCTATGGGAGATTAACATGAAAAAACAAAAGTGCTAATTTTAAAGGCTTATATGCATGGTATTGTCATAAAAAGTGTTGGGGACCTAGGTCATGCCCCAGGGGACATGTATCAATGCAAAAAAAAGTTTTAAAAACTGACATTTTTCGGGAGCCGTGATTAATAATGCTTAAAGTGAAACAATTAAAGTGAAATATTCCTTTAAATTTCGTGCCTGGGGGGTGGCTATAGAATGCCTGTAAAGTGGCACATTTTTCCCATGTTTAGAACAGTCCCGCAGCAAAATTACATTTCTAAAGGAAAAAAAGTAATTGAAAAATGCCTGCGGCTATAATGATTTGTCGGGTCCCGGCAATATAGATAATACTCATTGAAAAAAAACGGCATGGGTCCACCCCCCAGTCCATTACCAGGCCCTTTGGGTCTGGTATGAATATTAAGGGGAGCCCCGAACCAAAATTAAAAAAAATTGCGTGGGGGTCCCCCCAAATTCTATACCAGGCTGTCAGAACATTTGGGGTTAAAAAGAATTACATATAGGCCCTTATATTATGCATATTAGGTATTTTTCATATTGTTCATATTCATGTATATTATGAACAAGAGGGAGACCATCTTGTCTCTAAAATAGCTCACGAGATGCTATGAACAACACTTTAGATTCTGCTTTCCCTTTAAGGGGTTAACCCACATTCGTATCTTTAAATTTATTTCCTGTCTCACAAGAAGGCATTGTTTTCCCAATCCATAAACCGAAAGCTTTGAACATTTAAGAAAATATACCAGCCTCCTCGGGTGGTAATTCAAAGGTTTGGACACTTGGTAAAATAAACAAGATAAGGGACTCTTGTTTCAAGGGAGTATAAAAACCTAAAGTAGTATTTCAGAATAAGTTACAAAACTGTAGGGCTTATTCAAAATTCCTGTTGTGTTTCTCTTATAGTATATCTATGTATTGGATATATATATATGTATAAACCCATATCTACATATATATATTATTACAAAATGTGACATTCTAGCGGTATTGATACTAGGAGCTGTATTTGTCAAAAGTAAGTTAAAAGTTATTCCAAATGACTTCAGCTTCGAGGAATGTTAACAACCCATTAGCAGAGAGGTGGGAAGATTTTCCCAAGACATTACTCTGAGCCATTCGCCGAAATGTCTGGTATACTTGACACATTTTGACACCCTTAGACAATTAAGTGTGTTTTACTAAGTTAGATCAAAGGGTAGTCGTAAATTACCTTCGGCCTCTGTGAAAATAACATTAGAAATTATTTCTAATACGCTACTGCCCTCTGGTGGTAAAAATACGCAATTGTTCGAGATAATGTGATGTTAGGTTGCTATGACAACCTACACAATCAAATTGTCATTTGACGTCTCAGTTACGTAGTAATGTAACCTACACACCCACATTTGGAGTTAGATAAAAGTAGCAGCTGAGATAAGAAAAAGGGACTGAAAGTGGAGACCCTTGAGCTGAAGATGGGAGGGAGCTGAAGAAGAGTTGATCTCTGAAGGCACTGACTCTCTGAAGCTGGAAGCAGATCTTAGAACGCCAACATGTAGCAATATTGGAAGGAGTCCTATGGGACTCATCATTGCCTCATAATGGAAGCTTCTCAAACAGACAGAACTTTAACGTGGTAACGTATTGATTTTGTTTATTTACCTGCTTTGGTAATGGAGTTGTTTTTGCATACACATAACTAAAACCATCTAAATATATATGGCAAAGCAATTTGGAATGGTATCATATTTTAACTGCAGTATAAATGAAATATTATTCCAAATATTAAGGCACATACCCTAATTTGGTTGTCTTTAAAAAGCTAGAGCCAAGTGGTACAATGGTTTTATTATGATATAGGTGTAAAAATTAATCCTCTCTAAATCTAATATAAGACTTGATGTTTTATCAAAGCCGTGTTCCTTATATGACACTGGGTCTGGACACGTTTAAGAAGTGTAATCAGGAGATCTGTTGGTTTGAGAAAGAAAGTGTTATGCGGCGTACACACGATTGTTTTTCATGCCATTTTTTAAACCAACGTTTTTCTCGTCGTTTTTTTTCATGTTTCCTCTCAAGCCTGTCTTGCGTACACACGATCATTTAAAAAAACGTTCAAGCAAAGCGCAGTGGCGTACAACACGTACGACGGCACTATAAAGGGGAAGTTCCGTTCGGATGGTGCCACCCTTCATGTTAGTAAAGTTTGTTGAGCGACGATTCGCGCTTTTCAGCCTCCTGCTTTTCAGTCCGTTACAGCGTGACGAATGTGCTATCTCCATTACAAATGCTAGTTTTACCAGAACGTGCGCTCCCGTCTCATACTTGATTCTGAGCATGCGCGGTTTTTTTCACCTCGTCAAAGCATACACACCATCGTTTTTCACGTTGTTAAAAAAAAACGACATGAAAAACGACGTGAAAAAATAGAGCATGTTCGAAATTTTTAATGGCCGTTTTTCACGTCGTTAAAAATGCTCTGGAGCATACACACGATCGGTTTTAATGCCCATTTTTAAAAATGGCATTTTTAACGGCATGAAAAACGATCGTGTGTATGGGGCATTAAAGAGAACAAAAGAGTGTTTACACCTTCCGTGAAGTAACGGAAAGACATTTCAAGAGCTACCAAGTGTTAGATGTACAAGTATCATTTAAGTATTGAATTATGAATATACCTTGTCATATAGAGCTCACATAGAAATGTATGTAAATATTATCTGAACCTCAATCATCATTTACCTCTGGTTGTAGAAGTATATCCATTCATTTGTTTTATCACGACTTATACCTGATATTAATTTGCACTGTACTTTAGTTAATAAATATATATAATATTTTAAGCAATATTCATTTGTGTTACTTGTCTTCAAACTAGCATGGATAAAAGAACTTAGAATTTCTTGATATTGCAGGAAATGGGGAATCTCCAAAATTAAGATTTACCTATTTCCATAACGCAATAATTATTTTTATATTTCAGTATAAACATTCTGATATACTTGTAGGCACTATGCTGAGATGCGTCAATGTTTCTGACAAGGCCCTTCAGGTCTGGTATGGATATTAAGGGGAACCCTGCACCAAATTTAAAAAAAATGGTGTATGGGTCCCCCTTAAAATCCTTACCAGACCCTTCAGGTCTGGTATGGATTTTAGGGTAACCCTGCGCCAAAAAAAAAAATGGAGTAGGGTTCCCCCCAAAAATCCATACCAGACCCTTATCCGAGCACGCAACCTGGCAGGCCACAGGAATAGATGGGGGACGACAGAACGCCCCCCTCCTGAACCATACCAGGCCACATGTCCTCAACATGGGGAGGATGCTTTGGGGTTTGACCCCCAAAGCACCTTGTCCCCATGTTGATGGGGACAAGGGCCTCATCCCCACAATCCTTGCCCAGTGGTTGTGGGGGTCTGCGGGCGGGGGGTTTATCGGAATCTGGAAGCCCCCTTTAACAAGGAGACCCCCAGATCCCGTCCCCCCTATGTGAATTGGTAACAGGTACATTGTAACCCTACCATTTCACCAAAAAAGTGTCAAAAATTGTAAAAAAGACAAGAGACAGCTTGGGACAAGTCCTTTATTAGAAAAAAAATAAAAATGTCCAGCGATGTCCATCTTTTCCGTTTCCCCGTGGCGTCAGAGGGGGGCTAACGTGCGTTCGCCATTACGTGCCGATTGCTAATGCACATGCGCGGATTAGCGAGGCCATAATGGATATGGGCATATCTGCCAGTTCTTCTCCGGTTTCTTCCCTGACAGTGCCTCCCCCCTCCGGATGCCCAGACATGCCTGTTTTTCGGGGAATCTGTGGAAGACTCCTGAAGAAGTTTAGTAACGTGCAGGTTATTTGCTTGTTCCCATGAGTTTTCTTCAGCTGGATATCCTTTCCATTTAATGAGATATTGCACCTGTCTCCCCCTCTTTCAAGCATCCACAATTGCCTCCACCTCAAACTCTGTGTCCTCCCCTACAGTAACTGGTGGTGGAGGTAGCTCTTCTCTTTCAGGATACAAGCTGAACACTGCTGGTTTGAGTAAGGAGACATGGAAGACTGGATGAATTTTATATGAGTTTGGTAGGTCCAGTTCAAATGCTACAGGGTTGATTTCTCTCTTAATCTTGAAAGGTCCAATAAACCTTGGGCCCAATTTCCGAGAGGGACACGTGAGTCTGAGGTTTGCTGTGGAAAGCCAAACTTTGTCCCCAACCTTCAGTATTGGATTATCTCTTTTCCTTTTGTCAAAGTGTTTTTTGTAATCCTCCTGAGCTTTCTGCATGGCATTTTGAAGTGTTTAATAGTTGGTTTGAATAAAGGTATAAAATATCCTGGACTGCGGGTACTGAGACTTCTAGAAAGACATCTAGCAGAAAGGACGGGTGGAAGCCGTAGTTTGCCCAAAATGGTGATTGATTAGTGGATGCATGGACTGAGTTGTTATAAGCGAATTTGGCACATGGGAGGAGGGATGTCCAATTGTCTTGGGTAAAGGACGAGAAACATCTTAGGTATTGCTCTAAAGTTTGATTAGTCCTTTCTGTCTGTGCATTACTTTGTGGATGATATGCAGAGGACAGACAAACTTAAATTTTCAGGGCTTTGTACAGAGCTTTCCAGAATCTATTGGTAAACTGCACCACTCTGTCGGAGACAATACTGCTGGGCAATCCATGCAACCGCACAATAAACAGGTGTGCTGTATCTGGGGCTGAAGGAGTACTTATCATGGGTAGAAAGTGGGCCATCTTGGACAATCGGTCAACAACCGCCAGGATGGTGGGGAATCCCTCTGAGGGAGGTAAGTCAACAATAAAATCCATTGACAGCATTCTCCAGGGTTGTTCTGGTATGGGAAGAGGTCTCAGCAGGCCCCAGGCTTTTGGTATTACTACCTTTGTTGCGAAGACACGTTACACAAGAGTTTTCATAGTCCTTACAATCTTGTCGTAGATTGTGCTACCAGAAGGATCTTTGAATGAGTTCACATGTTTTCCGAACTCCAAAGTGACCTGCAAGCAGATGATCATGACAGGCCTTAAAGACTTGAGTTCTTACTTCCTGAGGGATGAAGATCTTGTCCTCATGCCAAAAGAGTCCTTCATGTTTCCTCAATGAGAGGGTTTCAGATTCAGGACATAGAGCAGAGGCTTGCTTGATTGATGTACCTAGATCAGGTTGAATTAGTAAAAAGTTATGAGGTGACAGGATGGTACTGGGAACAGCTATTTCGGGAGTCTCTGGAAACATACGAGAAAGAGCATCCACTTTTCCATTCTTGGACCCTGGGCGATAGGTGAGATAAAAGTTGAATCTTGAAAAGAGCAAAGCCCAATGCGCCTGTCGGAGTCTTAATCTCTTGGCAGTTCTGAGATATTCAAGATTTTTATGATCTGTAAATATCAGGATGGGGTGAGCAGCACCCTCCAGCAAGTATCGCCATTTTTCCAGGGCTGATTTGATGGCCAACAGTTCCCAGTCACCCACATCCTAGTTCTTCTCAGGCTGACCCATCTTCCTTGAGAAGAAAGCCACTGGGTGAAGCAGAGCTTTGGGCCCCAGACGCTGTGACAGAATGGCTCCTGTGGCAACTTCTGAGGCGTCAACCTCAAGTACAAAGGGCAAGGCTGGGTCTGGGTGTTGCAATACTGGAGCAGATGTAAACAAAGTCTTTAGTTTGATAAAACGCCAACTGGGATTCCTGGGACCATTGAAACCGGACATGTTGCCGGGTCAGCTGGGTGATGGGAGAGATGATGGTGGAAAAATTCTTGACGAATCTTCTATAGAAATTGGCAAAGCCCACAAATCTCTGAATGCTTTTTTTGTCAGTGGGAGCAGGCCAATTAATGATGGCAGCCACCTTTTGTGGATCCATGGAAATCCCACATGTGAATATTAGACTTGTGCACAATGGAAAAATTTGTTTAGTTTCGGTTCGTTTTTTGTGCACAACGGAAAAATTTGTTTAGTTTTGGTTCGTTTCTTTTCGGTCCTGTTGATTCGTAATCATTCGTAATTTTGCTAGACGGGATTTTTCGTGTTCGGACTAATTCCTATTTTCGCAAGCGTCATTTTTCGTTGAATTTTTAGTTGATTTATAATTCGTACTTTCGGTAGGGTACGTTGTTTTTCTTTGATTCTGGACACAACTCCTACTTTCGTAACTTTTTTTGGGTTCGTTGATTCATAATTTTCCGTGTCTCTCTCACAACGACGCTGCCTATTATGCCTAATGTGCTTCGAATGGATTTGTACTTTTCTAAATACATTGCGGTTATTTGTAACGATTCGAAATCTCGTATTTTACTTTCATTTTTTACATGCGGCTATAGCCTCCGCCCCTGTACACCATTTTGGGAGGGTTCAGCACGGTGAGGGAGAAGCAGAGAGCAGAGCAGAGTGTTATTGTGCTTCGAATGGATTCGAAATCTCGTATTTTACTTTCGTTTTTTCATGCGGCTATAGCCTCCGCCCCTGTACACCATTTTGAGAGGGAGTTCAGCATGGTGAGGGAGAAGCAGAGAGCAGAGTGAGTATTACTGTGCTTCGAATGGATTCGTACATTCGTAACTTTTTTCATAACGAATTATGCCGAAGACATTCGGGCATTCGCTATTTTGCGGTATAATTTATTTCGGATTCGGTTTTATTCGTAATTGCTTTGTTCGGAAATTCGAATGCTTCCGAATGTCCGAAAGTTGCTAAATTCGGACGAATTTCGATTCGTTACGAAACGAATTGCACAAGCCTAGTGAATATGATTAGCCCTAAGAATTGAATTGATAGTCTCTCAAATTCACATTTCTCTGCCTTTGCGTATAGTCTGTGCTGCCTTAGTGTGGACAGAACTTTCTTTACATGTATCCTGTGGAGATCCAGGTTGGCAGAGAAAATGAGAATATCATCTAGGTAAACTATCACAAAGTGATCCAGAAACTCTCGGAAGAGGTCATTCACAAAACGTTGAAAGGTGGCTGGGGCATTGCATAAGCTGAAAGGGCATGACGAGCTATTTAAAGTGCCCGAAGCGGGTCTGAAATGCTGTTTTCCATTTATCACCCTCGCGGATGCAAACTAAATTGTAGGCACCACGTAGATCAAGTTTTGTAAAGACTCGGGCAGATCGAAATCTTTGAAAAAGCTTAGGAACGAGTGGGAGCGGGTAACGATTCTTGATCGTAATTTTGTTGAGCTCCCGATAATCCAAGGTCTAAGTGATTGGTCCTTCTTCTGGACAAAGGAAATACCAGCACCAGCAGGTGAAGAGGAAGGCTGAATGAATTTCTTCTGGAGGCTTTCATCAATGTAGAGTCGTAAGGCTTCAAGTTAATTTTCAGACGTGACTTTGTGTAACGCGTAGGGAATGGCCGGAATCAGACGTACACCGGAAGTGACGTGAGAAGGCGCTGAGAACGCCCTTTTATCTGTTTCATGCTTGTTTACAATGTTTTTAATGCAAGAGTCCATCTCTTAGTACCTGAATAAAAGATTCTGGAGTTTATTTAACCTACTACACTATTGGAGGCACTTTTTCTCTCTTTCCCCCACTTTGTATTTTACAATACTGGAGCCTTTTAGGGCCATTTTGTGGAGGTCTCACACGATTGGAAGACTAGCCCAGGACACCAGAATAGCCTTATGGGAACAAGAATAGGACCCAATAAGAGGTTTTTGAAAGAGATATTGATACATTGTGGCAAATTTCTCCATATATATGAGGTGAGAGTTCTGTGAGACTATTTATAGAAGATTATTTATAGAAGATTACAGCAATTTGGACAGCAGACATTCCGTGGAGTTTTTTATGGACATATATCTACATACACTGGCTGTTTTATTTTTTAGATACATCATTTGAAGAACTGTATATATCTTTCTGACTTTTTGCTTGATTTCCTATTTGTGTTATTCACGATTCGTCACTGGATCTATTACAGACATAATTTTTTGGGACACATTTATTCCCACTTATTACACGTGTTTGTACTTTACACGTTACACGTTGCACTTTATTACCCCTTGGGGATTTTGTTTTAGTGTTTTTATATCACCGCGCAAGGTCATTTTTTATTATTACATGTTATTTTGTGTATTGTGAACACTTTTAAATTATGCTGCTGGTTTTATTATTTATCACTGTTTTGTGTTACTTGATTACACTTATTACACATATAGTTTACACCCTTGTAGCGCGAAGGACTCTCTATATACATTTTTCTGGTACTTAAGGGCAGCCTTATTCCACCCGGTATCTGCAGACCATTTACGGAAGTCAACGGTGTAGTCCTTAATAGACATGTGCAGTCGTTTTCATCCGAATACATTTTCGTCCAAATTTCGGGGATTTTCGCATTCGTTTTAAACAAACGATAACAAATGTGCAGAGTCTGAAATCCGAAAGATCCGACATAAAAAAATGCTTTATTTTTGTTTCGTTACGACTACAGTTCGATAGAGATAGAAGATTCGACATGACGGTGACAATAGCAATCTATGTCTATCGAATCTGCGGTTGAATGTGCTTAACCTAACTCTATTAGTCCGGGATTATTCGACATTGAGAGAAAAGTTTCGACATTATAGAGAAATGAAGATTCGATGAAGCAGCTAAAAACATACGATCGCCACGAGCGGACATTTTAGGTCAAATGCTCCGCCCATAGGCTATAGAAGAATTCTAATGTTGGCTGACTAGTAATAATAATAAATATAATTATTACTAGTCATACAACATTAGAATTCTACTATAGCTTGTGGGCGGAGCATTCGACCGGAAATGTATGATTGTGACGTCGTACAGCTTAGCTGCTATGTCAAATCTTCTTAGAACATTCGACAGACACCATAAGCCTTCAATGACAGATTCAACCTTAATTCATTTGGATTTTCGGACAAATGCATTTTTTAACGAAACAAATGAAATAAAAACAAATTTCGGAAGTAACAAAATAATTTTATTTTTCGGATGAAAACGAAATTCCAAAACAAAATATTTCAGTGTGCACATGTCTAGTCCTCAATAGGGCGTTGCCCTTGTTGCAGAGTATGAAAGGTAGCCTCTGCTGTGGCCATGCATTGAGGGTCATCGTAAAGCTGTGCCATGGCCTTGAGGAATGTGGCAACAGTATTGGTCACAGGATTTTTCTGCTCCAGTAGGTGGTGTGCCCATGACTGGGGTTCTTCTAGGAGGAGGGAGATGATGAACCCGACTTTTATGGATTCCAGAGAAAAAGTCCTTGGCTGAAGTGCAAAATATAGAAGGCACGCATTCTGGAAAGCCCTGAACTTTCGTCGGTCCCCCGAGAAGCGTTCGGGGACTGGTACCCTGGGTTCTGGAGGTGGCATCACCACAGCAGGAGCAGAGGCAGAACATTATTGGGCAGGGGCCGCTGAAGTAGAGGGAGCAGCAGAGAGATTCTGGCTAACAGGTGCAGATGACACAGCAAGGTTCTGTAGGCGACCTTCCAGCTGAAATTAACCTTCTTGCAGGTTTTTCACCGCTTGGGTAAGGGCGGTAACTTGCTGGCATAGAGTCTCTAATGGGGAAGCACCTCTTTCAGCCTCAGACATTCTGGCTGGATTATACTGTCATGTACCAGGCTGGAGGCTGAGGTGACGAGAGGGCTCCCCTTGCGGCTGAGAGCAGAGTACCCCTAGAGTTGGAGACAGAGGGTGCTCTGCCCAGAGATGCACGGGTTGCCTGCCGATGAAGCTGGTTCCAGAAGTGGACACCCCGGAGCAGAGAAGGCGGTCAGACAATGGTTCCCTGGAGGAGCTTGCAGATCTCAGCAGGTGGAAAAGCAGAGACGTTGTCAAAAGCCAGGCTGGGGGGTCAAACACAGGAAGGCAGTCAGAAGCAGAGGCAGGAGGTGTGGTAGTGATCAAGCCGGGATCAAACACAGGAAGTCAATCTGGAACAGGCAAGGAGCAGGTCTGTGAAACAAGCTGGGTTCAGAGCCAGGAGAGAAGCCATAGCAGGTCAGGGTGATCCGGGTCGGTAACAGGTAATCAAACAGGAGCAAGGAACACAAGAACAGAGGATACAGAGCTGACGATAATCCAGCGATTTATGAGAGTAGTTGGAGTCCTTACATAAGCCAGCAAAACACTGCTAATTAGCACGTTCGGGTACACACATTAGCCGTTGCCAACATGCGTTCGCCGTTACGCTCTGATAGTTAATGCGCATGCGCAGATTAGCGCGGCCATAACGGATATGGGCATATCTGCCAGTTCTACTCCGGTTTCTTCCCTGACAGTCTGGTAGGGATTTTGAGGGGGACCCCTACACCATTTATTTAATCCTTAAATGTAAGTGCAATATATTTTTTTCATTAAATAAACTATCAGCTAGACCAGTGTTTCTGAACTCCAGTCCTCAAGGCGCCCCAACAGGTCATGTTTTCAGGATTTCCCTCAGATGAAACAGCTGTGGTAATTACAAGGCAGTGAAATTGATCAAATCACCTGTGCAAAATAATGGAAAGCCTGAAAACATGACCTGTTGGGGCGCCTTGAGGACTGGAGTTGAGAAACCCTGAGCTAGACAATATTACGCTATGGTCAGTTTCTCTATTTGGGTCCATTGCTGAATGTTCCGATCACGGACTCTATGGTGGTATCTGTGTGAGAATCCGTGCAACCATCTACCCAGGGTTTTCCTCACGATCGCCCGTGCAAGCAAAGGCCTTGGCTGGGCTATAGCCACATGCCAGGTTTTGCTTTCCATCTGGTAAGCAAGTTTTTTATATGGTGGTGGTGCACTTCATGGAATGAATTACTGTGGTGTTAATACTAGATGAATCTATATCACCATTCCAAATCACTGGAGCAAGTTATATGTTCTGCAATCAATTAATCTTATTTCCTATTTGGACTAAATTAGCGCGGCTTCTCCTATCTATTTACGTATTTGTGCATATCTCACATTAAGTTACTGCTTTTTCTGGACTTTATAATTTTTCTTATTTTTTTCTTATTTATTTTTATATTAGCCTGTTTTTTTTCCCCTAAATGTTAAATGTTACTGGAGCAGTGGCATGCCAAGCTGAGCAAGAATTTCCATAGACACCAATGTTAAATGTTACGGGAGCAGTGCCATGCCAACCTGACCAAGATTTTTCATAGACGAAAATTTTAAATGTTACTGGAGCAGTGCCATGCCAAGCTGACCAAGAATTTCCACAGACGCCAATGTTAAATGTTATGGGAGCAGTGCCATGCCAACCTGACCAAGAATTTCCATAGACGCAAATGTTAAATATTACTGGAGAAGTTGCTATGTCAAGCTGACCAAGAATTTCCATAGACGCCAATGTTAAATGTTATGGGAGCAGTGCCATGCCAAGCAGACCAAGATCTCCCTAGAACCAATGCAAATACTGTAACGATGTCCGAGGATGTGGCTGCTAAAAGAGGAAGTGAAATTAGATATAGGCTTAAATCAGGTAAGTGAACAGAAAAAAAAAATTGCCAATTCATTTTAATCACTAGCCCACCGCCCGCCGTCATATGACGGTGAGACGATGAGCCTCTCGTTCTGGGCGGACGTCATATGACGTCACGCCTTCCCGAGTCACTAGGGGGCACGCGCCCGCCGCGTCACTGGGAACCCGATGCGCGTGTCTGGCGGCCGCGATGTCCGCCGGGCACCCGCAATTGCCCAGTAACTGAGCAGGACCGTGGATCTGTGTGTGTAAATACACAGATCCGCGTCCTGTCAGGGAGAGGAGACCGATAGTGTGTCCCTTGTACATAGGGACACTGATCGGTCACCTCCCCCAGTCAGTCCCCTTCCCCCACAGTAAGAATCACTCCCTAGGGAACACATCAACCCCTTGATCGCCCCCTAGTGTTAACCCCTTCCCTGCTAGTCATATTTATACAGCAATCAATGCATTTTTATAGCACGGATCGCTGTATAAATGTGAATGGTCCCAAAAATGTGTCAAAAGTGTCCGATGTGTCCGCCACAATATCGCAATCACGATAAAAATCGCAGATCGCCGCCATTACTAGAAAAAAATAAATAATAAAAATGCTATAAATCTATCCCCTATTTTGTAGCCGCTATAACTTTTGCGCAAACCAATCAATATACGCTTATTGCGATTTTTTTTTTTACCAAAAATATGTAGAAGAATACGTATCGGACTAACCTGAGGAAAAAATTTGTTTTAAAAAAAAAACATTGGATATTTATTATAGCAAAAAGTTAAAAATATTGTGTTTTTTTCAAACTTGTCCCTCTTCTTTTGTTTATAGCGCAATAAATAAAAACCGCAGAGGTGATCAAATACCACCAAAAGAAAGCTCTATTTGTGGGGAAATTATAAACATTTCATTTGGGTACAGTGTTGCATGACCGCGCAATTGTCATTCAAAGGGTGACAGCGCTGAAAGCTGAAAAATGGCTTGGGCAGGAAGGGGGTGAAAGAGCCCTGTATTGAGGTGGTTAAGCATGCACATTAGTACTGCATGATAAGGAGTGAAAAATGTGGGTGGAACTCCGCTTTAAGTAACATTATTATGTTAAAAATGATGTGAGGATTTTAGTGAATGGGGTTAGATCTACTTTAATTTTAGGTATTAGGTTACATTTTAGTGTTCAGATGACAGAATAGTTCAATGCAAGGGTCAGTTTAACTAAAAAAAAATTAGGGTATTTGGTTGGAAAATGTACAATCCTTTTCATGGAGTACAGTACAGGACACTGGATTTTTTTTTCTTAACCATGGGTTATATGCAGCTACCTCCAGGTGATTGGACACATATGTTTAATACTGCGGCCCTGTACTGTCCTCCAAAAAAAAGATTTTACAGGTAAGAGCTTTCTATAGCCATTCAGTTGAAGGAAACATCTGGAAGGAAACAGTTGAATGCAGTTGTCACCTTCTAAACAATCAGAAGCTTGCAGGTGAGGAAAGTTCATAAAGGGTATTGCTCAGAGGGAGGTGTCGTTTAGTGTGAGTGAGTGAGTGAGTGAATAACTTATATAGCGCTACAAATGCGAACTAAATCGCCTCAAGGCGTGGTTTAAAGTGGTTGTAAACTCTCAACAAAAAAAACAACCTGGAAGACAAAAGGCATAATGAGCTAGTATGCATCGCACACTAGCTCATTATAAAATACTTACCTTAGATCTAGGCTGTTGCAGCAGTCCCCGTACACCGATGTGACCGGCGACATGTCTCCCGGAGTTATTTCCAGGTTCACGGGCTCTGGCGCTGTAATTGGCCAGAGCCTTGATGACGTCACTCCCGCGCATACGCGTGGGAGCCGCCGGTCACGGCACAGCTACTGAAGAAACTATGCCATTGGCACATGCGGATACAGTGAATATCTCCTAAACGGTGCAAGTTTAGGAGATATTCATGGTACCAACAGGTAAGCCTGTAAGTAAAAGTGGCAGTACAGGGTTTACAACCACTTTAAGAAAAGGAACAACCATGGTGCCACAAAGAGTCCTCAGGGGTGCGGTGGACACATCCCGAATCTGAGTGCTGCTTTGTGTTAACCCCCTCTCTCCTCCTCCCTGCAGCCATGTGTACTATTGCCAGCAAAGCAGAAAGACTTCATCAGTTGTTCAGGACATGTCGGCGGCACTACAGCTTTCTGCTTTGCTGGCAATAGTACACATATCTGCAGAGAGGAGGAGGGAGCCGTGCAGGCTGTGCTCTCTCTCTCCTCGCAGAGTTGCTAGAAGGTGGGATTTGGGGGGGGGGGGTTTGTGCTTGGAGGATGAATTTGGGGGAGAAGGTTGTGCTAGGAAGTGGGATTTGGGGGGTTTGTGCTTGGAGGAAGATTTTTTTGGGGGGAGGTTGTGCTAGGAGGTAGGATTTGGGGGGGGGGTTGTGCTTGGAGGAGGAATTTTTTGGTGGGGGGGCTGGGTTGTGCCAGGAGGGGGGATTTGGTGGTGGATTTGAACTAGAAGGGGGAATTTGGGGTGAGTTGTGCTAGGAGGGGGGATTTGGTGGGGGATATGTACTAGAAGGGGGAATGCGGGGTGAGTTGTGCTAGGAGGGGGGATTTTGTATGGGATTTGTACTAGAAGCGGGAATTTGGGGTGAGTTGTGTTAGGAGGGGGGATTTGGTGGGGGATTTGTGCTAGAAGGGGGAATTTGGAGGAGTTACAACCTCACAGACTACATTTCAAGGCTTACTCACTCCAGGTGCAGTGAAGTAATGTTCAAAATCGCATGTTTCCTGTAGCGCACAAAAATGTGCTGCTTTTTGCAGCCACATACTGTGTGGGTGCCATTATTCCTATTGACACCCCCAACGCATCTAACAAATGCGTGTACGTTCGTGCCTATTAAAAAAATGCGACGTGCGTGAACATGAAAAAAAGCATGTGCTTGGATGCACCTCCTGGTGTGAATGAGCCCTCAGACTGTTGTTGCCCGGGATTGTGCAAACGAGTGCCTTGACTCAAAAATAGGCTGAAAAACAATGGCTTTTATAAATCAGCATTTTTACGACTTCCATGCTTTGCCTAATGATATACAAAGTTGGGTATGACTATACTTTTGTTCTGTTGGCAGCACAATGTAGTTTTTCATGTTTGACCTGATATGAGTTAACTACCCATATATACAGTATGCTGCCAAAACTTAATTCGTCTCTCTAACCTCCCTTAATACGCCCATTTTCCTATATGTATCTATGCACCAAACTGTTCAAACACAAGAAAAACAAGTCAGAAGGAAGCAATCCTGGAAAATTAGCGTATCAGCCCACATTACACAACATTGTGCAATGTCTACGGTATTGACAGCACTCCAGTACTGCAATTTGATGTGCTAGAAAGAAATTGTTATTGAAGATTTTCATGGGTGTCTTGTCTTTGAATATTTAATGTTAACGTACTCTATGTAACAACATTTTTTAATCAGTTCATTCTAATAGAATGCATCCAACCTGACTGATTTACTGTGCTGACTAACATAACTTAAGTAACCATCTATTGTCATGCGACTACTAGGCATACTGTAGGTGTGTGCAGCCTGTTGCATTATCACATTATGGTGTGCACTAGGGATGAGCCGAACACCCCGCAGTTCGGTTCGCACCAGAACCTGCGAACGGACCGAAAGTTTGCGCAAACTTTTTAGAACCCTATTAAATACAATGGACGCAAACGTTCGAAATCAAAAGTGCTAATTATAACGGCTAATATGCAAGCTATTGTCCTAAAAAGGGTTTGGGGACCTGGGTCCTGCCCCAGGGGACATGTATCAAAAAAATAAGTTTTAAAAACGGACGTTTTTTCGGGAGCAGTGATTTTAATGATGCATAAAGTGAAAAAAAAAAAGTGAAATATTCCTTTAAATATCGTACCTGGGGGTGTCTAAAATATGCCTGTGAAGTGGCACGTGTTTCCCGTGTTTAGAACTGTCCCTGCACAAAATGACATTTCTAAAGGGGAAAAAAAGTAATTTAACCTCCCTGGCAGTAATCCCGAGCGTGATTCAGGGTTGTTTTTTTTTGTTAGGATCGGTAACCCCGAGTCACGCTCGGGGTAACATTGCAGAGCCTGCAGCGGAGTTTCCTTACCTTCTCCTTGCGTTCCAGCGATGATGTCCTCTGCTGTGATCGCCAGCGAGATCACCGGCGAGTGTCGGCACTTCCTGGTTCCTTTCCCTGCGAGCCGCAGCATCCCATGGGAGCGGAACTGGGTGGCAAATTCAAAAGTTCAAAAGTTCACACAACACAAACACAAAAATAAAAGCGGTTATATTGTATCTGATTACACTGTATTACACCGTATCATCTCTGATCACCATACAGTGCCCTGTACAGTGCTCCCTTGCCTGTCATCTGTGCCCATAAAAAAATGGCATCAAAAAAGCGCCACTTTACCAAACGGCGCTTTTGGAGCAGATGAGTGACAGCGGCAGCGACACGGAGTTGCTCGCAGAAGTGAGCGATAGTGAGTCATGGGGATATTTGTCGTCTGACACTGACACCGACACGGATCTGGCAAGTGACAACGGCGATGATCCTGCACCTGATCTCAGCGACCTTGGTGCCCTATAGACTCCGATACGGACCAGGTAGCGCCCCCAAGATTTCCCTTCACTGGATCACCTGGGATGAAGGTAGATGTGGAGTGTGACAACCCTCTGGCATACCTGCAATTATTTCTCACTGAAGAGGTAATTGAAAAAATTGTCAGAGACAAATCGTTACCACGATCAGCAATCCGCTACGCAGCATGCCAGATTTTCCCGAAGCAGAAAGTGGGAACCGGTGACGAAAGAGGACATCTGGCAGTTTCTGGGACTCATCATTCTTCAGGGGGTGGTGGGGAAACCGCTCCAGAAATGGTACTGGACCACCAATAAGCTACTGGTCACTCCGTTTTTTAGCACCGTGATGTCTGAATGAAGTATTTCCACTTCACGAACAATGAGGAGTTTGATGAGGCCACGCATCCTGCGCTCAAGCTAAAGAAAATCTGGGAGGTATGCCAAATGATCGTGGCCAATTTCCAGCGGACCTACGTGCCAGAAAGGGACGTCAGCGTGGATGAAAGTCTGATGGCCTACAAGGGACGCCTAAGCTGGATACAGTACATTGCATCCAAAAGAGCGCGGTTTGGCATCAAATTCTTTATGCTCTGCGAGTCATCCACCGGATACATCTGGAATTCGGTCATTTACACCAGTAAAGGCACGAAGTTCAACCCCAGGTACAGCGGCTATGGGATGGCCACATCATCTGTCCTTACACTGCTGGAGCCATTGCTGAACCAGGGATATTGTGTGACCACGGACAACTTCTATACATCTCCGGAACTTTTTGAGGTTTTGCTACAAAATAAAACTGATGGGTATGGTACCGTTAGGCCTAACCGACGTGGCATGCCATCTATATTTGGCAAGAAAAAAACTAAAAACAGGAGAAATGGTTGCCTGGCAGAAGGGTAAGATGATGGCAATGCGATGGCGAGACAAGAAGGACGTGTGTCTCATGAGTACTGTGCACAATACCGCCACTGCCATGGTCCACACAAGAGGTGGGAAAGATCTGTTGAAGCCGTGAAGTTGTGATGGATTATAATAATACAATGGGAGGTGTCGACAGAGCCGATCAGGCAATGACATTTTACCCGGCTATGCGCAAACAGCAGAAAAAATATTATAAAAAGATTTTCAGGCATCTTTTGGAACAATGTCTTTGGAATGCGTATATCCTATACAAAAGAAAAGAGTGGCATGCCTCTTGTTCATTCCAACTTTATCTGGAAGGTGGCTGAGCAGATTTTTGTCAACCACCAGATGCCATCAGTAGCTGTGAACAGACCCGGACGACGTGCTGTTGGCGTTGTCAACCCAGAACGCCTGACTGGACGTCATTTTTTGGACTATATACCGCCAACCGCAAAAAAGGAAGCACCTACCAGGATGTGCGTGGTCTGCTGTTCCAAGAGAGATGGCAATGGAAAAAAAGTCAGAAAAGAAACAAGATACCATTGTCCAGATTGCGACGTTGAACTTTGTCTAGTTCTATGCTTTAAAATGTATCACACTCAGGATGTGTATTGAATTTTCTTTGTTTGACAAATGTCATTATTTTCTCCTACATTATTGAATACAATTATATTACTTATTAGATTATAATTTATGATTTTGTGTTTCAAATTTATCACATCTGGGATGTCTACTAGTCTTGTTTGGTCAGGTTTAAGAAAGTAATTACTTACCGGACTATCGACACGTCAGGCTGAACCTCAACGGGGTTGTTCGTTTCAGGGATCAAGCTGCATACCGGACAAGTTGTTGTTTTTTTGAATTTTTAGTTTTTGTGCTCCAGTTTTTTAATAGTTTAGTGGTTTCTGGTATGACAGCAGGGGAGTTTTTTTGTTTTCTTGACCAAGGCCATGGGGGTTATATTTGTTCTGTACCACCACTGAATATACTGTTACTATTGAAATGTGTGCTAACCCCGCCTACCCCTCCTCCGGTACTTGCAATTATGTGGGTTTCCTGTTTTTTTGTTTTCTTCAATGGATAGCAAGCTTAAAATACTTTCCTGGAATGTCAGGGGTTTAAATAACAAATTTAAGAGGGCGGCAGTATTTCAGTACCTCAAGCAGGTCAAACCACATATTGTCCTCCTGCAAGAGACACATTTAGAGGGGAGTAAAATATTGTCCTTGCGCAGGCCCTGGATACAAAGGGCAATGCATTCTACGTACGCTAGAGGGGTATCCATTCTAATAAGCAAATCAATCTCATGCAACATTCACAAAGTATTTACAGACCCGGGAGGTCGATATGTGGCAGTCCTCTTGGATATATATTCTCATAAATTGCTGCTGGTCAATGTGTATTTACCCCCTCCTTTCAAGGTGACCCTACTGTGTGATTTGTTGGTTAGACTGGCGCCCCATCTCCATCTCCCAATGATTCTCCTGGGGGATTACAATGCCATTTTAGACTCGGTGCTGGATTCCTCCAACGCTGGTAGATCGGCGTCGGTGGACCTCAGCTCCTGGGCGTCACTGGCGGGCCTGACTGAGCTTTGGAGATGGAAGCACCCGGATACTGTGTCGTACTCTCATTTGTCTTCTACTCACAGATCTTCAGCTAGGATCGATTTGGCGTTTGGTAATTCTTTGGTCCTTCCGTTGGTATCTGAGTCTGACTATTTACCTGGGGGAGCGTCGGATCATAATCCACTTCTAGTCACTCTAGCCTTTCCTGCAGGGGGTAGGAAGGGAGGTTGGAAATTAGCGCCGGGTTGGTTGCTGGAGGATCAGGTGGTTGCACAGATGCAAACGTTAATGTCCGCCTACTGGGAGGATAATGAGGGCTCGGCCGAGCCCCCGGTGGTATGGGATGCTTTTAAAGCAGTGGCGAGGGGGGAGTGCATCTCTGCCATTAAGGCGGTCCGAAAGGAGCATGGACAGGAGAGTGAGCTTCTCATGGCTCATGAACGAGAGAGGGCAAAGAGGCAGGCAGACTCGCCCTCGGAGGTCAATTATGCTTCCTTATTGGAGGCTCAGCGTTCGGTGGCATTGCATTTTACAAACTTGGCACACACTGAGATACGGCAAAGGTCGGAGATGGTGTTTGCGGAGGGGGATAAAAATGGTAAGTTGTTGGCTAACCTTGCTGCTGATTGTAAGACACCGGTCTGTGTACCGGTGGTGAGTAGGGATGAGCTTGGAGTTCGAGTCGAACTCATGTTCGACTCGAACATTGCCTGTTCGCCCATTCGCCGAACAGCGAACAAATTGGGGTGTTCGCGGCAAATTCGAAAAATCTATGGGAGAAATCTAAAGTGCTAATTATAAAGGCTAATATGCAAGTTATTGTCCTAAAAAGTGTTTGGGGACCGGGGTCCTGCCCCAGGGGACATGTATCAATGCAAAAAAAAGTTTTAAAAACGGCCGTTTTTTCGGGAGCAGTGATTTTAATAATGCTTAAAATGAAAAAATAAAAAGTGAAATATTCCTTTAAATTTCGTACCTGGGGGGTGTGTATGATATGCATGTGAAGTGGCGCATGTTTCCCGTGCTTAGAACTGTCCCTGCAAAAAATGTCATTTTTGAAAGAAAAAAAGTCTTTTAAAACTGACTCGCGGCTATTAATGAATTGTCGGCTCCCGGCAATACATACAAAAGTCATTGATAAAAAAAAAAAAAAAAAGCGTGGGGGTTCCCCAGAATTCAATTACCAGGCACTTCAGGTCTGGAATGGATATTAAGGGGAACCCCGCCGCAAATTTAAAAAAAATTGACGTGGGGTTCCCCCAAATATCCATTCCAGGCCCTTCAGATCTGGCATGGATTTTAAGGGGAACTCCACCCCAAATTTAAAAAAAAAATGGCGTGGAGTCCCCCTAAAAATCCATACCAGACCCCTTATCCGAGCACCCAACCTGGCCGGCCGCAGGGGAAAAGGGGGGGACGAGAGAGCGGCCCCCCCTCCCTCCTGAACCGTACCAAGCCACATGCCCTCAACATGGGGAGGATGTCCCCATGTTGATGGGGACAAGGGCCTCATCCCCACAACCCTTGCCCGGTGGTTGTGGGGGTCTGCGGGCGGGGGGCTTATCGGAATCTGGAAGACCCCTTTAACAAAGGGGACCCCCAGATCCCGGCCCCCCCCTATGTGAATTGGTAAGGGGTACGTTGTACCCCTACCATTTCACGAAGAAAGCGTAAAAAAATGTTTAAAAAAACACACAAACACCTTGAAAAAGTCCTTTATTAAAAAAAACAAAAAAATAAAAAAACATTCCAGCGGTGAAATCCAGTGTCCCGCGGCGATCCCGATGTCCAGCGCTGTCCTTCATTGGTTGTGCCTGAGCGGACCTGATGGGGAACTCCCTCTCAGTATTTTAAATGTATAGACCCGCCCCTTCTAAAGTTCCCCATCAGGTCCGCTCCCTCGGTATGTCGGACCCGCCTACGTCATTGGCTTGAGCGGGGAACTTCCTTCACTGTGTAATTTAAATTTACATAGTGAAGGAAGTTCCCCGCTCAAGCCAATGACGTAGGCAGGTCTGACATACCGAGGGGGCGGACCTGATGGGGGACTGCTCTCACTTTGGTAATACATGTGTAGCGGCCTCCTCACCCCGACCTCTTTAGCTAGGGGTATGTCGAGCGACAGAGTGAGGTGCGCTACGGCCCATGTCCTCCCCATGCATGTGGGTGAGGTGAAGGCCAATATCAATCTTTTCCTCGGGCCAAATGTGTGCTGGTTATGAGGGTCAGTCCTTCCGTGCCGGAATCTCCCTTTGTTCCCATCAACAGAGTCCATACACCCATCAAAGTCCAAACTCAGGTTTATTGCGTATCTCCACATACAGTCAAATGCAACGGCATGATACGATGGGGAAGCAGGTCGAGGCACTGTACAGGTTCCTAGTCCCTACACTCCCTGTGCTATGACCAGGGGTTGCAGGAGTCTTGATGGAAGTTCCTCCGCTGCGCTGAAGCCCATATCAGGGGAAGATGTCCTCCAAGGGAGTTACTGAAGGCCCATCCGTCACCGGGTTGACGCTACACCGGGTCTTCGGACGGGTGACCCCCCCCAGCCTCCTCACCTCAGATGCGGGTCCCCTCGCAAGGGGCGCCCTGGAGCAACTTCACCCTTGCGGGACCCAGTCGGAGTCACCGGGTCCCAGGCCTCCTTAATAGTACCTCACCCCAGGCTGAAGGTGCCCGGGATGGACTCCATCTTCGTTCCGACCAGGCCTTGGGCGCCTAGGCCGGAACCTTGAACCGCCCGCACCCAGGCCTAAGGTGCCTGGGAGCGTGAAGGGGTGACCCCCCCTCCCACAAGAACAACAGACAGGCGACGACCACCTCGTGGCGCGGGCGTCTCCCCCTTTTATATCCTCCCATCGACACCACGGCGGGTTCCCCGCCTCAGCCGTACCATCGCCAGGAAGGAACCAAAAAAAGGGTAACACTGTGATAGCGATTCTACCTCGAGCCAGCAGGTACACTGACACCCACTGGTCAAAGAGAATATTACACCACCCAATCCTCCACGAATAAGAAAAGGGGTCTAATCCCTGACATAATTACACACCTGGGTCTCTCTACCCCCAGGTGTATCCCACTAACTTTGAAGACCCCGCTACACACTCCCCCTGGTGATTTGACGCTGGTCCCCAGCGTCAGGTGCACACCCATGTCTCCCAAGGAGGGGTGACATGAAGTGGGCCCCAGAGGCTATCCCTAATATTTTTGATACTGTATGTGCCAAGACCTGCTCAACAGAAAAGGGAACTATAAAACATTAAAACTTTTGTATAAAACATCTGTCATGTACACATATACAATCCCTCCCGTCACTGTCTAAGAACCACCCCATACTCAGTAGTCTTGACCGACGAATCTCCTGCAGAAGGGAAACAAAAAAAAAACATCCTAACACTCTGTGTTAACTTGGCATGAGTGGGTCCGTCAGCCGAGAGACCCACTCACTCCAATAAGTAAGTAATGCATGTGTAACATTTTCAAACATTCGTTGCACAACACTGCCACCTGGTGACAGCGCTGCAGTAATGACACTTGGTGAGATCTTCATTCTTCCTGCTTTCCTACTCTAACTCTACCCCAAAAGTCTCTGCCTCACAAATCTCCAGTGAGTAAAAGAAAAGCCCAAATCAAAACAAAGGTAGGGCACAGTTCTAGGCGTCTGGGAATGTCTCTTCCAGAAAGTTTCAATAGCAACAAGATAGGAGCTCACTTCTCCTATAAATAGAACCTTGGATCCGGCAGAAACAGGGGCTTCAGGTGCCCGTCAAACACTTCCACCGAATACTCAACATCCTCTCCATCTTTCCTGCAGATGAGCACCTTATCGGCATGGATATGGCGCCCAAGTCTCCAATCAGCTCTGCAGTCCTTGAACTTTTTAGACACAGGCGGCGAACATGACAGGTATCGCCTGGCATGGGGTACTTTAAGCTTTTCCCATACAAACTCGTCATACCACCTTGGTCGCAGGACCTCGACTTCATACAATAGGTCCCGAGGCAAGTAGGGGTACTTCCACCCATATTCACGGGCGACTCTCTGGGAGAAAAGTCTCTGCAACCTGGCTAGAGGCGGCATCACATCTCGCTCACCTTCTCCTGGCTGTACGATGGCCTCCGGGTGCCGAGGTACCTTTACCATCTCGGGTTTCTTTGTCTTTGGTGCCCGCAATGAAGCACGCTGCATCCCCACCATGAGAGCGGGTGATGTAGTTGAATGCGGAAAGTTGGTCGGAGGACTAGATTTCCTCGGGAACTCCGGGGCCTTCACCCGGAGCGTACTGTCTTCTATGGACATGGGGGAATCCTGCGGTTTACTCAGCATAGGTAGTGGGCGTCTGTCCCAGCCCTTCCGTTCGTCTATCTCTCCGTCATCCCCACAGTCTGACAATGACTCTAAGTCGGAGGTGTCATACATCTCAGCGGGAAGGTAGTCTCTAGTAGACGGAAGGCTACCCTCCCCTGCGGGCTCCACCGACTGGGGACCCCCGACACCTCCAACCAACACCACAGTCCCAGCCCCTGGCTCACCTGGACCTTCTGAAGAACTGGGATGTCCGGGACTCTCTTCTCTCTCAGTCTCTGGTTGGGCAGTCACTTCGCCCTGGTCAGCGCGCACGGGAAACTCCGCAAAGGCTTTGATCTCTCCCTCCGGAGTGGCGGTTCCTGTGATGCAGTTGAGGCGTAGGGCCCGGGGCCTTTCCGTGTGTGGTTCAACCTCAAAAAGAAACTCCTTGCATGCTTCGCATCGCCCGAATGGCTTTAGTTGGACCACCAGTCCCGAGCATCCGGGCCAGATCACACCGAGGGCCTCTGTGTCTCTGCATGAATACAAAGCCAACTGTCCTCGGGGCCTGAGCCTTATCCCCGTGTCTGTAATGGATGCAGCAAATGCAGTCATCTTGAAAGGATAAGGTACCGTCATCCACGGGGAGCCTGAGTTCACTCCGACCACTTGCTGCTCCATCACACGCTGACCTCGCGACGGAGTCTCCACGTGCATCTCCACACGTGGCCAGACTCCTCCCACGACTTGCACGTTTTCGCGGGCTTCCTTCAGTCTCCTCCCACGAATTGCGTAGTCATGGGGTGCCTCGTGGCGCAGTGCAGCAAAAGTCCCCACATGTAGTTTGTCACACGGCTGGACTCCTCCCTCTTCCCGCTCTTTCTGCATGGGCCTCTCCCAGTTTTTCAGGGAAATTTCCACGACTTCGAGCACAGGGATGCACTTTGGCCAATCACATGGCCGACCTGCTCGGACCTACTCCGGGCAGCAAAGTTCAAACACAGCCATTCCAAACCTCAGGGTTAACACACGTTCGTATCCCGGACGAGCCCCCACGTGTAGCGGCCTCCTCACCCCGACCTCTTTAGCTAGGGGTATGTCGAGCGACAGAGTGAGGTGCGCTACGGCCCATGTCCTCCCCATGCATGTGGGTGAGGTGAAGGCCAATATCAATCTTTTCCTCGGGCCAAATGTGTGCTGGTTATGAGGGTCAGTCCTTCCGTGCCGGAATCTCCCTTTGTTCCCATCAACAGAGTCCATACACCCATCAAAGTCCAAACTCAGGTTTATTGCGTATCTCCACATACAGTCAAATGCAACGGCATGATATGATGGGGAAGCAGGTCGAGGCACTGTACAGGTTCCTAGTCCCTACACTCCCTGTGCTATGACCAGGGGTTGCAGGAGTCTTGATGGAAGCTCCTCCGCTGCGCTGAAGCCCATATCAGGGGAAGATGTCCTCCAAGGGAGTTACTGAAGGCCCATCCGTCACCGGGTTGACGCTACACCGGGTCTTCGGACGGGTGACCCCCCCCAGCCTCCTCACCTCAGATGCGGGTCCCCTCGCAAGGGGCGCCCTGGAGCAACTTCACCCTTGCGGGACCCAGTCGGAGTCACCGGGTCCCAGGCCTCCTTAATAGTACCTCACCCCAGGCTGAAGGTGCCCGGGATGGACTCCATCTTCGTTCCGACCAGGCCTTGGGCGCCTAGGCCGGAACCTTGAACCGCCCGCACCCAGGCCTAAGGTGCCTGGGTGCGTGAAGGGGTGACCCCCCCTCCCACAAGAACAACAGACAGGCGACGACCACCTCGTGGCGCGGGCGTCTCCCCCTTTTATATCCTCCCATCGACACCACGGCGGGTTCCCCGCCCCAGCCGTACCATCGCCAGGAAGGAACCAAAAAAAAGGGTAACACTGTGATAGCGATTCTACCTCGAGCCAGCAGGTACACTGACACCCACTGGTCAAAGAGAATATTACACCACCCAATCCTCCACGAATAAGAAAAGGGGTCTAATCCCTGACATAATTACACACCTGGGTCTCTCTACCCCCAGGTGTATCCCACTAACTTTGAAGACCCCGCTACACATGTATAGACCCGCCCCTTCTCATGTTCCGCATCTGGTCCGCTGAGCGGACCTGATGGGGAACTTTAGAAGGGGCGGGTCTATACATTTAAAATACTGAGATGGAGTTCCCCATCAGGTCCGCTCAGGCACAACCAATGAAGGACAGCGCTGGACATCGGGATCACCGCGGGACACTGGATTTCACCGCTGGAATGTTTTTTTTTTTTTTTTTAATAAAGGACTTTTTCAAGGTGTTTGTGTGTTTTTTTAAACATTTTTTTACGCTTTCTTCGTGAAATGGTAGGGGTACAATGTACCCCTTACCAATTCACATAGGGGGGGCCGGGATCTGGGGGTCCCCTTTGTTAAAGGGGTCTTCCAGATTCCGATAAGCCCCCCCGCCCACAGACCCCCACAACCACCGGGCAAGGGTTGTGGGGATGAGGCCCTTGTCCCCATCAACATGAAGACATCCTCCCCATGTTGAGGGCATGTGGCCTGGTACAGTTCAGGAGGGAGGGGGACCGCTCTCTCGTCCCCCCCTTTTCCCCTGCGGCCGGCCAGGTTGCGTGCTCGGATAAGGGGTCTGGTATGGATTTTTAGGGGGACTCCACGCCATTTTTTTTTTAATTTGGGGTGGAGTTCCCCTTAAAATCCATGCCAGATCTGAAGGGCCTGGAATGGATATTTGGGGGAACCCCACGTAAATTTTTTTTTTAATTTGTGGCAGGGTTCCCCTTAATATCCATTCCAGACCTGAAGGGCCTGGTAATTGAATTCTGGGGAACACCCACGCTTTTTTTTTTTTTTTTTATCAATGACTTTTGTATGTATTGCCGGGAGCCGACAATTCATTAATAGCCGCGAGTCAGTTTTAAATGCATTTTTTTCTTTCAAAAATTTCATTTTTTGCAGGGACAGTTCTAAGCACGGGAAACATGCGCCACTTCACATGCATATCATACACACCCCCCAGGTACGAAATTTAAAGGAATATTTCACTTTTATTTTTTCATTTTAAGCATTATTAAAATCACTGCTCCCGAAAAAACGGCCGTTTTTAAAACTTCTTTTTGCATTGATACATGTCCCCTGGGGCAGGACCCGGGTCCCCAAACACTTTTTAGGACAATAACTTGCATATTAGCCTTTATAATTAACACTTTAGATTTCGAACGTTCGAGTCCATTGTATTTAATAGGGTTCTAAAGTTTACACAAACATTTTGTCTGTTCGCAGGTTCTGGTGCGAACCGAACAGGGGGGTGTTCGGCTCATCCCTGGTGGTGAGGAATAAGGGGGGATCCTTAGTCACTGACCCCAAGGAGATAATGGAGGAATTTGTACAATTCTATTCAACACTATACTCGCCCATTCCACCTTACAACCCTTTAGAATTGGAGGATTTGTTGCGGTCCTTGTCTATGCCAAAATTGTCGGATACTGATATGGCAGCTTTAGATGAACCCATTTCTGCCCTGGAAATCGAAGCAGCCATGCTCTCTTTCCCTCCACGGAAGGCGCCGGGGCCTGATGGATTCCCGGCAGACTTCTACAGGGCTTTTAGGTCTCGTTTGGCCCCTAGGCTCAATGTTCTCTTCCGGCACTGCTGGGAGCATGGGGCCTTACCGGCCTTGATGATGGAGGCTTACATGGTCCTCCTCTTAAAGCCGGGGAAGGATCCCCTGGAATGCTCGTCATATCGCCCCATAGCACTTTTGAATGCGGATCTGAAGATCCTTGCAAAGGTGCTGGCGTCAAGGTTGGCCGGGGTTATTTCAACTCTGGTCGACATTGACCAAACAGGTTTTATCCCGGGCATGTCCACAGACACCAATCTGAGGAGATTGTTTACGCATCTCCAAATTGATGCAACGGATGCCCCTGCCAAGGTGATTGTTACGATCGATATAGAAAAGGCTTTCGACTCCGTGGATTGGGACTATATGCACAGGGTGTTGGAGGTAATGGGGTTCGGACCTGGTTTCCGTCGGTGGATCACTATGCTATATGGGGATCCTCGGACGGCGATTCGGCTGGGTGCAACAGTCTCCGAGTTTTTTCACTTGGGCAGGGGTACCAGACAGGGGTGTCCGCTATCACCGTTTATTTTCGCGCTGATGATGGAGCCCATTGCCAGAGCTCTTAGACAATCCAATGGAGTGGGGGGTATACAGGTCGGCTCCATTAGGGAATGTGTGGCCCTCTACGCAGATGACTTGCTACTGTTCCTCAGGGACCCGGGACCTTCTCTCAAAGCCGCCTTACAAATTATGAATCAATTTGCCGCCTTTTCAGGCCTACGGGTGAATTGGGGCAAGTCCTCCATTCTGCCGCTGGGTCCGGAAGCTCAGTCATTAAGGGATAATGAGTTGCCATTGCAGTGGGTGACCTCTGTCACTTATTTAGGTGTCAGGGTCACAGCAGAAATTAATGATTACATGACCCTTAACCTTCTTCCACTGGTGTCAAGTCTCAAACAAAAGACACAGGTATGGCGGAAGCTCCCTCTCTCGTTGATTGGACGAATTAGTCTTATTAAAATGAAATTTCTCCCAGTGATTCTATATTTCCTGCGTCACTCCCCAGTTTGGATCCCCAAGCATTTTTTTACTACATTAAATGGAATAGTAGGATCCTTTTTGTGGTCCCCGCAATCACCTCGTATCAGTATAGCGGTTCTGCAGGAGCCATGGGGGCAGGGTGGGTTGGCACTTCCAGACTGGCAGAAATATTATCTGGCCGGCCAGATGGTGTTTGCCAGGCGCTGGCTGTTGGCGGACGAGGGAGATGCGGCCACAGTCTTGGAGGCGGCACATCTGGGCTCATATGAGAGCCTGAGGTTGGCACTCTATAGGGGTCCTAGTTCTAGTCTGCCTCTGACAGTCTCAATGAAGGCCACGGTTAGGGCATGGGGGGCTACTACCCTTCTAATGTCCCCGTCATATACAGGAGTGTCGCCCTCTGCCCCATTATGGCTGAACCCGAACCTTCCAGACTTTTGCTCGCTCCCCGACCCTATGATATGGGCATGCAGGGGGGTTAAATTACTGGAGGATGTTACTAGGGAAGGTGAACTTATTTCATTTGACCAATTAAAGGATAGACATGACCTGCCAAATTCCTTCTTCTTCCGCTATTTACAACTGCGCCATGCTTTTCAGGCGCAGTTTGATGGCCGGAGAATTGAGTTACTTCCGTCAGCGCTAGAGACCCTTCTAACAGATGAGGACATGATCAAACCTCTATCAACGGTGCATAAATCCTTGTTTACTACATCGCCCATGGGGGTCATTAGATGTAGGGAGAGGTGGGGAAGAGAAATTCCGGGAATACAAGGGTAGGATTGGGAAAAGATGTGGGACCATCCTTTCAGGCACTTGGTTTCGGCTAGGGACCGTCTAATTCAATTCAAATTCTTGCATAGAGTGTACCTCACCCCGGCTAGACTTACTCGTATATATCCGTCCTCTAGTGGTCAATGCTGGCGGTGTCCGCACACTCCGGCGGACTCGGAACACATTTTTTGGACTTGCCCTTTGGTTCAGGTTTTCTGGGCTGGGGTGGTGGGATGCCTGTCGGAGGTGCTCGGTGTCCCGGTTCCTCTATCACCTAGGGTTTGTCTCCTGGGGTTGGTGGAGGAGGTGGTTCCGTCTGTGGCTCTCCGAACTTTGCTAAATATTGGGTTATTTTATGGTAGGAAGGCCATTTTATTAAAGTGGAAGAACCCTAGCGCCCCCACTATCTCATTTTGGAAAGGCCTGGTCAATTCCGTTATCCATTTATATAAAGCCACTTACAAAACTAGGGGTTGTGCAAAAAAGTTTATGAAGATCTGGCGGGCCTGGTTAGACTCATCGGCAACGGTGGGTTGATTAATGATATAGGTTAGTGGGTTGTATGGAGTTCATATAATTACGTTTTCACAATTGGCTGAAAGTAATGCGTAAGACATAATTGTGAGTATTAATGATTAACATATCAATGTCAATTGCTAATGTGTAATGGGTATGGTGGGGGGATAAAGCATATTTTGATATTTATTGTGGAAATGAGTGGAACTTGGTACAGATACTGGCTATTCTTTTCAAAATGTTTTATTTTTATTTCTAAGGTTTAATACTTAAATTGCTAGACTGCCGGGCTTTGGTCAAGACGGGAGGGGGGTGGGGGGGGGTTATAGATACGGATTTAGGAAGACTAGGAAGACTATGTTAGGCTGAGTAAGTAACGCCAAGCAGGGCACATGCCGGGTGGGTAAGTGGCCTACCCGGATATTTTTTCTATGTAAGATGTGTGTTTTTGTATGTAGTTACATTGTATTGTAGTGTATTAAAACTAATAAAAAGAATTTATAAAAAAAAAAAAAAGAAAGTAATTACTAAGAATTGCAGGCCTACAGTACATAACGCCACATTTCTATGCAAAATGATTGTACCGCTTTTGGTACATAATTCCAGACAGAATCATACCACCAGGGAGGTTAAAACTGCTTGCGGCTTTAATGTAATGTATGGTCCCGGCAATATGGGTGAAAATTATTGAGAAAAATGGCATGGGTACCCCCCCCCCCCAGTCCACTACCAGCCCCTTTGGGTCTTGTATGGATATTAAGGGGAAACCTGCACCCAAAGTAAAAAAAGGCCCTATATACTCTGAACAGCAGTATACAGGTGGTGCAAACAAGACACGGACTGTAGGTTTGTTTTTAAGTAGAATCTGTGTGTAATTTGGAACAGGTACATTTTTTAAGTGTAGCTCCAGCCAAAAAATCTATTTTTAAGCTTTTTGGAAAACATAGGGAAGGGTTATCACCCCTGTAACATTTGTTTTGCTGTCTGTGCACCTGTTCAGAAGATTTCACCTCATTTTCCGTCCCAAAGACAAATGTTTTTTGAAAATGTTGTGTTTTTTGTGAAACAAGGATTGGTGATAAAGCATCAGTGGAGAGGAGACACCTTTTTCCCATATTAACTCTTACAGGAGAGAATTTCCCGTCCTAGGGGTAGATTTCCTCTCACTTCCTGTTGTCTCCTTCCGTTTGCAAGTAGGAGTCGTTTGTAAGTTGGATGTTTGAAAGTAGGGGCCTGCCATATATACTCTGCAGAAATTTGGCCCTTAGGTGTTGGTGTTGCCACAACACTGTAAGCCCTCACAGTTACTCTTGGTGGGCGCTGGAACGCCCTACTGTGAACTATTATATCAAGAATTGTAATTACATGCCATTGTTGAACAGTGGTAGGAAAAATTGGGCCTTTGGTGGTGGTGCTGCTGCCACAACACTGTAAGTCCTCACAGTTACTCTTGGTGGGCACAGGAATGGGCCCTGCTGTGAATTATTAGATCAAGAATTGTAATTACATGCCCCTGTTGAACAGGGGCAGAAAAATTGGGCCTTTGTTGGTGGTGGTGGTTGTGGTGTTGCCAAAACACTGTAAGCCCTCACAGTTACTCTTGGTGGGGGCAGGAATGGGCCCTGCTGTGAATTATTAGATCAATAATTGTAATTACATGCCCCTGTTGAACAGGGGCAGAAAAATTGGGCCTTTGTTGGTGGTGGTGGTTGTGGTGTTGCCAAAACACTGTAAGCCCGCACAGTTACTCTTGGTGGGCGCAGGAATGGGCCCTGCTGTGAATTATTAGATCAAGAATTGTAATTACACGCCCCTGTTAAACAGGGGCAGAAAAATTGGGCCTTAGGCACTGGTGCTGGTGCCACAACACTGCAACCCCTCACAGATACTGTAGTTGGAGCACAGCAATGAGCCCTGCTGCAAAGCATTGCATCAAAAATTGTAAATACACGCTCCTGTTAAACAGGGGCTGAAAAATTCGGCCTTAGCCAATGGTGGCGGTGCCCAGAACCAAAAATATTCTTTCAAGCTATCAGCATGATTATTGAGGAGGAAGAGGATAGTCACTCAGCATAACAGGATAGTCACTCAGCATCAGCATAGGCAGTCTTGAAGGGATCTGACATTTCCCCAAAAATTATTCGTTTACATCAGCATCAGGTGCTTGGTAGCTGGTGGTGATCCAAGACTGATTAATTTTTATGAAGGCCAGTCGATCGACCGAGTCGGTGGACAAGCCCACCCTGTGATCTGTTGCAAAGCCTCCAGCAGCACTGAATGTGCGTTCCGAAAGAACGCTGGATGCAGGACAGGCCAGTACCTCAATTGCATACTGTACAAGCTCTGGCCAGTGATCCATCCTCAAGACCCAGTAACCCAGAGGATCTTCGGTGGTAAAGGTGTCCAAGTCTGATCTTGCCCCTAGGTATTCCTGCACCATGTAAACCAGATGCTGGCGATGGTTGCTGGAAGCGATCATACCTTGGGGCTGCGTACTAAAAAATTGTCTGAACGCATCGGTCAGATGGCCACCTTTTCCACAACTCCTTCTTTGACTGACCGAAGCCTCAGCAACACGTTGTCCAGGACCAGGAATTTGTAACCTTCCAGTCTCTGGGAACGCGTTGCACAGACCTTTCTGCAAGGCCTCCCGAAGATGCTTCATCCTCTGCTCCCTCTGCGACGGCAAGATAAGGTCTGCAACCTTACCCTTGTAACGTGAATCAAGGAGGGTTGCCAGCCAGTAATGATCCCTCTCCTTGATCGCACGAATACGAGGATCTTTGCGCAGGCTTTGCAGGATCAGGGAGGCCATGCAGCGTAGGTTTGCTGAGGCAATCGGTTGCGGAGTCCTCTGGGTCACTGAGGACGACATGATCCGCAGCCACCCCCTACCGGCCACATACAAGTCCATGGGTGTTTTGGGGACTGTAATTGATCCCTTGAAGACTGCTACTGATGCTGAGTGCTAGGCTCCACCTCCATGCTGACACAATCCTCCTCCTCTTCCGGTGTGATAGCCGGGCCAGCAGGAACACTGTCTGGATAAAGGGGGCCTTTAGAGGTAAGGAAGTCCTCCTCTTCCTGCCTCTGTTCTGCCTCAAGTGCCCTGTCCATTATTCCACGCAGCGTGTGCTCCAACAGGTGGACAAGAGGGACAGTGTCACTGATGCATGCACTGTCACTGCTCACCATCCTCGTGGCCTCCTCAAATGGTGCCAGGACAGTACATGCATCCCTGATCATGGCCCACTGGCGTGGGGAAAAAAATCCAAGCTCCCCTGACCCCAGTGGCGTCACTAGGGTTGGTGTCACCTGGTGCGGTAAAATATGGTGTCACCCCCCCCACCCCCGGTCACTGAGCATGAGAAATCCCGGGCACTGTGCAGGCTAGCGCATCAGCACAGCTCTGCCCTCCTGTGTAATCCCCTAATGTTACCCCCCTGTGCAATCCCCCTAATGTTACCCCCCCTGCAATCCCCCTAATGTAACACCCCCCTGTGTAATCCCCCTAATGTAACGCCCCCCCTGTGTAATCCCACTAATGTAACCACCCTGTGCAATCCCCCTAATGTTACCCCCCTGCAATCCCCCTAATGTAATGCCCCCCTGTGTAATCCCCCTAATGTAATGCCCCCCTGTGTAATCCTCCTAATGTAACGCCCCCCTGTGTAATCCTCCTAATGTAACGCCCCCCTGTGTAATCCCCCTAATGTAACACCCCCCCTGTGTAATCCCCCTAATGTAACACCCCCCCTGTGTAATCCCCCTGATGTAATGCCCCCCTGTGTAATCCCCCTAATGTAATGCCCCCCTGTGTAATCCCCCTAATGTAATGCCCCCCCCTCTGTATACCTCCCTTCCCTACATTTACAGACCTCAGATCAGCGCGGCTCTGTACACACGAATGTCCCTATTCCTAGGCTCCTCCTCCTGTTGTGGATATACTGTCAGTGTGGAGGAGGAGCCTAGGCATCGTCGGTCTGAGGAGTGTAATTGTGATAGGACACTGGCACCGTGACCTCTCCCCGCCTGCCTGTCACAATTGCCGTTCGCAGTGCCGGTTCCCGGAGGACATGCGGGCGCCGGGCGTAGCAGGGGAAGGATGAAGAGGAGAGAGCCGTGGTCGGCGCGGCGCCTCTCAATACTGTGTTGTGCCAGGTGTCACCCCTCTGGTGGGTGTCACCCGGGTGCGTCCCGCAACCCCCGCTCCCCCCTTATAACGCCTCTGCCTGACCCTGTCCTGGTGCCATATTGCAACAGATACTCATTGATGGCCCTCTGCTGCGTGTGCAGCCGCTGCAGCATGGCCAATGTAGAGTTCCACCTGGTGGGCATGTCACAGATTAGGCGGTTATTGGGCAGGTTGTAATTCTTTTGCAGGTCGTCAGCCAGCCGAGCACTGGCATTATATGACCAGCGGAAATGCCCACAGAGTTTCCTGGCCTGCTTCAGGACCTCCTGTAAGCCCGGGTACCTGCCCAAGAACCGCTGCACCACCAGGTTAAGGACGTGAGCCAAACAGGGCACATGGGTCAGTTGTCCCTGTCTGAGGACGGAGAGGAGGTTGGTGCCATTGTCGGAAACCACGTTTCCTGGCTTAAGCTGGCATGGCATCAACCACCTCTGAGCCTGCCCCTGCAGAGCTGACAGAATCACTGCCCCAGTGTGGCTCCTGTCCCCCAAGCACACCAGCTCAAGCACCGCATGGCATCTTTTTGCATGCGTACTTGCGTTGCCCCTTGAACGCCTACAGAGCCCTGCTGGTTCTGAGGACAAAGCACAGGTAGAGGCCATGGAGGAAGAAGAAGAGGAAGGGGTGGAGGAGAGAGGTGTGTCAGAATCACCAGTAGTAACATTTTGGAGGCGTGGTGGCGGAACAACCTCCAACACTACTGCACCTTGTCCTGCACCCTTCCCAGCTGCCAGCAGAGTCACCCAATGCGCCGTGAAAGATAGGTAACGTCCCTGTCCATGCCTGCTAGACCATGAGTCAGCGGTAATATGCACCTTACCGCTGACCGCCCTGTCCAGCGAGGCCAAGACATTGCCTTCCACATGCTGGTAGAGAGCCGGAAACGCCTTCCGTGAGAAAAAGTGGTGTTTGGGTACCTGCCACTGAGGAACCGCACATTCAACAAACTCACGGAAGGGGGCAGAGTCTACCAACTGAAAAGGCAGCAGTTGAAGTGCTAGCAATTTAGCCAAGCTAGCATTCAACCGCTGGGCATGCGGTGTAGCAGCTGGGGCAGGGAAATTTGCCTGGTACAATCGGACGTCGGTGTACCGAAAGGAGATTGCCCGCACGTACTTGGCTGTGACTGTGACACACCTAATTCTACACCTTCATTCCTCTCAGTGCAGGTTTCAGAGAGGACTGAAGGTATAGTGGGGTTGGAGATCCCAGCTGATGAAGAGCAAGGAGAGGTCCGTTTTTTTCTTTGGTGTGGGTCTTTTAGGTACGCCTGCCAATGGACTGCATGGCAGGTCGACATATGTCTGGTCAAGCACGTGGTGCCCAAGCGGCTGATGTTTTGGCCACGTGAGATACGCTTCAGACATATGTTGCAAATGGCAGCAGTGCGATCTGCTGCACATGTCTGAAAAAAGGCCCACACCAAAGAACTTTTAGAATAATGCACAGAGACAGGAGCGCCCTGCACATGCGGAGCTCTTCGGTGTGATGCTGTCGGTGTGCTGCCCTTAAACTGGCCCCTGGAGGGCATCCTGCCTCGTTGGAGATGTGCCTGCTCCTCCTCCTCTCTCCTATCAGGCACCCATGTGGAGTCAGTGACCTCATCATCCTCTCCCTCCTCCTCACTGGAGCAAATCTGGCAGTATGCTGCAGGTGGGGGAACATGACGATAGCTGTCCTTGTTGGGCACCCCCTCTCTCCTTCAAAACGCTGGGCATCCTCCTGGAGCATGTACCCAACACTGTGGTCAAACAGTTTGGGGGACTCCTCAGGAGGACATGGTGGGGCTAGGGAAGGAGTGACTGATGCCATTGAGCCGAGGGAAGAGGCCGCTTTGGCAGCTGCTTTGCCAGACAAAGTACCCTGAGCCTGGGTGAGAGAGGATGAGGAGGATGAGGACGGCTTGGTCATCCACTCTACCAAATCATGGGCATGTTGTGGCTCCAAATGGCCAGCTGCAGAAAAGGACAAGCGTGTTCCACAGCCACGTGCTGATGAGGATGCACCGTGTCCACGACCAGCACTGTTGCCTCTAGACACAGAGCCTGCTTGCCCTCCTTTATTGCCTCGTGACTGTCTGCCTCTCTTTGTTTGCCTTCCAGACATACTAATGGCCTGCAGTGAGATGTAGCTGCACAAAGGTGGGATGTATATATACATATATACAATCTCAGGTCCATAAATATTGGGACATTGACACAATTCTAATCTTTTTGTCTCTATACACCACCACACTGGATTTGAAATGGAACAAGCAATATGTGCTTTAACTGCAGACTTCCAGCTTTAATTTGAGGGTATTTACATCCAAATCAGGTGAACGGTGTAGGAATTACAACAGTTTGTATATGTGCCTCACACTTTTTAAGGGACCAAAAGTAATGGGACAATTGGCTGGTGAGCTGTTCCATGGCCAGGTGTGTGTTATTCCCTCATTATCCCATTTACAAGGAGCAGATAAAAGGTCCAGAGTTCATTTCAAGTGTGCCATTTGCATTTGGAATATGTTGCTGTCAACTCTCAATATGAGATCCAAAGAGAAAAAAGAATTACCGCTCAGATGTAACTGCTGATCTGCTCACTAGATCCAAAGCCGTGGGTGCAGGCAATTGCATATAATGATGCAGGAACTGAAGAAAATGCTTGGATAGCCGCACTCCAAAAAATTGGTTCTTTATTAAAAAAACAAGGTCACACTAACACATGTCACAGCAAAAACACAGCAAAGGGAGCTGACGCGCTTCGCACTGCGATTCAGTGCTTATCCAAGCATTTTCATGAGATCCAAAGAGCTGTCACTATCAGTGAAGCAAGCCATCATTAGGCTGATTAAACAAAACAAACCCATCAGAGAGATAGCAAAAACATTAGGTGTGGCCAAATCAACTGTTTGGAACATCCTTAAAAAGAAAGAACACACCGGTGAGCTCAGCAATACCAAAAGACCCATGTCATGTCATGGCATGGGCATGTATGGCTGCCAGTGGAACTGGTTCTCTTGTATTTATTGATGATGTGACTGCTGACAAAAGCAGCAGGATGAATTTTGAAGTGTTTCGGGCAATATTATCTGCTCATATTCAGCCAAATGCTTCAGAACTCATTGGACGGCGCTTCACAGTGCAGATGGACAATGACCCGAAGCATACTGCGAAAGCAACCAAAGAGTTTTTTAAGGGAAGAAGTGGAATGTTATGCAATGGCCAAGTCAATCACCTGACTTGAATCCGATTGAGCATGCATTTCACTTGCTGAAGACAAAACTGAATGGAAAATGCCCCAAGAACAATCAGGAACTGAAGACAGTTGCAGTAGAGGCCTGGCAGAGAATCACCAGGGATGAAACCCAGCGTCTGGTGATATCTATGCGTTCCAGACTTCAGACTGTAATTGACTGCAAAGGATTTGCAACCAAGTATTAAAAAGTGAAAGTTTGATTTATGATTGTTAATCTGTCCCATTACTTTTGGTACCTTAAAAAGTGGAAGGCACATATACAAACTGTTGTAATTCCTACACCGTTCACCTGATTTGGATGTAAATACCCTCAAATTAAAGCTGAAAGTCTGCAGTTAAAGCACATCTTGTTTGTTTCATTTCAAATACATTGTGGTGGTGTATAGAGCCAAAAAGATTAGAATTGTGTCGAAGTCCCAATATTTATGGACCTGACTGTGTATGTATGTATGTATGTATGTATGTATGTATGTATGTATATATATATATATCTCTCTCTATATATATATATATATTATATATATATATATATAATGCAGCTATCAGACTTCACTGCCTGCTGTGGTATTAGTATGAGAAAAGCAGCAAAGGTCTTCAGTTAGTTTTAGGTGAACACTGTGCAGAGGACACAGTACACTAACTGAAAATACTAGCAGCTCTCTGCCTGTGGTTTTATTATGAGAACACCACAAATTTTATTCAGGTTCCTTTAAGTGAACGCTCTGCAAAGGACAGAAGTACTGCAGTACACTACATGAAATTAATGCAGCACTCTGCCTGTGGTTTTATTATGAGAACTAACTGTATTCAGGTAAGCTTTAGGTGAACGCTATGCAAAGCACCCAGTACACTAAGTGAAACTCTGCTGCAGCTAGCACAATCACCTGCCTGCCTGTCACAGTATAGAGAACAGCAGTAATGGATCTAGCTAAACTAAATACAGTGTATATACATATTGTAACCTGGGGGACAGGTAATCGGTACAAAAGCTCCCTGGGATGAGCAGGCACAGATACCAAGTCCATTGGATCAGTGAAAACACAGTGTTATTTATTGGTGCTATATACAAAGTCAATGACAGGTGCTGTACAGTGTGCTGAAAACAAACAGAAGAAAAAATAGCTAAACAAAAGCCTAGCCGTGTCTCGGCTCTAACTATACAGTATTTACAAGCCCTCACTACCAGGCTGAACAAGCCTAACGCTTGTCAGCTTCCACATCCAACAGAGTAACAAGTTTTACAAACCTTCTTGCTCTCACAGACCAATGCTGTCTGTGTTTCCCAGGCTGAGCAAAGGCTGTCTGCTCAGGTGAGCTTTTAATTAACCTGGGGGAGAGAACCAACACCTGAAGTGGATCCTGGCTCAGAGATCCCTGAATGTATATGAGAGGAGCCTGGGAGATGTATAAACCCCGAACAGGACTTTCCCAAGCTCTCTCTGGGACGCTCTGCCACACAACCTCCCCCCTTGTTTCAACCCCAGGGTTGGAAAACCTGTAGCCCAACAGGAGTGAACACGGGACAGGGCATCTACATTTCCCATCTCCACACCTGGCCTGTGTTTTACCGTAAAGGCATAATCTTGTAGGGCCAAAAACCACCGGTTCACCCGCCTATTAGTCTCCTTCTTTTGGGACATCCATTTCAGGGAAGCATGGTCAGTTATCAACTCAAACTGGCGCCCCAACAAGTAGTACCTGAGCGCGTCCACGGCCCACTTTATGGCCAGACACTCCTTTTCAATGACTGCGTACTTCTTTTCATGGTCATTGAGCTTTCTGCTTAAGTACACCACAGGGTGTTCTTCCCCATTGTGTACCTGTGAAAGTACTGCCCCGATACCAACATCAGACGCATCTGTCTGGACCAAAAAGTTTTTGGAGAAATCGGGGGAGTATAGGATTGGCTGTGCACAAAGAGCCTTCTTCAGTACTTGAAAAGACTCTTCTGCTACTGGAGACCATTTCACCATTACGGAGGCTTTCCCTTTTGTAAGGTCTGTCAGTGGGGCAGCTATAGTTGCGAAATTTGGGATAAATCTTCTATAGTACCCCGCAATGCCAAGAAAGGCCCTGACCTGCTTCTTGTTTGCAGGACGTAGCCACTCCTGGATGGCTTCTATTTTATTCACCTGGGGCTTTATGACACCCCGGCCAATAGTGTAGCCCAAATACCTGGCTTCCTCTAGCCCAATGGCACATTTTTTTGGATTTGCCGTAAACCCTTCTTTGAAGAGGGAATCCAGGACAGCCTGGACACGGGGCAAGTGAGACTCCCAGTCAGTGCTATGCACCACTATGTCGTCCAGATAGGCTGCAGCATACTGTCGGTGAGGTCTTAGGGTCCTGTCCATAGCCCTCTGAAATGTTGCAGGGGCATTTTGCAACCCAAAAGGCATTTTCTTATACTGAAACGACCCCTCCGGGGTCACAAATGCAGTCTTTTCTTTGGCACTACCAGTCAGGGGTATTTGCCAATATCCTTTGGTCAAGTCCAAAGTGGTCAGATAACGGGCCTTGCCAAGTCGGTCTATAAGCTCGTCTACCCTGGGCATTGGGTATGTGTCAAACTTTGTTACCGCATTAAGCTTTCTGAAGTCGTTACAAAACCTCCAAGTGCCATCCGCTTTTGGGACTAATACAATGGGGCTAGACCAGTCACTATTGGATTCCTCAATAACATCTAGCTCCAACATCCTTTTAACTTCATCACTGATGTCCTTTCTTCTAGCTTTGGGAATTCGGTATGGTTTGAGCTTGACACGGACCCCAGGTTCAGTAACAATATCATGCTGAACTGCTGAAGTCGTGCCCGGCAACTCTGAAAATTTCTCTTTATTCCTTATCAGGAACTCTCTAGCTTCCCGTTTCTGGGAACATGACAGGGTGTCTGGAATCGTGACCTCAGGGATTAGAGGGGATTCAGTACCCTTAAGGGTTACCGGGAGAGACCTGGCAGTTAATGCCAGTCTATCCTTCCAGGGCTTTAACAGGTTTATGTGGTAAATCTGTTCGGGCTTCCTTTTACCTGGTTGATACACCTTGTAATTGACCTCCCCAACTCTTTCAATTACTTCAAAGGGTCCCTGCCACTTAGCCAGGAATTTGCTCTCAACAGTGGGAACTAACACGAGGACCCTGTCACCAGGTGAGAAAACACGAAGTTGGGCCCCCCTGTTGTATATCCTCTGTTGGGCTGCTTGAGCCTGCAGTAAATGTTCTTTTACTACCAGCATGATTGCTGCAATCCTATCCTGCATTTGAGCGATATGCTCAATAACACTTTTGTGAGGTGTCTGCTCCCCCTCCCAAGTTTCCTTGGCTATGTCTAAGAGTCCCCGAGGGTGTCTCCCATAAAGCAGCTCAAATGGAGAGTACCCCGTAGAGGACTGGGGAACTTCCCTGATGGCGAACATCAAGTAAGGTATCAGGAAGTCCCAGTTTTTCCCATCCTTGTCAACAACCTTTTTTAACATACTCTTTAATGTCTTATTGAAGCGTTCCACCAAGTCATTCGTTTGAGGATGGTACACTGAGGTGCGCAACTGCGTCACCTTAAATAACTTGCACAGCTCCCTAGTTATTCGTGACATGAATGGGGTACCCTGGTCTGTAAGGACTTCTTTCGGGACGCCAACCCGACTGAACACCATAAACAGCTCTTTGGCAATGTTTTTAGCAGATGCCGTGCGTAAGGGAACAGCCTCGGGGTAACGGGTAGCGTAATCCATGATCACGAGGGTATGTTGATGACCGCGGGCAGATTTGGGGAGTGGACCCACAAGGTCCATAGCAATCCTCTCAAAGGGCACTTCAATAATGGGCAAGGGCACTAACGGACTTCGGAAGTGGGGTTGGGGGGCTGACATCTGACACACAGGACAGGATTGACAATAACTCTCGATATTTTTCCATATCCCAGGCCAGTAAAACCTGCGCAACACCCTTTCAGTGGTTTTCTCAACCCCCAAATGGCCTCCTAGCAAGTGCCCATGGGCAAGTTCCAACACCACCCGTCTGTATAGCTTAGGGACTACCAACTGTTCAACCACTTCATCATTAGTTTTACACACATGATAAAGTAAATCTTCATTGCTGCAGAAATATGGAAAACAGGGCCTGTCCCCTGGTTCAACAGGTACCTCATTAATCACCATTACATTTTCCCAGGCCCTGGCAAGGGTAGGGTCTTTTCTCTGCTCCGTACCAAAATTTTCCTTGTGCACATTAAGATCGGTAAACTCTAATGTAGGCTCAGATTCAGCAGACGGCTGTCCAGCTCTACTGGTTGTGGGGACTTCTTCAGGCTCCCCCAGCTCTCCTGCCATTACTGAGAAAGGATCACCCGGAGAGCCCTGAGAGGAGTCCCCTGAACTCACAAGGTCAGTAATGGCCATGAGTTCTGGCTCTGCGACTGAGTTAGGTACTGCGACTGGGTCGGGACAATCCCACAGTTCCCAAAACTTAGGGAAGTCCCTACCAATTAAAGCCTCGTGCACCAAGTGGGGCACCAGTCCGACCGAATGGGTCACCGTACCTAAGCCAGTTTTAAACTGAACAGTGGCTATTGGATACTCGCGGGTATCCCCATGTACACAGATCACAGCAACTTTTTTTGCATGAAAATTCACAGTTTCAACCATCTCAGCTGTAACCAAAGTAACTAGACTTCCCGAGTCCAGCAAGGCCGTAATAGGCTTATTATTAACAGTCATTTGACACATGTGTTTTCACACATTTGGCACTGCAGCGCATGAAACGGCAGCAAACATAGACTGCCTTCTAAAAGATAGATCACACTGCATTGGTTCATCTGTTAATGGACAGTTTGCTGCAACATGTCCCAGTTCTTGGCAACGAAAACACCTGATGTTTCCCCAATTTGGTTTGCTGACAGGCAGTGGCTTCCCTTGTTTGGGCCGCCAAACTTCAGTCCTGGCACCAAAAATCCTCCCCCCTATTTCCTTGCCATGCTTACCACCCACTTCCCCTGGAACAGTCTTACCGGTTGCCTGGGGAGACCGTGGCTTTGGGTGGAAAGTCCGTGCGGCTGTAGGGGTGGTGACCAGGTTCTCTGCAGCAAAGTACCTCTCCACGAGCTCCACCAGGTTGTCTGCCGACTTGGGGTCTCCTTGACTCACCCACTTCTGCAGGGGAATTGGTAGTGACCTCAGGAATTGGTCCATGACCACACGCTCCACTATTTGTGGCGCAGACAGGGACTCCGGCTGTAGCCATTTCCGTATCAGGTGGATCAGATCAAACATCCGCTGAGCTCGAACAGCCAAGGTGACACCAAGTCGTGCCAGGATTTCCCGCTTGACCTTCTCATAATCTCCCGCTTCTGCTGACTCCAGATCATAGTAGGCCTTCTGCGCTTCTCCAGAAAGTAAGGGGGCGATCAGTCCTGCCCACTGGGTTTGGGGCCAACCTTCCCTCTCAGCGGTCCGTTCAAATGTTAGTAGGAAAGCCTCTGGATCATCATCTGCCGTCATCTTTGAAAGAAAGCGACCCACATGGATGGCTGAGGGCTTGTCTCCAATATCCTTCATTATCGCAGGTGACCCCTGTGCTAGCGTCTCCACAACCTCAGTAAGGGTTTTCCTATCCGCTTTTGCAGCAGTGACAAGCTGTTCAAACAGCCTCTGCGATTGCTCCTGTACAGCACCAATCTGTTGGAACAGCACCTTGGTTTGCTCCTGTGCGATAGCGTTGGCTTGCTGTAATGCAGCGTTAGTTTGCTGTTGTGCAACGTTTGCTTGCTGCAATGTAGCGTTAGTTTGCTGTTGTGCAGCGTTTGCCAACACCATTTGTTTGAGGATGTCTTCCATGTTGTCACTTTAGGTACTGGCCTTTTAAGTAGTAACTTACTACAGCTGGTCGCAGCCTCCACCATATGTAACCTGGGGGACAGGTAGTCGGTACAAAAGCTCCCTGGGATGAGCAGGCACAGATACCAAGTCCATTGGATCAGTGAAAACACAGTGTTATTTATTGGTGCTATATACAAAGTCAATGACAGGTGCTGTACATTGTGCTGAAAACAAACAGAAGAAAAAATAGCTAAACAAAAGCCTAGCCGTGTCTCGGCTCTAACTACACAGTATTTATAGGCCCTCACTACCAGGCTGAACAAGCCTAACGCTTGTCAGCTTCCACATCCAACAGAGTAACAAGTTTTACAAACCTTCTTGCTCTCACAGACCAATGCTGTCTGTGTTTCCCAGGCTGAGCCCAGTCTGTCTGCTCAGGTGAGCTTTTAATTAACCTGGGGGAGAGAACCAACACCTGAAGTGGATCCTGGCTCAGAGATCCCTGAATGTATATGAGAGGAGCCTGGGAGATGTATAAACCCTGAACAGGACTTTCCCAAGCTCTCTCTGGGACGCTCTGCCACAATATATACAACACATAGGATGCATATATATCCTCTACACACTGTAACAGCAGCGAACTGACTCGCCTGCCTGCTCTATCTAACTCAATATAAATGACACTGTCTCTCTCTCTTTCACAAACGCCAACACACTACACAAGGCCGACTTCCAGGCGGCCTTATATAGTGTGGGGCGTGTACCTACTCCTCTGAGCCATGATTGGCCCAAGCCACCCAGGCTTTGGCCAATTACGGCTCTCCGTTATTACCGCGCTGTGATTGGCCAAAGCATGCGGGTCATAGTGGATGCTTGGCCAATCATCAGCCAGCAATGCACTGCGATGACGCAGTGAATTATGGGCCGTGACGCCAGGGGCGGGCTGGGTGGGGGGAAGGGTGGAGATTTCCCCCCAGGCCGGCTACCTTATATTCAAAATGGCCGCGCTACCTGTTTGCTATTTTTTTCCTGTAAATTGTAAAATTTGGCCGTGGCGGCCGCTGATTGGCTGACTGGCTGCTGCAGTGCATTCTGGGTGTTGTAGTCTGCATCTCGTTTTTTCTATCTCCCCCCGAGTCTCCTGTATGTTCGATCTGTGCCCTCATTTACTTAGATCCTCCCCCTATCTCCAGTGCCGTCTGCCCAGAGAACCCGGAGGCGGGGCACTGCTACTGCCAGGTGCTGCTGACACTGTGCAGGGAAGGGGGTGAGCAGAGCTGATGTTCTAAGAAAAGTCAGTCTGGAGGGGTAAGCTGGTAGTTTCACATCAGAACTATTCAGGAGGATTTGTTTGCAGTGTGATGAGAATAAAGGATCGGAAGAGCAGAGTGTGTATGGGGGGAGTCGGCTGAGTCCTCAGCCTTGCTCACAGCAAACAGATATCTTGAAAGCTGCCTCATATCACTATATAAACAACCCCCACCCTCTGTGTATGTCCAGATAATGTGAAAAAAACTTTATAACTATTCAATTTAACCCTGTGTTCTCCAATCTCTGTACAATCAACATGTAAATTCCCCACATACACTAAACACTCTATATACATGTTACCTGTCCTCAATAAACAGAGCAGAGCACAGTGTTCAGTTATTTACATGGTAGTGCAATTGTATGAACACTGATTATCTAGAGAATTTTTTTTTTTATTGAGAATTGTTATTTTGCATCTACTCAGTTAGGCTTTTTTCACACAAAGTTACAATGTGCACACACACGTGCACAGGCATGGTTTTCATGCATTACGTGTAGGGCAGCCCATTAATTTCAATGGGCTGCCCTACACACGAGCAACATGGAAAATAAGTCCTGAATATTTTCCAAAAGTGTGCAGCACCCTGTAGTTTGGTCCACATGTTTGCAGATGCATGGAGGTCTCAATAACAAAAAATGGCACTGCTGCACATCTGCTTAAAGTGGAAGTAAACCCTCCTATCGTTTTCAGCCAAGGAAGCTGCCATCTTGACCTCTGTTTAATATTCAACTGCCGTGATGCTGCACATGTGATCAGTTATGACACCAGCCATTGGCTGGTTTGACAGTTTGGTTGAGAGCACAACCAATGTGGCAGTTAAATTCCTGGCATGCCGGAAATGCTAACAGTTTTTTTTTTAAACTGTTAAATCGATGGGTTTACTTCCACTTTAAGGACAGCACATTTGCTTGCATGTTGGGAAACATGTAATTTTTCATGCGTTACCCACACGCATAGATGTGAACTTAGGCTAGTCGGTTTACACAGAGCGGGGATCTCCATCTCCCTTTTACCCGACGCGGGTGAGAGACATATGAAGTCCTACCTCTTGGACCAGCTTCTGTGATGGACATCATACTGGTCCAATGCTGGGAGGTGTGATGTCCATCTTAGGAGCCAGTCCAGCAGGCAGGACTTAATGTGACAATGGCCAGGTAAGCGGGAGATACCCGCAATGTGTAAACCGGCGGCTCTCCTCTCTCCCCTGTCCCCATGCACTGGCAAGGCTGTGCTAATGGGCACTGCTGTCTGATCAGGCTAAATTTATGGTCACAGGTAAAGCTGAGCTGATGGGATGGGCACTGATGAAGCTGCATTTATAGGTACTAGTGAAGCTGCATTTATGGCCACTGGTGAGGTTGCATTGATGGCCACTGGTGAGGCTGCATTGATGGCCACTGGTGAGGCTGCATTGATGGCCACTGGTGAAGCTGCATTGATGGCCACTGGTGAAGCTGCATTGATGGCCACTGGTGAAGCTGCATTGATGGCCACTGGTGAAGCTGCATTGATGGCCACTGGTGAGGCTGCATTGATGGCCACTGGTGAGGCTGCATTGATGGCCACTGGTGAGGTTGCATTGATGGCCACTGGTGAGGCTGCATTGATGGCCACTGGTGAGGCTGCATTGCATGGACACTAATCAGGATGCATTGAAAAACCAGGTGGGCATGAATGGTGAGCTGATTCGGTGGTTCAATGGGCCACTTGTCTGGACTTGCCCCCCAGGCCTAAGGCTGCCAGCCCTCCCCTGCGTGACGCGCCACTTGAATTTGGCGCGAATGGCCCATAATGTTCAATCTTTGTCAAACAATCGAACAGCCGATGTTCGAGTCGAACATGGGTTTGACTCGAACACAAAGCTCATCCTTACTAGTGTGCACCCCAAAGCTCAATACACATGCTTGTGTGTGTATATATAAAAATAAAAAAGTATTCAGAGCAGAAAATTATATAACACACCCCTAACAGTAAATGCAATTTAATGTAATTCAAATCAAAACCTTGCAAATGTATAAATATCGGAAATAGTGCAGCGCATTAAAACATTAACTAAAATATTGATAACATAAAATCCATGTGTAATATCCAAAGGAATGCCACTGAAATTGGTATAATGTCCAAACACATCCAGGAATAACACTTCATGCATCAAATAATGTGGAGAAGACACAGCAGTATCCCTCAGGTGACACGGCAAGCAGACACTGAGAATGGTGAACAAGCTCCCTCCACCACAGATAATACAGCCTCTCACCTTCTTGATTCGACCTGCAGCAGGTCACTAAGCCAATAGAACCACTCCTGGGTTACTGGTATCAAAGTCAGCGAACTGTTGTATCTCCACAGCATATGTTAAAACACGAAGAGGAACAATCTAGTGCTCTCTGTAAGAATCCAGTTTATTTAGCCATAAAATTTATTAAAAATATTCACAAACAGAGCACTCGCGATCGAGTGCAGATGTACAAGCAAAGAGGTTGTTTCCAACCAGAAAGATGGCCACGGGTGACAGCCCTTAATAAGTAACCTAGCAACCAATCAACAACAAATCACGCTCTCTGAATGGGCGGAACAAACATCCGTGCAATCTTATGAATAACAAATTCAGGTCCAGGAGAGCCGTTCGTTGTCAACTGATTAGATAGGTAAACATTAAAAATAAGATGAAATTGACGGAGGAAAGGACAAAAATTACCCATCAACATCATCATAAACAAACATTCCCCACTTAATCCGTGATAGGCATATATGTCCAAACTAAAATAATGATGCTCCTCCTAAAGCTAAAAAAAAACAGTCTCTAAAGCTAAAAAGTCCCTAGACATTGGCGAGGAGGTCACTACATTCGTCAATTAAGCCGTAGAGAATCGTTTTTGATTTTTGAGACCAATTGAATATGAAGAAATATTTTCTATCTGATCCCATACAGAGGAAATCTTCCCAAATGGAAACCACACATTCCAACCTTAGAAACAAATCAGTTTTTAACCCACTATGTACCGATAATAGACATCTTGATGTTTTTAAAAATGTGGTATGCAGTGATCTAGACACCCTAAAGATAAAGAGGGTTAAAGATTCACAGCATATCAAGAAAGGAATAGAGTCATTAGAGAAAATAAACTATATAGTGATCCGTCCAGCAGATAAGGGGGGTGGTTTAGTGGTGCTTAGTAAGACCTACTACTATGAGGAAATGGAGAGGTTGCTGATTGATCACGACACCTATCGACTGTTGAATGGTGACCCTATGTTCAAACTCAAAGATGAATTACATTCCTTAATAGAAGGAGGTAAAAGTAGAGGGATTTTAAATCCTAAGGAGGCATCTTACCTTGATCCATTATACTGCAGGACTCCAATAATATATTTTTTACCTAAACTGCGCAAGAATTCTGAGAATCCCCCCGGTCGGCCAATCGTTAACGGGATAGATTCTGTAACATTTAGATTAGGCCAATACCTTGATTTTTTTCTAAAACCATTTGTCACCAAAATGGATACCTATCTTAGGGATACCAAACAGATAATTCAGATTCTGGAAACTTTGACGTGTACTCCGACTAGTTTTCTTGTTACTGCGGATGTTGGATCCCTATATACCATCATAGATCATGATGCAGCCCTGGACTCTGTTGAGTGGGCTCTAACTGGATCTGATCTATCTATAGAGCATATTAATTTCATTTTAGGTGGTCTTAGGTTCTGTCTACTTAGTAACTATTTCTGGTTTAATAAACAGTACTTTCTTCAGACACGTGGTGTGGCGATGGGTGCTCGTTTTGCTCCCAGTGTGGCCAATTTATTTATGGCCCACTGGGAGGCAGAGGTAGTTTTTCGCGATTGCCCACCCCAGTTGTCCTGTTATAGGAGATATATTGATGATTTGGTGATGGTTTGGGAAGATATGTCTAGCCTTCAGTCCTTTATGGACAAATTGAACAGTAACACCAAGAACATTAAACTGACTTGGTGTGTGGCTAAGCAACAGATTACCTTCTTGGACCTAGAGATTTTTAAAAAGGATAATCATTTTTGCACCAGAAATCATTTTAAATCTACAGATCGTAATGCTTATATCCCCCTTGATAGTTGCCTCCACAGGATGTGGTTGCGTAACATTTCCAGGGGACAGTTTGTCCGTTTGCGACGTAACTGTACGTCTGAAGATGAATTCTTGTCTCAGTCACAAGTATTAGCAACCAGATTTAGACAGAAAGGGTATTCATTTCCTGCTATTAATAAAGAGATAGTCAGAGTGGAAGCAATGGATAGGGGTTCTAATATAGCTGAAAAAATTAAAAATCCTGACGATTCGGCAAACTCCAATCAATTCAAGATGGTTATGGACTACAGCATACAGCACAAGAAGTTCGAAGAAATTGTGGCAAATTATTGGCCCATTTTGAAATACGATCGTGTTTTGGGTCCTCATTTACCCAACCGTCCACAATTTATTTACCGTAAAGCACCCTCGTTACGAGACAGCTTGACACCAGGGGTTATTGACCCACCAAAGATAGCAAAAAATAAGCTGTTTCGTTTCCTCTCTGGTTTTTATGCATGTGGCAGGTGTGCCACTTGCAAACATGCCAGGAAAAATGTCAAAAAGCGGAAAGAGTTCAGCTCATCGGTTACGCAGAAATGTTATCAGATCAAAGATCTGATCACTTGTGCGACCAAGGGCGTGGTTTATATGCTCGAGTGTGATTGCGGACTGCAATATATTGGTAGGACTTCCAGGGTACTGCATGTCCGTGTTGGTGAACATATAAGTAACATTAGGAGAGACATTAAGACTCAGTGTCTCTAGACATTTTAGGACTTGTCACCAACGTGATCCTAGCCATCTCAAATTCTGGGGTATTGAAAAAGTCCCTAGACATCGGCGAGGAGGTCACTACATTCGTCAAATGAGACGTAGAGAATCGTTTTGGATTTTTGAGACCAAGTTATTGTCGCCGGCTGGCTTGAATGTAGAGTTTGACTTAACCACTTGACCACTGGGCACTTAAACCCCCTTAATAACCAGACCAATTTTCAGCTTTCGGTGCTCTCACATTTTGAATGACAATTACTCAGTCATACAACACTGTACCCATATGAAATTTTTGTCCTTTTTTTCACACAAATAGAGCTTTCTTTTGGTGGTATTTAATCACTGTTGGGTTTTTTATTTTTTGCGCTATAAGAGAAAAAAGACTGAAAATTTTGTAAAAAAATGATTTTTTTTTCGTTTCTGTTATAAAATTTTGCAAATTACTATTTTTTCTTCATAAATTTTGGCCAAAATTTATACTGCTACATATCTTTGGTAAAAATAAGTACAAATTGGTGGATATTATTTGGTCTTTGTGAAAGTTATAGAGTCCACAAGCTATGGTGCCAATATCTGAAAATTGATCACACCTGAAGTACTGACGGCCTATCTCAATTCTTGAGACCCTAACATGCCAGAAAAGTACAAATACCCCCCAAATGACCCCTTTTTGGAAAGAAGACATTCCAAGGTATTCAGAAAGAGGCATTGTGAGTTTTTTGAAGTTGTCATTTTTTCCCACAATTCTTTGCAAAATCAAGATTTTTTTTTTCTCTTTTTTTTTTCTCACAAAATTGTCATATTAGCAGGTTATTTCTCACACACAGCATATGCATTCCACAAATTACACCCCAAAACACATTCTGCTATTACTCCCGAGTATGGCGATACCACATGTGTGAGACTTTTACACAGCGTGGCCACATACAGAGGCCCGACATGCAGGGAGCACCTTCAGGCGTTCTGGAGCACCCAGGCCAATTCTGACATTTCTCTCCTACATGTAAAAATCATCATTTGTTTGCTAGAAAATTACATAGAACCCCAAAACATTATATATGTTTTTTTAGCAAAGACCTTAGAGAATATAATGGTGGTTGTTGCAACTTTTTATCTCGCACGATATTTGCGCAGCAATTTTTTTAACGCGTTTTTTACGGGAAAAAAATGTTTTGTGCTTAAAAAAAAAAAAAAACAGTAAAGTTAGCCCAATGTTTTTGCATAATGTGAAAGATGAAGTTACGCCGAGTAAATAGATACCTAACATGTCGCCCTTAAAAATTGCACACACTCGTGGAATGGCGCCAAACTTCGCTACTTAAAAAATCCCCATAGGCGACGCTTTAAATATTTTTACTGGTTACATGTTTTGAGTTACAGAGGAGGTCTAGGGCCAAAATGATTGCTCTCGCTCTAACGTTCGCAGAGATACCTCACATGTGTGGTTTGAAAACCGTTTTCATATGTGGGCGGGACTTACGTATGCGTTCGCTTCTGTATGCGAGCTCACGGGGACAGGGGCGCTTTAAAAAAAAAAAAAAAAATTTATTCTTCATTTTACTTTATTTATTTTAGTTTGACATGTTTTTCCGCCCTAAACATTTTTTTGATCACTTTTATACCTATTACAAGGAACGTAAACATCCCTTGTAATAGGAATATGGCATGACAGGTCCTCTTTACAGTGAGATATGGGGGGGGGTGTCAATAAGACCCCACATCTCACCTCTAGGCTGGGAAGCCTGAAAAAATACAAAAAAAAAAAACAACAATCCTGGCTTTGATCGTAGCGTTGAGTCGGTAGAAGCACCGGAGGGCGGCGGGGGGGGACATCCCCTCTCGCCTCCCGTAAGAATGATCAAGCGGCGGAACAGCCGCTATGATTGTTCTTATGGTGTAGGGAATCGCCGGCTGAAAAAGCTAATATCTGAATGATGCCTGTAGCTGCTCCCATCATTCAGATATCCCCGCACAAAGTCAAGGACGTCATATGACGGCCGGAGGGCGGGAAGTGGTTATTGCAGAGTATTGCCGGGCATTGCGGAGTATTGCCGGGCATTGCGGAGTATTGCCGGGCATTGCGGAGTATTGCCGGGCATTGCGGAGTATTGCGGACTATGGCAGGGTATTGCGGTGTATGGCAGGGTATTGCGGTGTATGGCAGGGTATTGCACAGGGTATTGTGGAGGGTATTGCACAGGGTATTGTGGAGGGTATTGCACAGGGTATTGTGGAGGGTATTGCAGAGTATTGTGGAGGGTATTGCAGAGTATTGTGGCGGGTATTGCAGAGTATTGTGGCGGGTATTGCAGAGTATTGTGCAGGGTATTGCAGAGTATTGTGCAGGGTATTGCAGAGTATTGTGCAGGGTATTGCAGAGTATTTTGCAGAGTATTGCGCAGGGTATTGCAGAGTATTTTGCAGGGTATTGCAGAGTATTTTGCAGGGTATTGCAGAGTATTGTGCAGGGTATTGCAGAGTATTGCACCAGGGTATTGCAGAGTATTGCACCAGGGTATTGCAGAGTATTGCACCAGGGTATTGCAGAGTATTGCACCAGGGTATTGCAGAGTATTTCGCAGGGTATTGCAGAGTATTTCGCAGGGTATTGCAGAGTATTGCAGAGTATTGGCAGGGTATTTTGCAGAGTATTGGCAGGGTGTATTGCAGAGTATTGGCAGGGTATAGCACAGGGATGGCTGAGCAGGGATGGATGGATGGATGGATCTGTGACTGCAATTGTCACAGATCCAGCCCACAGTGCTGCTGCTGCCATCCGCTCCCTCCCCCTCCCCTCTCACACTGTACCGATCGGTACAGAGAGGGGAGGGAGGAACCGGCGTCATCAAATGACGCCGGTCTGTTTACAAGTGATTGCTCCGTCATTTGACGGAGCGATCACGTGGTAAACGGCCGCTATCAGCGGCGATTTACCGCGATTCGTGATCCGCCGGGTCCTCTGGACCCGGCGGTCACGGAGTTTCCCGTGTGCGCGCCCCAGGGGGCGCGCGGGAGCGCGATTCTGGGAGGACGTTATATAACGTCCTCCCAGAGTTAAGCAACCACCTTGTCGACGTTATTTGTCGGCAGGTGGTTGTTAAGTGGTTAAACTGCTTTATTTCTAATAGATAAGTAATTCATTTTCTCCCGTGAGTTAATATTTTCTGTTTTTTATACAATTTTTTATTTGTTCAGGTACTGTGGGTATATATTTAATGGAATTTTTAATTCATTATAATTAACTTTTTAGTATTGATGTATGTATATTTTATGTATTTATATTTAATGTATGTATGTGTAGCGGGGTCCCCTTTAAGACTCTCAGGACTACCTTACCCAGAACCCCTTTCGGCAATGTTTCCACCCCAGAGACTCATGGGAGGGGGTTATAAAAGGAGGAGGCGAGGCTGGGCTCGGCCTTTTTGGGACACGAGACTTCAGTGACTGATCCTCCTGTGCGGATGTGCTGCTGTGCAGGGCCTGAAGCCTGAGGCCTTGCGCAGCTACCAAAGAGCCTTCCACCCCGCTGCGAGCCTGGGTGGCATCTGACTTCGCTTATTCACAGCCTTGGTTGGATCGGGGACCCGATCGCTGGAGACACTGTGTGTGAAGACACAGTCGGTGGAAGTTCCCGGACTGGGATCGCGTCCGGAGGGGGGAGCGAGCGTATGCTCAGACCATATACTGTTTATTACTGATGTGCCTATAGACTGCTGTGGCCCACTAGTTTATATCTGATACTCTCACTGGAGGTGTCCTAGCAGAACTGAGTAAGAGGATCTTCAGTAAAGTGTTTTGTTCCTGTTACAACTTCCCACTGGATTACAAATGTTATTCTGTTATGTGCACCACCTTTAACCGCTTGAGATCCGGGCCATTGACGAATGACGGCCTCAATGTGGATCTAGAAATCCGGGAGGCCGTCATTATACGGCCTCGGCTATTCTGGCCACTGATGCGCGTGCCTGGCGGCCGCGATGTCCGCCAGGTACCAGCGATCGGCGTGTACACAGAGCAGGGACATGGATCTCTGTGTGTAAACACAGAGATCCATGTCCTGTCAGGGAGAGGGACCGATGCTGTGTCCCTTGTACATAGGGACACAGCTCGGTCACCTCCCCCAGTCAGTCCATTCCCCCACACAGTAGTAATCACTCCTAGGGAATACATTTAACCCCTTCCTCACCCCTAGTGTTAACCCCTTCCCTGCCAGTGTAATTTTTATAGCACTGGTCGCTGTAAAAATGACAATGGTCCCAAAATAGTGTCAAAAGTGTCCGATGTGTCCGCCATAATGTCGCAGTCACAATAAAAATCGCTGATCGCCGCCATTACTAGTAAAAAAAAAAAATATTAATAAAAATGCAATAAAACTATGCCCTATTTTGTAGACGCTATAACTTTTGCGCAAACCAATCAATAAATGCTTATTGCGATTTTTTTTTACCAAAAATATGTAGAAGAATACGTATGGGACTAAACTGAGGAAATTTTTTTTTTTTTTTTTAAAAATTGGGATATTATTATAGCAAAAAATAAAAAATATTGTGTTTTTTTTCAAAATTGTCACTCTTTTTTTGTTTATAGCGCAAAAAATAAAAACCGCAGAGATGATCAAATACCACCAAAAGAAAGCTCTATTTGTGGGAAAAAAAGGACGTCAATTTTGTTTGGGAGCCACGTCGCACGACCGCGCAATTGTCATTCAAATCATGACAGCGCTGAAAGCTGAAAATTGGCCTGGGCAGGAAGGGGGTTTAAGTGCCCAGTAAGCAAGTGGTTAAAGACTTGCCGGTGAAGAAACCAACATCCCCTAGAGACTGAGTCTTAGTATCTGAGCCAGGCCTGGCCAGCTAGATAGTTCATTTAGTTGCTGTGCCACAGGGCGCCTAGTTAACGGTCGCCCACATGGCGCGCCTTTACTGTTCCATTAATACATAGTGTGTTTATTGCTGCAGGGCTCTGCACTCAATTTCATGTAAACTGTTACCACTGTTGATTCTTTTACCACAATTTAAAGTAAATCAGATATTCCTTTATTATTGCCTTGGTGTCTGAGTTGATCATAGAGCATAAGAAATATATTGTTACCCTAGACCAGTGTTTCTCAACCTTTTTGCCTTCGGGGAACCCTTGGCAAAAAGTTGAGATCTCGGGGAACCCCTGAAAAAAAAATTCAGATCTAAAGCTCACGGATCATTGGCTCTGATCAGCGAGCTGTAGATATAACAGCAATAAAGAAACAGTATCAAATAATAGAATAGAAGATATTGTAAAAACACTTACCTCCTTAATGTGAAACTTGGGCTTGCTTTTTTCTGCACAGATGCTCAATTCTGGGTCGAACTTGAGATAAGCACACACGGATTTCTTCTTCAACTGAAAGTAAACGATTTCGCTCCTTGCTCTTGATGCTTGTTAAACAGGAAAAAGCTTGCTCACACATGTAGGAAGTAGAAAACTGCAGCAAAACATTCAATGCCTTTCTGTAAATGGCAGGATACTCTTCTTTGACTGAAATCCAGAATTTGTCCAAGGATACATCATCAAACCTCATCCTGAGGGTACGATCAGACTGCAAATCGCAAATTTCTTCCTGTTCTTTTAAATTCAAGTTCTCTGACTGAACAGAAGACTCAGAGAATGGGTTCCTCACCCAATCATATATTTGTGTTGACAGAGAAGGAAAATAATATTCCATTTTGCTCTGCAATACATCCAGGTGGCTTTCAATTAGATTTGAAACTTGCTGGTATCCTTCCTCACTTCCAAGGCCAAGCAACAGAGGAAACATCTCCAGATTTCCTTTCACAACATGGCTTTTCCAAAGATTCAATTTTCTTTTGAATCCAAGAATCTTGTCACTTGAAGTCAGGATATTCTCTCCAGAACCTTGCATAGACTTGTTCAGCAGGTTCATATGATTAAAAATGTCCGCTAAGTATGCCAGTTTCTGCAGCCACTCTTCATCTTCAAAGCACGCAGCAAAATCTAACCTACAAATTTCTTCAAAGTACTTCTTTAGTTCTTCTTTCAGCTCAAACACTCTGTGGAGAACTCGTCCTCTGCTAAGCCACCTGATTTCTGTATGTAGCAGGAGATTTACGTGGTCCTTCTTCATGTTTTCACAAAGTTTTTGGAACATTCTTGAGTGAACTGGTCTTTGTTTAATAAAGTTCACCATTTTTGTCACATCATCCAGAACACTTTTCAGCTCAGCTCCAAGAGTTTTGGACATGAGCACTTCTCTATGAATAAAGCAGTGTGTTGTCACAACATTAGGATTTTCTTTTTTTACAAGTGAGGAAAAGCCTTTCATGGAGCCAACCATTGATGGGGCACCATCAGTACAGATTCCAACACAACCATTCCATGACAGTCCTTGGGATTTCAGATAGGCAGACAAAACATTAAATATATCTTGACCCTTGGTTGTTTCAGGCAGCTCTTTGCAGCAGAAAAAGTTTTCTTGAATTTCACCACCATTTTCAAATCGTACAAATGTTACAAGTTGACATGCGTTGGTGATATCGGTGGACTCATCAACCTGGATAGCGAAGCTGTTTTTTTTAAGGATATCACACAAGACCTCTTCAACATCTTGTGACATGTCATCAATACGCCGACTTATTGTACTGTCTGAGAGTGGAACCTTTTCAATTTCCTTTATTGCAGCTGCTCCTAGCATGTGATTTACAATAATTTTACATGCTGGCATTATTATATTCTCACCAACTGTGTGACTTTTTCTTTTCTGGACAATAATTTCTGCCACCAAATAGCTTGCTTCCTGTGCTTTTTTACTAATGGAGACTTTTTTAACAAAAGCTGAACTTTGCTTGCTTTGAGATTCCAATAGCCTTTTGAAATAATCGGCACCTTTAGATGCCAAATGGCCATGGTTTGTAGTAAAGTGTCTTTTCAGTTTTGCTGGAGCCATTGCTGTATTTGCAAGTTGTTTGCCACAAATAAGGCACAATGGAATGGGACAATGTGGATCACCTGTCCATGAAAAACCCATAGTTAGGTAACTTTCACTGTAAAGGCGGACTTTTTTGGGATCAAACACTGTGCTGCTGGTGCATGCAAAGGACTCAGGATGTTGTAATTCTTCCTCACTAGCCTTATCAGAATTTTCTGTAGTAGAAGATGAAGCTGTACTATCCTCCTGTACCTCACTCCTTCTCCTCACAAAACGCCACATTGGACCTTGAGCCATTTTGTTTTTAAAACCACTAATGAAAAAAAAAAAAAGTATACTACCATAAATAAACCACACTATCACTAATAACTGCAATATATAGCAAAAGTCCTTCTGCAATGCAATTACAAAAATCTGGTTCTCAGTGCTAAACCTACATACACTGCATCGCTGCTCAGTGGAAAATACACTCTGCAATGCAAAATATCAATGCAGTTGAAAAACTCGACACACCTGTCTCTGCAAGGCACAAAGAAAAAAAATGTTTTTTCTGTGAGCACAGGCACAGTACTATTCTGGAGGTTACCAGGGCACAGTGCAATGTGGAGGTCTTCAGGGCACACATAACATTTTCTGTGTGCCCTGTTGACATCAGAGCACTGGTATCATGTATGTATTGTATGCATACATTTTTCTGCATAGAAATCACGCAGTGTAACATAGTACTTACAAGAGTGGTTGCTGTTCCGTCAACTGTGTGCTCTTCTGCTTTGGAAGTACCGCTTCCTGTAGGTCGGTTTCAGTTCAGTTCTGAAGCTGCAATGTTGTCCCCTGATTTGTAGCACAATCAGCCCTGCAGAAAGTGGTAAATTAGTCATGTTAGTAAAAGGACAGAGCACAGGGGGTCGGTACAGTGCAGAAGAGGTTGACATCATCATAGTACTTACAAGAGTGGTTTTTGTTCCGTCAACTGTGTGCTCTTCTGTTTTGGAAGTACCGCTTCCTGTAGGTCGGTTTCAGTCCAGTTCTGAAGCTGCAGGCCGATCTGCCCAACAGAAAGTGATACATTGGTAAATTTTCCTAAAAAGGACAGAAGGCAGAGTACAGCCAGGAGATCACCAGGGCACAGTACAATCCCCCTATATACATGTGAACACATGCCCCTTAGGGTTGCCACCTTTTCTTCAAGCCAAACCCGAACACTTTAGTGGCGCACAACATCTTTTTTTTTTTTTTTTTTGTATATGCTTGAAGATTGTAAAAGACGACCTGGGACACTTGCTTGCCTCCAGGAGAACAGTAATGCGTAGCGCAGTGGATGTGGCCAAATTGTGAGTGTTATGGATGGAATACAGGGGTCAGGAATATTTACTGTGCAAAATGCAGGGGACAGGAGTGTGGAATGCATAGTAGGAGTCATGACTCCAAAACAAAAAGAGTACAGCAGTCAGGGGTGTGTAGGGGTAGAGAAGAGCGCAAAATTCCCCCCGCAAGCAATACTCTCCTCCATGTTACACTTTTATCAAATATTCCAGCTCCCTCTCCTGCAAAAAAGAAATAAAAAAGCCAGCACTAATCTTTATGCTCACTCTCCACCCCACCAACAAAAATAATTCCCCCTCAAAACAAATCCTCTTCCCCTTCCTCAGCACACGTCCTCCTCCACTATCCCCAGTCCTAGCCCCCCTTCTTCCTCATCCCAGCACTTATCCCTGCCCCCCTCAATTCCCCCCCCAATAGAAATCCTCTTTCCCAACCAGTACAAACCCTCCTTCCCCCAATACCCCTCTCAGAAAGAATCCTCTGCCACCACCAAATCCTACCTCCGAGCACAGCCTCCCATTCCAGTAGAACACCCCTCCCCCCAACAAAAAAATCTCTTGTAGTATAAATCTTTCTCCTCCTCCCACTCCCCCACCAAAAAAAAAAGAAGGAAATCCCACTTCTAGCACAAACCTCTCCTTAAAAAAAAATCCCCCTTCCAATTCTCTCCCCCAAATCCCCCCTTCCAGCACAACATGCTCCCCATCCTGGAACAATTCCTCTCCCCTTGTCCTCTCCAGCGCAAATCCTCTTTCCTCCAAGCCCCTCCTACACAAATCCTCTCCCCAGTTCCATCACATATCTTCTCACCTTAATCCCCCCTGCCAGTACAAAAACTTTACCCCCACAAACAAATCCTTTCCCCCCTTCAAACACGTCCATACTGTCCCAGTTTTAATGGGCCTTTCCTGAGATTTGAACAAAATCCCAGCGTCCCATGAATCCGGGCTGAGTCCTGGAACAAGTTCTGGCACTAGGCTCAGCCAACTTGCCAAGCAGGAGCTAGTGTGGGCCTCCAGGGCAAAATGTCCTCCATCTCTTGGGGTCCCAGATGCCATGATCATGCCCTCTGTGAGAAGTTGGATATGTGCTGGGGGGGGTAGACTGGGAGGGAGAGGGCTAGTGCTGGAAGGGGGGGGGGGTGGAAATGTGCTGGGGGGAAAGGAGGTTAGTGCTGGAAGGGGCTGTCAGGTTTCAAATTAATCCCACACTGACTTATGGAATATGTCCTTTCTAATACCAAAGCACATATCCTCCTAACCCCCCAATCACTCCCCCAAGTGTAAATCGTTTTAGTTTCCTCCATCCCAATCCCAGCCACTCTCTCCCCCTCCTCCCTGTCCATCTACAAAGCATAGCAAAAGTTTGTTACAGACCTGCTTTCAGCACATGTTCCTGCTCCCCCTCCTCTTGTGTGTGTGTATACAGAGCTGAAGGAGGAGGGGGAGAAGACAGCTTTGTTCTGCTGTGTGTGAGTGAGACAGGCATCTGATCGTGCAGACAGCAGAGACATGTCACTCCGGTGCAGTCCAGTGTGAATGACGTGCAACCCTAATGACCCTGCCAGCTCTGTCCGCACCCCTCCCCCCCCCATCACTAACCCTCCAGCCATGTGCTCCGATGACTCTCTGTCCCTCCTGCACTCTGCATTGCTGCAGCTATAGCTGTGGTAATGCAGAGTGCAGGGGAAACAGGAGCCATCGGAGCACAGTGCAGGGGAGAGGCAGACAGAGAGCCGCTGTAAGAGCTCACCTTCCCTGTCAGTGTTGCCATGTACACCTCCTCCTTCTTCGGCTCCCGTTCCCGCTCTCTGCACTACTTCCCTGCTCCGCCCCCTGAATTTATAGGAGCCGGAACTATACAAGTGTCATCGGGTATTCATGCGCGCCGTGTGCCAGCAGCAGCGCGCATGAAGGGATTCAGTAGTACACATCCGCCGATTTCCCGCGGAACCCCTGGGGACTTCCCGCGGAACCCCAGGGTTCCGCGGAACCCCGGTTGAGAAACACTGCCCTAGACTAACTGTGCCAGAAGGGGGTCGAGTAAATTGCCGGGGGTTGGCGGAGCTGTCTTCAGGGCCCAAACTAATCTGCGGCCATCTTAAGTGAAGGTATCACTACATAAGGAAGATGGTCGCGAACTGACGTCAGTCTTAATATTTCTTATTGAACAGACTCTATTTTAGAATGTATGTATCAGTCCCTTTAAGAGAGGCTGCTTTTTTTTAGCTTTAGGAGGAGCATCATTATTTTAGTTTGGACATATATGCTTATCACAGATTAAGTGTGGAATGTTTGTTTATGATCATGTTGATGGGTAATTTTTGTCCTTTCCTCCATCAATTTCATCTTATTTTTTAATGTTTACCTATCTAATCAGTTGACAATGAATGGCTCTCCTGGACCTGAATTTGTTATTCATAAGATTGCGCGGATGTTTATTCCGCCCATTCAGAGAGCGTGATTTGTTGTTGATTGGTTTCTAGGTTACTTATTAAGGGCTGTCGCAGGCCGTCGACGTTCTTCCGTCCCCACGCTGAAGATGTCCCCGCCCATAGGACGTAACGCTACGGGGGGGAAGGAGCCACGTCTGACGTCACCCGTGGCCATCTTTCTGGTTGGAAACAACCTCTTTTCTAGTACATCTGCACTCGATCGCGAGTGCTCTGTTTGTGAGTATTTTTAATTCATTTTATGGCTAAATAAACTGGATTCTTACAGAGAGCACTAGATTGTTCCTCTTTGTGTTTTAACATATGGTGTGGAGATACAACGGTTCGCTGACTTTGATACCAGTAACCCAGGAGTGGTTCTATTGGCTTAGTGACCTGCTGCAGGTCGAATAAAGGAGGTGAGAGGCTGTATTATCTGTGGTGGAGGGAGCTTGTTCACCATTCTCAGTGTCTGCTTGCCGTGTCACCTGAGGGATACTGCTGTGTCTTCTCCACATTATTTGGTGCATGAAGTGTTATTCCTGGATGTGTTTGGACATTATCCCAATTTCAGTGGCATTCCTTTGGATATTACACATGTTTTTTTGTGTTATCAATGTTTTAGTTAATATTTTAATGCGCTGCACTATTTCCGATATTTATTATTTGTGTATGTGTATATACAGTATATATATATATATATATATAGTAAACTTTGGGGGTTATAGCTCCACGGGACTAAGTGCATAAACCGTTGTACTTTGAGCAGAAAGGCTTTTATTCGTGAACAAACCAAAAGAAAAAAGCTTGATTCAGCACACAGAAAAATATCAAAACAAAGTCCGGCTTGTCTTCAGCACAAGTATAAATCAAAGTAAAAAGGCACATACAGTTTGTAGGGGAACTTCCAGGGCTCTTGCTGAACTTTACCAGCTCCTAGCAGACACACAGCTCATCTCAGGTGCAATACTCATACTCCTCTCTCACACCTCTAGCACTACTTCCTGTTATATGAGCTGTTTTTCCTGGAAGCCCTTAACCCCCTGTGTGCTGACTCTCAGTGGTCAGGAGTGGAGGCTCTATCCCACCCGAATGTCACTTTAGAGCCTCCGAAATTCAGGGCCCCAAATACCTCTCTATTAATACAAAGAGGACTGCGAACCAGTCCTCTCTGGGCTATTTATTTTGCCCGGAACTCCTCACCAATTCTGGGCGACCTCCTGAGCACCATTACTACTCATTAAAGGGACCATAACCCAAATATTGGTGCTATATAGCACCCGTCCAGGACCCAACCTTGGCGTCCTGTACATATCCCCCCCCCCTCTGCCTCAACGCGGAGGTGTTGGAGGCACCACTCGATATCATACAATGGACTCGGGAGAGGGCATCGGCATTCTGATGTTGTCTCCAGGGTCTGTGTTTTACCACAAAATTGAACTCCTGGAGAGAAAGAAACCACCTTGTCACCCTGGCATTGGTGTGCTTGTTTTGTATCATCCAGGTAAGAGGAGCATGGTCTGACATCAAGCGAAACCTCCTACCTAGGAGGAAATATCGTAGGGAGTCCAAAGCCCACTTGATGGCCAGACACTCCCGCTCTACCACAGCGTAGTTTTTCTCAGCTGCCGTCAGCTTCCTGCTAAGAAAAACTATGGGATGCTCTTCCCCATTGCTTTCCTGCGACAAGACTGCTCCCAATCCCTCACTTGAAGCGTCTGTCTGCACTACAAAATCTTTTGCGAAGTCCGGAGCTACCAGCACCGGATCCTGGCATAATGCCGTCTTAAGCTTTTTAAAAGCTTTCTCGGCTTTGGCATTCCACTTTATCATCACTGACTTTCTGCCTTTGGTCAAGTCAGTCAGCGGTGCAGCAATGGTGGCGAAGTTGGGGACAAACCTCCTGTAATAGCCAACTATGCCCAAAAACGCTCTGACCTGCTTCTTGGTTAGGGGACGGGGCCAGTCCTGTATGTCTTCCACCTTACTCATTTGGGGCTTCACCAACCCCCTACCCACAATATACCCTAGGTACTTGGCTTCCTCCATTCCAATGGCACACTTCTCCGGATTGATGGTGAACCCTGCTCTTCTCAAGGAGTCTACCACTGCCTGAACCCGGGGAAGATGGGACTCCCAATCAGTGCTGAAGATGACTATATCATCTAAGTAGACAGAAGCGTACTGTTGATGTGGGCGCAACGTTTTGTCCATGGCCCTTTGGAACGTGGCAGGGGCAGAGTGTAGACCAAATGGCATCCTTTTGTATTGGAAGTGGCCTTCCGGGGTGGAGAAGGCTGTTTTCTCCCTGGCTTCCTTGGTCAGGGGGATCTGCCAGTACCCTTTCATGAGGTCCAGCGTGGTGATGTACCTGGCAGGACCTAACCTCTCAATTAGCTCATCTACCCGTGGCATGGGATACGCATCAAATTTGGAGACTTCATTAAGTTTTCTAAAGTCGTTACAGAAGCGGAGGGTGCCGTTGGGTTTGGGTACCAACACGATTGGACTCGACCACTCGCTCTGTGACTCTTCAATGATTTCAAGTTCGAGCATTCTTTTAACTTCATCAGATACCGCCACCCTATGAGCTTCTGGGATACGGTAAGGCTTTAACCGGATTTTTACATTGGGTTCAGTTACGATGTCATGTCTAATGACGTTGGTGAGCCCGGGCAATTCTGAAAACATGACCCTATTTCTTTGCAGAAACTCTTTTGCTTGCTGGGTTTGGGGTCTAGTCAGGGTGGCAGCAACCTGCACCAGGTCGATCCCTGCATGGTCCCCTGACTGTACCCCTACCACCGCAGATACCTGTTCTCTGTCTCTCCAGTAGGGATGAGCTTCGTGTTCGAGTCGAACATACGTTCGACTCGAACATTGGCTGTTCGATCGTTCGACGAAGATCGAACGATTTGGGCCGTTCGCGCCAAATTCGAGTGACGCGAACGGCCCACAATGCACTACGCCATCGCAGTGTCATCCAGGCGCTGTGATTGGCCAAGCATGCACTGTGACCCCGCATGCTTGGCCAATCACAGCGCCGGCAGCGAGGAGAGCAATGATTGGCCACAGGCAGGATGCCTGTGGCCAATTATTGCTGAGGGTGTTTAGTACACGCCCCACACTATAAAAGGCCGCCAGCACGGCGGCCTAGTGTAGTGTGTTCCGGAGCAGGGATAGAGTAGCATAGGCAGGGACAGTGACTGTTATTTCTTTCTTGCTTAACCTGGATTCCTTTAGTTTAGGGAAAGAGAAGGATAGGTAGGGAGAGTGTCAGTGTGTTTTGTGCTTCTGCTATAGTGTGCTTAAAAAAAACATTTATTCTAGGGACAGAAAACTCTAGGTAGGGACAGTGTCAGTTTCTTTCACTCTGCAAGTCCTTGTTTCCAGGGACCTGTAAGGACAGTGAGTTAATTGTCCTTGTGCTATATTGTGCTTAAAAAAAACATTTATTCTAGGGACAGAAAACTCTAGGTAGGGACAGTGTCAGTTTCTTTCACTCTGCAAGTCCTTGTTTCCAGGGACCTGTAAGGACAGTGAGTTAATTGTCCTTGTGCTATATTGTGATTAAAAAAAACATTTATTCTAGGGACAGAAAACTCTAGGTAGGGACAGTGTCAGTTTCTTTCACTCTGCAAGTCCTTGTTTCCAGGGACCTGTAAGGACAGTGAGTTAATTTTCCTTGTGCTATATTGTGATTAAAAAAAACATTTTTTCTAGGGACAGAAAACTGTAGGTAGGGAGAGTGTTTTTTTTCTTTCACTCTGCAAGTCCTTGTTTCCAGGGACCTGTAAGGACAGTGAGTTAATTGTCCTTGTGCTATATTGTGCTTAAAAAAAACATTTATTCTAGGGACAGAAAACTCTAGGTAGGGACAGTGTCAGTTTCTTTCACTCTGCAAGTCCTTGTTTCCAGGGACCTGTAAGGACAGTGAGTTAATTTTCCTTGTGCTATATTGTGATTAAAAAAAACATTTATTCTAGGGACAGAAAACTCTAGGTAGGGACAGTGTCAGTTTCTTTCACTCTGCAAGTCCTTGTTTCCAGGGACCTGTAAGGACAGTGAGTTAATTTTCCTTGTGCTATATTGTGATTAAAAAAAACATTTATTCTAGGGACAGAAAACTCTAGGTAGGGACAGTGTCAGTTTCTTTCACTCTGCAAGTCCTTGTTTCCAGGGACCTGTAAGGACAGTGAGTTAATTTTCCTTGTGCTATATTGTGATTAAAAAAAACATTTATTCTAGGGACAGAAAACTCTAGGTAGGGACAGTGTCAGTTTCTTTCACTCTGCAAGTCCTTGTTTCCAGGGACCTGTAAGGACAGTGAGTTAATTTTCCTTGTGCTATATTGTGATTAAAAAAAACATTTTTTCTAGGGACAGAAAACTGTAGGTAGGGAGAGTGTTTTTTTTCTTTCACTCTGCAAGTCCTTGTTTCCAGGGACCTGTAAGGACAGTGAGTTAATTTTCCTTGTGCTATATTGTGATTAAAAAAAACATTTTTTCTAGGGACAGAAAACTCTAGGTAGGGAGAGTGTTTTTTTTCTTTCACTCTGCAAGTCCTTGTTTCCAGGGACCTGTAAGGACAGTGAGTTAATTGTCCTTGTGCTATATTGTGCTTAAAAAAAACATTTTTTCTAGGGACAGAAAACTCTAGGTAGGGAGAGTGTTTTTTTTTTTTCACTCTGCAAGTCCTTGTTTCCAGGGACCTGTAAGGACAGTGAGTTAATTGTCCTTGTGCTATATTGTGCTTAAAAAAAACATTTATTCTAGGGACAGAAAACTCTAGGTAGGGACAGTGTCAGTTTCTTTCACTCTGCAAGTCCTTGTTTCCAGGGACCTGTAAGGACAGTGAGTTAATTTTCCTTGTGCTATATTGTGATTAAAAAAAACATTTTTTCTAGGGACAGAAAACTCTAGGTAGGGAGAGTGTTTTTTTTTTTTCACTCTGCAAGTCCTTGTTTCCAGGGACCTGTAAGGACAGTGAGTTAATTTTCCTTGTGCTATATTGTGATTAAAAAAAACATTTTTTCTAGGGACAGAAAACTCTAGGTAGGGAGAGTGTTTTTTTTCTTTCACTCTGCAAGTCCTTGTTTCCAGGGACCTGTAAGGACAGTGAGTTAATTTTCCTTGTGCTATATTGTGATTAAAAAAAACATTTTTTCTAGGGACAGAAAACTGTAGGTAGGGACAGTGTCAGTTTCTTTCACTCTGCAAGTCCTTGTTTCCAGGGACCTGTAAGGACAGTGAGTTAATTGTCCTTGTGCTATATTGTGATTAAAAAAAACATTTATTCTAGGGACAGAAAACTCTAGGTAGGGACAGTGTCAGTTTCTTTCACTCTGCAAGTCCTTGTTTCCAGGGACCTGTAAGGACAGTGAGTTAATTTTCCTTGTGCTATATTGTGATTAAAAAAAACATTTTTTCTAGGGACAGAAAACTGTAGGTAGGGAGAGTGTTTTTTTTCTTTCACTCTGCAAGTCCTTGTTTCCAGGGACCTGTAAGGACAGTGAGTTAATTTTCCTTGTGCTATATTGTGATTAAAAAAAACATTTTTTCTAGGGACAGAAAACTATAGGTAGGGAGAGTGTTTTTTTTCTTTCACTCTGCAAGTCCTTGTTTCCAGGGACCTGTAAGGACAGTGAGTTAATTTTCCTTGTGCTATATTGTGATTAAAAAAAACATTTTTTCTAGGGACAGAAAACTCTAGGTAGGGAGAGTGTTTTTTTTCTTTCACTCTGCAAGTCCTTGTTTCCAGGGACCTGTAAGGACAGTGAGTTAATTGTCCTTGTGCTATATTGTGCTTAAAAAAAACATTTATTCTAGGGACAGAAAACTCTAGGTAGGGAGAGTGTTTTTTTTCTTTCACTCTGCAAGTCCTTGTTTCCAGGGACCTGTAAGGACAGTGAGTTAATTTTCCTTGTGCTATATTGTGATTAAAAAAAACATTTTTTCTAGGGACAGAAAACTCTAGGTAGGGAGAGTGTTTTTTTTTTTTCACTCTGCAAGTCCTTGTTTCCAGGGACCTGTAAGGACAGTGAGTTAATTGTCCTTGTGCTATATTGTGCTTAAAAAAAACATTTATTCTAGGGACAGAAAACTCTAGGTAGGGACAGTGTCAGTTTCTTTCACTCTGCAAGTCCTTGTTTCCAGGGACCTGTAAGGACAGTGAGTTAATTTTCCTTGTGCTATATTGTGATTAAAAAAAACATTTTTTCTAGGGACAGAAAACTGTAGGTAGGGAGAGTGTTTTTTTTCTTTCACTCTGCAAGTCCTTGTTTCCAGGGACCTGTAAGGACAGTGAGTTAATTTTCCTTGTGCTATATTGTGATTAAAAAAAACATTTTTTCTAGGGACAGAAAACTCTAGGTAGGGAGAGTGTTTTTTTTCTTTCACTCTGCAAGTCCTTGTTTCCAGGGACCTGTAAGGACAGTGAGTTAATTTTCCTTGTGCTATATTGTGATTAAAAAAAACATTTTTTCTAGGGACAGAAAACTCTAGGTAGGGAGAGTGTTTTTTTTCTTTCACTCTGCAAGTCCTTGTTTCCAGGGACCTGTAAGGACAGTGAGTTAATTGTCCTTGTGCTATATTGTGCTTAAAAAAAACATTTATTCTAGGGACAGAAAACTCTAGGTAGGGACAGTGTCAGTTTCTTTCACTCTGCAAGTCCTTGTTTCCAGGGACCTGTAAGGACAGTGAGTTAATTGTCCTTGTGCTATATTGTGATTAAAAAAAACATTTATTCTAGGGACAGAAAACTCTAGGTAGGGACAGTGTCAGTTTCTTTCACTCTGCAAGTCCTTGTTTCCAGGGACCTGTAAGGACAGTGAGTTAATTTTCCTTGTGCTATATTGTGATTAAAAAAAACATTTTTTCTAGGGACAGAAAACTGTAGGTAGGGAGAGTGTTTTTTTTCTTTCACTCTGCAAGTCCTTGTTTCCAGGGACCTGTAAGGACAGTGAGTTAATTGTCCTTGTGCTATATTGTGCTTAAAAAAAACATTTATTCTAGGGACAGAAAACTCTAGGTAGGGACAGTGTCAGTTTCTTTCACTCTGCAAGTCCTTGTTTCCAGGGACCTGGAGAGACATTGAGTGAATTGTCCTTGTGCTATATTGTGATTAAAAAAAACATTTATTCTAGGGACAGAAAACTCTAGGTAGGGACAGTGTCAGTTTCTTTCACTGTGAAAGTCCTTGTTTCAAGGGACAGAGAAGGACACCTGAAGGTAGCCCTTATTGCTTTTTTCCCATCTCCCTGCAGGCCATCTATTAGAATGTCTGGAAGGCAAACAAGGAGAGGCAGACAGTCAGGAGGCAATAAAAGAGGGCAAGCAGGCTCTGTGTCTGGGGGCAACAGTGCTGGTCGTGGACGCGGTGCATTGTCATCAGCACATGGCCATGGGACACGCTTGTCCTTCTTTTCGGCAGCTGGACATGTTGAGCCACATCATGCCGAAGACTTGGTAGAGTGGATGACCAAGCCCTCCTCCTCCTCCTCATCCTCTCTCACCCAGGCTCAGGGTACTGGAAAAGCAGCTGCCAAAGCGTCGTCTTCCCTGGTATCAATGTCAGACAAATCATCAGTCACTCCTTCCCTAGACCCACCATGTCCTCCTCCTGAGGAGTCCCCCGAACTGTTTCAGCACAGTGTTGGGTACATGCTCCAGGAGGATGCCCAGCGTTTCGAAGGGTCTGATGATGAAACCCAGCTAGAGGAAGGCAGTAGCGTGAGAGCAGACAGAGGGGATGCTCAAGAAGGACACCAATCTGGCAGTCATGTTCCAGCAGCTGCAGCATACTGCCAGATTGGCTCCAGTGATGAGGAGGGAGGGGATGATGAGGTCAATGACTCCACGTGGGTGCCTAATAGGAGAGAGGAGGAGGAGGAGGATGAGGAGGAGGCACATCTCCAACGAGGCAGGATGCCCTTTGGTGGCCAGCGTAAGGGCAGTACACCGACGGAATCACACCGCAGAGCTCCGCCTGTGCAGGGCGCTGCCTCTGCCCGTCATTCAAAAAGTTCTTTGGTGTGGGCCTTTTTTGAGGCTAGTGCATCAGATCGCACAGCTGCTGTTTGCAACATATGTCTCAAGCGTATATCGCGTGGCCAAAACATCAGCCGCTTGGGTACCACATGCCTGACCAGACATATGTTGACCTGCCATGCAGCTCGTTGGCAAGCCTACCTCAAAGACCCACACCAAAGAACCAAGCGGACCTCTCCTTGCACCGCATCAGCTGGGATCTCCAACCCCACTATAACTTCAGTCCTCTCTGAAACATGCACTGAGAGGAATGAAGGTGTAGAATTAGGTGTGTCACAGCCAAGTACTTGCGCCCACTCTGCTAGCAGTACACCGACGTCCGATTCTAGCAGGCAAATTTCCCTGCCCCAGCTGCTGGACCGTCGAAAGAAGTTCACTCCCAGCCATCCACATGCCCAGCGGTTGAATGCTAGCTTGGCTAAATTGCTAGCGCTTCAACTGCTGCCTTTTCAGTTGGTAGACTCGGCCCCCTTCCGTGAGTTTGTGCAATGTGCGGTTCCTCAGTGGCAGGTTCCCAAACGCCACTTTTTCTCACGGAAGGCTATTCCGGCTCTCTACCGGCATGTGGAAGGCAATGTCTTGGCCTCGCTGGACAGGGCGGTCAGCGGTAAGGTGCATATTACCGCTGACTCATGGTCCAGCAGGCATGGACAGGGACGTTACCTTTCTTTCACGGCCCATTGGGTCACTCTTTTGGCAGCTGGGAAGGATTCAGGACAAGGTGCAGTAGTGTTGGAGGTTGTCCCACCGCCACGCCTCCAAAATGCTACTACTGGTTGTGACACACCTCTCTCCTCCACCCCCTCCTCTTCTTCTTCCTCCATGGCCTCTTCCTGTGGTTTGTCCTATGAACCAGCGGTGCTCCGTAGCCGTTCACGGGGCTACGCAAGTACGCAGGCAAAAAGATGCCATGCCGTGCTTGCGCTGGTGTGTTTGGGGGACAGAAGCCACACTGGGGCAGAGGTCCTGTCTGCTCTGCAGGGCCAGGCCGAGAGGTGGTTGACGCCACGCCAGCTTAAGCCAGGAATGGTGGTTTGCGACAATGGCACCAACCTCCTCTCCGCCCTCCGACAGGGACAACTGACCCATGTGCCCTGTGTGGCTCACGTCCTTAACCTGGTGGTGCAGCGCTTCTTGGGCAGGTACCCGGGCTTACAGGATGTCCTGAGGCAGGCCAGGAAAGTCTGTGTGCATTTCCGCAGATCTTATAATGCCAGTGCTCGCCTGGCTGAGCTGCAAAAGGAGTTGAACCTGCCCAAGAACCGCCTTATATGTGACATGCCCACCAGGTGGAACTCAACGTTGGCCATGCTGCAGCGGCTGCACACGCAGCAGAGGGCCATCAATGAGTACCTGTGCGACTACGGCACCAGGACAGGGTCAGGGGAGCTTGGTTTTTTTTCTCCACGCCAGTGGGGCATGATCAGGGATGCATGCACTGTCCTGGCACCATTTGAGGAGGCCACGAGGATGGTGAGCAGTGACAGTGCATGCATCAGTGACACTGTACCTCTTGTCCACCTGTTGGAGCACACGCTGCGTGGAATAATGGACAGGGCACTTGAGGCAGAACAGAGGCAGGAAGAGGAGGACTTCCTTGCCTCTCAAGGCCCCCTTTACCCAGACAGTGTTCCTTCTGTCCCACCCATCGCACAGGAAGAGGAGGAGGAGGAGGAGGAGGAGGAGGAGGAGGAGGATTGTGTCAGCATGGAGGTGGAGGCTGGCACTCAGCATCATCAGCAGCAGTCTTTTAGGGATGATTTACAGTCCCAAGAAACCAGTGGACTTGTACGTGGCTGGGAGGAGGTGGCTGCGGATCATGTCGTCCTTAGTGACCCAGAGGACTCCGGAGCGAATGCCTCAGCAAACCTACGCTGCATGGCCTCCCTGATCCTGCAAAGTCTGCGGAAGGATCCTCGTATTCTTCGGATCAAGGAGAGGGACCATTACTGGCTGGCCACTCTCCTTGATCCACGGTACAAGGGTAAGGTTGCGGACCTTATGTTACCGTCGCAGAGGGAGCAGAGGATGAGACAACTCCGGGAGGCCTTGCAGAAAGGTCTGTGCAACGCGTTCCCAGAGACTGGGAGGTTGCAAACTCCTGGTCCTGGACAACGAGTTGCTGAGGCTTCGGCCAGTCAAAGAAGGAGCGGTGGGGAAGGTGGCCGTCTGACCGATGCGTTCAGACAATTCTTTAGTCCGCAGCCCCAAAGTATGATCGGTTCCAGCAACCATCGCCAGCGTCTGATAAACATGGTGCAGGAATATCTAGGGGCAAGGTCAGACTTGGACACCTTCCCCACCGAAAATCCTCTGGCTTACTGGGTCTTGAGGATGGATCACTGGCCAGAGCTTGCACAGTATGCAATTGAGCTACTGGCCTGTCCTGCATCCAGCGTTCTTTCGGAACGCACATTCAGTGCTGCTGGAGGATTTGTCACGGATCACAGGGTGCGCCTGTCCACCGACTCGGTTGATCGACTGACTTTCATCAAGATGAACCAGTCTTGGATCACCACCAGCTACCACACACCTGATGCTGATATAACAGACTAATTGATTTTAAAATGTCACATCCCTTCAAGACTGATGCTGATGCTGAGTGCCTGTGCTGTTATGTTGACTGGCTATCCTCCTCCTCCGAGTCCTCAATGATACGATTGATGATGATAGCTTGGAAGATCATTTTTGTTTATGGGTGCCGCCACCAGTGCCTAACGCCCAATTTTTCAGCCCCTGTTTAACAGGGGCGTGTAATTACAATTTTTGAAGCAATACTTTGCAACAGGGCTCATTGCTGTGCTCCAAGTACAGTATCTGTGAGGAGTTGCAGTGTTGTGCCACCAGTGCCTAAGGCCCAATTTTTCAGCCCCTGTTTAACAGGGGCGTGTCATTACAATTTTTGAAGCAATACTTTGCAACAGGGCTCATTGCTGTGCTCCAAGTACAGTATCTGTGAAGGGTTGCAGTGTTGTGCCACCAGTGCCTAAGGCCCAATTTTTCAGCCCCTGTTCAACAGGGGCATGTAATTACAATTCTTGATCTAATAATTCACAGCAGGGCCCATTGCTGCACCCACCAAGAGTAACTGTCAGGGCTTACAGTGTTGTGGCACCAGCACCATCAAAGGCCCAATTTTTACTACCACTGTTCAACAATTATATGTAATTAAAATTCCTGATATAATAGTTGACAGCAGGGCGTTCCAGCACCAACCAAGAGTAACTGTGAGTGCTTACAGTGTTGTGCCAACACCAACAACTAAGGGGCCTATTTCTGCAGAGTATATACGGCAGGTCCCTACTTTCAAACATCCAACTTACAAACGACTCCTACTTGCAAACGCAAGAAGACAACAGGAAGTGAGAGGAAATCTACCACTAGGAAGGAAAATTCTCTCCTGTAAGAATAAATATGGGAGAAAGGTGTCTCCTCTGTACTGATGCTTTATCAGCAATCCTTGTTTCAAGAAAAACACCACATTTCAAAAACAGTTGTCATTAGGACGGAAAGTGAGGTGAAATGTTCTGAACAGGGGCACAGACAGCAAAACAAATGTTACAGGGGTGATAACCCTTACCTATGTTTTCCAAAAAGTTTAAAAATAGATTTTTGGTCTGGAGCTACACTTCAACAATGTACCTGTTCAAAATTACAAACAGATTCTACATAAGAACAAACCTACAGTCCCTGTCTTGTATGCACCGCCTGTATACGGCTGTTCAGAGTATATAGGGCCTTTTTTATTTTATGTGCGGGGTTCCCCTTAATATCCATACAAGACCCAAAGGGGCTGGTAATGGGCTGGGGTAGGGGGGGGGTCATGGGGTAGCTATGCCATTTTTCTTAAAGATTTTCATCCATATTACCGGGACCAGACATTACATTAAAGCCGCAAGCAGTTTTAAATGGCTTTTTTTTCCTTTAGAAGTGTCATTTTGTGCAGGGACAGTTCTAAACACGGGAAACACGTGGCACTTCACAGGCATACTTTAGACACCCCCCAGGTACGATATTTAAAGGAATATTTGACTTTTTTTTTTTCACTTTATGCATCATTAAAATGACTGCTCCCGGAAAACGACCGTTTTTAAAACTTATTTTTGCATTGATACATGTCCCCTGGTGCAGAACCCGGGTTCCCAAACCCTTTTTAGGACAATAACATGCATAATAGTTTTTATAATTAGCACTTTAGAATTCGAACGTTCGCATCCATTGTATTTAATAGGGTTCTAATGTTCGTTCGAACTTTCGGTCCGTTCGCGGGTTCTGGTGCGAACCGAACCCGGGGGTGTTCGGCTCATCACTACTCTCCAGGGTTTCAATAAATTCACGTGATAGATCTGGTAGGGTTTTCTTTTCCCTGGCTGGTGGACTTTGTAGTTCACCTCACTTACTTTCTCTACTACCTCAAACGGACCTTGCCACTTGGCTAAGAATTTGCTCTCCACCGTGGGTATTAGAACAGCAACCCGTTCTCCTACTTGAAATTGTCTAATTTTAGCCGACCGGTTGTACACTCTTCTTTGGGCATCTTGAGCCTTCTGCATGTGCTCCCTCACCAGCGGCATCACCTTAGCCACCCTCTCTCGCATTTGAGAGATATGCTCTACCACGGTTTTATGTGGTGAGGACTCACTTTCCCACGTTTCTTTTACTAGGTCGAGCAACCCCCGGGGCCTTCGTCCATACACTAGCTCAAACGGTGAGAAGCCCGTGGATGCTTGTGGAACCTCCCGGATGGCAAACAACAAGGCAGGGAGTAACATATCCCAATCCTTCCCGTCTTTTTGGACCACTCTTTTCAACATGGACTTTAGGGTTTTATTAAACCTCTCGACTAGGCCATCGGTCTGCGGGTGATAAACGGACGTCCGCAACTGCTTAATCTGAAACAGTTTACACAAGTCCGCCATCACCTTTGACATCTCTTTGGGGAACCCCGTTCGTGAGAACATTTGAAACAACTCCCGGGCAATGGCCTAAGAGGAAGCTTTCCTCAAAGGGATTGCTTCTGGATACCTAGTTGCGTAATCTAGGATGACTAATATGTATTGGTGCCCCCTTGCCGACTTTACCAGGGGGCCCACCAGATCCATAGCGATCCGCTCGAATGGGACCTCAATAATTGGCAAGGGTACTAGAGGGTTTCTATAGTGGGGCACTGGGGCGGTTAACTGGCAAATGGGACAAGATGCACAATATCTTTTAACCTCGACCTTCACTCCTGGCCAGTAGAACCGGTCGGTTATCCTGGCCTCTGTTTTCTCTGCCCCCAGGTGTCCTCCCAGTGCGTCGTTGTGGGCTAGATCAAGGAGCATCCGCCTATATAGTTGGGGAACTAGCAACTGCTCTACAGTTTCCCCTCGGCTCTCAGCTACCCGATATACCAAGTCCCCCTTCAATGCAAAATGAGGAAACCTCTGATCTGCCCCTGGCACTTGTGAGACCCCATCAATGACAGAAACCTGCTCTTGAGCATTAATCAAGGTAGGATCCTGTAATTGGGCGGTGCCAAATGCACCCCTGGATACATCCAGGTCTGGATGCACTGGCCTCGAGGATGTTTCCCCCTCCTCTTCCTCAGCTGGAGAGAGCTCCTCATCTTCCTCCCCCAGCATGACTTGTAATGGGAAAACTTCCCCCCCCTCAGAGATCCACTCGGTTTTAAGACCTGGAACAGAAACATTATCATCCAAATTAGTATTTTCTGTAACTTCATTGTCAGTGACAGGTAGCTCCATATTTGTGGGGGTTTCCGGCCCGGATCCCTCAGACTCTGTCCCTTCCCAGCCCAGTGTCCCCAGTTCTCCGGGCAGCCCTATCTGAACCTGGTTCCATAGTTCAAGGAATAGTGGACAGTCCCGCCCCACTATGATGTCATGTATTAAACTCTTTACTACCCCAACCTCTTGTGTAACTGAAATATGGCCATAGGAAACCGTTACCGGGACCAGGGGGTACTCCCTGGTGTCCCCATAGATACACACTACCCGTAGAGTCTTATTCACTGGGCCAAGTCTCCCGAGCACCCTGGCATGTACTAGTGTTATCATGCTACCGGAGTCCAGTAGCGCTTTAGCAGGAAGGTGGTTCACCCACACTTCACACTCGAACCGTCGTTCAGCCAGATCAAGATGAGTGGCACACACTCTTTGAACATAGAAGGAGCTTCTCCGACCGGTCCCACAGTCCATAGGCTCCTCCTGCAGCGGGCACTGTGCCCAGGTATGCCCCCAGGACCGACATCGCCAACACTGTAGGTCCCCCATCCGTGGGACGGGAACCAACCTTCGTGGTTCTGCGGAAGATGATGCAGGTTTTCGGGTTCCAATGTCAGGCAGGGTGTCTCTCCTAGGTGCTGTGGCTGGTCTGGTTGCCCTTGGTGTGGGTTCCCGATGCTTGGCAGGCCCAAGCAGGTCCTCTACCACTGTGTACCTTTCGACCAACTCAACCAGCTGGTCAGCAGTTGCAGGGTCTCCATGGCTTACCCAGCGCTGTAGGTCATCTGGGAGGGACCGCAGGTACCAATCCATCACCACCCGTTCTACCATTTGTGGGCCCGACAATTTTTCCGGCTGCAGCCATCTTTTCACCAACTGCACTAGTTCATGCATTTGGGACCTAGGTGGTCGGTCAGGTTTGTACCGCCAGCGATGCACCCTCTGAGCCCGGACGGCTGTGGTCACTCCCAGGCGGGCCAGGATCTCTGCTTTCAGCCGCTCATAGTCGCTGATGTGCTCAGATGGGAGGTCAAAATAAGCCTTTTGCGGGTCACCGGTGAGAAAAGGGGAGATAATACCAGCCCATTGGTCACGGGGCCACCCCTCTCTCTCTGCTATCCTTTCAAAGGTAGTGAGAAAAGCTTCTACGTCATCACTGGGTGTTAGCTTTTGTAAAAAATGAGTGGCTCTCACGGACACTTGGTTGCCAGCGGCAACGACCACTTGCTCTCGTCCCTGAGCCAGCCGCTGTACTGCCTCCTGCAATGCGGCCACCTGTGCTTGAGTGGACCCCTGCTGGGCCGTAAACTGGGCGGCTAGCAGCCGTGTACTTTCCTGCTGCTGAGCCATCGCTTCCTCATGGCGACGGTTTGCCTCTGCTAAAGCTTGTTGTTGGGCCGCAGTGGCTTGCTGTTGGGTCACAGTGGCTTGTGCCAAAGCCTTGATGACCTCCTCCATGCCTTTGTCTGCTGTTTGCAACGTCTGAGCTGACTTCACCCAAGACATGCCATAAGCACCCTGTCTCTTTAAATGTCAGTTTGTTTTAAACGGTTTTTGCAGCTGCAAATGCACTTTGCACGCATCCAAGGCACCAGTTGTAAACTTTGGGGGTTATAGCTCCACGGGACTAAGTGCATAAACCGTTGTACTTTGAGCAGAAATGCTTTTATTCGTGAACAAACCAAAAGAAACAAGCTTGATTCAGCACACAGAAAAATATCAAAACAAAGTCCGGCTTGTCTTCAGCACAAGTATAAATCAAAGAAAAAGGCACATACAGTTTGTAGGGGAACTTCCAGGGCTCTTGCTGAACTTTACCAGCTCCTAGCAGACACACAGCTCATCTCAGGTGCAATCCTCATACTCCTCTCTCTCTCACCTCTAGCACTACTTCCTGTTATATGAGCTGTTTTCCTGGAAGCCCTTAACCCCCTGTGTGCTGACTCTCAGTGGTCAGGAGTGGAGGCTCTATCCCACCCGAATGTCACTTTAGAGCCTCCGAAATTCCGGGCCCCAAATACCTCTCTATTAATACAAAGAGGACTGCGAACCAGTCCTCTCTGGGCTATTTATTTTGCCCGGAACTCCTCACCAATTCTGGGCGACCTCCTGAGCACCATTACTACTCATTAAAGGGACCATAACCCAAATATTGGTGCTATATAGCACCCGTCCAGGACCCAACCTTGGCGTCCTGTACAATATATATATATATATATATGTAGCACTTCCCTCTCCTCTTAGGGGAAAGGAGAGGCACCCATGCCACAAGCCCGTGTCCTCTAGTTTAGAGGTCAGGTGGTGTATATGTACTTGGGTCCCGCAGCGAGTTACCTCCTTCCACTGGTTCCCATCTCCAGAGTGTAGAGACGAGTCTGTACTTTTCCCTCTTTAATAAAGTCAATGTCCAAACCACTTAAACTCCAACGTTGAGTTTGTTTTGTATCTTTGCTTGATAGGTAAGAGAGAGTAGATGAGAGATGATAGTTGAACTAAAACAGATTCAGGCACAAAACTCCCAGATTTATCACCACTCGGTCCCGAGTGGGTACAGCTCACCCGGATAGTCCCTCAATGGTCCTAGCAGCCGATGTGGAGCTCGAACAAGCAATTTAAATCCTCCAAGGACAAGTTCAGTCTGTCCTCGAAGAGCAGCAGCACTCCGCAGGGTCAGTTCTGCGGAGCATAGGATCCTTCCCTCCGACAGGTCACCAGGTCTTTCCCGAAATAGCAATCTAACTATCACTCATCTCCTGTTATAGGACCGATCCTCCCCTGGCTTCCTCTTGATCAGAGCGGATACCCTCACCCGGGCATCCTAGGACTCCAAAGTTCTGCCTGTAGACCCAGTTGAAGGTACTGGGCCTACCCAGAACATTGCGGTCTCGGGCGGAAGGTGCCCAAGACTCTTCAGTCGGGTACGCACCCCCCTCCTTAGGGGGCCCACCTCGTGCGGGTACTTGTCCCCGGGTCTCTCCTCCTATAAAATGGCGTCTGCCTCTTTTATATCCTCTCCCGGCATGCACAGCAGGCAGAAACAGCCCACTGCGTGGTAGCCGAGAGAGGACATCCAATCGCGCCAATGCAACCTATGTTTCAACCCTGACCCAACATGGCAGCACCACCTGCAGGCCACAGGGAACTCTACATAGACACGCAGCAACAAAGCAGAGTCCAGCACAATTAGAAGGCCCGAACCATACTAGTGCTCGGGTCATCCCCCTAAATTTAGACATAGAGACCCCCTAAATTTGGAGTACCCGCTACACATACATACACAGTATCTCACAAAAGTGAGTACACCCCTCAAATTTTTGAAAATATTTTATTATATTTTTTCATGTGACAACACTGAAGAAATTACACTTTGCTTCAATGATAAGTAGTTAGTGTACAGCTTGTATAACAGTGTAAATTTGCTGTCCCCTCAAAATAACTAAACGCACAGCCATTAATGTCTAAACCGCTGTCAACAAAAGTGAGTGAAAGTGTCCAAATTTTCCCCAATTAGCCATTTTCCCTCCCCGGTGTCATGTGACTCGTTAGTGTTACAAGGTCTCAGGTGTAAATGGGGAGCAGGTGAGTTAAATTTGGTGTTATCGCTCTCACTCTATCATACTGGTCACTGCAAGTTCAACATGGCACCTCATGGCAAAGAACTCTCTGGGGATCTGAAAAAAAAAAAGAATTGTTGCTCTACATAAAGATGGCCTGGGCTATAAGTAGATTGCCAAGACCCTGAAACTGAGCTGCAGCACGGTGGCCAAGACCATACAGCGGTTTAACAGGACAGGTTCCACTCACAACAGGCCTCGCCATAGTCGACCAAAGAAGTTGAGTGCACGTGCTCAGTGTCATATCCAGAGGTTGTCTTTGGGAAATAGATGTATGAGTGCTGCCAGCATTGCTGCAGAGATTGAAGGGGTGGGGGGTCAGCCTGTCAGTGCTCAGTAGACAGTGTCAGTAGAGCAGTGGATGGTGTCAGTAGTAGGGAAAATCTGTGCAGCACAGGGTGATTAGGGTGTGCCTAGGCACATCTGCCACATAGGGTTGCCACCTTTTCTTCAAGCCAAACCCGAACACTTCAGCGTCACACAAAAAAAAAAAATCATAGTATGCATAAACTATACATAGATGTTGCTATTAAATAACATTTCTAATCATATGAAGTTAATCACAAGAGCCCCTTACATCAGAGTCCACAGAGTTCCCCTTTTACTGTAAGGGGGGACTCTCTAGACTCTGATGTAAGGGAGAAAGAACTCTGGGGACTCTAACATAAGGGATGCTCTGGTGTATGGAGAGGACTCTGATGTAAGGGGGAACACTGTGGCCTCTGGTGTAAAAGGGAGCTCTGATGTAATTAGTGCTCTTAGAAGCCTGATTTACCTTAGCATGCTTACTTAAAGGCAGGAGAGAGAAGGGGGGAGGGGGAGACTTAGTCCAGTCTGAATAATGTGTCCGGGTCTCAGACAGTCTGAAACCCGGACGCACGATTCCAAACCCGAACTGTCCGGGTGAATCCCGAACAGGTGGCAACCCTACTGCCACACCCTGTGCGCATACTTATGCTACTAGCATATCATTATGTGAATTGGTCTCATCGATTAGATAGAGTTCTGATGACAAACTGTGATCCAAAGCCATTTGGTATTTACTGAGACCAGATATTTGGAGGCTTTTGTGAGTACTCCTTGTGTTGGCAGAGACTCTAATTTGTTTAGCCTTGCCACTATATTAAATGTGATGACATCGTATTGGATGTTTTTTTTCCTAAAAGCTATACATTTAGATACCAACTTTGTTAAAAACTATTAAGGCTGATTGGTGGTGTATTCTGTACAATAATACCTCATACCTTAACAGCAGCATGATAGTGTATGTTCCTTAAAGGCCAAGTTCACTTTTTCAGACAGAATCTCACATTTCATAATAAATAGAAGTTTTTTTCTAATGTATTGTAGCGGGGTCCTCAAATTGATGGGATACACCTGGGCAATAGTGTGACCCAGGTGTATAATTGTGTTAGGATTCAGACCCCTTTTTGTTTCGTGGAGGATTGGAGGATGTAATATTCTCCTTTGCCTGTGGGTGGCGAGGTACCCACAGGCTTCAGGTAGAATCATCTTCGCAGTGCTCCCTGTTTTGTCCCTTCCTGGAGATGGTATGGCTGGGGCGGGGAACTCGCCGGGCCGTTGATGGGAGGAGATAAAAGGGGGAGACGCCCTTACCACGAGGTCTTGCGGAGAAGGAGGTCCTCGGAGGAGGAGGGTTGCGGTCCGCACCCAGGGCCCTTAGGCCTGGGTGCTGGAGATCCAGGAGTCTGGTCCAGGTGCCCATGGCCTGGTCCGGAGTCATGTTGGCGTCCATCCCAGGCACCTTTAGCCTGGGGTGAGGTACTATCGAGGAGGCCTGGGGCCCAGTACCTTCGACTGGGTCCCGCTAGGGTGGACTGTCCGAGGGTCCCTGAGCGGAGGGACTCGTACCTGAGGTGAGGAGGCCGGGGAGGTTACCCACTGGAGACCCGGAGCAGCACCAACCCGGTGACAGTGGGCCTCTGGGAACTCTCTTGGGAGGACACATCCCCCTGATAGGGGCCACAGCGCATCGAAGAGGGCTCCATTGCTGTTCATAGGGGTTGCTGGAAGAGACCCCATCTTTCCGGTTCTGTAACAGCCGGATTGGCTTAGGCGCCGCTGGTCATAGTACAGTGGCATAGAACTTAAACTTTAGGAAGTGCCTTGATCTGCTCATCCCACCGTTGGCAAGGTTATAGGTTCCAACCAGTCTGCTGCTAAAAGAACTGTTTATCGTGCTTTGCTATTGGAGTGCCAAATAAACAAGTGTTGGACCTTTCTCCGGTGTGTGAACTCCAGTTACTGGAAGCAAAGGGGAGGCTGGTTAGCTTGCAATTACAGACTCAGTGCATTCACAGAACACACCGGCCCGAGGAAACATCAGGAAGTGGCCTTCACCTCCCTACTACAATGGGGAGGACATGGGCCGTGGCGCATCTCACTCTCACAACCCAGGAACCCCTAGACATGAGTTGGTGTGCAAAACCGAGGAAAGAAGGAGAGAGGGTGAGGCCGCTACACGTGGGGGCTCGTGAGTCCGGGATAGAGTGTGTTCTAAAGATGGACTTGAGAATGTCTACATTTGAACTTTGCTGCCCAGAGGAGTTCCGAGCAGATCGGCCATATTACTGGCCAAAGTGCGTCCCTGCTCGGAGTTGTGGAAATGACCCTAACACGGGAAAGGCCCATGCGGAGGAGCGGAAAAAGGGAGAGGTCCAGCCGTGTGACGTACTGCATGTGGGGACTGTTAACGCACTGCGCCACGAGGCACCCCATGGCGACATCGTTCGTGGGCGGAGTCAAGAGGAAGCCCGCGAAAATGTACAGCTCATGGGAGGAGTCTGGCCAAGTGTGGGGATACACGTGGAGACTCCGGCGCAAGGTCAGTGCATGATGGAGCAGCAGACAGTCGGGATGACCTCAAGTGCCCCGTGGATTATGGTTCCTCACCCCACGAGAATGACTTCCTTTGCTGCCCCCATCACAGACACGGGGATAAGACTTAGGCCCCGAGGGCGGTTGGCTCTGTACACTTGCAGAGACACGGAGGCCCTCGGTGTGATCTGTCCCGGCTGCTCGGGACTGGTGGTCACCCTGAAGCCATTCGGGCGATGTGAGGAGTGCAGAGAATTCCTTTTTGAGGTTGAGTCGTCCACCTCAAGGCCCCGGGCCCTTCGCCTCAACCACCTCACGGGTACTGCTACTCCGGAAGGGGAGATCAAGGCCTCTGTCGAGGTTCCCGTGCGCGCTGACCAGGGCGATGGACTGCCCAACAGAGAAAAATCCGAGGATGCTGCCTCGGTCGCCACAAGTTCTCTGCTCCCACCACCGAAGAGGAAAGTTGGCCTAGTACAGGCATCCTATGGACGTGGTCGAGCTTCACCCCGCTGCTTGCCTGGCCTGGATGGCGCCGGTCGAGAAGGAAGTCCCGGACTTCCCAGTCCTCTACAAGGGTCAGGTGAGCCAGGGGCTGGGACTGTGGTGGTGGTTGGAGGTGTCGGGGGCCCATTGGAGGTGGAGCCCCCCAGGGAGGTTGATTCTGTGTCCACCGGAAGATATCTGCCTGCGGAGATGTATGACACCTCCGACCTAGAGTCGCTGTCTGACTGCGGAGATGATGGCGAGATAGACGAACTGTTCAGCCGCAAGGGCTGGGATAGAGTGCCACTTCTTGCTTCCCGTGCGGTACGGGATTCACCTATGTACACAGGAGACAGCACGCCTCGGGTGGAAGACCCGCAGCTTACGAGGGAACCTACCCCTCCACCTGTGTCCTCATCTACTGTTACCTCACCTACTTTGGTTGTGGGGACACCCTGCGCTTCTCTGAGAGCGCCGAAAGTCATTTCCAGGGAGCTGGTAAAGGCACCTCGGCATCCGGAAGCTATTGTGCTGCCTGGAACTGGAGAGAAAGCCACTATGCCACCTTTGGCCCGCTTGCAGAGACTGTTTTGCCACAAAGTAGCTCAGGAATATGGGTGGGAGTACCCGTATCTACCCCGGGACTTGCTGTATGAGGTGGAAGTCTGGAGAACAAGATGGTATGACGAGTTTGTGTGGGACAAGTTGAAGGTGCCCCATGCTCGCAGGTACCTGGAATGTGTGCCGGCAGTGTCTAAGAGGTTTGAGGACTGCAAAGCTGAATGGAAATTGGGGCGCCATATCCATGCTGACAAGATAGTCATTTGCACAAGAGAAGGAGAAGATGTCGAGTATTCGATAGAGGCATTTGACAAACACCTGAAACCCCTGTACCTGCCGGATCCAAAGTTTTACTTATAGGAGAAAAGAACTCCTGTTTATTTCTTTTGTGCACTTGAACTTTCTGGAAGAGCCATTCCCAGACACCCAGGACTGTGCCCTGCTTTTGTTTTTGTTTGGGCTTTTCTTTTTCTCGTTGGAGACTTGGGGACTGTTGTGTTTTCGTGCTTCCCCTTTTCTTCATGTGCCAAAGGCAAGGACATTTGGGAATAGTGGCAGAGTAGGGAAAAGCTGGAAGAACGAAGATTCGTTGAGTGCCATGACCGCGGCGTTGTCACCAGGTGGCAGTGTTGCGCAACAAATGTTTGAAAATATTTCACCCACACATCACCTTGCTTGTTGGAGTGAGTGGGTCTCTCGGCTGACGGGCCCACTCATCCCAAATGACACGAAATTATGTTAGGATGTTGTTTTTCTTTCCCCTGCAGGAGAATCGTCAGTCAAGATCATTGAGAGTGGGTGGCTCTTAGACAGTGTGGGAGAGGGGCTGTGACTATGCAGATGTTTAAAGTGTTTTATGACATAAGTTGTTTTATATGTTCCCCATTCCCTGAGCAGGTCTTGGCACTTGGGAAATTTAGAGGAACTGCCTCAGGGGTTTCACTCCATGTCACCGCTTTATGGGAGGCATGGGTGTGCACCTGACGCTGGGGACCAGCGTCAAATTACAGGGGGGAGTGTGTAGCGGGGTCCTCAAATTGATGGGATACACCTGGGCAATAGTGTGACCCAGGTGTATAATTGTGTTAGGATTCAGACCCCTTTTTGTTTCGTGGAGGATTGGAGGATGTAATATTCTCCTTTGCCTGTGGGTGGCGAGGTACCCACAGGCTTCAGGTAGAATCATCTTCGCAGTGCTCCCTGTTTTGTCCCTTCCTGGAGATGGTATGGCTGGGGCGGGGAACCCACCGGGCCGTTGATGGGAGGAGATAAAAGGGGGAGACGCCCTTACCACGAGGTCTTGCGGAGAAGGAGGTCCTCGGAGGAGGAGGGTTGCGGTCCGCACCCAGGGCCCTTAGGCCTGGGTGCTGGAGATCCAGGAGTCTGGTCCAGGTGCCCATGGCCTGGTCCGGAGTCATGTTGGCGTCCATCCCAGGCACCTTTAGCCTGGGGTGAGGTACTATCGAGGAGGCCTGGGGCCCAGTACCTTCGACTGGGTCCCGCTAGGGTGGACTGTCCGAGGGTCCCTGAGCGGAGGGACTCGTACCTGAGGTGAGGAGGCCGGGGAGGTTACCCACTGGAGACCCGGAGCAGCACCAACCCGGTGACAGTGGGCCTCTGGGAACTCTCTTGGGAGGACACATCCCCCTGATAGGGGCCACAGCGCATCGAAGAGGGCTCCATTGCTGTTCATAGGGGTTGCTGGAAGAGACCCCATCTTTCCGGTTCTGTAACAGCCGGATTGGCTTAGGCGCCGCTGGTCATAGTACAGTGGCATAGAACTTAAACTTTAGGAAGTGCCTTGATCTGCTCATCCCACCGTTGGCAAGGTTATAGGTTCCAACCAGTCTGCTGCTAAAAGAACTGTTTATCGTGCTTTGCTATTGGAGTGCCAAATAAACAAGTGTTGGACCTTTCTCCGGTGTGTGAACTCCAGTTACTGGAAGCAAAGGGGAGGCTGGTGAGCTTGCAATTACAGACTCAGTGCATTCACAGAACACACCGGCCCGAGGAAACATCAGGAAGTGGCCTTCACCTCCCTACTACAATGGGGAGGACATGGGCCGTGGCGCATCTCACTCTCACAACCCAGGAACCCCTAGACATGAGTTGGTGTGCAAAACCGAGGAAAGAAGGAGAGAGGGTGAGGCCGCTACAGTATTTTCTGCCCAAGCCATTCCATCACTTCCTGTAGCATTATGTGATCATCCTGGAAACTTTGTATCTTGCATTGCCTTACTGCATCACAAAATAGGGCATGTTTTACCTTTCTGGACTACACCTCCCTCATTACTATATCCCCTTTTTTGTTATTCCCACCCACCTTCCTACTTCTTCCTTTAAGGTGGTCATATACTGTACAATCTGATTGCACAAACTCCTTTAGGGCTACCATCAACTACAGTAGTAGTGCTAGGGCCTGTCTGATTTGATACATATTGAATACATTTTTCAGGTGAGTCCTCCTATTCTAAAGTTTTAGTAAATCTAAAGGAAATTGTACAGAGATTGTACAATCAGATTGACAGCTTTTACAAGTTAATGGGAGGGACTGAATGGAGAAACTTTGCTTTCATTTCACTTTCAGGTCTCATTCACACAATGGGAGTGCACGTTGTCTGGCATGTTTTTCCCGCAACATGCATAGGGCAGCCTTTAAATGCGCTACTCTACACGTGTCAAAGTAGCTCATGGGGCATTTTGGCGTGTTGCGGTTTGCACGGTTTTTACTGCGTGTTTTTCCACATTTATAGCATGTTTTTGCACAAGACAAAATGCATGCTTGCTTCTACTTTTGGGGTGTTGTAATCAATAAATGGCACCACTAGTTCATTATAGATGTATAAAGGTAGCCATGCACTATACAATCTATGTACAATATAATATCCTTTAAATCTACCAAAACTGTATAATAGGAGGATACACCTCTCTATCCAATCGCTCTGTATCCAAACAGGTAGGCTCTTGCACCACAAAGATGATGGTAGATCTTAAAACAGATTTAACAATTAGATTGTATAGTATATGGTGGGCTTTATAGACCTCTAGGAACACACATTGCCTGTTTTCAATACTACAGCTCTGCAACACATAGGCTGTTATGTGATCGCTCAGCTACTGCACATGCTGCCAAATATATGATCTATGCAAAAAGAAGGTACAAAACAATTGATCAGCAGAGGAAAACACTGGCTATGTATTTAGGGAGAACAGTGCTTGCTAATAATGATTGCATGTAAGCAGGGCCGATCCTGGGCGGGTGCATATGCTGCTTTATACACACTGCCGGCGCTGCAGAGCGGGGGGCGCCAAAATGCTGTGCTGCCTCACGCCCACGGCAGTGTGTATAAAGCAGCATATACCCCGCCCCCAGCAATGGGCATATTCCCCGCCCCTCGGCGCGCCCAAAGTAGTGTGTAAGCCTCATATTCCCGCCCTCCGGCGATGTGCATATTCCCCGCCCCCTGGCGCGCCCACGGCATTGTGTAAACAGCATATTCCCGCCCTCCGGCAATGCCCCTCGGCGCGCCCACAGTAGTGTGTAAGCCTCATATTCCCGCCCTCCGGCAATGTGCATATTCCCCACCCCCCTGGCGCGCCCACGGTATTGTGTAAACAGCATATTCCCGCCCTCCGGCAATGTCCATATTCCCCGCGGCCCCGCCCCCCCTGGCGCGCCCATGGCAGTGTGCATATAGCATATTCCCCGCCCCCGCTCCCCTGCTGCACATCCCTCTCCACTGTATATTGAGTACGAGCCAAGGAGGAGGTAGGCTAGGTCACCCAGACCTCCTCCCCATGTCCACCCTGTGCCCACCCACAACCCCTTCATGCAGCCAATCTGTGCCTGGGAAGGGAGTGTGGGCGGGAGATTTCAAACCAGCCAGCGATCCTGCCTGATGTCACTGCCTGAGTGCCTGTGCCTCTGAATACAATGCAGCCTGGGTGAGTGATTCTCCCCTCCCACTCTTCTCTAAATTTGCCATAGTCTTCCATGTGCCAGTGTTCCAGCCTTCCATGTCCCATAGCCTTCCAGCCTTCCATGTGCCATAGTCTTCCTGCCTTCCATGTACCATAGTGATCCTTCCAGCCTTTCATGTGCCATAGTCTCCCAGCCTTCCATGTGCCATAGTCTTCCATGTGCCAGTCTTTCAGCCTTCCATGTCCCATAGCCTTCCAGCCTTCCATGTGTCAGTCTTCCAGCCTTTCATGTGTCTCCCAGCCTTCCATGTGCCATAGTCTTCCATGTACCATAGCCTTCCAGCCTTCCATGTCCCATAGCCTTCCATGTGTCAGTCTTCCAGCCTTCCATGTGCCATAGCCTTCCTGCCTTGCATGTACCATAGTGATCCTTCCTGCCTTCCATGTGCTATAGTGGTCCTTCCTTTCTGCCTTCAATGTGCCATAGTGATCCCTCTTTCCTGCCTTCCATGTACCATAGTAATCATTCCTGCCTTCTGTGTGCCATAGTAATCCTTCCATGTACCATCATGATCCTTCCTGCTTTCCATGTACCATAGTGATCCTTCCTTCTTGCCTTCCTTTCATATACCATAGTGTTCCCCCTTCCTTTCTTCCATATACCATAGTGATCCCTCCTTCCTTTCTTCCATGTACCATAGTGATCCTTCCTTCCTTCCATGTACCATAGTGACCCCTCCTTCCATGTACGATAGTGATCCTTCCTTCCATGTACCATAGTGAGACCACCTTCCTGCCTTCCATGTACCATAGTGATCCCTCCTTCCTTTCTTCCATGTACCGTAGTGATCCCACCTTCCTGCCTTCCATGTACCACAGTGACCCCTCCTTCCTGCCTTCCATGTACCATAGTGATCCCTCCTTCCTGCCTTGCATGTACCATAGTGATCCCTCCTTCCTTTCTTCCATGTACCATAGTGATCCCTCCTTCCTTTCTTCCGTGTACCATAGTGATCCCTCCTTCCTCCCTTACATGTACCATAGTGATCCCTCCTTCCCTTCTTCCATGTGTCATAGTGATCCCTCCTTTCTTCCATGTACCATAGTGATCCCTCCTTCCTGTCTTACATGTACCATAGTGATCCCTCCTTCCCTTCTTCCATGTGCCATAGTGATCCCTCCTTCCTTTCTTCCATGTGAAATAGTGATCCCTCCTTCCTTTCTTCCATGTACCATAGTGATCCCTCCTTCCTTTCTTCCATGTACCATAGTGATCCCTCCTTCCTGCCTTCCATGTACCATAGTGATCCCTCCTTCCTGCCTTCCATGTACCATAGTGATCCCTCCTTCCTTTCTTCCATGTACCATAGTGATCCCTCCTTCCTGCCTTACATGTACTATAGTGATCCCTCTTTCCTTTCTTCCATGTACCATAGTGATCCCTCCTTACTTTCTTCCATGTACTATAGTGATCCCTCCCTCCTTCCTTTTTTCCACGTACTATAGTGATTCCTCCTTCCTGGTTTACATGTACCATAGTGATCCCTCCTTCCTGCCTTCCATGTACCATAGTGATCCCTCCTTCCTGCCTTACATGTACCATAGTGATCCCTCCTTCCTGCCTTCCATGTACCATAGTGATCCCTCCTTCCTGCCTTCCATGTACCATAGTGATTCCTCCTTCCTGCCTTCCATGTACCATAGTGATCCCTCCTTACTGCCTTACATGTACCATAGTGATCCCTCCTTCCTGCCTTCCATGTACCATAGTGATCCCTCCTTCCTGCTTTCCATGTACCATAGTAATCTCTCCTTCCTGCCTTCTATGTGCCATAGTGATCCCTCCTTCCTTTCTTCCATGTACCATAGTGATCCCTCCTTCCTGCATTCCATGTACCATAGTGATTCCTCCTTCCTTTCTTCCATGTACCATAGTGATCCCTTCTTACTGCCTTACATGTACTATAGTGATCCCTCCTTCCTGCCTTCCATGTACCATAGTGATTCCTTCTTCCTTTCTTCTATGTACCATAGTGATCCCTCCTTACTGACTTACATGTACCATAGTGATTCCTCCTTCCTGCCTTCCATATACCATAGTGATCCCTCCTTCCTGCCTTCCATGTACCATAGTGATCCCTCCTTCCTGCCTTCCATGTACCATAGTGATCCCTCCTTCCTTTCTTCCATGTACCATAGTGATCCCTCCTTACTGCCTTACATGTACCATAGTGATCCCTCCTTCCTGCCTCTAATGTACCATAGTGATCCCTCCTTCCTGCCTTCCATGTACCATAGTAATCCCTCCTTCCTGCCTTCCATGTACCATAGTGATCCCTCCTTCCTGCCTTCCATGTACCATAGTGAGTCCTCCTTCCTTTCTTCCATGTACCATAGTGATCCCTCCTTCCTGCCTTACATGTACTATAGTGATCACTCCTTCCTGCCTTGCATGTACTATAGTGATCCCTCCTTCCTGCCTTCCATGTACTATAGTGATCCCTCCTTCCTGCCTTCCATGTACCATAGTGATCCCTCCTTCCTGCCTTCCATGTACCATAGTGATTCCTCCTTCCTTTCTTCCATGTACCATAGTGATCCCTCCTTACTGCCTTACATGTACTATAGTGATCCCTCCTTCCTGCCTTCCATGTACCATAGTGACCCCTCCTTCCTGCTTTCCATGTACCATAGTGATCTCTCCTTCCTGCCTTCCATGTGCCATAGTGATCCATCCTTCCTTTCTTCCATGTACCATAGTGATCCCTGCTTCCTGCCTTCCATGTACCATAGTGATTCCTCCTTCCTTTCTTCCATGTACCATAGTGATCCCTCCTTACTGCCTTACATGTACTATAGTGATCCCTCCTTACTGCCTTCCATGTACCATTGTGATCCCTACTTACTGCCTTACATGTACCATAGTGATCCCTCCTTCCTGCCTTCCATGTACCATAGTGATCTCTCCTTCCTGCCTTCCATGTACCATAGTGATCCCTCCTTCCTGCCTCTAATGTACCATAGTGATCCCTCCATCCTGCCTTCCATGTACCATAGTGATCCCTCCTTCCTGCCTTCCATGTACCATAGTGATCCCTCCTTCCTGCCTTCCATGTACCATAGTGATCCCTCCTTCCTGCCTTCCGTGTACCATAGTGATCCCTCCTTCCTGCCTTCCATGTACCATAGTGATCCCTCCTTCCTGCCTTCCATGTATCACAGTGATTCCTCCTTCCTTTCTTCCATGTACCATAGTGATCCCTCCTTACTGCCTTACATGTACTATAGTGATCCCTCCTTCCTGCCTTCCATGTACCATAGTGATTCCTCCTTCCTGCCTTCCATGTACCATAGTGATTCCTCCTTCCTTTCTTCCATGTACCATAGTGATCCCTCCTTACTGCCTTACATGTACCATAGTGATCCCTCCTTACTGCCTTACATGTACCATAGTGATCCCTTCTTCCTGCCTTCCATGTACCATAGTGATCCCTCCTTCCTGCCATCCATGTACCATAGTGATTTCTCCTTCCTTTCTTCCATGTACCATAGTGATCCCTCCTTCCTGCCTTCCATGTACCATAGTGATCCCTCCTTCCTGCCTTCCATGTACCATAGTGATCCCTCCTTCCTGCCTTCCATGTACCATAGTGATCCCTCCTTCCTGCCTTCCATGTACCATAGTGATCCTTCCTTCCTGCCTTCCATGTACCATAGTGATCCCTCCTTCCTGCCTTACATGTACCATAGTGATCCCTCCTTCCTGCCTTACATGTACCATAGTGATCCCTCCTTCCTGCCTTCCATGTACCATAGTGATCCCTCCTTCCTGCCTTCCATGTACCATAGTGATCATTCCTTCCTGCCTTCCATGTACCATAGTGATCCTTCCTTCCTGCCTTCCATGTACCATAGTGATCCCTCCTTCCTGCCTTACATGTACCATAGTGATCCGTGATCAGTAGTATGTCTGGCAGCTCTTTCTAACAGACTCTCTAACAGAGGCTCTCTCTGTTTACATTAGAGGGACCCCTCCTCCAGGTCCCATTAGAGTACTCTGCTTCTCTTTCTGTATTTTGTTTATTGTTAAGAGATCATGGAAGGATCCCAGGGTAACAAAGACTTCTCAGGAGAGCATCTCTGTGTTTGAGTCGTTGCCATAGAAACATTTGTAAAGGGGAGGAGTTAGTAAGATAACCACGCCCATGTGGGGCGCCAGAAATATTTCTGCACCCAGGTGTCTGTGACCCTAGGATCGGCCCTGCATGTAAGTATAGAGGTGGTCATTAGCAATCTCCTGGAGGAGGGGGGCATGTCCAGGGTGCGTGTTAATGAGGTTAGCTAGTGGAATACTTCTTCACTCTACTAACAGTTTTTCCATCCTAAAGGACAGAAATCAGGAAGACATGAAGGAGTTTCTATAGGGGAAACTGTTGGCTCCAGTGGTGGCTGAGGTAAACCCTGCTCTAAAATATAAAGAAAACATTTTATTTTCTGCAACAGAGGTACATTAATGGTAAATTGGTACATAAGGAAGCCAGAATTTAGAAAAAAAGGTGAGCTTAACCTTTAAGTCGCGTGTATGGTCACTTAGGTCAATAATCTTGGTGTAGTAGATGATTCAGGTTGGACACAGGCACAAGGGGTATTGATGCTTCTGGCTTCATGTGCTTAGATAATGTTTGAACAGTGTCCTGGAGCTCCTGATTTTTGAAGGGGGGAGACACAAACTGACCATGCTAGGACAGATCTGTTTCTATATACTAATATACTATATATGATATACTATACTATACTATACTACCATAGATGGGGGTGTCATTCCTGAGTGTGTCTTATACTGGCTTGAAGACAACTAAACTGTATCAGGCTCCAGTTTGGCCATTGGACATTTTATAAACATAAATATATTGTAAAGAAAAACCTTGTGCCAAACAATATTCTAAAAATAATAACTTGTATATATAGCTGTTTCCCAAAACAATAAACTAGTGCAATTGGAAAATGTGTGATGGGGGCACTGAGTGAATCTATTAAGCTCCTTATATATAACATGGAATAAAGTGAACATGTGCATAAAGTGTTTAGCGCACCAACCCCAGACTTTACCTGCTTTTCTTCTGCTTTGCTCCTCCACAGGAAAGAATGAGGCACACCGCACCACAAGCCCGTACCCTCCTGAATGGGGAGGTTGAGCGGTGTTAGTTTCTCGGGCCTGCTTGCAGCCAGTGTTTAAAAACCTCCAGTGCTGACCTCGTTTCTGTGGTAGTCAGAAACAAGCCTTTAGTTCTCCCCAGTAAGCAACTGTCCACACCAACTGAAAGGTCCAACTCTTATTTATTCTTTTTAGCACAATAAACAGTCTCTTTGTGAGCAGACAGGTTGGGACAAGACACAGGTCAGATAAGGTGGGAGGAGGTCCAGGCACAAGCTTGAATTTGGGTTTTCTCCTGTTCTGATCAGCACGAACAGGCTTGGCGCACGGTCTCTGCCACGGACCATGAAGTTGGTCACTGCCACTGACCGGGTGAAAAAAAGATGAAAGCCACTGCCACTGACCTTGGGTGCGTAGTGTCACTGCCACTGTGACTTACAGAACATGCACTTCCTTCCGTTAGTAAACTGGCCCTTTATAGGACAAGAACATCCCTCCGGAGAGTTACCAGAGGCCCCATCTGTCACCACGACTCTGCGCTGGGTCTTCAGAAAGGGTCACCTCCCTGGCCTCCTCGTCCTGGATACGGGTCCCCTCGCAAGGCAGATCCCTGGGAGCCTCGGTCCCCGGCGGATCCCAGCCGAAGGCCGCTGGGCTCCGGGCATTTCTCCAAAGTACCTCACCCCAGACTGAAGGTGTCTGAGATGGAACAGCAGCTCCGTCTCCGGGCCTAGGGCACCCAGAGACAACCCGACCAGGCCTCCGGGCCTAGGGCACTCGGAGGCGACACACACGCACCCAGGCCTAAGGTGCCTGAGCGCGGAACCGACCACCCTGGAAGATGGCCACCCCCTTTTATATCCTCTCCCAACAGGCACAGCAGGTTCCCCGCCCCGCCGTACTGCTGCCAAGAGGGGACAAAAAAAGGCACAACCTTGTACTGCGGTTCAACCTGGGCCCACAGCAACAGCGCCACCTATAGGCCCCAGGGAACTACACACCAGTACCATCTCCCAGGGATAGAAATGGTCCATGAAACCTAACAATTAGTGCATCTGAGCCTAGTTACCACTCAGATGCTTCCCGCTAAATGTAACCACCCGCTACAAGTGCAACAATTATTAACCACTTGTGGTATGCATATACATATAATGTGATCAAAAATTCATTGAAATATAAATTATAAAGTCCATACCATTCAATGTTGTGTCTTGATAGTTGACCCACACAGAAAAAGGCAGAATTCCTTCACCGCTTATGATAAAGATACACCCAAAGCGCTCAGAATTGAAAACTGTTTACCAGATGGACATGACCTCTTTAATTAAAAAGAAGGTCTAATGAGCTGTTTTGGAGATCCTAATTTAATACCCCTACTAAATGGATAGATCTTCTATGCTGTAACCTCCTCTCCACCAAGTTCTCCCATATAGAAGGCAAAGGGACAATACATAGCGCAATACTGTATTTTATTTAAAAATCATACATAAAAACGGTGCCTGCTTACATTTGTTGGTGCCTTCACCTGGCACTGAGGATAGCCTGCGGAAATTAATATGCTTGTCGCTGGACTTGCGTCCAGAGCTGGTGTGCGTTCCACTCATGCAAGAGAGAAACGGGAAGCTGGGATCTGGAAGTGACCGGAAGCGCCTCGACGTACGTTTCGTAGTTAATACATCATTCGCTTTTTGAATTGGTATACCGTGTGTTCAGGTTTATTGGGGTGGCCGTGCCTTAATCATCACTCTTGAGGATGAGTGTATTATCTATATACTTTTGACACTACTATGCTGATTGATACAGTTTCTCACATTGAGACACCTGGATGAGTGTATTATCTATATACTTTTGATACTACTCTGCTGATTGATACAGCTTGTGGTGTTATGCTATCTGCTTTTATGGTTGATATCATCATGATTTTAGCATCATTCTCAAGCTCATGAAGAAGCTCTGACGCGCGCAACATGTAGAACAGCCTATCATATGCCTCAACCACAAACCGCATCAATTTATTGTAATATCTAATATTTTATTCAAGATACTGTTCACCTTCATATATACAGTGGGGCAAACAAGTATTTAGTCAGCCACCAATTGTGCAAGTTCTCCCACTTAAAAAGATGAGAGAGGCCTGTAATTGTCATCATAGGTATACCTCAACTATGAGAGACAAAATGTGGAAACAAATCCAGACAATCACATTGTCTGATTTGAAAAGATTTTTTTTTGCAAATTATGGTGGAAAATAAGTATTTGGTCAATATCAAAAGTTCATCTCAATACTTTGTTATATATCCTTTGTTGGCAATGACAGAGGTCAAACGTTTTCTGTTAGTCTTCACAAGGTTGTCACACACTGTTGCTGGTATGTTGGCCCATTCCTCCATGCAGATCTCCTCTAGATCAGTGATGTTTTGGGGCTGTCGCTGGGCAACACAGACTTTCAACTCCCTCCAAAGGTTTTCTATGGGGTTGAGATGTGGAGACTGGCTAGGCCACTCCAGGACCTTGAAATGCTTCTTACGAAGCCACTCCTTCATTGCCCGGGCGGTGGGTTTGGGATCATTGTCATGCTGAAAGCCCCAGCCACGTTTCATCTTCAATGCCCTTGCTGATGGGAGGAGGTTTGCACTCAAAATCTCATGATACATGGCCCCATTCATTCTTTCATGTACACGGATCAGTCGTCCTGTTCCCTTTGCAGAGAAACAGCCCCAAAGTATGATGTTGCCACCCCCATGCTTCACAGTAGGTATGGTGTTCTTTGGTTGCAACTCAGCATTCTCTCCCCTCCAAACACGGCGAGTTGTGTTTCTACCAAACAGTTCTACTTTGGTTTCATCTGACCATATGACATTCTCCCAATCCTTTTCTGGATCATCCAAATGCTCTCTAGCAAACCTCAGATGGGCCCGGACATGTACTGGCTTAAGCAGGGGGACACGTCTGGCACTGCAGGATCTGAGTCCCTTGCGGTGTAGTGTGTTACTGATGGTAGCCTTTGTTACGTTGGTCCCAGCTCTCTGCAGGTCATTCACTAGGTCCCCCCCGTGTGGTTCTGGAATTTTTGCTCACCGTTCTTGTGATCATTTTGACCCCACGGGGTAAGATCTTGCGTGGAGCCCCAGATCGAGGGAGATTATCAGTGGTCTTGTATGTCTTCCATTTTCTAATTATTGCTCCCACAGTTGATTTCTTCACACCAAGCTGCTGGCCTATTGCAGATTCAGTCTTCCCAGCCTGGTGCAGGTCTACAATTTTGTTTCTGGTGTCCTTCGACAGCTCTTTGGTCTTCACCATAGTGGAGTTTGGAGTGTGACTGTTTGAGGTTGTGGACAGGTGTCTTTTATACTGATAACAAGTTCAAACACGTGCCATTAATACAGGTAATGAGTGGAGGACAGAGGAGCCTCTTAAAGAAGAAGATACAGGTCTGTGAGAGCCAGAAATCTTGCTTGTTTGTAGGTGACCAAATACTTATTTTCCACCATAATTTGCAAAAAAAATTCTTTCCAAATCAGACAATGTGATTGTCTGGATTTGTTTCCACATTTTGTCTCTCATAGTTGAGGTATACCTATGATGACAATTACAGGCCTCTCTCATCTTTTTAAGTGGGAGAACTTGCACAATTGATGGCTGACTAAATACTTTTTTGCCCCACTGTATGTGAATATTGGTATAATTGGTGGTATGAGTGCTATCTAGGCTAGTATGTGATTTTAGTCAATCATACAGTATGTATGTGCAGCAGTGGTGGAATTTTCAAGGTCGCACCAGTCGCAGTTGCGACTGGGCCCTGTAATTCCGCCAAGTCCCAGGGGCCCGCCACCCATCCGTGAGAGGAGCCCGACCGCCGCCCACCTGATTGTCACTGGTGTCCCGGCCAGCGGCGGACGGACTGCCATGTACTCCCCTCCCCGGCTCCTCCCCTTCTGGCGGGCTCTGCGAATCTCCTGCCATGCATCGACTGAGCAGCTCTCTGCCCTACTCTCTGGAATGGACGGCCAGCTGTAATAGAGGACTTACCAGAGCTGGCGCGTCATCGAGTCTTCCCCAGCCTCAAGGTACTGCATGACACTCACAAGCTGCCAGCATCCCGTGATCATGTCACCTCCGTCCTGACCGAGGGCACCCCAAAAATCACTGGTGTCAGCCGCACGTGACCTCACAGCCCTGATTGATGTGCTGTATGCCATGATCCGGCAAATGATGCCACCTACTGACACCTTGTCACAGTCATTATTATCCTCTTCATCATCCCCCTGTTCCTGTCATCATATTTCCCACTGTCAGCTTCGTACCAACTTACCCCCTGTCATCATCTCTATCCTCATCATAATCCCCTGTGCCTGGCATCCTAGTACCCCACCCCCTGTCATCTTCATCCCCCTCACACTGCTCTGCCAGCTCCTTCCGCCCACCCCCTGTCATCTTCACCCCCCCCCCGCACTGCTCTGTCATCTCCTTCCCTTCCGCCCACCCCCTGTTATCTTCATCCCCCTCACACCGCACTGCCAGCTCCTTCCACCCACCCCCTGTTATCTCCATCCCCCCGCACCGATTTGTCTGCTCCTTCCGCCCACCCCCTGTCATCTTCATCCCCCTGCGCCGATCTGTCTGCTCCTTCCGCCCACCCCCTGTCATCTTCATCCCCCCGAACCGCTCTGCCAGCTCCTTCCGCCCACCCTCTGTCATCGTCACCCCCCCAAACCTCTCTGCCAGCTCCTTTCGCCCACCCCCTGTCATCTTCATCCCCCCCAAACCTCTCTGCCAGCTCCTTCTGCCCACCCCCGTCATCTTCATCCCCCCCAAACCACTCTGCCAGCTCCTTCTGCCCACCCCGTCATCTTCATCCCCCTCGCACCGCACTGCCAGCTCAGTCCACCCACCCCCTGTTATCTCCATCCCCCCGCACCGATTTGTCTGCTCCTTCCGCCCACCCCCTGTCATCTTCATCCCCCTGCGCCGATCTGTCTGCTCCTTCCGCCCACCCCCTGTCATCTTCATCCCCCCGAACCACTCTGCCAGCTCCTTCCGCCCACCCCTGTCATATTCATTCCCCACACCGCTCTGCCAGCTCCTTCCGCCCACCCCCTATCATCTTCACCCCCCTGGACCTCTCTGCCAGCTTCTTCCACCCACCCCCTGTCATCTTCATACCCTGCATACCCCCACCTCTGACATCCTACCACTCTGCCTCCTGTCATCAACATCCCTATCATCCCCCTGTACTAAACCTTTAGCATCCACCACTCCCTGTTATCATCATCTTTTACTTCATTCCCCTTTACCCCACTGACAGCTTCCTACCAACCTACATCCTGTCATCATTATCTCCATCCTCATCACCCCTGGTGTCCTACCACCCCACCCCCTGTCATCTTCACCCCCCCTGTACCCCACTGCCAGCTTCCTACCACCCCACCCACTATCATCATCATCCCCATACCCCACCTCTCACATCCTACCACCCTCCCCCTGTCATCAACATTCCCATCACCCCCCTGTACCCCACCTCTAGCATCCAACCATCCTACCCCCATCATCATCATCCCCCCTGTAACAGCTTCCTGACATTCTACTACCCCACCCATTGTCATCAACATCCCCATCATCCCTCTTTACCCCACCTTTGACATCCTACCACCCCACTTCCTCTTATCATTTCCTTATAACCCACCTCTGGCATTCTACCACCCAACCCCCTGTCATCATCATCCCCCTGTACCCCACCTCTGGCATCCTACAACCCCATTACCTGTCATCATCCCTCTGTACCTCACCTCTGGCATCCTACCACCCCACTACCTGTCATCATCCCCCTGTACCCTGCCTCCTGTCATTATCATCCTCATCCCTCCTGTACCCCACCTCTGGCATTCTATCACCCTACCTCCTATCATTATGGGAGAGATATGATCTCAGCCTCTCACCCCAATGCTGCCACCATCATCCCAAACTGCATCCTGTCATCCAACCAACTGTACCCCAACAGTTGCATCACAGACCACAATACTGCCCTGCTACCCAGTGAGAGGTAATAATGTGCAGTAACCTCTAGCAACCAATCAATGTGCAGCAACCTCTAGGAACCAATCAATGAGTGGTAATGATGTGCAGTAACCTCCAGCAACCAATGGGTAGGCAGTAATGATGTACAGTAACCTCTAGCAACCAATTGGTGAGAGGTAGAGATGTGCAGTAACCTCTAGGACCAATCATTGAGTGGTAATATTGTGCAGTAACCTCTAGCAACCAATCAGTGAGTGTGAACCAGATCTTTATGTATACATTATTAAAGTTTTTTCTTTTGTTTTTTTTTAGATAAGTCTATGTCCTTGTTTGTTTTTTGGGATATTGGGGCGGAGAGCGATATTGCTAGGGGTGTGGGAGCCCAGGAAAATGTTTGCCCAGGGTCCAATGAATATTAAATATGGCCCTGGGTGTCCCCAGGATGGTGGGGTGAGCAGGCCGGCACACACTGGGGTAAAGCCATGGAGGTTCCAGCCATCTGTAACACTCTTATATCATGTCCGCAAGGCCAGTCTGAGGGGGGGGGGGGGCAATGATGTAAGGGGGGAGTGAATACAGTAAGTTAAGGAGGGCACTGATATAAAGGTTCCCCCTTATATCAGTAACCCCCCCTCTGTGGAAGGTGAGTCCCCTAACATTACAGTTCCCATTTTAAATACAAGCTGGAACTCTGTGGACCCTGATGTAAAGTGGAATGCTGTGCACTCTGATGTAGCGGGGTGCTAAATTTAGGGGAAGTGTTTGAGTGGTAATTTACTCAAACACCCTAATTTGTCAGGGGCCTTGCAACCATTTTATCCACAGGAGGAGTATCAGTGTACAGTTCCCTGTGGCCTACAGGTGGCACTGCCATGGTAGGCCAGGGTTGAACCACTGAAACAGTGCTGTGCCTTGTGTGTCCCCATTTGGCAACCGTGCAGTGGGGCGGGGTTTACCTGCTGTGCATGCTAGGAGAGGATATAAAAGGGGCAGACGCTGCCTGTTCGGGGTTCTTGTTCTGGCCTGCCCCGGGCACCTTAAGCCCGAGGGCAGGGTTGCTCTTGTATCTCCGGGGATCCTACTTCCGGGGGTGCGTGTGTGGTTCCTATTCCACCCTGGGCACCTTTAGCCCCAGGGTAAGGTACTACCTGTTGTTCCTGTCCGTCATAGAATTTAAGGCTCCTAATATATGCAATTTATACAGTTAATTTCTATCACTTGAATTATTGTCCCCATTATGGGAGTGAATGGGGCCTCATGTCTAAGATTTGCCTAAGGCCTCAGAAAGCCTAGAGCCGCCTCTGTTGAGGGGGGTGGTAGAGGTGATACTTGAGGGGGGGTGGCAACAGTGGTACTTAAAGGGGGTGGTAGCGGTGGTACTTGAGGGTGGTGGAAGTGGTGGTGCCATCCTCTCCCACCACCACCTGTGCCTCTTACTGATCCCATCCCCCCACCACTAATCTCATCCCTACCCCCCCCCCATTACTTCTACAACAGAGGTGATGGGGGGTAGGGATGAGATCAGTTTGGGGGGATGGGATCAGTAAGAGACACATGTGGTGGTGGGGGAGGATGGCACTGCCACCGCAGCCACCCCCCTCAAGTACAACCACTGCCACCCCCCCTCAACACCAGCACTTCCACTGATCCCATCCCTCCTACCCACCAGCACTGTTACTGATCCCATTCCCCAGGTCAGATTTAATTGATCCTATGATTGCTTCATAGGATCAGCAACCAATGTATTGCTTCATTTATGTGAAATCCCTGGTGATATGGCCAGTCCCTCTGCTTTCCTATTAAAAACTTACCACACTAGGCAGGAGCGCACAGCATGGTCAGTACTCTAGTTAGGCTGATAACTCAGTGTGCTCTCCTCCAATGATCAATAAATGTTTTACTTTGTTGTACAGTGTAAAAATAAAGTATCAAAATCAATGATTATATTTTTAAAACTAATTTTTTGTGCCTATAAAGTCTATTTTTCATTCCAATATTTTCAAGGTCTGTTTCTATGCCAAGCACGGTTAGAAAGCAACGAGAAAGCAGTGGGCCTGGCAGGAACACCAGGTATTTCATAGTAGAGGCATAGGTAGTAAATTTATAATTTTGTTTACAAAAGAACAATGCATTAGCTAATTATCAATTTTTTAAGTATATTAAATAGACTTTAATGAATTTCTGTTCTCATTGTCTATTCTGGAAGGTAAGTTTTAAGGTGATTTCATTTTTCTACTCCAAACAAATTGGTGTATTAGGAGTCAGTCAAAATAATAATAATAAATCAATCAAATCCTCATGTTGTGCATTCCTGCGTGTTCCCAACAACCCACACTTCTACAATCCACATGTGGAAAAAGGGGGGTTCCCTTGTTTTTAAGAAAAAACAAGAGGGAATTAAAATCAGAACCAAGGATGGAAGGATTAGGTCTGAAGATGATATTGGTGGGAGAAAAAGGGGGAGGCAGAGACATCTCCCATGAAGGAGGGGGGGCAGGGGCAGGCAAGGAGTCCAACCTCTGAAGACAGAGAGGGTTGGCTTTTCGGGGGAGGGAGGCCCTTCATGATTTCTTGCACCGGGGCCCTGAAGTTTCTAGTTACACCTCTGATGTGCATGCTGTTTTAACTATGTTTAAATAAATTATTATATTTTTAAAACAAATTTTTTGTGCCTATAAAGTCTATTTTTCATTCCAATATTTTCAAGGTCTGTTTCTATGCCAAGCATGGTGAGAAAGCAACGAGAAAGCAGTGGGCCTGGCAGGAACACCAGGTATTTCATGGTAGAGGCATAGGTAGTACATTTATAATTTTGTTTACAAAAGAACAATGCATTAGCTAATTATCAATTTTTAAAGTATATTAAATAGACTTTAATGAATTTCTGTTCTCATTGTCTATTCTGGAAGGTAAGTTTTAAGGTGATTTCATTTTTCTACTCCAAACAAATTGGTGTATTAGGAGTCAGTCAGTCTTCAGCTATCAGCTTTGGTGCCAAAAATAGGAGCCTGATGACAGGGATAAGTATGTCAGGGGAGAATTTTTCCTTGTCTAGCAATTCCAGTATACAGATTTGGGATATTGGGGAATTGTAACATTGAAAATTCAATTTATAGTGTCTGTTTGGCCACTGCATAGTCTGGTCTGCGACATTCCTGCCGGTCGCTGCATGAACTGGGCTGTCACTGACAGTGACAAACCGTGCCCGGACAAGGTCATCCAGCGCCCAAAGCAAAAATGCCAAACTGTGCCCCCCTCTCCAGTTCATGATGTGCAAGCTTAAGGGATTCTACACCCAGCAGTCACTCACTTGTTAAAATCGCTGCCGCTGTCACTACTCCCGTCAGCCTTGCAACAGAAGGAAGACACCGGCCCTGGTGACAACCCTTCTATAGCTGCCCACACACAACCAGTGCTGCAACTTTTTCCCTCTTCTTGGCTGACATTGTGGACAGGAAGCAAGAGAGTGGACACAGGACACTTGTAAGGCTCTGCTGCAGCCATTATGAACCAAGGGAAAGCCTGCCCACCTTCCCAGAAGATCAGAACATTTTATTGGCTGTTGTGCAGCCTGGGAGGAAGAGGACTGTTTGGAAATGCCTGGGACTTTGGGAAATGTAGTCCTCAGAGACAGCTTTCTATTAAACCATGGACTGGATGGACTACATGTCTCAGCAGGACAGGGAGCTGAAAGAATGAAAAAGGGGAGAGAGTTCCCTGGATCAAGGCAATTGTGTGCCAGACAGTGAGAGGTTAAAAATAAAGTGGGCTGCTGTGTCAGAGAGCTGCCTGCTGGAGGATTCATCACGGTGTCAGAAATCTAGGGAGACTGCTTCAAAAAATGGGAAAAACATCCTCTATACTGCAATTAGCTGAAGTAACATTGTGTTGGATTCAACTTCTTTGTCTTATTGAAGAGTTAAGCTGCCTGTGGATGGTACCAAGTCAGCAGGTGACCATACTGTCCAAAAAGATTGAGTCTAGGGAGGTATGTCAATGGATAAAGTGGCATTTGAAAAAGAATAGTTAGGTATTTTGGCCTATTTCACTTTGATGTAATGTTCTAAAGGTGAGGCCTCATATTCCAAGGAGCTCACCTGCTTGTTGCTAAGGTCTGTTAAATAGGTATTGCAGGTCTGTACTGCAGAAAGTACATCTCTCAAAGTGGATTCCCATGTGGTTGTGCTATTCACCCCCCTCAACTGGGCAGTCAGAGCTTCTGAATCATCCTCTGTGTCCCCATTAGTAAATGGATAAGAGTCCTTTGCAGGGGTGCATGCAGATCTTTCCAGCTTATGCCCTGCATCCCCACATCTCGTAAGTATCTAAGGCTGCAGGCCAGTGTCATCATGGGAGATGTGTCTGCTGTGGCCTGGTCTTCATTAGTATGCTTAGTCATGGCATGCTACTGCTGGAAATAGTGCTAATGCACTTTGCTCTGGTTCCTGGGCAGTGGCGTCACTAGGGTTGATATCACCTGGTGCGGTAAAATATGGTGTCACCCCCCACCCCCCCGGTCACTGAGCATTAGCATAGCTCTCCCCCCTAGCTTGCCGCAATGCTCTGTCCTGCCGCTGCAGAGTGATAGCAGGAACAGAACAGAGCAGTAGACTGGGCAGGCTAGTGCATCGGGCTCTCTTCCTTCTAGCCTGCCACAGTGCTCTGCAGGGCGCTGGGCAGGCTAGTTTCGGGGAGGCAGCACACGATCACGATGCACACCCCAAACCGGCCCCTGTAAATGTTGTGGTTTATGCCAGTGCGCCAATCCATGCACTGTCACGGATGGGGATGACACCATCACTGTCGGATATCATTTCCTTCTTAAGTGTCACCCAGGCCTGGACTGGGACAAAAAATAGACCCAGGCATTTTAGACTGAGCATCCCAGTGTAAATCCTGGCAGTTTAATCTCCCATAGTGTAAATCCCACCCCCCCAGTGTAATTCCCCCTCCCCAGTAAATCCCCCAGTTGTATCTCCCATAGTGTAAATTCCCCCATAGTGTAAAAAATCCCTCCACCATTGTACTCCCCGGTGTAAATCCCTACAGTGTAAAACCCCTGCAGTGTAATTCCTTCCCTGTGTAAATACCCTCCAGTGTAATTCCCTCAATGTAACCCCCCGTGTAATGCCCCTGATGTAACTCCCCCCTGTGTAATCCCCCTAATGAAACCCCCACAATGTAACTCCCCCCCCTGTATAATCCCCCTAATGTAACCCCCCCCTGATGTAACTCCCCCCTGTGTAATCCCCCTAATGTAACCCCCCCTTGTGTATATCTGCCCATTGTGACTATATAGTGTATAATATCTCTCCCCTCCCCACATTTACAGACCTTAGAACAGCTTTCTCCACATGGATGTCCCTCCTCCTAGGCTCCTCCTCCTGTTGTGGATGTACTGTCAGTGTGGAGGAGGAGCCTAGACTCTGTTGGCTGTGAGGAGTGTAATTGTGATAGGCAGCCGGCACTTCTCACGGCCCACCTGTCACAATAATAGGGGATTGCAGTGCCGGTTCCCGGAAGACATGCGGGCGCTGAGCACTGAGCTGTCTTCTTTCTCCTCCTTCCCGAACATTGCATAGTCACAGCAAAGATGCCAGAGTGCGCAGGGGAAGGAGAAGAAGGAGAGAGCCGTGGCGCCTCTCTCAATCCATCGCTGTGCCGGGTGTCACCCCTGTGGTGGCTGTCACCCGGGTGCGGACCGCACCCCCCTTGCAACGCTGCTGTTCCTGGGCTCATAGGGGTTGATTTACTAGAACTGGAGAGTGCAAACTACCACTACCACTAAACTCTACTGCAGCTTTCCATCTTTTTCTTGGCAAAGCTTAATTGAACAAGCTGAAGTTAGAAGCTGATTGGCTACCATGCACTGCTGCACTGGAGTTTGCACTCTCCAGTTTTAGTAAATCAATCCCACAGGGAGAGGTAAGTGCAGGGCTGATTGTGAGAGCTTTGGGTACTATTGCAAAGTGACATGTTCTTGCTGGGTGATAGAATTTGTTGTGGCTGGTTGTTCTGTTTCATTACAGTGTGATATGATGTGCTGGAATGTGTTGTTGTTTGATGATATAATATTATAGGCTCAATACATTAAGATAGATGAGTTTTTTTTTAACTTGCATGATACGTTTCTTCTAAAAATCTTTAATTTACAAACAAAAATATCATTTAGATATTTTTTTTTATTTTTTTTATATAATATATGTATTTGAAATGTACTGTATGTTAGGACAAAACAAAAATGCTGTACATCTCTGTAATGCATGCATATTTGCTCATGTTTTATCCCTTTAAAGAGCCTGAATGTACAGAAAAGTATCTGTTGATTGGCCAACAATACACTCCGTCCCTAATTCCTGCTGTGGGCTGATAATATTATGCAGTGTTTTTGTGGACTGAATAGTGTCAGCCCTGCCCAGTTGTATTTTGCTAACCCACTTAATCACTCCCCTTCTCCTCCTTTACACACTAATTGTTGCATAGTTTAAGATGAGAACCGGAAGGGCTAATTACATAACAGATATTTTTTTTGCACTTATCAAACAAATATAACATAACACTTTCAATGGTATATTTAACAGAACAAAAGGGAGCAAAAAAGAAGAGAAGTCCTTTGTTAAGGGTTTCATACATATTACCTGTAGCGGGTATGTACTTTCCCGGGTGTAATTTTAAACTTGTCAGAGACATCAGTGATGTGTAATTCCCTGCAACCCAGGGGGTGGCGCTGTTGCCCTGGGCTGGGGTTGAATCATTGCTGTGTGCTGTGCCTCCTTTTTGTCCTCTCTCGGCAGCGGTATGGTGGGGCGGGGAACCCGCCGTGCTTGCTGGGAGAGGTTATAAAGGGGTCGGCCATCTTTGTCACAGGGGCGAGTCCCAGGCACCTTCAGCCTGTGGGCGGTGGTTCGTGTCGGTCCTCTAGGCGGCCTAGGCCTAGAGGACAGCCAGAGGTCGTGTTCCATCCCAGGCACCTTTAGCCTGGGGTGAGGTACTCGGATGGAGGTCGAGGAGCTCAGTGCCCAACACTGAGTTCCGCGAGGAAAGGAGATCCTAGGGAACCCCGGGAGTGGGTACCCGAATCCGGAAGGCGCAATGGACCGGGGGGAGCTCCTCGCTTGAAGACCCGGTGCAGCATATTGCAGGTGACAGGTGAGCCTCTCACCGGAGACCGCCTGGAAGGAAATTCCCCCCTCGCTCGGAGACCGCAACCCACTTTCAGGGAAGAAAGTGGAGAACCAATTGTGTCTGGGCCTACTCGCATCCACACCTCCTTTCCTGTTCTGTTTCTACCAAGGGAGTTCAACTGATTGTGTTCATTTGCAGAAGAATAAAGGAGTGTTGGACTTTAATGGTGTGGGGCTAATTTCCTGACAGACATTGTTCAAGGTAACTCTTGGTGGAGGATCCAGGTGCACAGCACTGACCCGAAGGTAAAAGAAAAGAACGTTGCTTATACCGCACTGACATCTGTGGTGGAAGCCAGGGGTGGTGTCCCCGCTCCCTTCCCCTCTAAGATACCCCTAGACAAGAGACAGACGAGCGTGTGAAGAGAGGGGAGTGAGGAGGGTGCTACATACCTAAAAGCCTTATTTTCTCATGAATCATTATCCTAAAAAAAAAGGCTCTATTTGCTATGTTATTATACATGTATTATTTCTATTAGTGGTTATTTTTAGCTCTAATAGCCATTATGGCAGATAACACTCATTATATCTTAGTGGGTGAGAAGGTCAGACACGTTTCACTTCTCACTTCTCTGCAGTGTGCAGAGTCATCTTTTTTGTTTGCAGGGTTATTATAGGTCGGGGGTCTCCGAACTATGGTCTTGGGGCCACATCCCATATTATTTGGCCCACAGCTAGGATCAGTCACATATTCTCAGACAGGATTCAGATTAGTTGGTCTTCACGTCTGATGGGGACCCTGATGTAGGGGGGAACTTCTTATGTAAACACCTGTGAATATCCATCAAATATACAATGTAGCTCTCGAACTGAAAGTTTAGGGACCCCCCCTTCTAGGCCAATAGCCCCCGAGTCTTTGGCCACCAAACAATCCATACCAATTGAAATCCAGGTGTGTAACTATTACAATGGCTTATTTATAAATAAGGTTTAAATCCTATTTAATAACGACTCAACAAATAGGAGTCAGAAAACTCCATTTGGCGAATGCCCATACACAAGTAATTCAGAGTCCCCTGAATACTAACATCACTTAATGAATAGGACAAGACTAGTTGAAGAGGTGGATTTTCTAAGCACTACTTCACAGATATTGGTATGCATGCACTGGGTAAGGCACAACAGCAATATCAGGCTATTCAACAGGGAAACCCCCTGCGTGTCACCATACTGACTAAGAGCCGGTTCACACAGGGGCAACACGACTTCAACACGACTTCAGACTTCAACACGACTCAGACACGACTTGAGCATGAATCACAGAGCGACTAAGTGGTGATTTACAACACGACTGAAGTTGCCTCCAGGACAGGAGACATTCCAGTGTCCAATAAAACAAGAATCAGCTCTGTGGGAGGGAGGAGGAGGGAGGGGTTTGCCTGAGAAATGTATGTTCTCTTCCTGTAAAGTTGCCTTTAAAATGAACACTGATCAGACTTCTAAGCGACTTCCATTGAAATCAATGGTACAAGTTGCCTACAGGTCAACTAGAAGTCTGATTGAAGTAGTACAGGAACCTTTTTTGAAGTCGGCGCGACTGCAGTCGTGTGCATTAAAACATCTCCATTCACTTCAATTAGTTTTAAAAATAGCACGACTTGGGGCAACTCGGGGCGACCAGAAGTCGCGTCCAGAGTCGCTCCCTGTGCAAACCGGGTCTAACACAAAGTGTTATGACCAATTAAACTGTTTACAAAGAGATTTTGGATTAGACAGTTTGTCCTGAATCACTTACAGTGGGGAAAATAATTACTTGATCCCCTGCAGATTTTATAAGTTTGCCCACTTACAAAGAACTAAATGGTCTATAATTTTTATTATAGGTGTATTTTAAATGATAGAGACAGAATATTAACCAAATATACAGAAAAAAAAAAACATGATACAAATGTTATAAATTTATTTGTAGTTCAGTGAGTAAAATAAGTGTTCGATCCCCAAGCAAAACATGATTTAGTACTTGTTGGCAAGTACAGAGGTAAGACATTTCTTGTAGTTGGTGACCAGGTTTGCACACATCTCAGGAGGGATTTTGGTCCACTCTTCTTTACAGATCTTTAAATTCTTAAGGTTTCTTGACTGTCACTTGGCAACTTAAAGTTTCTGCTCCCTCCATACATTTTCTATAGGGTTAAAGGCTAAGTTCACCTTCTTTTTTTTTTCTTTCTAAATTCCAGCTCCCCTATGCACCAATATAACATTCATGTACTTTTGTTGCAAAAATATCAAAGCTTTTCATAAAATCTACACTTACCTTACTGTCCTACATCCATGGTTCAAAACGTATCTATTGCTTCTGTCTTACATCCTTACAGACTGTAGGTCATGACACAGGAAGGAGTTGACCAGCTGATCTCAGTAGCACACACCCTGCATCATCCACCCTTCTACTCCCAGCTGCACATTTTTTAAATGAAATGCAATCAACCAGTGATCACCCTTCTCACTAAATACACAATCAGATTGCATAGTGTATGGCCATCTTTATACAAGTACATAAAAGGGAGTGGACAGAAACACTCAGCTGACATATAATCACACACATAGGTTGGACTTGATGGACTTGTGTCTTTTTTCAACCTCCCCTACTATGTAATGCTATATTGGTGCACAGGGGAGCTGGAATTTAGAAAAAAAAAAAAAGATGAACTTAGCCTTTAAGGTCTGGAGACAGGCTAGGCCACTCCATTACCTTAATGTGCTTCTTCTTGAGCCACTCCTTTGTTGCCTTGGCAGTATGTTTTGGGTCATTGTCATGCTGGAAGACCCATCCACGACCCATCTTCAGTGTTCTGGCTGAGGGAAGAAGGTTCTAATCCAAGGTTTTACAATACATGGTCCCATCCATTGGTCCCTCAATGCGGCAAAGTCAGCCTGTACCTTTAGCAGAGAAACAGCCTCAAAGCATAATGTTTCCACCTCCGTGCTTGACTGTAGGGATGGTGTTCTTAGGGTAATTATTAGCATTTTTCTTCCTCCAAAAACGGCGAGTCGAGTTAATGCCAAAGAGCTCAATTTTGGTCTCATATGACCGCAGCACTTTCTCCTAATCTAAAATTTCAGACGGGCCTGTAGATGTGCCATCTTGAAGAGGGGGACCTTGCAGGTACTGCAGGATTCCAATCCATGGTGGTGTATTGTGTTACCAATGGTTTGTTTGGTGACTTTGGTCCCAACTGCATTGAGATTATTCACAAGCTCCTCCTGTTTAATTCTGGGCTGATCCCTCACTTTTCTCATGATCATCCTTACCCCATGGGGTGAAATCTTGCATAGCGCTCCAGACAGAGGGCGATTGATGGTTATTTTGTATTTCTTCCATTTGCAAATAATCGCTCCAACAGTTTTCTCCTTCTCACCACGCTTCTTGCTAATAGTCTTGTAGCCCATTCCAGCCTTGTGCAGGTCTACAATCTTGTCCCCGATGTCCTTTGACAACTCTTTGGTCTTGCCCATGATGGTGAGGTTTAAATGGAAGAAAGGGATTCTGTGGACAGGTGTCTTTTATACACATAACGAGTTGTCGTTAGGAGCACCTTCTTAAATTGTCAGGACTAATCTGCGTACCACATGAGCACATACTGTAGCCAGTCTGTGGGAACCAGAATTATTGTTGGTTGGTAGGGAATCAAACACTTATTTTACACTTATTGTACTGGAATGCTACTCAATTTATAACATTTGTATTATGTTTTTTATGGATTTGTAGTTGATATTCTGTCTCAATCATTTAAAATACACCCATGATAACTAATATAGACCCATAACTAGCATTTTCAGACAGTAGCCAGCAATACCATATTTGTCTCAGAGCAGGTTAAATATAGTCACAAAGTTACGATTAACCTCCCTGGCGGTATGATTCTGTCTGGAATTATGTACCAAAAGCGGTACAATTATTTTGCATGGAAATTTGGTGTTATGTATTGTAGGCCTGCAATTCTTAGTAATTACTTACTTAAACCTGACCAAACAAGAGTCTAGTAGACATCCCGGGTATGATAAAGTTTGAAACACAAAATAATAAATTATAATATAATAAATAACTATAAATAATTATAACAAATAGTAATGTAATTATAATAAAAATTATTCAATAATGTAATCAAATCAAAAACACAGAAATTTGCTCAGTTGCAGAAGTGTCGCTGTCATTAGATTTTTTGTTTGATGATGAATTTCCCCACAAATCGCTATCGCTCAATTCTGCGAGTGATTGTAATTTATTATCGCTGTTTTTTAGCTGGTCTAAAATCACTTTTGACATAAAGGGACACTTTTTGGTTGCTATGGACAATCTTCAGTTTCCAGGCAGAAAGAAAAGTTTTTATTATATAAAAGTGCATGCAGGACACTGGGCAGACCACTAGGGACAAAGGGGGTGTGTAATTATTACATGCATTACTGTAATCTGTAAGATTACAGTATACTGTATGTATACTATGTGTTTACTTTTTTGAATTTGGCGCCGAACTCCGTCCCCGTGCGTCGCAACGTCGCAGGGAACGGAGCTCGGCACTCGGCAGTGAGGATCGAGCGAGACACGGCTCGCACACACTGCGGGAGGACATCGCAGGATCCAGGAAACAAGTTAAGTTACTTCCCCTGGATACTGCGATGCAGCCCGAGTCTGGCTCGGGGTTACCGCTCTTAGCATTGAAAACTCACCCCGAGCCAGACTCGGGATTACCGCTAAGGAGGTTAAATATTTTACAAGTGGCAATTCTATGCATTAAAGTGATTGTAAAGCTTCAGATATTTTTTTTTATTACAATAAAAACCATGTTATACTTACCTGCTCTGTGAAATGGTTTTGCACAGACTAGCCATGATATGCTACTTCTCGGGGTCCCCTGCTGGCGTTCCTGGCTCCCCCTCTTCAGCGATTGCCCACCGCGGAATGCCACTTTCTATAGGGGCATTCGTGCAGGCTCTATCTTGAGCCGCCCTGTCTGCATCAATAGACACAGAGAGGACGGCTCCACTTCCTCATCACAGAAGCTGATTGACAGCAGCAGGAGCCAATGGCTTCCACTGCTATCAATTTACCCAATGAGGAGGGAGATAGCAGAGAGCCGCTGTTCTCATGCACAGCACTGGATCGAGATCGGGCTCTGGAAGGTAGTTTTTTAACTTAATGCTTAGATTGCATGAAGGTAAAAAAACCTTAAGGCATTAGAACCACTTTAAGTTCTGCTGTGCATGCAAACTTAAAGAGGTGCTCCAGTCTCCTATGTAAAAATTAAAAGTCAGCAGCTACAAAAACTGCAGCTGCTGACTTTTAATAATCACACTCACTTCTGTCTCACGATCCAGCGCTGTGCTCGGCCCAGCCGTTTCCACCCTGTATGTCTCTCTCCCCAACACCAGCATCTTTTGCAATGGGCACCCGGCTGCAACAGCTAGTGGCTTCACAGCCAGGTGCCTGCTGCGTATGCGTGAGTGGCGCTGTACACTGTAAATGGTCCGGCAGTTTTCTAAGACCTGTGACATGTCCCAGAAGACTACAGGATGGAGGGGGAAGGGAGAACTTCTGCTTCCAATGGCCTAGGTGGTCAAAACGGAAGTGGGAGCATGTACCAGTCAAAATCAGGTACACACTCCCCCCTCCTACTCAAAAGCTCAATTTCACAAACATGAGCGGGAGAGGAGGCCTTGAAGGAGGACTTTCCCTTTTGGGTGGAGCTCCGCTTTAAGTTCTCTATCACATATGGGCAGTGGTAAAAACAGATTGCAGTTTTACCGTTCCCTTCCTGACCACCCACCTGAAGCCTACTATACAGCTGGAGGGGAAGGGACTGTTCACGTGCCATGCTTTTCACATTACACAAAGCATTGCATCCACTATAAATGAATGCAGCATGCCAATTTGGCAGGTGGCCCATTCAAGTCAATGGGACCACGCTCCAACCACAAGCCAAAAACTTGACTTGTGGCTGTGGTGCATTAGTCCCATTGAAAATTGCCATTTGGCAAAAAAGAGCTCCTCTCCTGCATGTCTCATAGAGGTTACTTAGTCACACTCTGAAAAGCTATCCGCTGTGAAAAGCTTTTCAGAGAATAAACCAGTGTGAACTTTGTCTAAAAGTCATTTTGCGCTATTGTTGGTATATTGCTATTATACCACAATGCAGTTTAAATCATTAAAATTTGCAGAAATACAGACTAAGCCAACTAGAACTCATGTGATAAAAAATAAATAAAAAATACAGAACATGCGGTGGGAGTGCCAGAAATAACTTGTGGTTTCTAAAGATTTAATGCTACAAAATGATTATCTAACTGAGCTTCCTGTGCATGTTCATCATCTGGTGTGACTGTTGTGAGTCTGAGGCTAAAGACATTAGGTGAGTCTTATAAACATTTCACATACTTTGTTATATAGGTAGAGAACTGCATTTTTTTTTTTATTCTAAGGCCTCATGCCCACGGACGTTTTTACAGCCACGTTTTTGAGCGTTTTTTACAGCTTAAAAACGCCTGTCCATGTTAGTCTATAGCTTCATGCCCACCTAGACGTTTTTGGGCTGCAAATAGCATAGACGTTTTTAAGCTGTAAAAAAAACCCAGGACCAGTGCGTTCCTCAGCGTCAGAATTAGGCAGAAAAAAACGCGAGCGTCAAAAAACGCGCACTAACGCGCAAAAACACGCACTAACGCGCGGTCGCGTTTTTAGCTCCGACGTTTTTTTGTTTTTTTTTCTCCAAAAAACGCAGCTGTAAAAACGCCAGTGGGCATGAGGCCTTATAGAAGAAGTGCAGAAAACACAACAGATAAACTATACAATAAAAGGAAGGTGCAAAGTAAAATGGCCCAAATATGCACTGCTCGGCGCCTAAATGCTAAATTGCTATTTCAGAAAATAACCTCTCCAGCTAAGCAGTTAAGAGGTTAATAGGAATAGAAGACAACAGTAAACTAAATTCATCAAGGTTACTAAACCTTATGATAAAGGTTATAGATAAATATATAGCAGCTATTTAAATTCTATACACATGAGAACCTCATATATTTAAAATGATAAAAATAAATACAAAAAATCATATTAAAAATTCATAGTCCATATGATAAACAGCGCTAGTTATGGATAAGTGTCCAAAAGCACACAGTACACTTGAGTGATGACTTTGCAACAGTCTAATTAAAAGTGAAGTTTCTTCTGTGTATATGGTCTGTAGTACACCCTACACCAATCAAAAATCTTCACCACGAGTGAGGCCCACTCCCCCTCTGGGGTTCAAACTCACCACAAGGATGAAAAAGATAAGCCTTTCAAATCTGTAGGTAATCTCGCTCCAACTTCAGTCATCACCACCAGGGTAGTAATGGTTAAAATCCGGATATATTGGATTTAGGAGAACATACGTTTCCGTGAGTCAAATAAAGCGTGTGTTATTGGACCAATGAGACAGAGACTGTGAACTCCTCAGCAGTCGAACTGTATGGGATCCAGACTTCACTAGGGTTGCCACCTCATCCCTTTAAACCCAAACACATATGAATTACACAGGTTCTGTGGCTGATTAAGGTGGTAATTCCCACCTTAATCAACCCTAGTGAAGTCTGGATCCCATACAGTTCGACTGCTGAGGAGCTCACAGTCTCTGTCTCATTGGTCCAATAACACACGCTTTATTTGACTCACGGAAACGTATGTTCTCCTAAATCCAATATATCCGGATTTTAACCATTACTACCCTGGTGGTGATGACTGAAGTTGGAGCGAGATTACCTACAGATTTGAAAGGCTTATCTTTTTCATCCTTGTGGTGAGTTTGAACCCCAGAAGGGGAGTGTGCTTCACTCGTGGTGAAGATTTTTGATTGGTGTAGGGTGCACTACAGACCATATACACAGAAGAAACTTCACTTTTAATTAGACTGTTGCAAAGTCATCACTCAAGTGTACTGTGTGCTTTTGGACACTTATCCATAACTAGCGCTGTTTATCAGATAAACTATACAGATTGCATTATCTGTGTTTTGTCCAAAAATTAGAAAAGCGCAGAGAAACACTTGCTAAGCACACACAAAACTACATTTCCTTTATTGTATGGGCTATGTACAGCAAGTCATGTGATTGCTGCGGGCTTCAATGGCACAGGAAAGCCAAGAATAGGAGGAAAACTTGTATGGGTTCTTCCTGTATGTAGCGGGGTCTTCAAAGTTAGTGGGATACACCTGGGGGTAGAGAGACCCAGGTGTGTAATTATGTCAGGGATTAGACCCCTTTTTCTTATTCGTGGAGGATTGGGTGGTGTAATATTCTCTTTGACCAGTGGGTGTCAGTGTACCTACTGGCTCGAGGTAGAATCACTACCACAGTGCTACCCTTCTTTGTCCCTTCCTGGAGATGGTACAGCTGGGGCGGGGAACCCGCCGTGGTGTCGATGGGGGGAGATAAAAGGGGGAGACGCCCTCGCCACGAGGTTCTTTTTGGGAGAGATCATCTCTTCACGCACCCAGGCACCTTAGGCCTGGGTGCGGGCGGTTCAAGGTTCCGGCCTAGGCGCCCAAGGCCTGGCCGGAACGAAGATGGAGTCCATCCCGGGCACCTTCAGCCCGGGGTGAGGTACTATTAAGGAGGCCTGGGACCCGGTGACTCCGACTGGGTCCCGCGAGGGTGAAGTTGCTCCAGGGCGCCCCTTGCGAGGGGACCCGCATCTGAGGTGAGGAGGCTGGGGGGGGTCACCCGTCCGAAGACCCGGTGTAGCGTCAACCCGGTGACGGATGGGCCTTCAGTAACTCCCTCGGAGGACATCTTCCCCTGATATGGGCTACAGCGCAGCGGAGGAGCTTTCATCAAGATTCCTGCAACCCCTGGTTATAGCACAGGGAGTGTAGGGACTAGGAACCTGTACAGTGCCTCGACCTGCTTCCCCATCGTATCATGCCGTTGCATTTGACTGTATGTGGAGATACGCAATAAACCTGAGTTTGGACTTTGATGGGTGTATGGACTCTGTTGATGGGAACAAAGAGAGATTCCGGCACGGAAGGACTGACCCTCATAACCAGCACACATTTGGCCCGAGGAAAAAGATTGATACTGGCCTTCACCTCACCCACATGCACGGGGAGGACATGGGCCATAGCGCACCTCACTCTGTCGCTCGACATACCCCTAGCTAAAGAGGTCGGGGTGAGGCCGCTACACGTGGGGGCTCGTGAGTCCGGGATGAAATGTGTGTTGACCCTGAGGTTTGGAACGGCTGTGTTTGAACTTTGCTGCCCGGAGGAGGTCCGAGCAGGTCGGCCATGTGATTGGCCAGAGTGCATCCCTGTGCTCGAAGTCGTGGAAATTTCCCTGAAAAACCGGGAGAGGCCCATGCAGAAAGAGCGGGAAGAGGGAGGAGTCCAGCCGTGTGACGAACTACATGTGGGGACTTTTGCTGCACTGCGCCACGAGGCACCCCATGACTGCGCAATTCGTGGGAGGAGACTGAAGGAAGCCCGCGAAAACGTGCAAGTCGTGGGAGGAGTCTGGCCACGTGTGGAGATACACGTGGAGACTCCGGCGCGAGGTCAGCGCGTGATGGAGCAGCAAGTGGTCGGAGTGAACTCAGGCTCCCCGTGGATGCCGGTACCTTATCCTTTCAAGATGACTGCATTTGCTGCACCCATTACAGACACGGGGATAAGGCTCAGGCCCCGAGGACAGTTGGCTCTGTATTCATGCAGAGACACGGAGGCCCTCGGTGTGATCTGTCCCGGATGCTCGGGACTGGTGGTCCAACTAAAGCCATTCGGGTGATGCGAAGCATGCAAGGAGTTTCTTTTTGAGGTTGAACCACACACGGAAAGGCCCCGGGCCCTACGCCTCAACTGCATCACAGGAACCGCCACTCCGGAGGGAGAGATCAAAGCCTTTGCAGAGTTTCCCGTGCGCGCTGACCAGGGCGAAGTGACTGCCCAACCAGAGACTGAGAGAGAAAAATCAGAGGACACTGCTTCGGTCACTACAGACTCCCTACTCCCACCTCCGAAGAGGAAAGTCGGCCTGGTACAGGCATCCTATGGTCGTGGTCGAGCTTCACCCCGCCGCTTGCCTGGCCTGGATGGCGCCGATAGAGAAGAGAGTCCCGGACATCCCAGTTCTTCAGAAGGTCCAGGTGAGCCAGGGGCTGGGACTGTGGTGTTGGTTGGAGGTGTCGGGGGTCCACAGTCGGTGGAGCCCGCAAGGGAGGGTAGCCTTCCGTCTACTAGAGACTACCTTCCCGCTGAGATGTATGACACCTCCGACTTAGAGTCATTGTCAGACTGTGGGGATGACGGAGAGATAGACGAACTGTTTCACCGGAAGGGCTGGGACAGACGCCCACTACCTGTGCTGAGTAAACCACAGGATTCCCCCATGTCCATAGAAGACAGTACGCTCCGGGTGAAGGCCCCGGAGTTCCCGAGGAAATCTAGTCCTCCGACCAACTTCCCGCATTCAACTACATCACCCGCTCTGATGTTGGGGATGCAGCGTGCTTCGTTGCGGGCACCAAAGACAAAGAAACCCGAGATGGTGAAGGTACCTCGGCACCCGGAGGCCATTGTACAGCCAGGAGAAGGTGAGCGAGATGTGATGCCACCTCTAGCCAGGTTGCAGAGACTTTTCTCCCAGAGAGTCGCCCGTGAATATGGGTGGGAGTACCCCTACTTGCCTCGGGACCTATTGTATGAAGTCGAGGTCCTGCGACCAAGGTGGTATGACGAGTTTGTATGGGAAAAACTTAAAGTACCCCATGCCAGGCGATACCTGTCATGTTCGCCGCCTGTGTCTAAAAAGTTCAAGGACTGCAGAGCTGATTGGAGACTTGGGCGCCATGTTCATGCCGATAAGGTGCTCATCTGCCGGAAAGAAGGAGAGGATGTCGAGTATTCGGTGGAAGTGTTTGACGGGCACCTGAAGCCCCTGTTTCTGCCGGATCCAAGGTTCTATATATAGGAGAAGTGAGCTCCTATCTTGTTGCTGTATAAACTTTCTGGAAGAGACATTCCCAGACGCCTAGAACTGTGCCCTACTTTTGTTTTGATTTGGGCTTTTCTTTTACTCACTGGAGATTTGGGAGCTGTTGTTTTTTTTTTCTCCCTTTTCTTCATGTGCCAAAGGCAGAGACTTTTGGGGTAGAGTTAGAGTAGGAAAGCAGGAAGAATGAAGATCTCACCAAGTGTCATTACCGCAGCACTGTCACCAGGTGGCAGTGTTGTGCAACGAATGTTTGAAAATGTTACACATGCATTACTTACTTATTGGAGTGAGTGGGTCTCTCGGCTGACGGACTCACTCATGCCAAGTTAACACAGAGTGTTAGGATGTGTTTTTTTTTTTGTTTGTTTCCCTTCTGCAGGAGATTCGTCGGTCAAGACTACTGAGTATGGGGTGGTTCTTAGACAGTGACGGGAGGGATTGTATATGTGTACATGACAGATGTTTTATACAAAAGTTTTAATGTTTTATAGTTCCTTTTTCTGTTGAGCAGGTCTTGGCACATACAGTATCCAAAATTTGAGGGATAGCCTCTGGGGCCCACTTCATGTCACCACTCCTTGGGAGACATGGGTGTGCACCTGACGCTGGGGACCAGCGTCAAATCACCAGGGGGAGTGTGTAGCGGGGTCTTCAAAGTTAGTGGGATACACCTGGGGGTAGAGAGACCCAGGTGTGTAATTATGTCAGGGATTAGACCCCTTTTTCTTATTCATGGAGGATTGGGTGGTGTAATATTCTCTTTGACCAGTGGGTGTCAGTGTACCTACTGGCTCGAGGTAGAATCACTACCACAGTGCTACCCTTCTTTGTCCCTTCCTGGAGATGGTACGGCTGGGGCGGGGAACCCGCCGTGGTGTTGATGGGGGGAGATAAAAGGGGGAGACGCCCTCGCCACGAGGTTCTTTTTGGGAGAGATCATCTTTTCACGCACCCAGGCACCTTAGGCCTGGGTGCGGGCGGTTCAAGGTTCCGGCCTAGGCGCCCAAGGCCTGGCCGGAACGAAGATGGAGTCCATCCCGGGCACCTTCAGCCCGGGGTGAGGTACTATTAAGGAGGCCTGGGACCCGGTGACTCCGACTGGGTCCCGCGAGGGTGAAGTTGCTCCAGGGCGCCCCTTGCGAGGGGACCCGCATCTGAGGTGAGGAGGCTGGGGGGGGTCACCCGTCCGAAGACCCGGTGTAGCGTCAACCCGGTGACGGATGGGCCTTCAGTAACTCCCTCGGAGGACATCTTCCCCTGATATGGGCTACAGCGCAGCGGAGGAGCTTTCATCAAGATTCCTGCAACCCCTGGTCATAGCACAGGGAGTGTAGGCACTAGGAACCTGTACAGTGCCTCGACCTGCTTCCCCATCATATCATGCCGTTGCATTTGACTGTATGTGGAGATACGCAATAAACCTGAGTTTGGACTTTGATGGGTGTATGGACTCTGTTGATGGGAACAAAGAGAGATTCCGGCACGGAAGGACTGACCCTCATAACCAGCACACATTTGGCCCGAGGAAAAAGATTGATACTGGCCTTCACCTCACCCACATGCACGGGGAGGACATGGGCCGTAGCGCACCTCACTCTGTCGCTCGACATACCCCTAGCTAAAGAGGTCGGGGTGAGGCCGCTACATGTATATAGTCCCAATAGAATTCAGAAAATAATAATAAATATTCAGCTCAAGAACAGATGCCATTACCGTTACCGTGAGTACTTTTATACGTGTGAATGTGTTTTAATATCAAAAGCAAAAATGGGAATAAATGCTGTAAACAATGGCAACCATTTAATACTATGTAGCGGCCTCCTCTCTCCCCTCTCTTCTATCAGCTCCTCTGTCTCTTGTCTAGGGGTACTTTAGAGGAGAGAGAGCGGGGTCACCACGCCAAGCCCTCACCGCAGATGTTTGTGTGGTGGAATTAAAGTTCTTGTTTTACCTTCGGGTCAGTGCTGTGCACCTGGAACCTCCAATGAGAGTTACCTTGAACAATGTCTGCCAGAAAATGAGCCCCACACCATTAAAGTCCAACACTCCTTTATTCTTCCTGAATGAACACAATCAGTTAGACTCCCTTGTAGAACAGAACAGAAAAGGAGGTGTGGATGCGAGTAGGCCCAGACACAATGAACTCTCCACTTTCCTTTCTGAAAGTGGGTTGCGGTCTCCGAGCGAGGGGGAATTTCCTTCCAGGCGGTCTCCGATGGGAGGCTCACCTGTCACTGGCAATATGCTGCACCGGGTCTTCAAGTAAGTATCTCCCACCGGTCCATTACTCCTTCCGGATTCGGGTACCCACGCCCGGGGTTCCCTAGGACCTCCTTCCCTCGCGGAACTCAGTGGTGGGCACTGAGCTCCAGACCTCAATCCGAGTACCTCACCCCAGGCTAAAGGTGCCTGGGATATAACACGACCTCCTAACATCCTCTAGGCTTAGACCCACCTAGGGGACCGACGCGAACCACCGCCCTCAGGCTGAAGGTGCCCGGGACTCGACTCCCGCCACCAAAAATGGCCACCCCCTTTATACCCCCTCCCAGCAAGCACGGCGGGTTCTTCGCCCCACCATACATCCGCTGAGAGAGACCAAAAGAGGTACGCCACCGCAACAATGACTCAACCCTGGGCCCAAAGCGACAGTGCCACCTGGTGGGCCCAGGGAACAATAAATCACAGTTTCCCCACCAGATTCAAAAATAGAAAGCACATACCCACTACAACTACATTTTTACTAAGTTGAGCTGTCAGAAAATAAGAGTTTTACTGATTGGTTGAGAGAGGTTACTGCACTTTATACTTTGTTCTACGCGCGTAAAGGATTATCAAGAATCCATTTGTAGGAAATGGACACTAAAATTTGCAGAAAAAATACACAACTCCTAACGAACATTTGCAGGTTAATTGTTATTAATACTATTTAAACTTATAAATACTGTACATTGAGAATGTATATTTTGTGATAATTTGAGTATTCTTTGGCCAAATTCAACAGTTAACCCAAGTGTTAAAGTTAAAGTGTTACATCACTTTTATCTACATGAAAGCCTATAATAAGGCTTACCTGTAGGTACCGTCAATATTTCTCCTAAACTTGCACAGTTTAGGAGATAGTCACTGTATCGGCATGTGCCGACGTCATCGGCACATGTGCACTGAAGAAACTGCCTGCTCGTGCCGTTTCTTGAGGAGCCGTGCCGTGACATCATCGTGGCTCCGGCCAATCACAGCGCCAGAGCCTGCGAACCCAGAAATAACTCTGGGAGACATGTGCGGGGACCGCTGCAACAGCTTTGATCTAAAGTAGGTATTTCATAATGAGCTAGTAATGAGCTGCTCCAATCCTTGGGAAACCTATCAAAAAACCCTACACAGGTGGTACCCAACACCCTACAGATTATCAAATATTTACCAGAACTCTCCCGCTATTTGCCGGAAGACTTGCGGCAGTATAGGTACTATTGCACAACATCTTTGGTTTTGCAGATCCCTCAGCTCTTTCTGGAGACAAATCTTTTGCTTAATTTCCCCTACTGTATATCCCAGATCTCTTCCGCACCCACCCTATCGTTGGCCTTACTCCACTTGGGTATAGAAAAATTTCCTCCCAGGTCATGAGTGGTAATAATACATCTCCTACTTACAGCAAAAGTAAATAATACTAGACACTGGAGAACTACAGAACCCCCTCCCTGGCATCTACACTTGCAGACCCCAATCTCCAATGTGAGATGGAGAGAATAGTAGCTAGGAAAATTTAGCCATGGAAAAGTTTATTTTCAAGAGGTCTTCTTGGCTATCACATTGTAGATGTACTGTACAAGTAATGTTCTTGTTGAATGTTCCTTGTTGAAATGTACTTCACCAGATCGATATGCTGGTACTCCCACCCGCTCCACTTCATTCCCTATCCCTACCCGAACCCCCACCCCCCCCCCCCTCCTCCTCCGGAGCTTCCCTCACCAATATCTCCGTCTGTAAGCACATTACACATTACACTGACCTGTTTTGAATTTACTAATCTTGTCAACATTATAATTATGTTTTATGAGTTATTCTTTGTTATGCTCCAGTTGGAGCATCTGCCAAGATTTACCAAGTAATGCTAAATAGGTTTTTGAAAGCTCAATAAAGAATATTGAACATAAAAAAAATATGCCGCTTTATACCTGTAGCGATACCCCCAGCTAAGAGGGCCGCTGGTTTGATTTGTTTTGGGCCCTGTAACACTCACTGTCAACCCCCGGCAATTGGCTCTACCCTCCCCTGGCACAGTAAATGACACCAACAACTGTTATACTTAACCCTGGTACTTTACTGAAAATAATGGTTAAGCAGGCAAACAATATACAGTACATGGACATGTGCAGAGCCCTGCAATGAAAGAGTGTCTTAGCACACAGACAGATATACAATTCTATAACAAGAAACTAACGGACCCCGCTGCAGCTCGTCTCCCTCGTGGGCAAGATGACGCCCAGCAATGTCACTACTTGTCAGGCCTGACTAGACTAGGTGAAAGGTCTGCAGAGAAAGATCTTAGCTAGCAAACCGTGGTGCACTTCTGGAACAATTTGTAATCCACAAGAATAAAGGAATGTGATAACTTGATGACTCAGAACAAATCTACTAGTGTTATTCAATGCACTGTCCTTCCGGTGTGCAGCTACACACACTAACGTTAGCTCCGAACAACAGTTACTGGGTCTAGAGATCCTGTATTATCCCCATGAGCAAGTGCTCTCTCACCCAACCGGAACAGTCTGTGTCCGTATCTTCCGTTGCTGTGTCTTGGTACACAGATTCCACGACACCCGGGTCTTCGGTCCTCCTGGTAGTAACAGAACAGCAGCAGGATGCAACGTCCCTCAGGCTCCTCGGTGGGTACGGAAGGCTCTTTTGTATAATACAGGCCTAGGCTTCAGGCCCTGTATTATCAGCAGACTCAGCACGGAGGTTCACTTGCTGGCCGGGCGGTGTCCAAAGAAAAAGTTCTCCGGCCCACCCCCTGGTTAAATACCCAGCCCCAGCAGTCCTTGCGCAGGGAAATGCATCCTGGGTGTGGTAGTCTCTGGACCTTAAAGCAAACGCCTGCTACATACCTTATTTCAGAGTGCCGCTTGGCGAGTACGTGACCACCTGCCGCTTACCCCCCTCGATCTGACAACTACAGCGGCTGAGAATCCCCCACTGACATCAGCCAGGAGGAGGGGAAGAGAGTAGGAGAGTGGAGGGCGGTCACATCAGTGCCGAGCGGCGCTCTGAATTAAGGTATAAAGCGGGAGAGGGGGAGAGGGAAGAGAGACAGCGGGATGAGACACATAAACTGACCATGGTAATATGGTAATAACCATGGTAATAAGGGATCAATAGCCATGATAGACGTGTTCAGTTTACAGAGAGGAGGACAGCACCAGGCAGGATCAGCCAGGTAATTTAGATGATAGAAAGGGACAAATTACACAGCACAAGCACTGTGCTGTTATTCATGCTTTAAAGGAACAGGACACATTTTTTATTTATTTTTAGGGTTACAACCACTTTAAGTAGTTCAGTGCACTGCAGCCTTATATGTTGTCTGTGTGGATGGTACCAATAAAAATATTTATCTGTGACTCATTGATTAGATCAAAGTATTCATGCCATCATGTCACATATACAGTTTTTTTATACAAATGGCTGTATTGTCGCAATCTTTCCCCAGCCTGGACTGGCTCCGTGACATCAGCCGACAGCGGGCTTCAGTCTGCTGCCTGCTGAAAACAGGTCACAGGAGTGCAGAACAAACTGCACTCTTGTGATCCACAGAAGTATAGCCAAACAAACTTTAGCTGCTCTTCCCCTTTAACCCTGGTTCACGCCAGTGTCGACTTGTCATGCGACTTGAACATTTAAAGTCGCATCACAAGTCACACCCTAGTACCGGCAATAAAACTGTTGTAATTGGCACAACTCAAATTACAAAGAAAAAAGGTTCCTGCACTATTTTAGTGTGACTTCATTGCGCCTTGCATTGATTTCTGTTATTGAAGTTGCAATGAGTGTCAGCAAGCCGCAATGAAGTCATACAGGATAACCAACTGTCAAAGACGTTTGACTTTGAAGCCGCAAAGATGTGAACCGGGGTTTAAAGTGGTAATGACCTCCGCTATATAATCTTTTTTTTTTTAGGCCCCCAGGTGGGTTATGCCATAATGTGCAAGTATGCACAGCATATTAATACATTATTGCAGACTTACCTGTCAAGCAGTGCCCTCTTGTACGGCGGTGGAATTGATCCAGCGGGCCCCCCGGCGCTTCCATCTTTGCCCGATCTTCCTTCTGGCTTCTGTGCATGCGCACAGTAGTCCCATTGCTGCGGCACAAATCAGGGCCGCAAATGTGTGCTGACCTGCGCATACAAGGCTCAGTGTACATGGCGGTTGACAAGCAGGGGGATGCATGTATGGCAGAAGAGACCGATAGGGTCTCTTCTGTCCTAAATACCCTGCCTGTCAGTACATTTTTAGAAAAAAGAGGTTTACTTCCACTTTGCATGCTTGATATCTCACATACTTTGCTTCTTGGCATTTCTATAATTATTAACCCCACCATTTATCATCTACTTCCACTTCCTTTGTCAGGAATATAGCCTACAAGTATAGGATACACAGTTCACGGTACTGTGCCCTTCATACAGCTAAAACTGCTACCAAGCTATCAGGGTACATTCATTAGGAAATGGCTTCATCTGTGCATTGTTTCCTAAAACTGAAAGTATAACTAAAGGCAAAACTTTTACTTTAGTTCTGGATAGCTTGTAGAGGGATTAGAACACCTGTCTGCTTTTATTGTTGTCTGTGTCCCCATTAAGGAGATTCACCCTCTCTATGTGTCCTGTTTACCATTATCATTCAAAATGAAATAAAAATCCCAAATTTTGGGTTGTCCCCAGAAAAGTAATATAGGGGAAATCTTCCAATGGAAACACTAGTTCTGGTGTTTTCCCAAGGAATTCTCTTTGCAGGGATTTCCTCCCACTTCCTATTTGGCTATGGGACAGGAAGTGAAGAGCAATCTTCCCAATGGGACATAGATTAGGGTGACCAGACATCCCCGGTTTCAGGGGACAGTCCCCGGATTGAGGACACTGTCCCCGGACCAAGTCTGTCCCCGGTTTTGTCCCCGGATTGGATTTGAACAGGGGCTGGGGAAATTTCAAAGACAGTCAGTGCAGAATAAAAAAAATACAATTCTGAATTACACATACCCACTCCGCCGCTCCCACTAGCTTAGGGGGGTGTATTTTTTTCCATTATCTGTGCCCCTTTCTGATGATCATGTGCTGGTCGGAATGGAGGGAATATTTCTTCAGTTTTGGGGGCATGCCCATTCAGCACCACTTGCATGTTCTTCTGCCTTGGCTCAAATCCAGGACAGCCGCCTGCCTGCTTATCTCCTTGCCTTCCCTGGCGGAGTGATCTTCCTCCGCTCCCCACCCGCTAGTAACCGGGACCCGGAGAGAAAGACTTGATTGGCTGTGAGGCGGGCGGTGATGGGAAGGGCAGAGAGTCGCTGATTGCCGCCATTACTAGTAAAAAAAAAAATAAGTCCCCAGATTTCATTAAAAAAATCTGGTCACCTTAACATAGATGGCAGAAAAAAAATCTGACAGGGGTTATAACCCTCCATTGCTCTATCCAAAATCCTATAGTTTTACTTGAAGGTTACATCAGAATCCACATAATGCATGTGTTCCATTTAAATTGGCCTGGAAATGTACTTCTAAAGTATTGTCCAAATTTGTAGAAAAACTGAATTATAATATATTTAACATATTTCTGAGTGTCAATTTTATAGAGAAGCCCATAACAAAATACATAGTATTAAGCGCAGGGCTGGCATGACTAGGTAGCAGGGAACAGCACTATGGGGTTAAATTTAAGGGAGTGTAAATGGCAGGCTAAGGGGGTGGCCGGAGTTAGTTTTCCGGGGGTAGAAGGGGCTTGGGGGAGGTCCTGAGATCAGTTGCTATACAGCGTCGGAAGGGGAAGCTTGTGTTTGCCCTGCAGTGTGCTATTCCCAGGCAAGCATGGCGGGCATGGAGGATTTCCTTGCTCAACTGCGTGAAGCGGCGGCATCCCAGGGCTCTGCCTGGCTTCAACAACAGATCGCGGCCATCGCCTGTGAGGAGGAATCAGAGGAAGGTACTTCAGGGGGCCGGCGTGCTTGGAGGTCGCGGCCTCCGGAGCACTACTCCCCCTCTCTTCCCCTTTGAGCTCAGCGCCATTATGGGAGCCCACCTCAGGTGGCCCCTCCAGGCACACCTGCCTCGCCACCCCCTCCGGCGCCTGGTGGTAGTGCTGGGAGGAATCCCTGGCGTAGTCGGAGATCGTCTGGCGGGGACCGATGTGCTGCCTACTCCCCGGTCCCGCCAGTGCGTTGCGGGAGAAAGGAACGTGCGGCCGTTTTCCCTGGTGATGTCCCTATCAGGGAGGCGGCCCAGCGCGAGAGAGGTCATCCGCGGGTGACGGCCACATGTCCAGTGCGGCCGGCGGCACCCCCTAACTCCGTCTGATGGTCGTTCGCTCTGGTCCAGGGGCGGAGTCAGGCGGGGACCCCCCCTTCTCGGCCTGCGGTGGATGACGTCAGGACACCTGGCAGGAGTGATGCTGGTGCTGCAGGAGCAGAAGCGAATCGCAGCCCGGGGGCTGGGAACGACGCTTCCAGACCTGGCACTGGCGCCTCTTCGTTGTCTGTCCCGTCGGTGGCAAGTCGTCTTGATGCAGCTGTCCTCCGATCTGAGGGTAAACTTTCCGGCTCCGAGGACGAGCAGTCGGACCGTGAAGCGGCGGTGGATGCGGGACGTGCGGCTGTGGGACCTTCTCCTGTGCAGCCGGGTAAGTCACCTACTAACTCTCTCTCTCTTCCTTGCAGGCTGTGTTGGTGGGTTAGTTGAATTTGGGGGCAGGGGGGCGGCGGGGGGGCAGGGTGCATCCCCTCCCCCGCCGGTATTGTTTAGTGCACCTGCACCTTACGCGGCAGCCACTGTGGCTGCTGCATCAGAGCTGGGGCTGAGTTACAGGGCCTTTTGTCTGGTTTGCGCTCATTACTACAGCATTTTGTGGTGGGTTCAGTCACCCCTTACCCAGTGTCCGGGTGGGTTCCTGGACAGTCGGGGTCGAATTCCACGCCTGCGGTGGTCGCGGGGTCGGGAGCGGTTGGTGGTCTGGCGCCGGCAGGGGGGTCGGGGCGTGGGTCCCAGTGGTTCCATCCGTGGCGGACAAGCAAAGAATTCCAGTAAGGTAACTGACACCTTGCGTTTGACAGTTGCTGCACAATGTGAAGTGTATGTGTGTTTCGAGATTTTTTCCTTGCTGCTGCTTGAGAAGTTTAACTTGGATAGGGTTAAACCGGACGAGACTAAGAAGGTGCCCAAGAAAGAGCCGGGTAAATTTCACTTGATTCACCATTTGTCATTTCCGAAAGGGGGTTCTGTCAATGACGCCATTGACCCGGAGGCATACTCGGTGTCATATACTTCATTTGATGCGGCAGTGTGCTGGGTCAGGCGTTACGGGCGGGGAGCGCTGATGGCAAAAACGGATGTGGAGGCGGCCTTTTGGCTGCTGCCTGTTCATCCTGACAGTTTTTACCTTTTGGGATGCAAATGGCAGGAGGCGTTTTACGTTGACCAATGTTTGCCGATGGGCTGTTTGATCTCATGCTCTCTGTTTGAGACCTTCAGTTCATTCGTGGAATGGGTGGTGCGGAACGTGTCAGGCATCAATTCTATCATTCATTCTCTAGACGATTTTTTATGCGTGGGCCCGCCGTCGTCAGGTTTGTGCGGGGTTTGCTGGCAACGTTACAGCATATCGCGGATCGTTTTGGAATCCCTCTGGCGCTGGACAAGACCGTGGGTCCAGTGGCCGAAATTAGCTTTTTGGGCATAGTGATTGACTCTCGGGCTATGGAGTGTCGCTTGCCGGAGGACAAGTTGCACGCTCTGCAGGCTCAGATTCATTCAGTGGTGGGAATACGTAAAATTGTGTTGCGGCAGCTGCAGTCCCTTTTGGGGAAGCTGAATTTAGTGTGTAGGATTATGCCTATGGGGCGGGTGTTTTGCCGCTGCCTGTCTGCGGCGATGGCGGTGTCATGGATATGCAGTAGTGTTTGTCTGTCAGCTTTCCTTCCTTCCCATGTGTTCATCTTAGAGGCCTGAGCCTTTTCACCTGGCTTCCTTTATAATCTCCTCCCAGCCAGACTCCACCCCAGGCCCTATCACAGAACACTATATTAACCTGTGCACTGCAAGCCTGCTTGGCTGATCAACGTGTTTGTTAGGCATTGTGTGTTTGGGTTCCTGCCTGCCGTGTGCTACGTCTGTCTCTCTGTTACGTTATTGGCTTGTCCCCGACTATCCCTGTCTGCTCGTGACCCTTGACCTTCGGCTCGTTCTTTCGTTATCCTTGTCTGCTTGTGGCCCCTGACTTTCAGCTTGTTATTCGGTTCTCTCATATCTTGTGCTGCTGCTTCCCCTCTTTTCCCCTTATCCTACGGGGCGTGAGCTAGGAAACTCCAGGGGCCGCGACCTGGTCCCAGCCTGCAGCATAACATCCTCACCACTAGAGGCCCTGGAGAAGACCTGCTGGGTCTTAGACTCCGCGCCCTGGGGAATCTTGGCTCTAGCTTCCGTTAGGATCCCGGTTGTGCTCCTCTGGTCCCGCTTTCCACAACCACCCAGTTTCCTATCCGCAGAAGCCAGCCATAGGGTTCACTACCTCGCGGTGCACTCCTGTCCCCCTACGGTGTGCATCTGTCACCTGGCCACAGGTGACCTTGACAGTTTGATCAGCCATGAACCCGGCTGACATCCCGCTACCTGCGGATGATCCATTGCAGGGCATAGTTTGCAGACTTGAAACCCAGGAATCGAATCAGACTCAGGTGATGCGATTCCTCCAGGATCTGGCTTCTCGCTTCGAGCAGCTTCAGGCCTCCTTGGGAACCCTGAATCCGCAACCTCAAATACAATCAGCGGCTGCACCTATTGCACCAGTCGCAGCCACACACTCGCTACAACTGCCAGCTCCGTCCTGTTTCTCTGGGGACTCCAAGGCTTGCAGGGGGTTCCTTAACCAATGCACGATTCATTTTGAGCTCCAGCCCCAAAACTTCCTGTCTGATCGGGCTAAGGTAGCCTATATCATTTCCCTCCTCTCTGGTGAAGCTTTAGCCTGGGCAGCCCCTCTGTGGGAACTGAATGATCCAGTGGTTTCTAGCCTGTCTGGCTTCTTGAAACTTTTTCGGAATATCTTCGAAGAACCGGCTCGTGTCTCTTCAGCGGCCAGCGCCCTTTTACGTCTCCGCCAAGAGTCTGCTTCTGTGGGACAGTATGCCCTTCATTTCCGCGTACTGTCGGCTGAGTTGAGCTGGAACAATGAGGCCTTAGTCGCAACCTTTTTGCATGGCCTGTCTGATAGAGTGAAGGATGAATTAGCTGGAAGAACCATCCCCACTGATCTGGCCGGCGTTATCTCCTTGTGTAACCAGATCGATATTCGCTTTCAGGAGAGGACCTTAGAAAAGCAACGCCAGCACTCCTTGGTTCTTAGTCAGCCTGAGCTCCCCTCTCTTCGACCCGTAGAGCATCTCCTACCAGCTGAGGAACCCATGCAGCTGGGTCGGACCAGGCTATCCCCCGAGGAACGTGCTAGGCGCAGAACTCTTGGTCTGTGTCTTTACTGTGGGGGCAAAGGTCATTTTCGTGACACTTGCTCTCTTTGTCCAGAAAAACGTTCGGGTCCACTTCATCTGGAAAGTGGAGTATTGGACCCAGAAATATCACCTTCCCCTTCTCGTCTTCTGCTTTCTGTGTTCCTTCATGTTGGTGCTTCTTCTCATTCGGTCTCAGCATATCTGGATTCCGGAGCCGCTGGTAATTTCATGGACTGGGAAATCGCATCGTCCATGAGACTTACTCTTTTGCCCCTCACCACGCCATTGGTGGTCTTGACGATTGATGGTACTGTTCTCCCAGGGGGACCTATCCGCTTCCAGACCCTCCCTGTTAAGATGTCGGTAGGGACACTCCACCAGGAGTGGATATCCTTCCTTATCTTACCCAAGGCCTCAACGCCTATAATTTTGGGTCTCCCATGGTTACAGCTCCATTCTCCTCATGTGGACTGGACTAATGGACAGATCCTGGCTTGGGGTCCCTCCTGTTCCTCGTCCTGCCTACCCAAGGTTGCCCCCTGTGAATCTGAGCCGGTCATTCATTCCAGGTTGCATAACCATTTACATTTCTCTGTCCCTAACCACCCTTGGACGCACAGCCAGGCTAGCTTGTCTACAAGTCCTGCAGTCGCTACGTCTTGCGATGCGATTCAGGTAGTCGCTACACCTGACTCAGCTATTCACTCTGCCTCTGTACTAGTTATGCCAGTCCAGCCCATGCCCAGTGAGCCTCCTACTTTTTCTTGTTCGGGACGTTCTGCTTGTCCTTCAGCTATTCAGCTTGACTCCGGCGACATGTCACCTTCTAACCAACCTGACTTCAGGGTTCCACTGACATCTGCCCAGTCTGATGGTCCTGTGCAAGATGACCAGTTCCCCTTTAAGGGTCTAGGGGACCCTCCTCAGATTCCTGTTGATCCTCTCATGCCCTTGCTTATTCCTAGAGAGCCTTTGGTCCTCAATAGATCTTCTTGTCATCTCCCTACCTCGTTTTCGGTCTCTGAGGATAATCTTAAGTACGAGGTTAGACAAGTTCTGGATTCTCGGCTCTGCAGAGGCATTCTTCAGTACCTTGTGCATTGGAGAGGTTTTGGTCCTGAGGAGGCGTCTTGGATCGCTGCATCTGATGTCGCTGCACCTCATCTGTTGAGAAGGTTTCATCAGAGATTTCCCTTTAAGCCTGGGTCCAGGCGGGGGAGGGCCCATAAGAGGGAGGGTACTGTCATGGATATGCAGTAGTGTTTGTCTGTCAGCTTACCTTCCTTCCCATGTGTTCATCTTAGAGGCCTGAGCCCTTTCACCTGGCTTCCTTTATAATCTCCTCCCAGCCAGACTCCACCCCAGGCCCTATCACAGAACACTATATTAACCTGTGCACTGCAAGCCTGCTTGGCTGATCAACGTGTTTGTTAGGCATTGTGTGTTTGGGTTCCTGCCTGCCGTGTGCTACGTCTGTCTCTCTGTTACGTTATTGGCTTGTCCCCGACTATCCCTGTCTGCTCGTGACCCTTGACCTTCGGCTCGTTCTTTCGTTATCCTTGTCTGCTTGTGGCCCCTGACCTTCAGCTTGTTATTCGGTTCTCTCATATCTTGTGCTGCTGCTTCCCCTCTTTTCCCCTTATCCTACGGGGCGTGAGCTAGGAAACTCCAGGGGCCGCGACCTGGTCCCAGCCTGCAGCATAACATCCTCACCACTAGAGGCCCTGGAGAAGACCTGCTGGGTCTTAGACTCCGCGCCCTGGGGAATCTTGGCTCTAGCTTCCGTTAGGATCCCGGTTGTGCTCCTCTGGTCCCGCTTTCCACAACCACCCAGTTTCCTATCCGCAGAAGCCAGCCATAGGGTTCACTACCTCGCGGTGCACTCCTGTCCCCCTACGGTGTGCATCTGTCACCTGGCCACAGGTGACCTTGACAGGCGGGTGTCACTTCCTATAAGCATTTCATTATGCTCAAGCATGAGCACCGGGAGGACCTGCACATTTGTCCCAGTGAGCAATTTTGATCTGGATTTTTACACCGATGCGGCCGGGTCATCTGGTTTTGGGGCCTACGTCGGTGGGCGGTGGTGTGTGGAAAAGTGGCCGGAGGAATGGCGAGGGGCTGGGTTCCTCCGGAACCTGGTCTTGCTGGAACTTTTTCCGGTAATTGTGGCAGTGGAGATTTGGGGGGATACCTTTCGGGATCGGAAGATTCGTCTCCACTGTGACAATTTGGGGGTTGTACAGGTTATTAACAAAGTGACTGCTTCTTTGGCACCAGTGGTGCGGTTGTTGGGTTACTTGGTATTGCGTTGTTTGCAATTGAATATTTTTCTGTACGCGGTACACATTCCTGGGACTACTAACACTGTGGCTGATGCTTTGTCTCGGTTTCAGTGGGACAGGTTCCGGGAGTTGGCATCGGGAGCGGAGCAGCACGGGTTTCCTTGTCCCCAGCATCTTTAGCACCTGGCAATGGAGTCATTGCAGGTTTGATTTGAAATTCTGTGAGCAGTGGCACGTGGTCTGCATATGCGAAGGTCTGGCAGGAGTGGGACGAGTTGCTGAACAGAGTGGGACAGGTGTCGAGGGATGGGGTGGTCACAGTACTGTTGTATTTCATTGGTTTGAGTTTTGAGCGGGGGGTGTCAGCTTCAGCAATGGATCGGAAGATAGCTAGTTTAGCTTTTTGGTTTAAATTGACTGGGGGTAGGGATTCCACCAAATCTTTCAGGGTGAGACAGGCTTTGAAGGGTTACAGGAAGGGTAGGAAGGCCCGTGACAGTAGGCGCCCGGTCACATTTCCCATGCTACACCAGTTGCTGGTTCAGGTGCGTAGGGTGTGTTCCTCCAGCTATGAAGCTAGCCTGTTTAAGGCGGCGTTCACGCTAGCCTTTTACGGGGTCTTTAGGTTGGGTGAATTGGTCAGCCCTTCCAGGAGGGCTGGGGGAGGTATCCTTGCGTGTGACGTTCATTGTGATGATTCTGCGGTGGCGAAATTCCTGCGCCGGTCCAAGACGGACCAGTTAGAAAAAGGTAAGTATGTTCATGTGTACGAGGTCCCTTTTGGCTTTGGTTTGTCCAGTTGCGGCAGTTCGGGAGTTTTTAGCTGTTCGCCCGTCCGTGGGGGGATCGTTTTTAGTTCACCGGGATGGGTTATACTTATCTGTGTTCCAGTTTCGTTCGGTGTTTCGGCGGTGTTTGGTAGCGGAGGGTCATGACCCTTTGGCTTATTTGTCTCACTCCTTCCACATTGGGGCTGCCACTGAGGCAGCCAGATGGGGCCTGGACAAGTCCATCATAAAGCGGATAGGGCATTGGGAATCTGAACGTTTTAAGCTTTATGTTTGCCCTCATTTGGTGCTTAAGGCGATGGTTATCAGTAAGGTTGTAATTATGCTGTTATGGGGCTTAATGGTTCCATGTGCCACAATTTTTCTTTTAGAACATCCAGTTGGCCTCGTGCGGATCATGGGACATTCATATGTCTTTTGGGGGGTAAAACGGGCTGATGTTCGGCCAAACGGCCGCCAGTTGGGAGTTGGCGATGGTACGCTGGATCGGAGTTCCGGGCATGCTTTGGAGCAGGATGTTGCCTGAAGTTCACAAGTATGCCTGCCTGAATCGTGCCCCAGATGTCTTGGTACTGCATGTCTGGGGTAATGATTTGGGCATAAGGTCCATGCGGGACCTGGTCAGGGACATTAAGTTCGATGTTCTCCGGATTCGCACTGACTTTCCCCACACCCTGGTGGTGTGGTCCGATATTATCGGCCGCACGTCTTGGCAGTGGAGAAAGTTAATAGGGCCCGCATCAAGGTTAATAAGGAGGTGGGCAGATTTATTGTGAGGAATGGGGGGTTGGTATTCCGCCATAGAGACTTAGAGGTTGATACCGTCCGGTATCTTAGGGGGGGTGGCGTTCATCTCAACGCCGTGGGCATCGATTTTTGGTGGGGAACCATCAAGGTATGGGATCCTCGGTTGATGCCAGTTAACCGTGGTCTAGCTGGCATCGGTTGATGGGTATCAGCGTGGGGAAGGTTCAGAGTGCTATGGTTCTTGAGTCGGCGCACTGCGACTGGGATCTTGGATGGCCACGCTGATACGAAAGAAATTTGGTCAATGCCTTTGTAGCGGGTATGTACTTTCCTGGGTGTAATTTTGAACTTGGCAGAGACATCAGTGATGTGTAATTCCCTGCAGCCCAGTGGGTGGCGCTGTCGCTTTGGGCTGGGGTTGAATCATTGCTGTGTGCTGTGCCTCCTTTTTGTCCTCCCTCTGCAGTGGTATGGTGGGGCAGGGAACCCGCCGTGCTTGCTGGGAGAGGGTATAAAGGGCCGGCCATCTTTGTCACGGGGGTCGAGTCCCAGGCACCTTCAGCCTGTGGGCGGTGGTTTGTGTCGGTCCTCTAGGCGGCCTAGGCCTAGAGGACAACCGGAGGTCGTGTTCCATCTCAGGCACCTTTAGCCTGGGGTGAGGTACTCGGATGGAGGTCTTGGAGCTCTGTGCCCAACACTGAGTTCCACCTGAGAAGGAGATCCTAGGGAACCCCGGGAGTGGGTACCCGAATCCGGAAGGCGCAATGGATCGGGGGGAGCTCCTCGCTTGAAGACCCGGTGCAGCATATTGCCGGTGACAGGTGAGCCTCTCACCGGAGATCGCCTGGAAGGTAATTCCCCCTCACTCGGAGACCGCAACCCACTTTCAGGGAAGAAAGTGGAGAACCAATTGTGTCTGGGCCTACTCGCATCCACACCTCCTTTCCTGTTCTGTTTCTACCAAGGGAGTTCAACTGATTGTGTTCATTCGCAGAAGAATAAAGGAGTGTTGGACTTTAATGGTGTGGGGCTCATTTCCTGACAGATATTGTTCAAGGTAACTCTTGGTGAAGGATCCAGGTGCGCAGCACTGACCCGAAGGTAAAAGGAAAGAACTTTGCTTATACCGCACTAACATCTGTGGTAAAGGCCAGGCGTAGTGTTCCCCGCTCCCTCCCCTCTAAGGTACCCCTAGACAAGAGACAGACGAGCTGATAGAAGAGAGGGGAGAGGGGCAAGGGCGCTACACCTTCAATAGCCCTTAACAGGGTGACAATTGTATCTGTGAAGGATTGTATAGTGTAAATAAAGATGTTTGGTTAATATGTTATGGTTAATTTGTTAATAAAATGGCCGATGCGGGCAATTTTACTCCAAAATGGATGTCGCCTGTTTATTCCTAGGTTAAGGTAGAGTTTGTGTTAATAAGGCAATAGGCGGTTTATCTGGCTTACCATAGTCATGAGGGGAGCATTCAGTTCTTAGTAGGGTGGCACAGATACTGATACTAGTGTCGGTGCCGATACCAAGTATTTGCAGGAGTACTCGTACCTGGACACTCAGGGATGATCGGTGCAGCGGCGGGGGAAGTTATAATCACCCATCTCCCTGTGTGGCTTTCAATAAAGCAGCTGACAGCCGCTTCTCCTCCTCTCCCCTCGACTTTCAGCTGCTTTATTGAAAGCCACACAGGGAGATTGGTAAATATAACTTCCCCTGCCGCCGCACAGATGACCCCCGACTTTCCCCTGTATCCACCTCCGGCTCCCCTCTGTGCTCACCCGCGGCCTCCTCCGGTCGACGTCTCATCAGTGCTTATCAGTGCCACCTATCAGTGCCCATCAGTGTCACCTACCAGTGCCCGTCAGTGCTGCATATTAATGCCACTGTCACATGACATTAAAAAGAAGTATCGGTAATCGGTATTGGCGAGTACTTGGAAAAAAGTATCGGTACTTGTACTCTGTCTTAAAAAAGTGGTATCGGTGCAACCTTAGTTCTTAGACATGGAATTGTTTTGGGAAGGAAAACAAAAGGACTTACCATACACCTACATCAGGAAACACACTGCTTCAAGCAGATGGTTTCCATCTCTGTCCTCAAAAGTAAGGTATGCTTTATAGACAATATCCTAAAATAAAACATAGTTGCTTTTAAAAGGAGGATCTTGAATAAGTAGATTTGTTGTTAGGTGATCCTCCAAACCTAAAGATAAACAAAGCTACAAGAAGGTGGTCCTGGTGGAACGTAATGCTTTTGTATGCTAAAGTGTTGCGTTTTTATATATGGAGCATTGCTGTGTTGCCAAAATTGAAATTTTGCTCATTTGATTTATTTTGTAAGTGGGGATGGTATAAGATGGTATAAGAAATAGGGTGGAGATAGGTCATTTTAGTTAGACTAAGTGAATATAATTATCTAAATGTGCAAAGATGATGAGAAGCCTATAAAAGAATCTCATGGTATGGTCACTTTAGGCGATAACCTACTTTTGATAAGACTGAAATAAATTTGTCATTTTAAAAAGATAGTAATACATTCTGTGGAAGCCTTATATAGCAGGAGTAAACTGTACATTTTTTTTTTTAATGAGCTCCTGCAGGTTTCGTCTCTGCTCCTGGCGCTTCCAACTTTACCAGGTATTCCTTCCAGGTTCGCACCCTCCAGCCATTTAAATTGCCAGGCCACAATGATGTTACTCTTTTGAATGCGCATAGGAGTCAAGATTGCGGCACAGCGTTCTCTGCATTTAGGGCACGCATTTTGTCTCACACGCTCCCCCTCCCAGACACTGCAGCTCACAGTGGCAGGCTTTGAGCAACAGAGGCAGTGCTGTTAATCCAGAATGCAGTGGGCAGGACTAGGTGGGCAGGACTAGGTGTGGCAAGCTTCTGATTGATAAGCTACAGGCTTGTGAATCATTAGTGACAATGGCAAAATAGCCATGCCATTGTAGAGCAAACAGGAACAGCCTAAAGCCTTGTACACACGCTAAGATTTTTGGATGAACGAACGTCCATTTTTGTGGCATGCTAGTCTATGTCGAAAGTGAAGAGGTTACTCACAATACTAAAATTTTCTTACGACAGAATACAACGTCAGAAGTGAATTAATGTGTTGAATAGTTTTGTATATATTCTTTGGTTTCTGAACATGCATAGTCTTGCTCTTATAATTTTTTTCATACGAAAACCGCACTAATGAAATGAAAATCGGACGTTGAGTTCACATCCGACAAAAATTTCATAGTCTGCACATCCAGCTTTTTTCTGACGAAAAAGCAAAATTGGCTGTCGACCGCACTGAAAATCGACAGACAGTCATCGTACAAATTTTTCCATCCGATTTTTGTATCGTGTGTATGGACCTTTAATGAGAGTGGAAACTCACTCTGAATTCAGAAGCAGTGCAGCATTGTTGCCACACCATCACAAAAAAATTCATTAGTTGGACACCACTGGCAAGTGCAGACATACTTATAAGTAAGCTTGGAAGTACCTTTTTTATAATGGGAGGCCATTGTTTTACTTTAAATTGGCTCTTGGGGTTTCAGGAAAACGGTATTTTTCCCCAAAAAATAAAAAAATCTCTGTATTTCACTGTATCTATTTACAGTTCTATTTCATAGAGTATATAACAGACCTGCCATCTGAAGCCATGACCTGTTCATTAATGGAGCACCTGGGCACATCAGAAAGGCGCAAAGTTTGGACACGCCTACGCCACGTGGCCAATACAATAGATGAAGAGGACAATATGCCTTTTACTATGCCAGAATTTACTTTCCAAGACTTGGATAATGCTTTTCTGGATGGTGAGTGATAATTACAAATGCATAGCAGTTTAAGATGACTTACCGTAATACATATTCATATATCGCTTTTGTTCTTTTTTTATTATTGCCCTTCATGCCTCAAAACATCCACAAGTAATGATGCAATCTCAATAAATGCTGTTGTGGGCTCTCTAGATACCAGGTGTGCTGTTATACATGCATGTGTCACCTCCGTGAACCACAGGCTTGCCTGAAATGCCACCAACATTATGTATGTTACTGGCTTGTGCTACACACAGTAGAGCTATGACAATAAAATCCAAATGATCATTCAGGGACCACCATGAGAGCAATGCATTACTTTACATAAAATAGTCTAGTGAATATTTTCAACATAATGCTACTAAAGGAAGAGAGGACAAGACACCATCATTCTGAGATTTATTAGCTTGACCAGCCCCATAATGGTATTGACTTATTGACTGAAAAATATCAAAGTTTTTCCAAATCTTCTATGTATTTTCTTTGTATTTCAAAAATTTGTAATAGAAGTAATTTTTTATTTCCAGAGGGACATTCCATAGATACAATACAAGGCTGGCTTCAAGGCTGCGAGTGAGTAGTTTGTTTTACATCTATTCCTTTAGTGGTACAGCCACAAGCAGGTTTCTGTAGGACAGTGACCACTTTAAAGAGGAAGTAAACCCAGGCATAAAAAATAAAATAAAAATACCACCTGCAAGGCAAAGACATAATGAGCTAGTATGCATGGCATACTAGCTCATTATGTAATACTCACCTCCATCGAAGCCCCCGCAGCCATCCTCTTCCAACGCCTGGGCAGCCGTCATCTTGCCCGGGGGTTACTTCTGTGTATCGCGGCTCCAGCGCTCTGATTGGCTGGAGCCGCCATGACGTCACTCCCGTGCATGCGCGCGGGAGCCGGCAGTGACGGCCCGGCCTCAATGAGGAAGGGCACACTACTGTGCCACTGCGCCGCTCTCTATGGCGCATGGCCGGTTTTATCGGCAAGAAAGCTGCTGGGAGAGCTTTTTGCAGAGAAAACCGGCCGTGTGTATGGTTTCTCGGCAAGAAAACTGCCGGGAATCCCGACGAGAAAAATAGAGAACCTGCTCTCTATTTTCTCGTCGGGATTCTCGGCAGAGTGTTTCCTGCCAAGAAAACCGTGAGTATGTATGCTTACCTGTCCCAGGTAAGCCCGCGCATGCTCGATGAGACTTCAACGCATGTGCGGTAGCTTAGAAGGGTAGTGTAGTGTGTAGCAAGATGACGGAAATGGCATTGAATGTGACGAGCGCATGCTCGTCGTAGTCGATGACGTCACCGGGTTCCTGCCATTCAAAAGAACGACGGTTCTTTTGAATGGCCGTGTGTACACTCGCCGAGCAAGGAAAGATTGCCAGGAATCCCGTCAGGAAAACCAACGTTTTTTTTCCTGACGGGATTCCCGGCTGTGTGTACGAGGCTTGAGGCAAATTTGTTGTTGGGCAGATTTAAAAACGCAGATCGCAGCACAATCTCGGTAAAAAAATGTAAAAATGCACTACATGCTTTTCTGCAGCCATTGAAGTCTATTGAATCAAAAAAAGCAGCCTTTTCCTTTTAAGTCCCTGGCCATTTCCAAAAATGCAGAGGCACAAAAATGCATTGATGTGAACATGTTCCATAGGAACCCCGTGTTAAAAAATAATGTCCTGCGTTTCTGCAAAAAGCATGAAACACGCATTGGTGTGAATGGCGCCTAAAGGCTGAAGGTTTTTTAGGAATTGCATAAAGATAAATTTCATAGAATGCATGAAGGTTAAAAACTTACGGTGTGCAGCTTCCCCCCAGCCCCCTCTAATACTTACCTAAGCCTGATCTTGATCCAGTAATGTGCACAAGACCTGAGGCTCTCCCAGGTCTCTCTCTCCTGATTGGCCGAGATGCAGCAGCAGGAGCCATGAAGCGAGGAAAGAAGGATCGGAGCCACTCTGTGCAAAACCATTACACAGAGCAGGTAAGTGTGCAAGATCAGCAGATCGTGGGAGCCATGCAGGACTCCTGCAGACTTGTCAGTGTATCTGTCTGCTTGTACCTCGTATGGCCAGGAAGATACACACTGACTGGAAGAGACGGGCTGGTTAAAAACAGATGTAATATGTTCCCAAAGGTGAACTTACCATTTAAAAGAAAAGTATGGCTAAAGCTTGTTTTTAAGATAAATCCACCAAGGAGAGTGAGAGAACCTCCTATAATGGCCACAGCACCGAAATCTCTGACATACATCAGAAAATGTTCATTGGTGTAACATTCTAGTATCTTCCAAAATGCTGAAATATCATTTTTGCGTTGACTGATCATTTCATATGAATTTTGGAGATGCATTATTTTTTGCTCTCAGTTACTCAGTCCATATCATCTTTGCATCCCTTTACTGAATAAGTGTGTGGCACTTGCCTGTATTCTCACAGCTATTACAGTACATTGTGGTTAAACACAACAGGAAGTTGACTTTCTGAAATAAGTGGGTGTTACTAAATTTGGAAGCTTCAAGTGCTACCATCCATACTGCACACACTATGAGATATTCACTTTCATTTCCTGTTCTCGCGACCCACTAAACCCCATTAAACACAACCTTATAGTAAGGACGAGTGTACAGAACTGTGTTTACCTTCTGAAATGGTCGGATTTGTACACTGATTAAGGTATATAAACACTGGGGAAGATTTACTTAATCTGGAGCATGCAAAATCTGGTGCAACCCTGTGTTTCGTCAGATATACACCCCACACTCGTTCATAGTAAGGATACACTGAAAAGTGGTGTAAGCGGACATCTTGTTACACCCACCGCGGTTTTGCATTTTAAACTTTTTTTAATAGCTCTCAGACTCTGACAGATTCAGAAAAAATAGTTCTGGACAAGGGACTTAAATATGCTCCTCCCAGAAGTTTAGATAAATTTGAGACCTATATGGATATTCACAGATTTGTTAGAAAACTAAATATTAAAAGATATATGACTATCAATCCCATTGTGAGCATTAGCAATCAAGTATCTAATGAATATCTCCATTCTGGATTAGCCAACGCCTCTCTCTTCAACCCCCCAGGGGTGTTGGCACCATCGCTTAAAATATTCAGAGATGTAATGATTAGAGATCTTGAGTCTCTTGAAATAAAAAAAGCTAGAAACAATAAATTTATGCAGGAAGGCCTTGACACTTTATGTCAAAATAAAAACTTGGTGATTAGACCTGCCGATAAGGGGGGGGGGGGTATTGTAGTACTAGATAAAAAGGATTATATGGCAGAGATGAATAAAATATTGAGTGATGTAGATACTTATACCCCCTTACCAGCTGACCCCAAGTCCGTATATTTACGCGAGTTAAACAGAATTATATCTAGGGGATTATCAGCTGGGATTCTAAATAAAAAAGAGGGTTTATTTTTGGTTCCTCGGGCACCGAGGACACCAACTATGTATTATCTACCCAAGATCCACAAGAACCCTGTCTGCCCCCCGGGACGTCCAATTGTGAGTGGTATAGACTCATTGACGTCCCGGGTGGGCAGATATATAGATTTTTTTCTGCAGCCTCTGGTTAGACAGATGCCATCATATGTCAAAGACTCGCGACATGTGATTAACATTCTGTCGCAGTTAGACATCAAGCCTGGCACAATTTTGGTGACTGCTGATGTCACATCACTTTATACAATAATTCCTCATAATCTAGGATTTGAAGCAGTCTTATGTTTTCTTAATAGGGATTCGGGTCTCCATCCTGATCAGATCTTGTTTGTGATGGAACTGTTGGAATTTGCAGCCACCCACAACTATTTTTGGTTCTGTAACCAATTTTACAGACAAGATAGAGGGGTGGCTATGGGGGCTAAATATTCACCCAGCCTGGCCAATTTATTTATGGCCAGGTGGGAGGAGGATGTCATCTATGCTGGCCGCACGCCACAGCTTGGGTTGTGGGCTAGATACATAGATGACATCCTCCTCCTGTGGGAGGGGGATCCATTATCCCTCCATGCCTATATGACCTCTCTCAAAGTCAACGAGAGAGGCATTGAATTGAAGTATGAGATGAATCATTCAGAAATCAATTTTTTAGATTTAAAAATCAGAATTGAGGGGAATAAAGTGACCACTTCGACATACTTCAAGTCTACCGATAGGAACTCATTCATACCTACCACTAGTTGCCATCATAGGCCTTGGCTTGGGTCAATCCCAAAGAGTCAATATATCAGACTCAAGAGGAATTGCTCCAACCAAGAGGAGTTCCTACAACAGGCACAAATACTTACCCAAAGGTTTGTTGAAAAGGGTTATACTGAATCAAGTCTGATGACTACTTTGGATACAGTCAAATCTTTAAATCGGGATGATCTCCTGGTGGAGAGACCCCGCCATCCAGTTGGCAATGCCGTACAGGGTGTTCCATTTATCACTACATTTTCCCTACAACATAAGATAATTAAACAGATGTTGTCCAAACACTGGCATATAGTGAACAATGACCATACATTGAGGAATATCCTGCCTGAGAGGCCACAGGTTGTATTTAGAGGGGCCCCTTCGTTAAGAAATAGGGTGTCACCCAATATTCTTGACCCCCCATCTAGAATTAGCTTTTTTGGACATTTTACAGGATACTACCAATGCCACAAATGTAGAGTTTGTTCCCTTAATAGCTGCACCCAAAGAAGGACAACTAGCTTTTTGTCCACTAGTACACAGACTAGATATGAAATTAAACCGTTCATAACCTGTTCCACGGAGGGCGTGGTTTACTTACTCCAATGCCCCTGTGGGTTACAATATATAGGGAGGACTAAGCGCCCCCTACAGGTTAGATTAAATGAACATATCACAAACATTAAATCCGGTTTTAAAAATCATTCTGTATCTAAGCATTATAGACTAGTACACAAGAGGGACCCCTCAAACACTATGTTTTTGGGTATTGACAAATTTAGCCCCAAGTGGAGGGGCAGTTCTCTCGTCAGGGACATCTCCAGATTGGAAATGTCATGGATTTTTAAGGTCAAAACCTATATACCCCATGGATTAAACATTGACGTTGATGTCAATGCCTTCATTGATAATTCATAGATGTTTAGGCTCTGTAAACTCGATCTGGGTCATGCGTATGAGTTTTTATTTAAACAGAGGGTCTATTTATATCCATACTTCATATAATTTTTATTCTTCATTTTTTGTGTTCTATTTAGTTTTTGGATTTGCAATGGCCGGTTCCTTTTTAGGGTAGCCGACCTTGCAATCTCAAATAATATTATTATTAATTTATTAATTATTATTTATTTATAATATAGTATTGATTTATTCACAAATAATTATTATTCACAATATATGCACTATATGGCATATTTCATATATGCAATAATTTTTCACTGCACTTAATATCAGAATCTTACAGAAAGCATGTGGAGCGTTTTTTTGCTATAAGGGGCTTTTTACATGCTTTTTTTGTAATTGAGATTCATATAATTCATTAATTTTGTATTTTTATAACTATTTATTTTTAATATATTGTGCTGAATTAATTCTAATCACAATTTCACTTATTTACATTGATATTATAAACATTCATACACCATAGGTGCCAGGATGGCCCAATGTCATTGGTCACTATGATACAATATGTAGATAATTTCATGTTTTTATAAATTTTGGAGACATATTATTTTGCTTTTCAGCCAATTATTGTCTCTTTTTATCCTCTTTCATCTCACTTATTTTCACATGTGTACGCAATACACATTTTTAATTTTATAGGAGTATTTTTAATTTATGTTCTCGTTCTTAGGGATGGACATGTTGTTTTGCCAGTAGTTTGGATGGTGGGTATTGACTCACGCTCAAGATCCAGATCGAGGCTAATGATTTATGGTCTCGTGTTTCCATCTTTTCTTGTCAGTTTTTAAACTAAGGGCAACCTCACAAATAGTCCATAGATATGAACGCGGTTTTCCATCACTTAAGATGGCGGCCGCATATTCATGTCCGGACCCCATAACGAGGTCAGATACTATATAATGTGGTGATTCAGCTCGCTACCCGTCCCTTATTGACAATGTCTATGATGGCGAAACGCGTCTAAGGGGGTACGTGCTGACGTCACCACGCTCGTTAGGACGGGAGTTTGCTTGTAGCCGGCCGGCTTTCATTTTGATCGTTTTTCTGCTTACCGAGTAAGTGTAATTTTTAAATTTCTTAATAAACTGTTGTGGCGATATCACACTATCGGTCCCTATTTTGTTTTTTGGATATAACCTCTGTATGGGCCCCACGGAGCTATCATAATTGCGAGGATCGTTGAATGATCCACCTGTTAGAATCAGATCTGTGAGAGTGACATTCACATCCCTCCAGCCATCTACTAGCCTATGATCAATACACTGCATAAAGTTTGGATTATTCTGGTAAGCATACTCTGTGTAAGGTGGCGGTTTTCACACACTGGTGGATGTGTTCCATGAAGGCTGTCTATTAACAAGGTTTTTTTCACATTTATATCTGGTGAGGAGACCCCATATATGGTGATGGTTCACGATAAATAGATGCCACACACTGGGTGCTGTTTTGTCTTTTCCATCCCATACTTTTTACACAACATAGAGACATTTCATGTAGCAGGATTACGCTATGTGTTTTTCTTTGTTTTGTTCTTTTATTTCAAAAATTTGCTTCCTTGGATACACGTACCAACGCACTCTGTGGAGCCATCCCCCCATTGCTGCTATTCACTTTCATTGGAGGAATTGACACTGGCGTGTCAAACAAAGGCCTAGGCTGGGCTATAGCCATTTGTCTATATTGGCTTATCATCTGGTAAGCATATACCTTGATAAGATCTGCCCAGACATCTATGACAAGCACAGTGCCTTTTGCTGTTTGCGTTGTTTTTGTCATTACTTTTGTTCTATAAGGACTCTATCTTTGGACCTTTATTAATTAACTTTTTACCCATAGCGCAATTTTTTCCATTCCATGTTTATATTGTGTTTATCCCACTATTATTGCTGCTGCCAAAGGGTTTATTCATAATTTTTAATTTTATTTATCATTCATATTAGTTAGCGCAGTTTTTTTCCCTTTCCATTGTCAGTGTATCTGTCTGCTTGTACCTCGTATGGCCAGGAAGATACACACTGACTGGAAGAGACGGGCTGGTTAAAAACAGATGTAATATGTTCCCAAAGGTGAACTTACCATTTAAAAGAAAAGTATGGCTAAAGCTTGTTTTTAAGATAAATCCACCAAGGAGAGTGAGAGAACCTCCTATAATGGCCACAGCACCGAAATCTCTGACATACATCAGAAAATGTTCATTGGTGTAACATTCTAGTATCTTCCAAAATGCTGAAATATCATTTTTGCGTTGACTGATCATTTCATATGAATTTTGGAGATGCATTATTTTTTGCTCTCAGTTACTCAGTCCATATCATCTTTGCATCCCTTTACTGAATAAGTGTGTGGCACTTGCCTGTATTCTCACAGCTATTACAGTACATTGTGGTTAAACACAACAGGAAGTTGACTTTCTGAAATAAGTGGGTGTTACTAAATTTGGAAGCTTCAAGTGCTACCATCCATACTGCACACACTATGAGATATTCACTTTCATTTCCTGTTCTCGCGACCCACTAAACCCCATTAAACACAACCTTATAGTAAGGACGAGCGTACAGAACTGTGTTTACCTTCTGAAATGGTCGGATTTGTACACTGATTAAGGTATATAAACACTGGGGAAGATTTACTTAATCTGGAGCATGCAAAATCTGGTGCAACCCTGTGTTTCGTCAGATATACACCCCACACTCGTCCATAGTAAGGATACACTGAAAAGGGGTGTAAGCGGACATCTTGTTACACCCACCGCGGTTTTGCATTTTAAACTTTTTTTAATAGTAAACTGAGCTTATATAGTCAAATATAGTACTTATAAGTCTGTCTTACTGTTTAAATGTTGAATTTTAAAAGCTTTGGCAAGGCTTCTGATCCTACAGGTTTGTCAATCTGAAAGAAGTTTGCTGCTTTTAAAAGTCAACATCTAAACAGGACAATACGGGGTTGTTAATACTGTATTTGACTATATAAACTCAGTTTACTGTTAAAAAAACGTGTAAAATGCAATACTCCGGTGGGTGTAACAAGATGTCCGCTTGTCCCCTTCTCAGTGTATCCTTACTACGGACGAGTGCAGGGTGTAGCAAGATGGTGGCGGAAAAACAACACTTTCTGATGGGTCGCTTAATTTGATGAAACACCTGCATAGAAACCAATCAACTTCCAGGTTTTATAGTCAAAGCTTAACCACTTGGCACCTGTCCTATAGCCGAAAGATGCTGGGAAGGCATACATGGACGTCCTCCCGTTCTCGTGCTGCCCTTGGGACTCAACTGATCTCTGGTGGAGGTAAAGGGCCAATCACAGCGGGCCCTTTACCCTGTGATCAGCAGGAGTAAACAGAAGCCGGTTATCAGCTTTTTTTTTTTCAACTTAAAAAAAAGAAGAAAGTCGTTAACTGGCTAGAGGGACATTGGTCCCATTAGTGCCCACCAGTGCTGCTAATAAGTGACCTCCAGTGCTGCTAATCAGTGCCCATCAGTGCTGCCAATCAGTGCCCATCACTGCCTCGTCATCAGTATCACTTACAAGGGCTGCCTATCAGTGCCGCCTATCAGTGCCCATTAGTGCCCATCAGTGCCACCCATCAATGCCACCTATCAGTGCCCATCAGTGCAGCCTCATCAGTGACTCCTGATCAGTGCCCGCCAGTGCCGCCTCATCAGTGCCCATCAATGCCACCTATCAGTGCCCATCAGTGAAGCCTATTAGTGCCCATCAGTGAAGAAGAAAAATGACCTGTTTGCTAAATTTTATAACAAAATATGAAAAACGTTTAGTTTTTTTTTCAACATTTTTGTTCTTTTTTTTGTTTTAGCAAAAAAATAATATACCACCAAAAGAAAGCTCTATTTGTCTGAAAAAAATATATAAAATTTACATATGGGTGGTGTTGCATGGCCACACAATTATCATTCAAAGTGGGACAGCACTGAAAGCTGAAAATTGGCCTGGGCAGTAAGGGGGTATAAGTGTCCCTACTCAAGATGGCTACAGCTAGAAATATTAGGGGGGGTTCAAAGTGATTTCTCAAAGAAATAAAGTATAGAGACATGGATGGATGGGTGAGTTTGCTTTGAATATTAAAAATGAAATAAATAGCGTGTTTTAGTTTATGAAGCTGAGATGCAGTTCAGTTCCACTTTAAAAACAGAGGTCAATTTTATTAGGATTATGGCCATATGCACTAGCTGTACCTGATAAAATGTTGGCAAGTATGTTTTTTCTAAATATATGTTATATCTCGTAAAGATTTTTAAAACAATTGTTATTGTCATGCAGCTCCTCCGTGGAAACTCTTTCTGAAGAAGGTTTACTACATTCCAAAGGTAATTATAGGCTATGAGTCTGTAGCAGAACCTTAACGTACAGGTTTTTCCCCATTGTCAAACAAGTACTAACTCCCATCCAGTGTAGATGTGTTACAGCAAACTGAATAACTCAGTGCACACAACATCTGGCAAAGCTCTGGCTTGAATCAAACCTGTCACTAGTATAACAAAATTGAAAAATAAATCCAACCTGTAAAAGCAGTAAAGGAATACTTACCTCTTTGGTGGGCAGTAGGTAAAAGCTTTACTCTGTTAAAGCACTCTTGGTGCTGCTGCTATCTGACCTTACAGGGATTAGCATGTAAAGTGCCTCTGTGGATCCTCCTGCTGGCCCCTACATTATTGCAGGCTACAGTACTGATTTAAGGGCCAGTAGGAGGAACCACAGTGCCCAGTGGTGGACTAGGCATCTGGCAGACATAAATGTGTCAGATAGCAGCAGTGCCTGAGCTTTTCAAGAGAGTAAACATTTTACTCACTTCCTGACAGAGAAGTATGTGTTCCTATTCTTATTTGAATGGGTATCTCTATTTTCCTTTTTGTTATGCTGATTTCAGGGTCATTTTACAACATGGGGTTTCAAAAATATTTATTTCCCATAAATATGTAATGCATACCTCCCAACCATCCCAAATTCACCGGGATGTCCTGGGACTTGATGCAAGTCCCGGCGAATGAAGGCTTTGTCCCAGGGTGGAGCCAAGTGCTGGAACAAGTTCCAGCACTTGGCTTCAGTGGCTTGCCCGCAAGCATGCACTAGCGTGGGCACCAGTAAAACCCACCGTGCAGCTTGTGCGGAGTGTCTGGTGTCCCGCACGCTGCAAGCATAGCTGTGCAAATGTGACAGGCATACGTTAGAGAGAGATGCCAGCTGCCACACACATACACTGCTCACAACATCGGCTGAACCTGCCTCCTCCTCCTCGTCTGATTCTTTCCTGCGCAGACATGCCCCCCAGACACCTGCGCAGTTATGGATAGGACCCGCGGGGCTTACGTGACCGGCCACCTACCTCACTCTCTTCCCTCTCACCTCCTTGTCCATGAGCCCTACCCACTGATCACTGGAGCTACCTGCTGTCAGCCTAAAGGTACCTTGTGACCCCTCTTACCCACCCTGCTGACCCCCATACACTGCCCTGCAGAACCTTCTCTGCCATGCTGATTCCTGTCCTCCACCCTGCTGACCCTGTTTTCTTCCCTGATAACCCCTGCTCTCCACCCAGCTGACCCCTGTCCAGGTTTTGTTTAACCACACTCCTTAAGCCCCATCCACTGTTAAGGGTTTTAGCCACACTCATATTTTGCCACGGGGCACTTTGTGGCAAAGTGCCACAAAGCAGCTCCAGTGTCCCTCATTCTGAAGTTCAAAAGTTGGGAGGTATGCTACATGGTGTAAGTCAGGGGTAGCCTGCTCTCATGCTCCTTCTGCCCAGTACCCCGGATGCAAAAGAATATAAAGGGGTACAAACTCCACCCACAACTTGGACCAGGGGAGGGGTCTCTTTAAAAGGAGTACTAACACCTGCTTACACTTGCGTAGGTATAATTGTAAAAAGATTAGCCTTTTCCAATTTCTATATCATACAAATTCAGATTACTGTGGTGTTGTCTAGCAAGCTGGCTATTTACTATTGTTATTCTCTTGCCTTATTTACAGGGAAAAAAATTGTGGTAAATGGGCAAATAAATGGGCAAATAAACATGAAATCTCACAAGAGATCTTTAATATAGAGTAGGAAAAAGCTAGAACATACATACATCAGGTTTTTAGTGCTGTCTGAGTCTCTTCTAGAGAGATTCAACCTCTCTATTTGTCCTGGTGATCACTGAGGACACTTGTTTTGGTAACTTCTGTCTAAGAGAGAATTCCCTTTATATTATGTCAATTCCTGTTGTCTCTGAGACAAGAAGTCAAGCAAAATATCCCCAATGGGACATAGAGACCAAGAAACTTGACAGGTTTTAACCATTCCTTACTCTTTTCAAAGCTATAAATAATGTCACCATTCACTACTAGGACCTTCTGCTTTAAAGATAGACCGATGTCTTGTAATCTTCTTCTTCTGCTTCAATGGTCAGCAACAATCAGAGATTCTAGAAGAGATGAACGAGGGAGCTCCAGCTTGCTTGTTTGGGATCCTAAACCAGAACAGTCTTACCAAGAAGAATTTTTGGAGGCCACTGGAACTTGGAGTCCTGTATTGATCCAGCATCATGCCCATTTGCAGTTCTTCTCCCCTGACTTTCTCATTTCACAGGATGATCAGTCAGCAGCGGGATTCTGCTGCTGTCAGTCAAATCCTGTGAGCAGAGAGGCAGATAGTGGGGGGGGGGGGGGGGGTGTACGGGCTAGTAAGGGAGGGTAGCACATCAAAAGTAGTCACAAAAATATAAAAATAAATAAAACTAAAGAAAGAAAATTTTAGGTACCTCAGTAAACACAACTAACATAAAGATAAAATCTGCTTTTTGGTAATATGGCTTAAAAGGTAAACAGCATAATAAAAGGAGAATAACTTCCAAAGTAATCATAAAAAAAGCCTAATCGCATGTTTGTCCCGATCCAGCACCCATTAGGTATATACATATATATATATATGTATATATACCGTATGTATATATATGTATATATATGTATATATATATATATATATATATATATATATATATATATTACACAAGGGGGTGCTGATAAGTATTGAGCCTTACCCCAAAAAAATTGAGACAGGAAGCTGTAACTGCCACACTATTCTACATATTCCCCCTGGAAGTCAATGTACTTGCAACATCTGTCCTGCAGCTTCTTAAGTCCTTGCAAATAAAATTCTTCCGAATGCTGGTGTAACCACTCATTTGCAGCATTAGTTGCCCGCGGAACACTCCCAAACCATTGTCCCTTTAGGTGTTTTTTGAGATTGGGGATCAGATGATAGTCAGAATGAGCCAGGTCGGGTGAATAGGGTGGATGGGGCATCACTTGAAAGCCTAAGGAGGTCAGTTTTGCCATTGTTTCACCTGCAGTGTGTGACGAGGCGTCATGCAACAGGATGACACCTTTGGAGAGCTTTCCTCAACATTTTTTTCCTTAATATTTTGCCTCAATTTCATCAATAAAGCACAGTAATATTTGCATTGATGGTTGAACCCTTTTGGAGGTAGTTCACCAGCAAAACTCCCTTCTTATCCCCAAAAACTGCTGCCATTTGCTTCTGCACTGACCTTTGCACACAGACCTCATTTGGCCTGGGGGAACCACTGTGCCTCAATTCCTTAGACTGTTCATTTGTCTCAGGATCATGACATTGTATAACAGATGTACTATACTTCCCATACTGCCTGACTAGCCCCTACTCCAACCCCCATACCATTACCAATTAATGGAGACCACACCAAGTTGGAGTAAATATTGTCCGTAGCAGCCTCTTTATTAATCAATAAATTTAAATGAACATAACCATAAAAAGCATCTGATATTCGAGTTGGTCTTTGCAGACACTCCACATACCATCTGTTTAAAAATAATGCACTGCGGTACCTTTTATATATGATAATAGGCCTCCAGCCAACATACTGGCTCGGAGACAACCAACTGACCGCAGTGCACACGTTAACCAAATTACAGCTAAACCACCGTTAGCTGGCATACCACCATTGGAACCCATACCACAGATGGGTCCCGAACTCTCCTTATCCAAAGTTTCTTCATTCACCCGCAAAGACCGACACCCGCCAACTGCCACGACATCCTGAGGACACACCGATCTGCGGAAGAAAGATATATCGAACAAAGAAAACGAAACAGGGAGGGTGGGTGGGAAGCTTGTTCCTGTACCACACTGATGCTGGGGGGGGCAGCTCCTTTTTACTTTCATGTCCCCTCCCCCCCAAAACTCCACCAATCAGGTAAGACCTATCATATCTGCCTGTACCCTGTTTCCCTTGTCATGCCAGTCCTACGCTATTTGTGCATTTTATATTTCTTTTCGCTCTGGGCTTTTTCTTACCAGTAGATCCATGTCTCATCACCTGTTACCAGTTTGTCCAGGAAATCTGACTAATTTCTTGGAAAATGTTCCAAAACAGTCACCGATGTCTCCACACATTTCCTTTTTTAGTTCAGTTGTCAAAAGTTTTGGGATCCCCTTTGCTGCAAGCTTTCTCATTTCAAAGTCTTGTGGATAATGGCACCAACTCTCTCATGTGATATTCCCAGATATGTAGCAAAACTTTTGGCTGATATTCGGCGGTCCTTCATGATCATGTCATGGGTGGCGTTCACATTTGCATGCACAGAGACAGAAACAGGCCTTCCACTGGGTTTGTCACTTTCAACACTGAAATTGCCAGTTTACGTTTAACTGTTGCATATGAAGGGTCACTGTCACCCAAAGTTTGTGACAATTCATCATGGATCTGCTTCACACCTTTCCCTTGGAGAAACAGGAACTTGATTATGGTCCTATGCTCTTCCACATTGAATTTTTCTGGAGGTGCTGCCATGTTCACTTTGGACCTGAAAAAGAAAGATAAGTTAAAATTATAATCAGTTAATTTTTGCACTATTGAATATAGACAAATTGGCCAGTACACCCTGCAATTTTCAGCCTCCTATCTAAAAAAATTCCGGGTAAGAGGCTAAATACTTATCAGCACCCCCCTCGTGTGTATATATATATATATATATATATATATATATATATATATATATATATATATCCCACTTCTATTTTGGACTTTTATATCAGGCATTGTTGCCTTTAAAAAGGAAGTAAACCCTCTTGAAAAAAAAATAATAAAAGACAAAGGCATAATGAGCTAGTATGCATAGCATACTAGCTCATTATGAATTACTTACCTGAGATCGAAGCCCCCGCAGCGGTCCTCATTCCCCTCCTTTGTCGCCGCCATCTCTCCCGGAGTGACTTCTGGGAAACGCCAGTCACGGCACGATCGCCGTTAGAAACAGCACGATCAGTACGCCTGCGCCGTTGTCCTACGGCGCATGCGTCGTAGACATCGGTGCCTGATTTTTTTGCAAATATCTCCTAAACTGTGTAGGTTTAGGAGATATTTATTGCACCTACAGGTAAGCCTTAAAGGGGAGTTCCAGCTTTTTTTTCCAGCCTTTTTTATGTTTATTATGTTTATTAAAAGTCAGCAGCTACAAAAAGTGTAGCTGCTGGCTTTTAATAAACAGACACTCACCTGTTCCACTGTCCAGCGACACGGCCGCCCGGAGCTTCGTTCCTCTCCCCCCCGGCGCCTCCATTCTAACTGTGGGCACCCGGCCGTGACAGTTTTCGGCTTCACGGCCGGGCACTCACTGCGCATACGCGAGCGGCACTGCGCTCCCTGAGTGGACAGGCGATCGCCTACAGGGAGGGGCCGCCTTAGGCGATATGACGAGTCGCCTAAGCGGTCCCTGGGCGGAAGGAAGAAGTGGGACAGGAAGTCCCACTCCTACTGAATCCCCCACTCCCCCCAAAAAAAATTACATGCCAAATGTGGCATGTAAGGGGGCGAGGAGTGGATAAAGCGGAAGATCCACTTTTGGGTGGAACTCTGCTTTAATCTAGGCTTACCTGTAGGTAAAAGTGGTCTGTAAGGGTTTACAAGCACTTTAAGTAGCTATATTGCATATTCTATTAGATAGGTAGGTGGTGGACTGGATTTATTTTATTTTTTTTATGTTTTTGATGTGTTTATTATGCTGTTTACATTTTTAAAGAGGTTGTATATCCTCCTGTATGATTTGTACCTATAGGTAAGCCTAGAATAAGGCTTACCTATAAGTACTGTAAATATCTCCTAAAAGTGTGCTGTTTAGATATTTATTTAATCCGCGCCAATGATGTTATCGGAGCATGCGCTCTGAAGCAGTGGCCGCCCGTGACGTTTCTTCAGGAGCGTGTGCTGTGACTGCATGCACGGGAGTGACGTCATGTGGCTCCGGTCAGTCACACAGCAGGGGTCAATGGCCCTGAGAAGGAAGAGGGGCGAAGATGGATGCGGCCTTCAGCGGGGATGACGTGGGCTTCGTTTGTAGGTAAGTGTCACATAATGTGCTAGTATTAACACATTATGCATTTACTTTGCAGGGAAGAAAAAAGGGGGAAAAAAATCCCCCCCCCCCCCCCTAAGTTTATTTCCTATTTATGTGATAGTAATAAAAAGTTGCTTTTATGTTCAGTTCACTATTACACAGTCCACTATTTTATATACACTTTATACTTATACACTCACCAGAGGAAGGGCAAAGTACCTGGAAAAGTATAATAGGCAATGAGCAGAGCACACCACTGAGTAAGTACTATGTACCTATAGACTGCAGAAATTGGGCAATGTATAGTTTGGAATGGGCATATATGCTCTAAGTTCCAAGGAACTTGACTCTGTTTATCTGTCTGTAACCAACATGTACAAGTTTAGTTGCAAATGTATATACTGTATGAGCGTATATATATATATATATATATATATATATATATATATATATATATCCACTTCCCGCCCAGTCAATAGCAAATTGACATCCGGGAAGTGGTTCTGTTATCCACACTGGACGTCATATGACGTCCTGCAGGATAACAGCCGCTGCGCGCCCGGGGGGGCGCGCATTGCGGCGATGGGTGGAGCGGTGTGTCAGTCTGACACACCGCAACACTGATCTCGGTAAAAAGCCTCCGGCGGAGGCTTTTTACCATGTGATCAGCCGTGTCGAATCACGGCTGATCAGGATGTAAACAGGAAGAGCCGTTGATCGGCTCTTCCTCACTCGCGTCTGACAGATGCGAGTAGAGGAGAGCCGATCGGCGGCTCTCCTGACAGGGGGGGTTCACGCTGATTGTTTATCAGCGCAGCCCCCCCTCGGATACCCACACTGGACCACCAGGGAAGCCCCCCAGGACCACCAGGGAAGCCCCAAGCATGCGGATGGCCCCCATGGACATCCACATGTAGTAAACCATAAAAATATATAAAAAAAATAAAAAAATGCCAATCAGTGCCCACAAATGGGCACTGACTGGCACTATCATGGCACGACCACAATGTGTGGTGGCTGGCATTGCTGGGCATCAGTGTCACCAGTGCCACCTACTAGTGTTCATCAGTGCCACCTATCAGTGCCCATCCGTGCCCATCTGTGCCCATAAGTGCCCACCTATCAGTGCCCGTCCGTGCCACCTATCATTGCCACCCATAAGTGCCCATCAGTGCCGCCCTATGAGTGCCAATCAGTGCCGCCTATGAGTGACAATCAGTGCCGTCTATGAGTGCCAATCAGTGCCACCTATGAGTGCCCATCAGTGCCGCATACCAGTGCCACATATCAGTGCCCATCAGTGCCCATCATTAGTGCCCATCAGTGCCACCTCATCAGTGCCACCTCATTGGTGCCCATCAGTGTCGTCCTTATCAGTGCCCTTCAGTGCCGCCTTATCAGTGCCATCATTGAAGTAGAAAAGGTACTTATTTACAAAAAAAATTAACAGAAACAAAGAAAAACGTAGTGTTTTTCAAAATTTTCGCTCTTTTTTTATTTGCTGTGCAAAAAATAAAAATCACAGAGGCGATCAAATACCACCGAAAGAGAGCTCTATTTGTGGGAACACAATGATAAAAAATTTGTTTGGGTACAGTGTAGCATGACCGCGCAATTGTCATTCAAACTGCGACAGCGCTGAAAGCTCAAAATTGTCTTGGGCAGGAAGCTGTATAAGTGCATAGTATTGAAGTGGATATATATATATATATATATTAGTATATACAGTAAAAGTATTGGGACGCCTGCCTTTACACACAGAGGAGCTTTAATGGCATCCCAGTCTTAGCCCGTAGGGTTTAATATTGAGTTGGCCCACCCTTTGCAGCTATAACAGCTTCAACTCTTCTGGGAAGGCTATCCACAAGGTTTAGGAGTGTGTCTATTGGAATGTTTGACCATTTGTCCAGAAACGCATTTGTGAGGTCAGGCAATGATGTTGGAGAGAAGGCCTGGCTCGCAGTCTGCACTCTAATTCATCCCAAAGGTGTTTTATTGGGTTGAGGTCAGGACTCTGTGCAGGCCAGTCAAGTTCCTCCACCCCAAACTCACTCATCCATTCATGGAGCTCTGGTTCGGCCCTGCCCCATCTCTTTCCTAACGGCTGAGGCACTCGTGCACATAACTGGATAGAGATGGGCTCAGGTAAGTATTAGGGGGGCTGCTGCACACAGAAGGCTTTTTATCTTAATGTATAGAATGCATTACGATTAAAAACCTTCTGCCTTTATAACCTTTAACAAAGTATGTTAGCTGATGACAGATAAAATCTGATTACCTGCACACCGTAGCTCATAGTACCATGGGAATGATGCATGCAAAGGGTATGACAAGAAACTGACAGATGGGAACTTGCTTGCTATGGGCAACAAGACATTTTTCTAATAGCCCCTATAATACTCATTAGTTAAACCAAACTTCTTAATGGTCAGTGAGTATAATGTATGTCAGTATCAGTGAGTATGATATACAGTATCTCACAAAAGTGAGTACACCCCTCACATTTTTGAAAATATTTTATTATATCTTTTCATGTGACAACACTGAAGAAATGACACTTTGCTACAATGTAAAGTAGTGAGTGTACAGCTTGTATAACAGTGTAAATTTGCTGTCCCCTCAAAATAACTCAACACACAGCCATTAATGTCTAAACCGCTGGCAACAAAAGTGAATACACACCAAGAGAAAATGTCAAAATTTGTGTGGCCACCATTATTTTCCAGCACTGCCTTAACCCTCTTGAGCATGGAGTTCACCAGAGCTTCACAGGTTGCCCGTCCTCTTCCACTCCTCCATGATGACATCACGGAGCTGGTGTATGTTAGAGACCTTGTGCTCCTCCACTTTCTGTTTGATGATGCCCCACAGATGCTCAATAGGGTTTAGGTCTGGAGACATGCTTGGCCAGTCCCTCACCTTTACCCTCTGCTTCTTTAGCAAGGCAGTGGTCCTCTTGGAGGTGTGTTTGGGGTCGTTATCATGTTGGAATACTGCCCTGCGGCCCAGTCTCTGAAGGGAGGGGATCATGCTCTGCTTCAGTATGTCACAGTACATGTTGACATTTATGGTTCCCTCATTGAACTGTAGCTCCCCAGTGCCGGCAGCACTCATGTTGCCCCAGACCATGACACTCCCACCACCATGCTTGACTGTAGGCAAGACACACTTGTCTTTGTAATCCTCACCTGGTTGCCGCCACACACGCTTGACACCATCTAAACCAAATAAGTTTATCTTGGTCTCTTTTAGTCCACAGGACATGGTTCCAGTAATCCATGTCCTTAGTCTGCTTGTCTTCAGCAAACTGTTTACGGGCTTTCTTTTGCATCATCTTTAGAAGAGGCTTCCTTCTGGGATGACAGCCATGCAGACCAATTTGATGCAGTGTGCAGCTTATGGTCTGAGCACTGACAGGCTGACCCCCCACTCTTTCAACCTCTGCAGCAATGCAATGGTCCATTTCCCAAAGACAACCTCTGGATGGGACGCTGAACATGTGCACTCAACTTCTTTGGTCGACCATGGCGAGGCCTGTTCTGAGTGGAATCTGTCCTGTTAAACTGCTGTATGGTCTTGGCCACCATGCTGCAGCTCAGTTTCAGGGTCTCGGCAATCTTCTTATAGCCTATGCCATCTTTATGTAGAGCAACAATTCTTTTTTTCTCAGATCCTCAGAGTTCTTTGCCATGAGGTGCCATGTTGAACTTCCAGTGACCAGTATGAGAGAGTGAGAGCGATAACACCAAATTTAACACACCTGCTCCCAATTCACACCTGAGACCTTGTAACATTAACGTATACCATGACACCAGGGAGGGAAAATAGCTAATTGGGCCCAATTTGGACATTTTCACTTAGGGGTGTACTCACTTTTGTTGCCAGCGGTTTAGACATTAATGGCTGTGTGTTGAGTTATTTTGAGGGGACAGCAAATTTACACTGTTATACAAGCTGTACACTCACTACTGTACATTGTAGCAAAGTGTAATTTCTTCAGTGTTGTCACATGAAAAGATATAATAAAATATTTTCAAAAATGTGAGGGGTGTACTCACTTTGGTGAGATACTGTATGTCAGTATGATCCCTAAAACAAGATCGTTTACTGATGGTTGTGATAACATAAAGTCAAAATAGGAAATCCTATTCATTACTAGATACTGAAATTATAGATAAAATCCACTTGATGAAATGCTCTTATCATCTTCAGTTCTGAGTAGCCATTATCTGACCATTTTCTTCTACGGAAAATCCTGCAAATTACAGTTGAACTGTGAATTTTGCAGAAGCATGTCTCTGCTATTAGAAGTGTAGATGAAGATGAGAGAAGGGAAGCGTGTGCTATAATGGTGCTAATCAGGAAAGGTAGATGCCCAAATAACTGGTACAAGTTTAGTTTAAAATGAAATCACAAAAAAACAATGATGCATAAAGTAGTCAGAAAGTAAGGGTGTATTTCCCAATGGCATGCACTTTCAGAGACAACTGTCTGCCCCATTCACACCTCAGCGTTTTGTAGCTTACAGCTCCAAAACACTGTCCAACTCAGTCTAACTTTCATTTCTATGCTAACACCATCTACATTAGAATAGAATCAGAAGTTGGAATATTCCATATATACTAAGATAAGTGATGTGCTTTTGTTGCTCTACCTAGAATTACTGTATATACTCGAGTATAAGCCGACCGGAATATAAGCAGAGGCACCTAATTTTACCAGAAAAAATGGGAAAACGTATTGACTCGAGTATAAGCCTAGGGTGAGAATGCAGAAACTACTGTAAGTGGAAAAGAGGGTCAACAATGCCCATTTGCAGCTTCACTGTGCCCATTTGCAGCCTCACTGTGCCCATTGCACGCCTCACTTTGCCCATTGCACGCCTCACTGTGCCCATTGCACGCCTCACTGTGCCCATTGCAGCCTCACTTTGCCCATTGCATGCCTCACTGTGCCCATTGCATCCTCACTGTGTTGATCTGCATACCTGATTAGCCCGTGACATGCAGTTAGACAGCGGGCGTCCAGTGTAAAAAAGCCGTGCCTCCTCCAGTGATTGTATTCTACTACATGGCTTTGTGTCATCTACAAACAAAGAGTGAAGTGACACTCTTCCTCAGAGCGCTGAATGGCCGGGGAACACATTGGATCATCCGAAGGCTTTTTAGGGAATCCTGGTGTAGCGATACCCTCAGCTAAGAGGGCCGCAGATTTAGTTTGGGCCCTGACGACAGCTCCGCCAACCCCCGGCAAGTTACTCGAACCCCCTACTGGCACAGTTAGTCTAGGGTAAAATGTGTATATCTTATGCTCTATGGTTAAATTCAAACACCAATGCAGTGATAGAAGGATAACGAATTTACTTTCTATTGGCAGTAAAATCAACAGTGATAACAGATCATATGAATCTATCTGCAGAGCCCTGCAGCAATAGTCAAACTATAACTAGTCAGATATGGCGCACACGCGCCACGTGTAACAGTACTTCACTATGCACCCTATGGCGCAGCAACTAAATAAACTACCTAGATGGCCAGGCCTGACCATATAACTCAGTCTCTAGGGGGGTAAAATTCTTTGCATGCAAGTCTTTAAACGGTGGTGCACATTTCAGGAACACATTTGTAATCCAAGGGGGGGTAAAAATGCCAACACAGTACACTCCACTAGAGATCCGTTTTGACTCAGTTCTGCTATGGATCTCCAGTGGGGAAACAGAACTGAAATAGGAACTGGTTGGCCACGGCAGTCTGTAGGCCTAACAATGGTATACAGTATTTATGGATTGAGCATGTGCTCGCTCACCCCTCCGGACGCGATCCAAGTCCGGGAACTTCCACCTGCTGTGTCTCCACGCACAGCGTCTGCAGCGGTCAGGTCTCCGGCTCAGCTGCAGTTGAAGAAACCGAGTCAGATGTCACCCAGGCTCGAGATGGCGTGGAAGGCTCTTTGGTAACTGCACAAGGCCCCAGGCTTCAGGCCTTGCACAGCAGCAGATCCGCACAGGAAGATCTCTCCACTGAAGTCTCGTGTCCCAAAGAGGCCGAGCCCAGCCTCGCCTCCTCCTTTTATAACCCCTCCCATGAGTCTCTGGGGTGGAAACATTGCCGAAAGGGGTTCTGGGTAAGGTAGTCCTGGGAGTCTTAAAGGGGACCCCGCTACACTGGTTAGGAGATTTTTTTCCAAATATACCTTCCACTGGTAACTATGTGCCATGTTTTTTATAAAATTACAGGCCTCCTCCTCGTCCATGATAGGCGTCCGTGATAGGCGGAACACTCAGTTTCCCAGCAGTGAGTCAGTGTTCAGTGTTCCGCCTGTCATGGATGTCCTCTCATCCTCGTCCCACGGACGAGGATGAGAGGACGTCCGTGATAGGCGGAACACTGAACACTGACTCACTGCTGGGAAACTGAGTGTTCCGCCTATCATGGACGAGGAGGAGGCGCGGCTTTTTTACACTGGACGCCCGCTGTCTGACTGCATGGCACGGGCTGATCAGGTACACAGACTTGAGTTTAAGCCGAGGGGGGCATTTTCAGCACAAAAAAATGTGCTGAAAAACTCGGCTTATACTCAAGTATATACATTAACTGTGTTTTCTTAACAATATTTAAAAAGATTGGTTGGCGATGCAAAGTGCTTAACATTAATTGAAGAAAGCAGTGGTACAATTACCACTATATCAACACACATGACATCCATGAGTGAGGGAACTACTTGGGACTACTTGGGCAAGGCTGGACAGAAACATTTTTTGTTTCAATCCATTTGTTACTCTTTTTTTTGTGTATGGGCAATATTAATAAATCCTTTAGTGAACTGTTAAACAATCTTCAATGCTTGTGTAGTGATACCTCCAACTAAGGAGGCCGCAGAATTAGATTTGGGCCCTGAGTGCAGCTCCGCCAACCCCCGGCAATAGGCTCTACCCCCTTCTGGCACAGCTAGTACTAACAATCAATGATATGTCCTATGCAATAGAATAACTAAGCAAGGACACAGTAATGAATTGTAATAGGTAAAGTGTTTTACTCATTTTTCTTAATATGGATAAAGGGGTAACAGTAATCACAGTTCAAGATAATCACTCCTAAGGGCAGCGTCCTGCCACTCTAACACACTATATAGTAACACACGCTACAGAAGCGCCATACGGGCGACCGTTAACTAAGTGCCCTATGGCGCAGTAATCAAACACGCTAGAATCCCCACCAGGCCTGGTTCTAATATTTAGCTTAGTCCTTCTTTCTTCACCGGCAGGTCTGTAATGGTGGTGCACTTTAAACAGAGTATAACTTTGTAATCCAAGGGGTATGAAAATAACTTGTAGGCCACGGCAGTCTATAGGCCTATATACAGTAACAGTATCTTAGCTGGGCTTACGCCCTCTCACCCGCCGGACTACGGATCCAGTCCGGGAAACCTCCACCTGCCGTGTCACACACACTCGATCTCTCCAACGATCAGGCCCCCCGATCCGACAAGGCTGTAGCTCACAAAGTCAGATGCCACCCAGGCTCGCAGAGGGGAGGGTGGAAGGCTCTTTGGTGCAGAGCAAGGCCTCAGGCTTCAGGCCTTGCACTCCGACACATCCGCACAGGAGGATCCGTCTGTGAAGTCTCGTGTCCCCAAAAGAGGCCGAGCCCGGCCTCGCCTCCTCCTTTTATAACCCCTCCCATGAGTCTCTGCGGTGGAACATCTAAAGAATGGGGTTATGGGTAATGTAGTTTCTTCCCAATATAGGGGAATACCCCGCTACACTTGATACCCAGAAACATAATTTTAGTGCCTTTATCAAAAGGACAAATTGCAGAATACATTTTGCATATTTGATAGGGGTGAAAATAAATGTTTGCCACAGTAAGTAGCAATTATTATAATATAGGATTTATATAGTGCCAACTGTTTGCACAGCGCTTTATAATGTAAAGGGAGACAGTACAGTTACAAAACAATAGACTAGAGGGTTAGCAGAGTCCCTAAAAGGGAGGGGTAAATGATACCAAAGGTAATAACTGCATGGGGATGAGTTGATGGAGAAAGTACTGTAAAAGTTCAGTTGTTAGGTAAAGGCTGCATAGGCTTCGCTGAGGTGACGAATTTTCATCTCTCACATTTATACTTTTTATGTAATAGGAAATATGTGTGAGGCTACTTTCACAATGGGGTGGTGGGGCGCCAGCGGTAAAGCGCTGCTAGATTTAGCGTCGCTTTACCGCTGTTTAAGCAGGGTTTTTTTAATCCCCCAGAAGGGGTTGAAAAGGGGTTAAAAGCTCCCAAAAAGTGCCGCTGCTGAAGCGCTTTGCAGTCGCTTCAGCAGCACTGTTCATTGATTTCAATGGGCAGGGCGGTGATACACCGCTCCTGTACCGTCCCAAAGATGCTTTTTCCTGTCCTGCATGCGCACTGCCCCAGTGTGAAAGCACTGGGGCTGCAGGGGAGGCAGTTTTCAGATGCTTTACAGGCGCTATTTTTAGCGCTAAAACGCCTGAAAACCGCCCCCAGTGTAAAAGGGGTCTAAAATATAGACCACTGGCCACCAGTGGGAAAGAGGCTTGTTATTAAGGGTGCCAAATACTGGGAGGCCCCATTAAAATTTTGCTGTGGGGACCCGTGATTTGATCTTTTGCCACTGAATTCACAGATTACAAAATATACTTTAGCAATCTATTCTTACTCTGCTTATACTTATTGCCAAATGACAGTATCCTATAACATACCCTGAAATCATGTTGTTACTTTCAGGGCTTATCAGCAAAGCAAATAGTCTGGATGATGACTTCTCTCTCGGAGCTGATGGTAAGTACAATGTAAATGTTTTTTCCAAGAAATTATATCAATAGATCAACATAGTTTGTAAAAGCAGAGATTGATATTTTCCTTCATACAGTTGATTTACTGTCTCGTAATCCCACAGAAAAATCTAACCAAATGTAATTTTCATGTATCAATTTTCCTACAATGTTAACTTGTAGGCAGCACAGTGTTACACAAATGTCAAAAAGGGAGGGGTAAATGATACCAAAGGTAATAACTGCGTGGGGATGAGTTGATGGAGAAAGTACTGTAAAAGTTCAGTTGTTAGGTAAAGGCTGGATAGGCTTCGCTGAGGTGAGGAGATTTCCTCTCACAGATATAAATTGGAACGAAGTAGCTCTATCTATAATAGAAAGAAATTCATGTTTTGGTGAGAGATGTAGGGGGGCTTTTCAGTTGCTGTCAGGATATACTGAGATGAGAGGGGGTCCAGCATCCTGTGTCTGAGAGTCCAAGGGGTCAAGCTGTAAGTAGGCATGCAGGTTGCTATAGGTAAGAAGGATGCTATTAAAATGACTGTGTTGCCTTGCTGCAGAAGACAAGCTGGCCAGCTTTTAAAATAAAAGCTTTCCAGAGATTTGGTTGGGTTAGGTAGTCTGTTCCCTGCCACTTGCTGTGGTTTTTACTCTGGTGCTGTGTTTTGTAGTAACATAGTGGCCGGTGGGAGGAACTATAGCGAGTCATGGTGGGTAGGGATGAGCTTAGTGTTCGAGTCGAACATACGTTCGACTCGAACATCGGCTGTTCGATCGTTCGACGAAGATCGAACGATTTGGGCTGTTCGCGACAAATTCGAGTGAGGCGAACAGCCCACAATACACTGTGCCATCGCTGTGCAATCCCGGCGCTGTGATTGGCCAAGCATGCACTGTGACCCCGCATGCTTGGCCAATCACAGCGCCGGCAGCGAGGAGAGCCATAATTGGCCACAGACAGGATGCCTGTGGCCAATTATAGCTCAGGGGGGTTTAGTACACGCTCCACACTATAAAAGGGCGCCAGCGCGGCGGCCTTGTGTAGTGTGTTGGCGTGCAGGGAAAGAGATACATAGGCAGGGACAGTGTGTTCTATGTTCTGTTTTATTTTCTCAGGCATCTGCAGGAGTTAGTGGCACAGTATACACCTGTATATCCGGCATTGCTGTTTTCAAATACAGGCATCTGCAGGAGTTAGTGGCACAGTATACACCTGTATATCCGTCATTGCTGTTCTCAAATACAGCATCTGCAGGAGTTAGTGGCACAGTATACACCTGTATATCCATCATTGCTGTTCTCAAATACAGGCATCTGCAGGAGTTAGTGGCACAGTATACACCTGTATATACCCGTCATTGGTGTTCTCTAATACAGGCATCTGCAGGAGTTAGTGGCACAGTACACACCTGTATATACCCGTCATTGGTGTTCTATAATACAAGCATCTGCAGGAGTTAGTGGCACAGTACACACCTGTATACCCGTCATTGCTGTTCTCAAATACAGCATCTGCAGGAGTTAGTGGCACAGTATACACCTGTATATCCGTCATTGCTGTTCTCAAATACAGCATCTGCAGGAGTTAGTGGCACAGTATACACCTGTATTTCCGTCATTGCTGTTCTCAAATACAGCATCTGCAGGAGTTAGTGGCACAGTATACACCTGTATATCCGTCATTGCTGTTATCAAATACAGGCATCTGCAGGAGTTAGTGGCACAGTATACACCTGTATATCCGCCATTGCTGTTCTCAAATACAGGCATCTGCAGGAGTTAGTGGCACAGTATACACTTGTATATCCGTCATTGCTGTTCTCAAATACAGCATCTGCAGGAGTTAGTGGCACAGTATACACCTGTATATCCATCATTGCTGTTCTCAAATACAGCATCTGCAGGAGTTAGTGGCACAGTATACACCTGTATATCCGTCATTGCTGTTCTCAAATACAGGCATCTGCAGGAGTTAGTGGCACAGTATACACCTGTATATCCATCACTGCTGTTCTCAAATACAGGCATTTGCAGGAGTTAGTGGCACAGTATACACCTGTATATACCCATCATTACTGTTCTCTAATAAAGGCATCTGCTGGAGTTAGTGGGTGTTGTGTGCCTCCAGCACAATATACACTACCCAATTGCTGGTTTTCCCATCTCCCTGCAGGCCATTACTATGTCTGGAAGGCCAACAAGGAGAGGCAGACAGTCACGAGCCAATAAAAGAGGGCAAGCAGGCTTTGTGTCTAGAGACAACAGTCCTGGTCGTGGACGCGGTGCATCGTCATCAGCACGTGGCCATGGGACACGCATGTCCTTATTTTCAGCAGCTGGACGTTTTGAGCCGCATCATGCCGAAGACTTGGTAGAGTGGATGACCAAGCCCTCCTCATCCTCCTCATCCTCTCTCACCCAGGCTTAGGGTACTGGCAAAGCAGCTGCCAAAGCGTCCTCAATGTCATCATCAGTCACTCCTTCCCTAGACCCACCGTGTCCTCCTGAGGAGTCCCCCAAACTGTTTGAGCACAGTGTTGGGTACATGCTCCAGGAGGATGCCCAGCATTTCGAAGTGTCTGAAGATGATACCCAGCTAGAGGAAGGCAGTAGCGTGAGAGCAGGGAGAGGGGATGCTCAAGAAGGACACCAATCTGGCAGTCATGTTCCAGCAGCTGCAGCATACTGCCAGATTGGCTCCAGTGATGAGGAGGGAGGGGATGATAAGGTCACTGACTCCATGTGGGTGCCTGATAGGAGAGAGGATGAGGAGGAGGCACATCTCCAATGAGGCAGGATGCCCTCCGGGGGCCAGCATAAGGGCAGCACACCGACTGAATCACACCACAGAGCTCCGCCTGTGCAGGGCGTTGCCTCTGCCCGTTATTCCAAAAGTTCTTTGGTGTGGGCCTTTTTTGAGTCGAGTGCATCAGATCGCACAGCTGCTGTTTGCAACATATGTCTGAAGCGTATCTCGTGTGGCCAAAACATCAGCCGCTTGGGCACCACATGCTTGACCAGACATATGTTGACCTGCCATGCAGCTCGTTGGCAAGCGTATCTTAAAGACCCACACCAAAGAACAAAGCGGACCTCTCCTTGCTCCTCATCAGCTGGGATCTCCAACCCCACTGTACCTTCAGTTCTCTCTGAAACCTGCACTGAGAGGAATGAAGGTGTAGAATTAGGTGTGTCACAGCCAAGTACTTGCGGGCACTCTGCTAGCAGTACACCGACGTCCGATTATAGCAGGCAAATTTCCCTGCCCCAGCTGCTGGACCGTCGAAAGAAGTTCACTCCCAGCTATCCACATGCCCAGCGGTTGAATGCTAGCTTGGCTAAATTGCTAGCACTTCAACTGCTGCCTTTTCAGTTGGTAGACTCGGTCCCCTTCCCTGAGTTTGTGCAATGTGTGGTTCCTCAGTGGCAGGTTCCCAAATGCCACTTTTTCTCACGGAAGGCGATTCCGGCTCTCTACCGGCATGTGGAAGGCAATGTCCATGCCTCGCTGGACAGGGCGGTCAGCGGTAAGGTGCATATTACCGCTGACTCATGGTCCAGCAGGCATGGACAGGGACGTTACCTTTCTTTCATGGCCCATTGGGTCACTCTTTTGGCAGCTGGGAAGGATGCAGGACAAGGTGCAGTAGTGTTGGAGGTTGTTCCGCTGCCACGCTTTCAAAATCCTACTACTGGTTGTGACACACCTTTCTCCTCCACCCCCTCCTCTTCTTCTTCCTCCATGGCCTCTTCCTGTGCTTTGTCCTCGGAACCAGCGGTGCTCCGTAGGCGTTCAAGGGGCTACGCAAGTACGCAGGCAAAAAGATGCCATGCCGTGCTTGCGCTGGTGTGTTTGGGGGACAGGAGCCACACGGGGGCAGAGGTTCTGTCTGCTCTGCAGGGGCAGGCCAAGAGGTAGTTGACGCCACGCCAGCTTAAGCCAGGAATGGTGGTTTGCGACAATGGCACCAACCTCCTCTCCGCCCTCCGACAGGGACAACTGTCTCATGTGCCCTGTGTGGCTCACGTCCTTAACCTGGTGGTGCAGCGGTTCTTGGGCAAGTACCCAGGCTTACAGGATGTCCTGAGGCAGGCCAGGAAAGTCTGTGTGCATTTCCGCGGATCAAATAATGCCAGTGCTCGGCTGGCTGAGCTGCAAAAGGAGTTGAACCTGCCCAAGAACCGCCTTATATGTGACATGCCCACCAGGTGGAACTCAACGTTGGCCATGCTGCAGCGGCTGCACACACAGCAGAGGGCCATCAATGAGTGCCTGTGCGACTACGGCACCAGGACAGGGTCAGGGGAGCTCGGATTTTTTTCACCACGCCAGTGGGGCATGATCAGGGATGCATGCACTGTCCTGGCACCATTTGAGGAGGCCACGAGGATGGTGAGCAGTGACAGTGCATGCATCAGTGACACTGTACCTCTTGTCCACCTGTTTGAGCATACGCTGCGTGGAATAATGGACAGGGCACTTGAGGCAGAACAGAGGCAGGAAGAGGAGGACTTACTTGCCTCTCAAGGCCCCCTTTACCCAGACAGTGTTCCTTGTGTCCCACCCATCACACAGGAAGAGGACGAGGAGGAGGAGGATTGTGTCAGCATGGAGGTGGAGCATGGCACTCAGCATCAACAGCAGCAGTCTTTTAGGGATGATTTAGAGTCCCAACAAACCCGTGGACTTGTACGTGGCTGGGAGGAGGTGGCTGCGGATCATGTCGTCCTTAGTGACCCAGAGGACTCCGGACCGAATGCCTCAGCTAACCTACGCTGCATGGCCTCCCTGATCCTGCAAAGTCTGCAGAAGGATCCTCGTATTCTTCGGATCAAGGAGAGGGACCATTACTGGCTGGCCACTCTCCTTGATCCACGGTACAAGGGTAAGGTTGCGGACCTTATCTTGCCGTCGCAGAGGGAGCAGAGGATCTGTGCAACGTGTTCCCAGAGACTGGGAGGTTACAAACTCCTGGTCCTGGACAACGAGTTGCTGAGGCTTCGGTCAGTAGCAGAAGGAGCAGTGGAGAAGGTGGCCGTCTGACCGATGCGTTCAGACAATTTTTTAGTCCGCAGCCCCAAGGTATGATCGGTTCCAGCAACCATCGCCAACGTCTGATATACATGGTGCAGGAATACCTAGGGGCAAGGTCAGACTTGGACACCTTTCCCACCGAAAATCCTCTGGCTTGCTGGGTCTTGAGGATGGATCACTGGCCAGAGCTTGCACAGTATGCAATTGAGCTACTGGCCTGTCCTGCATCCAGCGTTCTTTCGGAACGCACATGCAGTGCTGCTGGAGGCTTTGTCACAGATCACAGGGTGCGCCTGTCCACCGACTCGGTTGATCGACTGACCTTCATAAAGATGAACCAGTCTTGGATCACCACCAGCTACCAAGCACCTAAAGCTGATATAACAGAATAATTTATTTTCAAATGTCACATCCCTTCAAGACTGATGGTGATGCTGAGTGACTGTCCTGTTATGTTGACTGACTATCCTCCTCCTCCTCAATGATCTGATTCTTGATGATAGCTTGGAAGAAGGCCCAATTTTTCAGCCCCTGTTTAACAGGGGCATGTAATTACAATTTTTGATGCAATGCTTTGCAGCAGGGCTCATTCCTGCACTCCAACTAGAGTATCTGGGAGAGGTTGCAGTGTCGTGGCACCAGCACCAGTGCCTAAGGCCCAATTTTTTTGCCCCCGTTTAACAGGGGCATGTGATTACAATTTTTGATGCAATACTTTGCAACAGGGCTCATTGCTGTGCTCCAAGTACAGTATCTGTGAGGGGTTGCAGTGTTGTGGCACCAGTGCCTAAGGCCCAATTTTTCTGCCCCTGTTTAACAAGGGCATGTAATTACAATTCTTGATCAAATAATTCACAGCAGGGCCCATTCCTGCGCCTACCAAGAGTAACTGTGAGGCCTTACAGTGTTGTGGCAACACCACCACCACCACCACCACCAAAGGCCCAATTTTTCAGACCCTGTTCAACAGGGGCATGCAATTACAATTCTTGATCTAATAATTCACAGCAGGGCCCATTCATGCGCCCACCAAGAGTAACTGTGAGGACTTACAGTGTTGTGGCACCAGCACCACCACCAAAGGCCCAATTTTTCCTACCACTGTTCAACAATGGCATGTAAATACAATTCCTGATATAATAGTTCACAGCAGGGCGTTCCAACGCCCACCAAGAGTAACTGTGAGGGCTCACAGTGTTGTGGCAACACCAACACGTAATGGGCAAATTTCAGCAGAGTATATACGGCAGGCCCCTACTTTCAAACATCCAACTTACAAACAACTCCTACTTGCCAACGGAAGGAGACAAGAGGAAGTGAGAGGAAATCTACCCCTAGTAAGGGAAATTCTCTCCTGTAAGAGTTAATATGGGAAAAAGGTGTCTCCTCTCTACTGATGCTTTATCACCAATCCTTGTTTCAATAAAAAACACACTTTTCAAAAACATTTGTCATTTGGGACGGAAAGTGAGGTGAAATGTTCTGAACAGGGGCACAGACAGCAAAACAAATGTTACAGGGGTGATAACCCTTCCCTATGTTTTCCAAAAAGCTTAAAAATAGATTTTTTGGCTGGAGCTACACTTCAACAATGTACCTGTTCAAAATTACAAACAGATTCTACTTAAGAACAAACATACAGTCCCTGTCTTGTTTGCACCGCCTGTATACTGCTGTTTAGAGTATATAGGGCCTTTTTTATTTTGTGTGCGGGGTTCCCCTTAATATCCATACAAGACCCAAAGGGGCTGGTAATGGCCTGGGGTGGGGGGGGGGGTGATGGGGTAGCCATGCCATTTTTCTCAAAGATTTTCATCCATATTGCCAGGACAAGACATGACATTAAAGTCGCAAGCAGTTTTAAATGGCTTTTTTTTCCTTTTAGAAATGTCATTTTGTGCAGGGACAGTTCTAAAAACGGGAAACAAGTTCCACTTCATAGGAATACTTTAGACACCCCCCAGGTACGATATTTAAAGGAATATTTCACTTTTTTTTTTTCACTTTATGCATCATTAAAATGATTGCTTCCGAAAAAACGGCAGTTTTTAAAACTTATTTTTGCATTGATACATGTCCCCTGGGGCAGAACCCGGGTCCCCAAACCCTTTTTAGGACAATAACATGCATATTAGCCGTTATAATTAGCACTTTAGATTTCGAACGTTCGCGTCCATTGTATTTAATAGGGTTCTAACGTTCGCATGAACTTTTGGTCCGTTCGCAGGTTCTGGTGCGAACCGAACCGGGGGGTGTTCGGCTCATCCCTAATGGTGGGCATACTATTCAACCGGGTTCACACTGGTACTGCCTAAAGTAATGAGATGGTATCCTTATTGGTAAGGACTGAAAGAGATAGATATATTTAGGCAGGATGCATATTTTGAGAAGGTTGGATCTACTAAACCATGAGTGTAAACCTCAGTCCAAGTTTCCAGAAGAGTGCGGGTTTTGGTCAAGAGAGGGGGAAAGATAAGTTCAAAGGTACCAGATAATTTGGATGGAATATATGTTCCCAGGTATTTCAGAGGTATTTCAAAGCCAAATCCATCCATTTGAATCCGAAACTCAACCTCAGGGTCCGAAGAAGGGCAGATGGAACTCTGACTCCCATAGCCTCCGATTTACTGAAATAGATTTTTAAGTTCAACAGTTTGCCATAAGTCTCAAACTCACGGAGGAGATTTGGAAGAGAAATAGCCAGGTTTGTTAAGGAAAAGAGCAAGTCATCCACATAAGCAGATATTTTATGTTGCATTTCCCCAACCCTCACTCCTGTAATGTCTGGGTTTAGGCAAAGCCTACAGAGAAAAGGCTCAGTGGACAAGGCGAAGAGTAGCGGGGACAGCGAGCATCCCTGTCTTGTCCCGTTCGCAATGGAGAAGTGGTCTGAAAGAATGCCGTTAGCTTTGACTTGAGCCGTCGGATTAGAATATATCTTGGCAATCCAATTCAACATATGTTCTCCTATACCGATATGGCGTAAGACTGAAAACGCCAGTTCACGTGGTAGAACGCTTTCTCTGTGTCTGTTCCTACCATTAGAAGAAACAAGTAAGATTACTCGAGGGGAGTAACCAATGGTCGGACTTTAGAGGCAACACACCAATAGAATTAGCAAAAAAAATTATATTTATTACAAAAAAAGAAAAAATACACAATGTTCAAAGATAAAAAAGCATACAAGATATTGACAGTGTGAGTTGAGTCCCTTGTGCGTCTACGCGTTTCGCCGTGAGGCTTCTTCAGGACGGACAACAAGAGAGTACAAAAAAATGGGACAAATCTTTCTATCTCTGAAGAATAAGACCTGTTGTATACACACACATCCGAATATCGGAGACTCTATGCTTAGGTAGAGAAAAAATTCCAGAGGAAGTATGGTCAAGATGATACATAAAAGTATATATATTGGCCCTGCAAGTGGATGGAGTGAAATGAGCTATATGCTACACAGTCCCTATATGGGAAATATCCAGAAAGAGGAAACACCCAATGATGCAGGCATATATATGTATCAATAGATCCAATTTGTGTACAAGGTTTTACTTGACGGGGTAAACATCCAAAATGGGGAGCTTGTGATATCCACAGAGCATCAAAATTAGGCATACGGTATCCAATAAGGCACACCAGGCTGATATTGAAAAAAGATATATTGATACATATATATGCCTGCATCATTGGGTGTTTCCTCTTTCTGGATATTTCCCATATAGGCACTTGCAGGGCCAATATATATACTTTTATGTATCATCTTGACCATACTTCCTATGGAATTTTTTTCTCTACCTAAGCATAGAGTCTCCGATATTCGGATGTGTGTGTATGCAACAGGTCTTATTCTTCAGAGATAGTGAGATTTGTCCCATTTTCTTGTACTCTCTTGTTGTCCGTCCTGAAGAAGCCTCACAGCGAAACACATAGACGCACAAGGGACTGAACTCATACTTGCAATATCTTGTATGGTTTTTTATCTTGTGAACATTGTGTATTTTCTCTTTTTTTGTAATAATTATAATTTTTTTTGCTAATTCTATTGGTGTGTTGCCTCTAAAGTCCGACCATTGGTTACTCCCCTCGAGTAATCTTACTTGTTTCTTCCAATTTATATGGATGTGAGTGTTTCCCTCTCCCCCTTCAGATGTTCCTACCATTACACACATAGTTTTTGTCTCCTGTGCTGTATGTATGCGATTCAATACTTTAAAGCCCTGTACACACGATCGGATTTCCTATGGATTCTAATCCGATGGATTTTTCCATCGGAAATCCGATGAAGATGACTTCCATCAGTCTTGCTTACACACCATCACCGTCCAAAACGCTGTGACGTAAAACACTCCGACAAGCCGAGAAAAATTAAGTTCAATGCTTCTGAGCATGCGTCGACTTGATTCTGAGCATGCGTGGGTTTTTTGTCCGATGGAGTTCCACAAAGACGATCGGAATTTGCTATCGTTTTTTTTCCATCGGATACATTTAAAACATGTTCTATTTTTTCTCACCGATGGAAAAAAGACAGATGGGGCCCCATACACGATCGGTTTGTCCGATGAAAAAAGTCCATCGCATTGTTTTCATCAGTAAAACCGATCGTGTGTACACGGCTTAAGAGTGTTATCATGAGCCTCTCTAGATGGGATAAATCCCATTTGATCAAAGTGGACCAATTGTTGTAGATGCTGTGCAATGCAAGAGGCTATAATCTTAGTGAACAATTTAAGGCCACAGTTCAAAAGAGAGATAGGCCTATAGCTGCCACAACAAGTTGGGTCCTTACCCTTTTTAGGTATGGCAGTGATATGAGCTTTCAAAGTTTCTCTAGTGAAATTTGTCTCAGACATAAATTTGTTGAATAGTCTCATCATATAGGAGTCTAACGTGGGGAGGAAAAGCTTATAATACTGGAGTGGAAAACCATCCGGACCCGATGCCTTGGCTGGTTTTGACAGACTAATTGCCCGTTGAAGTTCCTCCATAGTCATTGGAGCTTCCAGTTGCTCACAGACTTATGGGGGTAACTGAGGGAGTTGGGAAGAGACCATGTATTTGTCTATTTGATCCTGAGAGGGAGATTTGTCTGGTAAATTATACAGGGAGGAGTAAAAGTCTCTAAACACCTGTACAATCTGTTTAGGCAGTACAGCCTTGTGGCTGTTGGGCAATGTAATTTGGGGGACATAGGTCTCTAATCTTTGTTCTTTAATCGACTCAGCTACCATTCTCCCGCATTTATCACCTGATTCATAGCTAAATCTACGACACCTTTGTAAAGCTGCCTACGAAAAGACGTAAGATCTCGCTCAAGCTCTGAAGTTGAAGCATGTTTATGCTGTGACTGAATGTTATGAATTTCTGCAAGGAGAGAGTTAAATTTATCTTTCCGTTGTTTCTTAATCTGCGACCCATGTTTGATTAGAATTCCCTTGATTACCGTTTTATGGGCCTCCCAAAAAAAACCTGGATCGCAGTCAGATTGGCCATTTGTCTGAAAGTATAGACTTAATTCCTTGTTCACCTCCTCTACAACTTCTGCAGGAGACTCATTTTGTTTCCAAAACTTGGTTTTGGAGTAAGCCATTTCAGAGAGCGTGTACATCATCCTTATAGGAGCGTGGTCTGACCACGTTATTGGGCCAATAAAATAAGTCTGTACAGTATGTAATTGGCTACGGGGAAACAGAAAATAATCTATTTGTGTATAGACTTCATGTGGAGAGGAAAATAATGTGTAGTCCCTTTCCCCTGAGCAGCAGACATCATCTAACTGGGCCCTATGTAGGGACTGTGTTATTCTTCTGCGGGTACCAGGAGGAACGGATGATGAGCCTGAAGATGTATCTATAGGAGGGATTAAAGGGACATTGAAAGTGCCCCCCAGTATTAACTGGCCTTGGTAAAACTTCAGGAGTTGATCTAACGTGCGACTGACAGAGATCCTGACAGTCATTAGGAGCATATATAGTGGCTAGGGTCACCCTAACATCTCCAATCGAGCCTTAGATGAACACGAAACGTCCATTTGGATACACCATAGTACCTTGACACATCCAAGGGAGTCTGCTTGATAGCAATATAGAAATCCCTTTAGATTGAGCTATGTTAGTAAAGTGATAGGTCAGGATAAAAACTGTTTTTAAGAACGGAACGTTTGTCATCTCTGAAGTGAGTTTCCAAGAAAAACACTATGGCTGCGTGAAGGCGTTTCAGATCATTTACTTTCAAAAATTTTTTTTTTACATTTAGCAAATAGTCAGTACAAAGGAACCGCCAATAGCAGAACAAATAGAGAGAACATATCTAATACAGAAGATTTTGAAACCCACAATGTTAATACCAAAACCATAAAGGTATCAGCCATCTAAATAGGGGCCAGCACCACATCACCCGAAACATCTGGCAGAGGAGGCTATATCCAATGGAGACTACCCCAAAATCAACAAGCTAAACACGTGGGGTGCTAGTATAAAAACTCTTGGGTAATCAAACATACAATAGAAGGGAAATGAGAAAGAAGATAAAAAATAGTAAAAAAGAAAACACAGAGCAGAGAGGAGGGGTCTGAGCCAGGTTCAAGGAGGATAGAATATTCCCTAAAACCAAAGAGATGTGCTAAGTTAATGTACCAGAGAGATATGCATATATGTGGCCCATGGCTCCCAGGTCTGTTCAAATTGTTTAACAGTATCCTGCAAGATGCTTACAGTATTCTCATTTAGCATAATCCAGGTGGCTTTTTTCTTAGCCTGTGCCAGGGACACTGTAGGTTGTTTCCAGGATTTGGCTAGAGTCATTTTAGCACCTAGCAAGATAAAGATTATCAAACGTTGTAGGTGTTTCGGTAACCCAGGCACAGGGGTATTAAGGAGTGCTATATGTGGAGTCTGGGGTACTGATTGTCCCGTTACTCTACGAATCAACGCAAAAATGCCATTCCAATAACCCCGGATTCTAGGGCATTCCCACCAGATGTAGCACATTTTCCCGGCATCTGGCAGCCTCAGAAACACAATGGTGATACAGAAGGGAACATTTAGGCCAACCGAGTTAGCACCAAGTACAAACGGGTGAGCACCTTCAAATTGGCCTCGATCAAGGTGACATTCATAATAGACGTGCAATTTGTTTAGTTTCTAATTCATTTTTCACAAATTTAGAGAAATTTGTTAATTCCGAAATTTTTCAATTTCCAAATTTTCGGATTTCCGAATTTTTCAATTTCCACATTTTCGGATCTTCGGATTTCCGAAATTTCGAATTTCCGAATTTTTCAATTTCCGAATTTTTCAATTTCCGTATTTTTGGATTTTCGAATTTCCGATGTTGTGGAATTCCTAGGCTGTTTGCAGAGCACACAGCCTATAATTCCTGTGCTCTATAAGCACACACTTTAGATTCATCTTTTTGGAATAATGCTATCTTTAAGTTTGCTAAAATCCACTCACCGTTCATTCCCATTCATCCAAGAAAGGCAGCACCACAAAAGCTTATCTTCTCATCTCCAGCATACCAGCATGACTGACTAGCCGACGCCTAATCATAGGCTTTTATTAAACTCAAAAGATCTCACACAGGAGGTGATTGGCTGCAGCAACCAATCCCCTCCCCCATGGGCGGGAACCTTACAGGATGTTCCTTCCTCACAGGAAAATGACCATACAAGGAAAATGACAATACCTGGACATTCCTTCCAACAGGAGATGTCATACATGAATACAATAACGTAGGATGGCTAAAGTTACCGTTGATAGGAATCCTTATTCTGCGCTATTCCATAGAATAACACATATTAAGATTATACTATTATTGAATGGGGGAGGGAGCCTATCTGCAGACGCACGCTACGAATTCCAACCAATGTTGATCAGACACAGCAGAGACAAGAGCGCGTATCCGCCTATAACCAATGATGTCATTGCAGAGCGAGCATATCCCCTCCTTAACGATCGTCCATGCTAATGCACAGAGGGCCCCCGTTGGTGGACATATCCGCACCCTGCAAATATCACACTCCAACCTCAAGACGTTTTCGCCTATCAGACGGGATTCAACCAGCTTCAGACTACCCCAATCAGCTCTTTTAGAGCGGGTTGCGAAAGTACGAACACTGGGTGACACTATGACAATACATATTAAATACATCTCCATAAAAATCTCCACAACACCGAAATTTGGATTTTCAAATTTTTCGAATTTCCGAAATTTGTATTTTCGAATTTCCGAATTTCCAAATTTCCGAAATTCACGAATTTCCGAAATTCGAGATTCGAAAATTCGAAATGGCAAAATTCGAAAATCTAAAATTCAGAAATGGTAAATTTGGAATTTCCGAATTTCGAATTTTTAGAATTTCCGAAAACCGGAAATTCGTTTTTTTCGTTATTTTGCATTTTACGGAAATTCGAAAAATTTGTTGTTTTCGTTTTATTCGTTTTTTGGGAAATTCAGAAATTCGAAAATTCGGAATTTGAAAATTCGTAAATCGGAAATTTCCCAATTCCGACTTTCCAGAATTTACAAAAAAAGCAAAAAACAAAACAACGATAAAAACCAATTTTTCGAATTTACCAAATTTCCGAATTCTCGAAAAAAGCAAAAAAACGAAAAAACATTTTTTTCGAACTTCCCGAATTTCTAAAAAAGCAAAAAAACGAAAAAAAAAAAACGAAAAAAACTAATTTTTCGGCAGTGCACATGTCTAATTCATAATACCTTTATAAAACCTCAGGAAACAACTGTGCCATAGCTCTGGGTCCCTTTCCTTTCCCAAGTCGGTGTCCCAGTCCTCCACATAGGGGAGTCTAGGGGGAGAACCCAGTAGTAGCACATACACCAGGGAAATACCCCCACGCTGATCTGCATCCTGTGTGCACCACTTTTCATACGGGCACACCTGATAGATTCCAAGGTGGACACCCCCCGTGTAGGAACCTTTGCTAAAGTCGGATCGACTTGTGTCATACAGTTAAGATGGCTCTCACAGGGAACCATTGATTTGTACATGTAATGCGACATGTGCTCCCAAAGTGTCAGAAAGTAGCAGCACTAATATCTCTGGAAGTAAATGAAAATGTAACTCTGATTAGGAAAGTAATAAGCTTATTTAAAAACTGGCCAGCTTTTAACTTTTTTTTTTTTTAAATACTGTAAGTGCTGGGATTAGTGGTGAAGGGGTAAATGGCTTTTATATAGGTGTGTATATATATTAGGGCTGTGGAATTTAACTATTAATTCCTTGATTAATCGATACATTTTTTTGATCGATCAAAATTCTTTTGATCGGTACTCGCCTCTCCGCCGGCTTCCGGGTCTTCAGGGAGTTCCGTCGGAGATCCGGTGACGTCACGGACACCGGCGGGGCATGCCGTGTCCATCTGAAGGGCTCCTTTGCTGTGCCTTCATATCTGCATGCCGATGGGATCTTACTATCTGCCACACGCAAAGGGCTGTTACACTTCCCTCTATCAACCTGGGATTCTACAGCCATCCACTGGGAGTTGTGATAGTTCCCTTCAAGGGACATCTACATGCCGACGGACTGATGTTAACCCCTCCTCATCTGGATTCAGCAGTGGTATCGTTGTACACATTTTTATACCAGTATCATACTTAGCTACATGTTTTTATGACTGCTTTTGCTACCGTTTGGTATTACTCGCACCATTTTTACAGTTTATGTAGCTACATAGATTTTATCTCCAGTGCAATATTTATTTTGTTACCTACTTGAAGACTATAAAAGTTTTAATGCTATTCCCATTGAGCGCTGCCTTTGTGTGTTTTTTGTATCCTGCTATCCATTTTTCCAGTGGTTGGTAGCTGCACTGGGAATCGAGGAGATCAGCTAAAAGTAGTTGGATATCTATGTGTGTTATAATTAATCAAAATTAGTCGATTAATCGATTAAAAAAAAAAAAAAGATTAATCGAACACAAACATTTTAATCAGTAACAGCCCTAATATATATACTTTACTAGGTACACCTTGCCCCCTTTTGCCTTCAGAACTGCCTTAATTCTTTGTGGCATAGATTCAACAAGGTGTTGGAAACATTCCTCTGAGATTTTGGTCCATACTGACATCATAGCATCACGGAGTTGCTGCATGTTTGTCAACTGCACATCCATGATGCAAATCTCCCATTCCACCACATCCCAAAGGTGCCATTGGAGTACAGCAAACTCATTGTTATGTTCAAGAAACCAGTGGTGAGATGATTTGAACTTTGTGACATGGTGCTGGAAGTAGAGATCAGAAGATGAGTATACTGTATTCATAAAGGGATGGACATGGTCAGCAACACAAATCAGGTAGGCCATGGTGTTTAAATGATGCTTAAAGGGGCCCAAAGTGTGCCAAGAAAATATCCCCCACACCATTATACCACCACTACCAGCCTGAACCGCTGATACAAGGCAGGATGGATCCATGCTTTCATGTTGTTTTTTACACCAAATTCTGACCCTGCCATCGGAATATTGCAGCTGATAACAAAACTCGTCAGACCAGGCAACGTTTTTTCAATCTTCTATTGTCCAATTTTGGTGAGCTTGTGTGAATTATAGCCTCAGTTTCCTGTTCTTAGCTGACAGGAGTGGCACCCGGTGTGGTCTTCTGCTGCTGTAGCCCATTTGCTTCAAGGTTCGATGTGTTGTTCATTCAGAGATGGTATTCTGTACACCTTGGTTGTAACGAGTGGTTATTTGAGTTACTGTTGCCTTTCTATCATCTTAAACCAATCTGCCTATTCACCCCTGACCTCTGACATCAACAAGGCATTTTCATCCACAACTGCCATTTACTGGATATTTTCTATTTTTCACACCATTCTCTATAAACCCTAGAGATGGTTGTGCGTAAAAATCCCAGTAGTTCAGCAGTTTTGGCTGGTCATTCTTCCCTTCTGGGTTACAGGAGTGCACTCACTTTTGCTTTCCTGTGACCCAGAATCAACCAACAGCAGGCCCACTCCAGACTCTAGAAGGATCCCGACTGTATTGTCAGCCCCCCCCCCCCAGCTGCCTGATTGACAGATGGCTCTGGCTCTCTGCCACAAGAATAAGAAAGCCAGAGCCAGCTGCAACAAAAAAAAAAAACACATTTAGATGAAAGTTTGGTTATAAAAGTGATACAAAATGATAATTCCATTTTAAAATGATTAAAACCCCAATGCTTACTACTGTACTTGCATTACAATTCATTGTGGATATTTATACAAAACATTTATAAAATGTTACATAGTTGCATATTGTACACTAATAGACACATTCAACCTCTTACAGGCTCCAGCAGTAGTCTGTTTGCCCCACAGTGAAGATAAAGCAAGCATTACCAAGTCTTATGCCTAGTACACACGATCGGTTTTCCCGGTGGTAAAAAGTCCACGGGGAAAACCAAGAACCTGCTCAGTAGCTTTTTCCCCCCTACACACGGCTGGGTTTCCCGGCAGGAAAACTGCCTTGAGAGCTTTGGTCAGGAAACCCGGCCGTGTGTATGGTCCACCGCAGTGTTTCCCCATAGGAATACTGCCGGCTTAAAAACCGCCGGGAATCCAGGCAGTAAAAAAGAGAAAATGTTCTCATTTTTCCCACCGGGATTCCTGGCGGTTTTCCTGTCGGGAAAACTGCGATGGAGCATACACACGGCCGGGATTCACGGCCAAAAGATCTCATGGCAGTTTTCCTAACGGAAAAAACGTTCATGTGTACGAGGCATCGGGTGTGATGGCTGTATTTGTTTTATTTTTTTAGGCTTTTTTCTTCTATTCTTTCATCCAGCCAGTAGGTCTGATGTTTTTCAAAAGAACAAGCTGTCTTCAAAATGTATCAGTTTATAGGGATGAGACAAATCATTTTCCACTGGCAGGGGTTCTTACAATGATCAGCTTTTATTCATTCATATAAAACCTTTATCCCAAAAGAAAAAAAATCTGCTGTAACTGATTATAAAGTATGAGCTGTAGTTTGGCTTCAATCTGTTAGTGTATATAAATCTGCTAGTACACTTACCCCTCCCCTCCCCCCCAGACTGACAATGCTGATGTCCAAAGGTGCCCCCTGTGCTCATTTATCCAAAGTGGAGGCACTCTAATGTAGGAGGTGTGTTACTGGCCAGATGAGCAAGTGAAAACAGGGAAAAGCTTAACCACTTGCTGACCGGCCAGTGGCGGCTGGTGTTTTTTTTTTTTGGGGGGGTCTCGTGGTCGGGGTCTCACGGTTGGTCATCCACTTACCCCAACTAGGTTACGGGTGAGCAGCGCTCCTACGGGCAATGGACAGTGGGCAGGTGTCTCCTCCTTCTCTGCATCACGGCGGCTTTCGCCAAGTGTCTCCTCCCTCCTCCTCCTAGGCATCCAATAGGATCGCTTGTCCTTTCAGCCAATTGGATGATGGGTCTCAGGGCATGCTTCTGCACCCCAAGCCCACCATTTGGAATCCTATTAGAGCCCCTCCATTGGAATCCATGCACCGTAACCTGGCTACAGAGCAGTCGGCTAGTTCTGGGAGGACGTCCTCCTGAACGCGCACCCGGAAGCGCCTGTAATTGGGGTAAAGGGCCGATGACATGCATCAGTGCCGCCTATCAGTGCCCATCAGTGCCACATTTCAGTGCAGCCTCAAAGGTGCCTATCACTGCACCTTATTAGTGCCCATCAGTGCAGCATATCAGTGCCCATCAGTGCAGCCTCATCAGTGCCCATCAGTGATACCTCATCAGTGCCTATCAGCATGGGCATCCACTCCATAGGGCAAGGGGGGTCAATTCCCCCCCCCCCTGGAAGTCAGAGTGAACACACACTTGCCCCCTGTGTTGCAATGGCCGCCGCGGCAGCCGTGGACTTTTTTTTCTAAGTCTGCAGACTGCTGCTGGCCTGGGGGCTGGGGCTGCTCTCAGTCTTTTCCGACTATCTGTCCCTCCCTCCTCATCCCCGCCCCGAGCATCGGATTGGCTCTGCCGCTCTGGCCTCTGCTTAACACCACCGTGACCCTGACCCGGCTGTTCCGTGATTGGCTGCTGCCTCAGCCTGTGTAAATGTGCCTATGCCGATCCGGCGGGCGCGGCGCTGGCTCCTCCCACAGGTGCGTGGCGTGCAGTGGCTGAGACGAGAGACTGAATATGCTGCCAGTGCCTGCCCTATCACTGAAGAACTACAGGTAACAGCAGTGCCTGTGCCACGACACCACTGTGTACATCTTTTTGTATTGCAATACATCTGTGTTGTGGCTACAGTATACAGTATAGGCCAGTGATGGTGAACCTTGGCCAGATGTTTTGGAACTACATTTCCCATTATGCTCAAATACACTGCAGAGTGTATGAGCATCATGGGAAATGTAGTTCCAAAACATCTGGGGTGCCAAGGTTCGCCATCACTGGTATAGGCTATATTTATATGGGCATGGAGTGAAGCGAAATTATCCTCAAGAATGATGCCCCCCCTGAAAAAAGTTCAGCGGATGCCCATGCCCATCAGTGCACCTTATTAGTGCCCATCAGTGCACCCTATCAGTGACCATCAGTGCAGCCTCATCAATGCACATCAGTGAAGGAGAAAAAGTGCTTATTTACAAAATTTTATGACAGAAACAAAGAAAATCTTTTTTTTTCCTCAAGATTTTTAGTCTTTTTTTGTTTGTTTATTTAGCAAAAAATAAAAACCCCTGTGGTGATTAAATACCACCGTAATAAAGCTCTATCTGTCTCAAAAATATTATAAAAATGTTGTTTGGGTACAGCGTTGCATGACCGCACAATTGTCATTCAAAGTGCGACAGCACTGAATGCTGAAAATTGGCCTGGGCACGAAGGGGGTGAAAGTACCCGTAGGCAAGTGGTTAAGAAAGGGTGCAGTCCATAGGGTTACCCATACCTAAAAAAACATTTTTGTAATTTCTACCTTAGATATGCCTAACTCCTACAATGTTATCTGACTTTATGTGTACTATAGCTGGCTGTCTACAGGGTAAGAGCCACATTTGACATTTTTAGTACCTTAGCATTTTCCCTGAATTGGTCTTTGTTTCTCCTTTTAGCATCATACTTATCTGATCACCATAGGAACAAGATAAGGTAAAATGAAATACTACATCATTTAAATGTTCTCTCCTCTCCTTCATATTACACTATACAGTTTTATTTATCATTTATATATACGGTACTTTTGGAAATTCAAGCTACCTCAGTATAAGATAAAAAAACACTCCTTACTGCAATTTTGATATTTTCATATACATAGCATGTTCGTTATATTATTATCTTTCACATCCCAATGCAAAGCATGTCAATCAAGCTGTCATACATACATTCAGACATTATTTAACAGCTGTAAGTAGCTTCTAACAAATTCTATCTATCTATTTTATTTTTTCCAATAGTTTCTCTTTCATTAATCCTTTTTTTAGCATGTATTTAACAGTATAGTTTATTTGTTTTATTCATGCCTGTAGGTTGTTGTCAGATCATCCTCGACTTAAGACAATGTACATGGGTGACAGTATGACATCAACCAGCACCGCCAAAACCAGTTCCAGGTATTGCCTGCTAGATCAACATTCCTCCTTTTATCTATTAAGATCATAATCCTCAATCAACCATTTATTTTTTATAGCATTGTCATCACTAAGAATCTCATTGTTTAAAATAGCTGAGCCTTAGGTATTTAAGGTCTTTTCCATAACTTCTGTCCCAGGTGGCACTGGCCAATGAGAGAGGAAATCTCCCTAGTGGGCATACTGCAGTATAACCCCTCTGCACTTTACAGATAGGTGTTTTTATTGGTGTACTAGTTTCTGTTGGGGAAATTAAACTTAAAGCGGAGTTCCACCGACATGTTTAAAAAAAAAAAAAAAAAAAAAGCCAAACTTTGGATCCTAACATACATTAATGCCACTCACGTTTTAAAGAAAATTCTCCGCTCTAATACTACAATATTTGATCAAAAAATACCTTATATTCTGCTGTGTATGAAGTTCCCATATTGCTTGTGGGCATGTGAAGCCCATAAGCATTTATTTCCGGGATACGGTGCAGCTGAATGTCCAGCATGCACCGCCCGTTCTCGCGCATGCGCAGTGTGAGACGCTCGCAGTGCAGGAAATTGATCACGTTGCCATCACAATGGGCGGCATCATCGGAAGTGCCCTCCCCGTTGTGATGGTAACCATCAAAATGTGACTGGCGTCATCGCGTCACTTCCGGTTTCCGAATATGGCGATAACGAGCGGCGGCCATCCACACTGAGTCCTGGGAATTATGACACATAGCTCCCAGGAGACAGTGCGTCGCCGGATATGACGGACATATCCGCAGGTGGCAGAGACCGGAAACTTGATTGTAAACTGTACTATCCAGGTAAGCTGTCAGAAAAAAAAAAAAAAAACATTTCCATTGCACAATCTATATGCTGCAAGAATGCTTTTGATGATAAGTTCTAAAAGTGGGTGGAACTCCGCTTTAAGACTGGGTTCCATGCATCCAATTCACAATAGCAGGAGATTTGACTGGCTCTGTGGGCTGGCTCTCCGCTGCGACTCCAGTGTGAATTTACACAGGAGCCCTGTGCGTCTTTTGGTCAGTTTTCAGTTGAAAATTTTGAGCTGAAATCGGACTTGAAACAGTGAAAAGGGACGCACCGTACCCCTGCTGTGAGCCGCATACAAAAATAGTGTGTACCCAGCCTAAAGTGGAATTCCAGCTATACACTAACTAAGCCTAAATCTACGTCCACTCCCATTCTGATGCCTCGTTTTTCAGACGGGAAAACTGCTATGAGAGCTTTTCGTGGGGAATCCTGGACGTGTGTATGCTCCACGCAGTTTTTCCGACGGGAAAACTGCCGGAGAAGAAAAAGAGAGCAGGATCTCTTTTTCCCCATCAGGAAAAAAATCCTGGCGGGAAAACCGTTTGTCTGTATGGTTTTCCGACGGAAAAAAAACGTGCATGCTCAGAATCAAGTATGAGACGGGAGCGCTCTTTCTGGTAAAACTAGCGTTTGTAATGGAGATAGCACATTCATCACGCTGTAACGGACTGAAAAGCACGAGGCTGAAAAAAGCGAATCGTCTCTCACCAAACTTTTACAAACACGAGGATCAGCAAAAGCAGCCCAAAGGGTGACACCATTGGAATGGAACTTCCCCTTTTATAGTGCCGTCGTACGTGTTGTATGTTACGCTTTGGACGGGCGGACTTTTGTCTGAGCGTGTGTATGCAAAGCAGGCTGAGAGGCTGAGAGGAATACTAGCTATGAGTAAGCACTCTTTAGTGTGAAACGCGTTAGTGGTCCCTGTTATTTTGTTCCGTTGCTGTGACATGTAGTGCCTGTTTTATTATATTTTTTATCCAATAAAAGCCACGTTGAATTGGAGTGCGGCTGTCCAGATATCTACTTTTCTTCCATTGCCTTGTGCATTGCCGGCACCCTCTGTTCCTGGAGAGGTTTTGTTTCATAGGGGTGAGTCTTTTTTGGAGCGGTAATTTTTGTACTCTGAGAGGAATTCTGTCGGGAAAACCGGTCGTGTGTACTAGGTATGGGACTATTTTATCGACCCTTTAAAAGAAAAGATGCCTATACTTACTTACCTATTTTAAGCTAGCGGCAGCTTCAGTGTAGAGGAGGGACAACCAGCAATTGATGCCCCTTAGTGAGCCTATGAGAAAGGGTGGGGAGGAAATGTGTCAGTTTTTATTGCTGTCTGTGTCCCTGTTAGGGAGAATCACCCTCTCTATTTGTCCAGTTTACCATTATCATGGAGCATGAACGTAAAAGAAGACCCCAAATTTTGGGTTGTCACCAGAGCAGTATTAGAGGGGAAATCAGTGGGGACATTAGTTCAGGTGACCCTGGTGAAAACCATAAATTCACTCACTTTGGAGCATTTTCCTCTGACTTCCTTGTTTTGGCTATGGGACATAAAGTAAACGGAAATCTTCTGAATAGGATGCAGATGGCAAAAAAAAATATTAGATTGTGGTTGGTCATGAAAAAGTTGGCTCATCCACCAAAAATTCTTCTATTTAGCCGACTGCCTCATCAGTATTCATTCTTGTATTTTATAATTATGTGAGGCACCCAAATGCTGATCTATAATTCGGGAGACAAGATACAACAGACCTCTGCCAGGGGTGTCTGTAGGGCTGGTTACACACCCAAAAAAATGTATATCCCTAGATACTTTTCCGAGCTGGCCAGTGTGCTTTATATTGAGCTAGGTATTAGTGCTAGCTAGAGCTAGACATACACAATTTGAACAAAACTATTGGGACACCTGCCTTTACACGCAGATGGACACGCTCCTAAACCTTGTGAACAGCCTTCCCAAAAGAGTTGAAGCTGTTATAGCTGCAAAGGGTGGACCAACTCAATATTGAACCCTATGGACTAAGACTGGGATGCCATTAAAGTTTATGTGCGTGTAAAGGCAGGCGTCCCAATACTTTTGGTAATATAGTGTACGTCAGTCAATTCTCATGAAAAGAGAATTTTGTAAGAAGTATTTTTTTTTTTTATCTGTACAGTACAGTTTGCTGTCTTCCAGATTACTAAATAGACGTCAACATTTTTTCGGCGGTTAACTTCACTGTTATTATACATTATTATGTTGGTTACATGATGGTTTACACTTGTTAAGTTGTAACATAAATATAAGGTACTCTATACACATAGCCAGAGATATTAAAATATTATGTAGCGGGGTCCTCAAATAGATGGGATACACCTGGGCAATAGTGTGACCCAGGTGTATAATTGTGTTAGGATTCAGACCCCTTTTTATCTCGTGGAGGATTGGAGGATGTAATATTCTCCTTTGCCTGTGGGTGGCGAGGTACCCACAGGCTTCAGGTAGAATCATCTTCGCAGTGCTCCCTGTTTTGTCCCTTCCCGGAGATGGTATGGCTGGGGCGGGGAACCCGCCGGGCCGTTGAAGGGAGGAGATAAAAGGGGGAGACGCCCTTACCACGCGGGGGGTGGTCGTCGTCGTCTGGCGGAGAAGGAGGTCCTCGGAGGAGGAGGGCTGCGGTCCGCACCCAGGGCCCTTAGGCCTGGGTGCGGGAGATCCAGGAGTCTGGTCCAGGTGCCCATGGCCTGGTCCGGAGTCATGTTGGCGTCCATCCCAGGCACCTTTAGCCTGGGGTGAGGTACTATCGAGGAGACCTGGGGCCCAGTACCTTCGACTGGGTCCCGCTAGGGTGGACTGTCCGAGGGTCCCTGAGCGGAGGGACTCGTACCTGAGGTGAGGAGGCCGGGGAGGTTACCCACTGAAGACCCGGAGCAGCACCAACCCGGTGACGGTGGGCCTCTGGGAACTCTCTTGGGAGGACACATCCCCTGATAGGGGCCACAGCGTATCGAAGAGGGCTCCATTGCTGTTCATAGGGGTTGCTAGAAGAGACCCTATCTTTAGAACTTAAACTTTAGGAAGTGCCTCGATCTGCTCATCCCACCGTTGGAAAGGTTATAGGTCCCAACCAGTCTGCCGCAATAAGAACTGTTTATCGTGCTTTGCTATTGGAGTGCCAAATAAACAAGTGTTGGACCTTTCTTCGGTGTGTGAACTCCAGTTACTGGAAGCAAAGGGGAGGCGGGTGAGCTTGTGGTTACAGACTCAGTGCATTCACAGAACACACCGGCCCGAGGAAACATCAGGAAGTGGCCTTCACCTCCCTACTACAATGGGGAGGACATGGGCCGTGGCGCATCTCACTCTCACAACCCCTAGACATGAGTTGGTGTGTAAAACCGATACAGAAGAAGAGAGGGTGAGGCCGCTACAATTATATTTCTATGTAACTGCGAAAAAGGTTTTTAGAGTAATTATCAGCCAAGCCGGGTCAAAAGCTGTAGACAGAATGATTAAAAATGATCTCTTTATCATGTTGTGCTTTTTACTCTTTCTTTCAGCATTTCAGAAATCCTGACAATATATCAAGCAGATGCAGAGAGCATCCTATATAACCTGGGGTTTGCCTGTGAGAAAATGTGTTCCATGTATGAGATCCCAGACAGATTTTTTCATTGCCCTTCTCAAGCCACAGGCATTGATTTCAGAATGTTTTTCGAATCTCTGTTATGCAGAATGAAGAAAGGAGACCCCCCCTACATACCTGCAGGTTTGCACATCACCGGGATTGGCAGCAGATAGACTAAACACCTAGTAGCAAGTAGCCTTAAAGTGGTTGTAAACCTTTGATTTTTTATTTTCTTTAATAACAAACATGCCTATACTTACCTGCTCTGTGCAATGCTTTTGCACAGAGCAGCACAATACTTGGGTCCCCCGCGACGCTCCAGGCCCCTCCTCTTCATCAGGTGCCCCCACAGAAAGCCGCTTTCCATTGGGCCCCCATGCAGGCTGGCTCCGGAGTCCCGCTGTTGCGTCCACTGGCCCACTCCCATGTCACAGCTTTTGATTTACATCAGCAGGAGCCATTGGCTATCAATCTGTCCAATGAGGAAGGAGATAGTGGTGGGAGCCACTGCACTTGTGCACATCGCTGGATCGGTTTGGACTCAGGTAAGAAAAAGGGGGCAGTGGACGCTGGTTCTCCAGCTGGGGGGGCGGCAATCAAACCACACCTCCCCCCCGGGGGTGGCAAACAAACTCTTGGCGGTGATGCAAAGCAGAGAGATCGCCCCGATGACAGCGGCCATCTCCTGGATCTCCACGTACCTCCAAAGACCTGCTTCCTGATTGGCCAGGATGAGAAGAAGGAAGACAATAGCGAATATTAATTTGCTTTTGTCACACAACTGGGTGGGCTCAGGGCGCAGTGCTCTGAGCCCCAAGCCCACCCTTTTTTGAAGACAATTAGAGCCTCAGGCTCTAATCATGTGCTTAAAAAAAAACCCCCAGTGGAATCCATGCGTCCGGCGACCTGCATGTAGACTAGGGGCTGGGCACATGGATTAGGGGGGCGGCGCCCCTGCAACCCGTATGGAGCGGCCGCCACTGTTTGGGGGGAGCTGCAGCACAGAAGGTTTTTCACCTTAATGCATAGAATGCATTAAAGTGGAAAGCCTTAAAGCCTCGTACACACAACCGGTTTTCTCTGCAAGAAAACTGCTAGGAGAGGTTTTTGCCGAGAAAACCGGTCGTGTGTATGCTTCCTCATCGGGAAAACTGCCGGGAATCTCGACGAGAAAAATAAAGAACCTGCTCTCTATTTTCTCGTCGGGATTCTCGTCGGCCTGTTTCCTGATGAGAAAACCGTGCGTGTGTATGCTTACCTGTCTCCAGGTAAAGGAGGAAGTTCCACTTTTGAAAATGCATGAAAAAACAACTCCAAAATAGGCCACTATGCATCAAACGAAAAAACTAATGGAAAAGTAATTCAGAAATTACAATTAAAGTGGTTGTAAAGCCTTAAGCCTCGTACACACGGGTGAGAATCCCGTAAAAAAAAAACGCCGGTTTTCTCGACGGGATTCCTGGCAAGCTTGTCTTGCCAAGCCCTGTGTACAAACGCACATTCAAAAGAACCGCCGTTCTTTTGAATGGCAAGAACACAGTGACGTCATCGACTACGACGAGCATGCGCTCGTCACATTCAATGCCGTCGCTGCTATCTTGCTACACCTTACACTACACCTTACACTACCCTTGTATGCTACCGTGCATGCGTGGAAGTCTTTTCATAGTTACAGTTACATAGTTAGTCAGGTTGAAAAAAGACACAAGTCCATCCAGTTCAACCATTAAAAATATATATATATATATATCGTACAATCCCATATACCCAATTCTATACCCACATTTGATCCAGAGGAAGGCAAAAAACCCCAGCAGAGCATGATCCAATTTGCCACAGCAGGGGAAAAAATTCCTTCCTGATCCCCCGAGAGGCAATCGGATATTCCCCGGTTCAACTTTACCTATAAATGTCAGTACCCAGTTATATTATGTACATTTAAGAAATAATCCAGGCCCTTCTTAAAGCAATCTACTAAGCTGGCCAGAACCACCTCTGCAGGGAGTCTATTCCACATTTTCACAGCTCTTACTGTGAAGAAACCTTTCCGTATTTGGAGGTGAAATCTCTTTTCCTCTAGACGCAAAGAGTGCCCCCTTGTCCTTTGTGTTGACCGTAAAGTGAATAATTCAACACCAAGTTCACTATATGGACCCCTTATATATTTGTACATGTTGATCATATCCCCCCTTAACCTCCTCTTCTCAAGAGTGAATAAATTCAGTTCCTCTAATCTTTCCTCATAGCTGAGCTCCTCCATGCCTCTTATCAGTTTGGTTGCCCTTCTCTGCACTTTCTCCTGTTCCCCAATATCCTTTTTGAGAACTGGTGCCCAAAACTGAACTGCATATTCCAGATGAGGTCTTACTAATGATATGTACGGGGCAAAATGATATCTCCCTCTCTCTGGAGTCCATACCTCTTAATACAAGAAAGGACTTTGCTCGCTTTGGAAACCGCAGCTTGGCATTGCATGCCATTATTGAGCTTATGATCTACCAAAACCCCCAGATCCTTCTCCACTACGGATCCCCCCAGTTTTACTCCCCCTAGTATGTATGATGCATTCATATTCTTAGCCCCCAAGTGCATAACTTTACATTTATCAACATTAAACCTCATCTGCCACATAGTCGCCCAATTAGGCAGAGCATCGAGGTCGGCTTGTAAATTGGCGACATCCTGTAAGGACGTTATTCCATTGCATAGCTTGGTGTCATCTGCAAAGACAGAAATGTTACTTTTGATCTCAGACCCAATATCATTTATAAAGATATTAAAAAGTAAGGGTCCCAGCACCGAACCTTGGGGTATACCACTGATAACCTTGGACCATTCAGAGTAAGAATCATTAACCACTACTCTCTGAATTCTGTCTTTTAGCCAGTTTTCTATCCATTTACAAACTGATATTTCCAATCCTGTAGACTTTACCTTGCACATGAGCCGTGTGTGGGGAACTGTATCGAACGCTTTTGCAAAATCCAAGTATACCACGTCCACCGCCACCCGTCTGTCCAAGGTCTTACTTACCTCTTCATAAAAAGAAATCCGTTTTGTCTGACAACTTCTGTCTTTCATGAATCCATGCTGTCTGTTGCTTAAATAGTTTTTTTCCAGCAAGAACTCATCTATGTGGTCTTTTATTAATCTCTCCAGTATCTTCCCAACTATGGAAGTTAAACTAACAGGTCTATAGTTACTTGGTAAAGACTTAATTCCCTTTTTAAATATAGGCACCACATTGGCCCTGCGCCAATCCAGTGGTACTATTCCTGTCATTAATGAGTCCCTAAAAATTAAATACAATGGCTTTGAAATTACAGAGCTCAATTCTTTTAGGATCCGTGGGTGTATGTCATCTGGTCCAGGTGTTTTATCCACCTTTATTCTATCTAAATATTTCTGGACCATATCACTTTTGAGCCATTGTGGATTTGGGGCTGTGTCACTACCACCCCCATTTTGGACATGAGCTCCCCCATGCTCCTTTTGTATACACAGAACTGAAGAAAGTATTTAATAAATTAGCCTTCTCTTTGTCCCCAGTCACCCACTCTAGATTATTTTGTAAAGGGCCTACATGCTCAGACTTGACCTTTTTACTATTAATATATTTGAAGAATTTTTGGGGGTTTGTCCTACTATCTTTTGCAATCTGTCGTTCATTTTGAATTTTTGCATCCTTGATTTCCTTTTTACATATCCTGTTATATTCTTTGTAACATTTAAATGACACTAGTGTTCCCTCATTTTTATATTTTTTAAAAGCTCTTTTCTTATAGTTTATAGCTTTTTTAACTTTGGCCGTGAGCCACTTAGGTTTTATTTTTAGCCTTTTAAACTTATTGCCCATGGGAATATACTTTGCAGTGAGTTCACAAACAGTCTTTTTGAAGAATTCCCATTTCTGTTCTGTGCCCATTGATGCCAATATTCCCTCCCAGTCTAAGTCCTGGAGAGCAGCGCTCATCCTTGGAAAATTTGCTCTCTTGAAATTAAGTGTTTTTATCTTTCCCGTATGTGATTTCTGCTTACAACTAACATCAAATGAAATCATGCTATGGTCACTGCTACCCAGGTGTTCCTTTATCTGAACATTAGTAATACGCTCTGCATGGTTTGAGATTACCAGGTCCAACAGAGCATCATTCCTAATTGGGGCCTCAATAAACTGGACCATAAAATTGTCCTGCAATAGGTTTATAAATTTTTGCCCTTTAACTGTCCCAGCAGTTTCATTACTCCAGTCAATTTCTGGGTAGTTAAAATCCCCCATTATTATCACCGTCCCAGCCCTTGCAGCCCTTTCCATCTGTGCAAAAAGCTGAGTCTCCACCTCCTCATTAACATTGGGTGGTCTATAACAAACTCCAATGATTAGCTTTGAACTACGCACATCTGTATGCAGTTCCACCCATAATGCTTCAGACTCATCCCACTCTCCATCCACCAGGTCCTCTTTCACACTCGCTTTGAGATCACTTCTCACATAGAGACAGACCCCTCCACCTTTCCTTTTTACCCTGTCTTTCCGAAAGAGTGCATAGCCAGGAATATTAATAGCCCAGTCATGTGAGGAATGAAGCCAAGTTTCAGCAATACCGATTACATCATAGCTCTCCTCATGCACCAGAGCTTCCAACTCACCTATTTTGCTTGGCAGACTTCTGGCATTGGTGAACAGACACTTTAATGCATTAATATATTTTGACCGGTCACATACTATCCTCTTGGGTGTTCCCAGATTGCAACTAGGACTTGCTACTATACTTACCTTGGATTTATGTGCTTTGGTTACCCTACCACTAAGGCACCTAATACTACCCTCTAGAATATGTTCCCCACTGACTCTCACTATCTCTGGACCCTCCCCCCCGTCACCTAGTTTAAAAACCCCTCTAACTTTTTGGCCATCCTTATTCCCAGCTGATCTGCACCCTCCCCATTTAGGTGCAGTCTGCCCCTTCTATAGTACTGGTTGTCGACTGAGAAGTCGGTCCAGTCCTCCAGGAACCCAAACCTCTCCTTACTACACCAGCTCTTCAGCCACTTGTTCACTTCCCTAATCTCCCTCTGCCTTTCTGGTGTGGCTCGATGTACCGGTAGTATTCCTGAGAATACTATCTTGGAGGTCCTTTTCCTCAATTTAGCTCCCAAGTCCCTAAAATCGTTCTTTAGGACACTCCATCTGCCTCTGACTTTGTCATTGGTGCCAACGTGCAGCATGACAGCTGGGTCTTCCCCAGCCCCTCCCAGTAATCTGTCCACCAGATCCGTGATGTGCCGAAACCGAGCGCCCGGTAGACAACATACAGTTCGGCGCTTCAGGTCTTTGTTACAGATTGCCCTCTCTGTCCTTCTAAGAATTGAGTCCCCTATCACCAGAATCTGTCTTTCCTTTCCCTTCGCTTCCCCCCCACTCTCACTGGAGGAGTTCTTCCCCCGGCAGCTAGGAGAGTCCCTCAGCTCCAGCAGTGCTGGTCCCTGGCTGGTTTCACCAATGTCACTCAATGGAGCATACTTATTGGGATGCTCCAGCCCTGGATCGGCCTCCCTGGCACTTTGCCCTCTACCCTTCCTGACTGTCACCCATCTGCTATTTTCTAGTGCCTGCACCTCTTTGTCTCCACCCACATCTGTGCTGGCCCCTGCCATCACCTGCCGGGTACGTATCCAGCTCTCCTTTAGTGTGGAGGGTCTTCCCAGTGCTGACAGTTGCTTCTCTAGATTCAGAACCTGGGCTTCCAGGGAAACAATGTGCTTACATTTTGCACAGCAGTAATCGCCCTCGATCAGATGATCAAGGAACGCATACATGCTGCAAGATGTACACCGGGTCGCCTCGCCACACCCGCCGGGCATCGTACCTATTAATTTAATGAGGATTCGAGATTATACCCTGTCCAAATTACCTAACACTAGCTTCCTGACCCAATTATTCAACAAGACAATACACAGGTACTCAACAAGACAATACACAGGTACTCAACAAGACAATACACAGGTACCACGCAGACCCGCGTGCACTCGCAGACCAACGTACCCGCGTGCACTCGCAGACCAACGTACCCGCGTGCACTCGCAGACCAGCGTGCACTCGCAGACCAACGTACCCGCGTGCACTAGCAGACCAGCATGCACTCGCAGACCAACGTACCTGCGTGCACTCGCAGACCAGCGTGCACTCGCAGACCAACGTACCCGCGTGCACTCGCAGACCAGCGTGCACTTGCAGACCAACGTACCCGCGTGCACTCGCAGACCAGCGCGCACTCGCAGACCAATGGACCCACGCGCACTCGCAGACCAGCGTGCACTCACAGACCAATGGCCCCACGTGCACTCGCAGACCAGCGTGCACTCGCAGACCAACGGCCCTGCGTGCACTCGCAGACCAGCGTGCACTCGCAGACCAACGAACCCGCGTGCACTCGCAGACCAGCGTGCACTCGCAGACCAGCGGACCAGCGTGCACTCGCAGACCAGCGGACCCGCGTGCACTCGCAGACCAGCATGCACTCTTAGACCAATGGACCCGTGTGCACTCGCAGACCAGCGTGCACTCGCAGACCAACGGCCCTGCGTGCACTCGCAGTCCAGCGTGCACTCGCAGACCAATGGACCCGCGTGCACTCACAGACCGAACATGCACGGTAGCATATAAGGGTAGTGTAAGGTGTAGCAAGATAGCAGCGACGGCATCGAATGTGACGAGCGCATGCTCGTCGTAGTCGATGACGTCACAGTGTTCTTGCCATTCAAGAGAACGGCGGTTCTTTTGAATGTGCATTTGTACACAGGGCTTGGCAAGAAAAGCTTGCCAGGAATCCCGTCGAGAAAACCTGTGTTTTTTTTCGACGGGATTCTCGCCCGTGTGTACGAGGCTTAAGGCTTTACAACCACTTTAATCTTAATTTCTGAATTACTTTTCCATTAGTTTTTTCGTTTGATGCATAGTGGCCTATTTTGGAGTTGTTTTTTCATGCATTTTCAAAAGTGGAACTTCCTCCTCACCCCCCTACATGCCACATTTGGCATGTAATTTCTTTTATGGGGGGAGTGGGTGCTTCGGTAGGAGTGGGACTTCCTGTCCCACTCAGTGCCATCTTAAGAGCATTATAGGCCTCCGGGCAATACAGTGCACTGGGGCCCTGTCTACACAATCACGCACGAGAATTTTTTTACTGACAAAAATCATGAAATTTACTGGCAGAACCACATTTTTTACTGGCGCTGCTAAAAAGTACCTAAAATTACAGTTTTCAGTGCCAAACAGTGCGAATGTCAGTACTTAAACTATAAACATATAGCTAGTGCTATTAACAATGTGTTTAAGTTAAACAAAAGTAAAAAAAAAACATTTCTTCATTGACATGAAGGTTAGGTTACTATAACCCAGCCAGCACAGAGTTTCCTCTTACATCAGAGTCTGCAGGATTCCCCCTTACAGTGAAAGGGAACTCTTATGTAAAGGGGAACGCTGCAGATCATGATGTAAGGGGGAACGCTGATGTTATGCCGCGTACACACGATCGTGATTCACGGCGGTGAAAACACCGCCGTGAATCACGACATGAAATAAAATGAAAAACGAGGGAACGGCATTTTCCCCCGCACACGACCGTTTTTCCCATCATTTTTTTCTTTGTCGAGAAAAACGACCGTCTGTGGGCTCCGCGGCAGTGTCTCCCTATGGGAAAACTGCCGCGGAAAAAAATGATGGAAAAAACGATGAGAAAATTTAGAACATGTTCTAATTTTTCTCGTCGTTTTTTCTGCCGTTTTTCTCAACGAGAAAAACGACATAAAGCCCACAGACGATCGTTTTTCTCGGCGAAAAAAAAAATGTCATTTTTCCCGACGGGAAAAATGATCGTGTGTACGCGGCATAAGGGGGGCTCTGGTGACCAGAGACCACCTTATATCAGAGTCCACTGCTTTCTCTTTACATCAGAGTTCCCACTTACATCAGGGTCCGCAGACTGAGTTCCCCCTTGCACTGTAAGGGGGAATCCTGCAGACTCTGATGTAAAGGGGAACGCCAGGAACTCTGAAGTGTGGGGCACTCTGGTGACCAGAGACCACCTTCCATAGAGTAAATACACTAAGGTAAGTGGGGGGGTCACTAATATAGGAGGGGGAACCTTCATATCAGTGCCCCATTACAGGAGATGGTCAGAGGCTGGTGGACATGCTACAGGAGATGCTCAGAGGCTGGCGGACATGGTAGTTTCCTCCTCTGTTCCTCTTCATATTAAATTTACCACCATACTTCAGTCACTCTCATATACTCCCCCTGGCCTCTTCTCTCTGAGACTGACTGGGTCACTGTCTATCTCCCCCCCACTCGAGTGAGCACAGCAAACTTAGCAGCAAACTGAGCAGCAGACCACCCCCCGATCTCTTTGTGCAAGCTGCACAGTCAGCCAGACAGCCACTCACCGTACGACACCGACCAGGGCACTCCGTGTCTGTACTGGCTGGTGGCTGGGCAGGTTACAGGCTCACGAAAACCAGCACTGCCGACAGGGGTCCGACTCCGCACTCTGCTTCAAGCCTGCTGTGCTGTCTGCTCTGTCCACTCCACGAGTCACCACTCTGCTCCGTCCATCCACCCTCGGCTCCTCCTGCTTTCTTTTTAAGTCTGGCGGGCTGCGGGCGGCGCCAGCGGTATGGCTGACGTCATCATCGGCGGTCAGACAGAGGCAGCACTCGTGGAGGATTGGATCTTCTCTGCGATTTCCGCAAACTGTGCATGCGCTGTTCTGACCCGCCGCTCTCCACCATTTTTTACTGGGGTCGCTGGGCAGCCGGTGGGACCCCCCAGGCAAGTGTGGCCCCCAGGCAACTGCCCGGCGTGCCCAATGGAAAAGATGGCCCTGGTCCCACTTCCTCCTTCTGCCCAGGGACCCCGTCGGCAACTCCTCCTCTCGCCTTCGGCGGCCCCCCTCTAGGCGATCTCCTGGGACACGTGACAGGTCCCAGGAGATCGCCTGTCCACTCAAGGAGCGCAGCGGCGCTTGTGCATGCGCAGTGCGTGCCCGGCCGTGAAGCTGAAAACTGTCACAGCCGGGTGCCCACAATGTGAATGGAGGCACCGGCGGAGAGGGGGGAGAAGAGCGACGCTCCAGGTGGCCGCATCACTGGACCGTGGAGCAGGTAAGTGTCTGTTTATTAAAAGTCAGCAGCTACACTTTTTGTAGCTGCTGACTTTTAATAAACCTAAAAAGGCATGTTTTTTACGGTCTGCTACATACTTGTCAACTGTCCTGGATTCGCTGTTGATGATCATGTCCCAGGCAGCATCCCGGAAGCAGCCTGTCATTGAGCTAAATATACTATCTGGAATGAAATCCCCCCACCCCCACCCTACCTCAGCAGTTTCTGGTGCTCTGCAGGGGTTCGGGAAACACCCCTGAGATATAGCATTTTACTGATACTGCTTGTGTGGGCAGGATGTTTACTGCGCTGATCCCCGCTGATCCTCCTGTCCATCTCAGGTGCTTGACATCACATGGAATGGACAGGAGAGGAGGACAAGCAAGGATGGGAGCAGTACACATTCCACCCACACAAGCAGTAGCATTAAAATGCTCCACCTTGGAGGATTTTCCTAAATCCTTGCTGAGTACTGGAAACTGCTGGGGGAAGATAAAAGGGGGAGATTTAACTCTGAATTGTTTAGCCCAATTACAGAGTGCCAGAACAGGTAAGGTCTGTGGCAGCGGCTTTCCTGTGCTGCTCTGTTTAACCACTTCCCTACCGGGCACGAAAACCCCCTTCCTGCCCATGCCATTTTTCAGCTTTCAGCGCTGTCACATTTTGAATGACAATAGCGCGGTCGTGTGACGTGGCTCCCAAACAAAATTTGCGTACTTTTTTCCCACAAATAAAGCTTTCTTTTGGTGGTATTTGATCACCTCTGCGGTTTTTATTTTTTGCGCTATAAACAAAAGAAGAGCGTCCAGTTTGAAAAAAAAACACAATATTTTTTACTTTTTGCTATAATAAATATCCATTTATTTATTTTTTTCAATTAAAATTTTCCTCAGTTTAGGCCGATACATATTCTTCTACATATTTTTGGTAAGAAAAAATCGCAATAAGCGTATATTGATTGGTTTTGCGCAAAAGTTATAGCATCTACAAAATAGGGGATAGATTTATAGCATTTTTTTTTTTTTACTAGTAATGGCGGCGATCTGCGATTTTTATTGTGACTGCGATATTGCGGCGGACAGATCGGACACTTTTGACACATTTTTGGGACCATTCACATTTATACAGCGATCCCTGCTATAAAAATGCATTGATTACTGTATAAATGTGACTGTCAGGGAAGGGGTTAACACTAGGGGGCGAGGAAGGGGTTA